>CM067172.1:73808712-73939409 GCA_034093135.1 Erigeron breviscapus | reverse complement strand
GAAAATAGTGTTTGCGCGTTCTTAGTACTGTAGCGTTTGCGCGTTTCTGGTACAGTACCATTTTGCGTGTTTCGTTAATACCAAGGAGATTTGAGTGTTTCTTGAAATTTGAGTGTTTCTTGAATTTTGAGAGTTCTTGAGGATTTGCGTGTTCCTACCTCTTGCGTGTTTCATTTGCGTGTTCTTGTATGCGTGTTCCTGAACTTTGCGTGTTTCTATTTTGAACATAATATACAATGGCCGCAAACTATCTTAACCAATTAATACTTATGGACCATGAGACTGGTAAGGGTAATTCACCACCCAAGCTAATGATCATTGACCAATACTTTTCTTGGAAAGGTCGATTCGAATCCTTTATGCAATTCACGGACATTAGAATGTGGACTTGTATGACTGAAGGATATAGTGCCCCAACATATGAGGACAGTGGTGTTAACAAAGTTTATGCTTACCAAGATATGACTGAATCTAATAAAAAATTGTATGAGGCAGAGAAAAAGCACTATCATGTTTAAAAATGTCATTGCCACAAGAAATATTACATTTATTTAATGGATTCAATTACATCAAAAGAACTTTGGTTAGCATTAAAAAATCATTGTGAAGGGGATGAAACACTTAAAAAGAATCGTAGAGACCTTCTAAAGCATCAGTATAATGTATTTAATGGGTTAAGAAGTGAAAACTTAGATCAACTAATTACAAGGTACTATCATCTGTTAGCCGAATTGCAAGCATTTGATGTTACCTACTCTGAGGAAGAAAAAGTCGAGAAATTTTTGAGTTCTTTGCCGGAAAAGTGGAGTAACTACATTACCACTTTGCAAGAAAAAGCAGATTTCTCCGATATGTCTTTGACTCAGATAGTTGCTAAGTTTAGGGGACAGAAATGAAACTAAAAAGGAGGGAAGCAGGATATAATAATGCTCAGATTCCCGAGCTTTATTACGGTAGGCCTACGATCAATGTAAGTCCAGGTTCCCCTGAAGGAAGCACAAGGGCATTCCTGAGTGAAGATGTTGACTTACAAAAGATCTCGTTTGACTCTGAGGGGAACATATGTCTTGTTTCAAGTCAGAGTGACAATGTAGGCAATCGTGGATATCCTACCTCCAGTGCTAGTTCCACCGTGCCTATAAGTGTCAAATGTGCGGAAAGTCACTTATCCGTTCTTGCTTCATTTGTGACATCATATGAACAGTTTATCCAAGGAAAGGTTCAAGATCCTAGTCTTATAGATGAAGACTACGAACAGATTGATCCTTTGGACTTAGAAGAGATGGATTTGCAATGGCAAATGGCTATGCTAACTCTTCGGGCTAAACGGTTCCTATCAAGAACAGGGCGAAAGGTCGTGGGTTCCAAGCTTGGCTTTGACAAGTCAAAGATAAAGTGTTACAACTGCGAGGGATTTGGACACTTTGCTAGGGAATGCCAGAGACCTAAGAGGGATGATAGGTCTATTGTGACTCGTCAAAACTTTAACCAAGGTGGATCAGCAACTCCTTCAAGTGCTCCACAACGAAGATATTTTCAAGGGTCAAGTTCGAATGCTAGTAACTCTTCTCAACAAAACAGTTATCAAAGTTCCAAAGTTGAAAGTCCAAACTCTAATAGCCAAAATGGGTCAAGAGCTTTGGTGGTTCAACAACAGGAAGGTTCGTATGACTGGGGCACGATTGTTGAAGAAACCAACAATGCCTACATGGTCGAGATCAGTTCAGATATATCATCAGATTTTGAATCAAAGATTTCAGAAAGTGATGACTCCAGATCATTCAAAAACCCTGAAAAATCAATAGTTGTGAGCAGTTCAAACAAAGTCGAAGATCAAAAGACAATATCGGGTCTGGTGAACTTCATGACGAACTTGACTATCACAAAATGTCCAGTCTCAGTAGAAAGGACTGACAGCATGTGGAATATAGATACTGGAAGTTCTATTCATGCTACTGGAGATAGTGGTGTTTTGTCAGACTTTGTTAAGATTTCTGATGTTCAGGTGAACTTTGCCGGACTTGCTCAGGGGATCACCACTGGTCATGGTGAAGTGAGCATCACTAATCTTCATCTTGACAAGGTGTATCATATTGAACATCTTAGTCAAAATCCTTTGAGTGTCAGTCAAATGCATGATGTATGTCATGAGTGGGACAAGAATCATAAAAATGTTCCATGTCTGGCTCCTGAAGCCTCCAGGGTTGATGAGACATCAGCAAGCGGAGGAGTTATTCTGGAAGAAAATGAGACATTACATTTGAGACACTCAAAGTCAACTCCATTAATTCCTGTGAGAACAATGGATGAAGCTTTGGAAAGACTCTCATGCATTGAAGAGATGAGAGAGTATGGAATTCCAATTACGGAAGAAAATCTCATGAGTTTCAATAAGAAGAAAAATGTAAAGAGGATTTCCTGCTTCATATGTCGTACAAAGGGACATGCTGCTAGTAAGTGTCCGAGTAAAGGGATGAATAGAGTGTCTGCTCATACAAGGTCAAAACCTTCAGATACTAGGATATGCTCAAGCAGTGATGATCTTTCATCAGACAACTTATCCAGAATTAATGAGAGAAATCTGAGAAGTAATTCTCAGAAAGATAAAGGAAAAGATATGACGGAAGAACAATACAAGAAATCAATAGGAAATCTTGTTGGTTCCTCTCAGAAACTTCCCATGCATGCTTTATCCACTCAAAGATCAAGAGATTCAGTGATGAAATCAGTTGGAGAATGTCATTTCAGACAAGTATCTAATCTTACGACTTCTTCAATCCACTCTTCTCAAAAAAGGAGATCAAAGAATTCAGGGAAGATGTATCCTCCATACTCACATGAAGTGAAGTCATCCACCAAGGATACAGAGTATCACAGTTCCTATTATGATCGCTTTGCTGGAAGAAGTGGTGACGGTTTCAGATCAACATCTCAGAGCTATAAAGTTGATGAGTCATCTAATGTTTTTCAAAGGAAACAACATCGAGATAACTCAATTCAATTGAACGAGATTTTGGGAAAAGGAGGATGGGGAGAATTTGCATATCGGGATGATTCGGGAAGAATCCGGACAAAGAAGGTCTGGGTTCTTGACGAAGAAAACTAATTTTCCTTTATCTGTGCAAAGGACAAGGTTAGGGAGTACCATGTATATATGGTTATCGGTGACTGAGTCCTAGGCACATCTTATTTTAGATAACATAGTGGGTTATCGTACTTATAAGATTTTTGCTTCATTGTAAATCACTATGCAAGTCCTATGTATGTTATTTATAATGTGTTTATAAAGGAACGTATTTGGGAAAAACGAGTATATATAAAGTTCTACTTTATTGTATGCTTGTTAATAAATCACTTGAGATAACATGATTGTTCACACAATGGTTGTTATTTTGTGATGAATGTGCAAAGTTGATTTATCTATGATGATTACACTAAGGCCTTTGATCAATTGCATTTCTTGTTGCTAATCCAGTTGACTGGAATAAGTAACCCTTAGTTACCATCTCTCCAGAACCATCTATTTTTCAGAAAAAGCAACACAAAAATATAATAATGGTTTAAGGGGAAGTCGTTACCACAAGAGAAATGAAGAAAACATGTGGCATTTAAGTTTACTCATTTGCTACATCCGATCTGCTTGGAAGTAATTAGTTCCTCTAAAGCCTTTCTAGTATACCAAAGTAGTTTAAGGGGGAGTCGTTACCGCAAGAGAAATGAAGACACCATGTGGCATTTAAGTTTACTCATTTGCTACATCCGATCCACTTTGTAAGTAATTATTCCTTCTAAAGCTTCTTTAGTGTACCAAAACAGTTTAAGGGGGAGTCGTTACCGCAGGAGACATGAAGACAACATATGGCACTTAAGTTTACTCATCTGCTATATCCGATCTTTCTGTAAGTAATTGCTTTTTCTAAAACTCACCCTAATATACCGGATTAAGCATGACTATTTTAAGATAGGTTAGAGTAATTTTGATTCAAAAATTACTGTGATCGATTTTCTAATTGTATGCTTCGTAAGGTATATTGCAAGGACAGTATTAAGCATGACTATTACAAAATTTGTTAGAGTAATTTTGATTCTAAAATTATTGTGATCGATTTTGTAACTTTATGCTCCGTAAAGTTCTTGCTTGTTATATAAAAAGGAGGTTCTATTGCACGAGAGACGATAGTTTTTAGGGTATCTGGTTTCCAGGGGGAGTTAGCTGTGTTCTGTGTGAACACTGATTGAATATGTATCATGATAAGGGTATAGTGTAAGTAGAGACAAATTTGAGTGTGTTTAGTACACCTCAAATTAGGTCTATTATATAAATTGCACGAAAAGTTAAGTGAAATACTTATGGTTTCGGTCAAAATGGGTCAAACGGAGTCACTATGTTGACGTATTTGACAGATATTTTGATTTGCAATTTATCTCAAATAATTGAGTCAAAGATACTTGATGTGTGAAATAACGGGATAAAAGGCTTTGAGTCTAATCTTAATTGGGAGACTCAGCCATTGTTTATCAGTTATATTTCTGTTTAAGTATTCTCAAGCTCAATTGTTTATCCTTGAGATGAATACGTGTGTTGTATAGATCTCATGAGTTTGCTGATGTGGTCGCAGAATTATTTATTTTTGGGAGTGTGTCAACCATGAAGATAAAGGATCTCCAAAGTATATGAAAATTGGGTCTATCCAGTCCGGAATGGAGAAAACTCAAGCTTATATTGGAAGCAGAATATACTTACACATTAACAACTCAGCTAAATTCAAACGGAGACAAATATGATGATGGAGAGATTGTCTATGTGTTATTCAATCTTGTGTCATTAATTTTTGTTGTATTTGAATTTGTAAAACAACATTGATTGTGTCCAATGTCTGTTAATGTCAAATACTTAGCAATGGTACTTTGTTATTCATTAATTAGAGACATATCGGGTCTTAACTTAATGATTGTACATTGTGAGTTGTTTAAGTTGTGACATCTATCGAGAATTTCTTGAATGGGAAAAATACGATAAATTATAATACAGAAAGTGTTTGTATTTGGCTTTGTTATAACACGATTTCTAGCACCGAATTCACGTCATCAATGGCGGTTTTGGATAGTGTGTGTTCTTGGTGTTTGTGTGTGTTTTGAGAGAGAAAGTGTGTGTGAAATTGGCTGATTGGAATTAATGTGTGTGTTTTACAGGCTGATTGGTGAAAGTTGTTATGATCCCTAAGGTATGAGAGGGGTATTTATAGGCTAACTATACAATTATGCTAATTATCACAATTAGCCCCTCAACCTTAGTGATCATTTACCTATGACTTAACAACAAGAAAGTCCTCTAATCTAAATTACAATTTATCACTATTTTTGGATTTCTAACATTCTCCCCCTTAGTGATATATTGTAATGAATGAAGTACGTGTTATCTTGTCTTGTAGGAATGAAATTGATGAGCCCGGTGGTGAAGACATTTGGTGTGTTGAAACAAGTCTTCAAAGCTTTCTCTTTTGTCTTTGGAGAACTTGATTCAGTCTTGGTCTTGGAACTTCTTGAAGTTAAATCATGTGATGATTCTCAATGTTCTTTTTGAACAGAGAATAATGAGTGTGTGTGTCTTGAATCTTTGAGAATTGTTGAATCATGAATCAGAGTTGTCTTTTGAAATGCGGAAGGTATGAATCTTGGTTTTGATTCTTCAATCTTCGATTCTTGAGTGAAATTCAACTTTTCGATTCTTCATTCTTTGATTCTTGAGTGAATTTCATCTTCTTGAGATGAAGTTTCATGAATATGTACTCTCCCCCTTGATGTATGCATTGGAGTTTCTTGATAAAGTGTTGTTGTATGAATTGAAGATCTTGAATGAAGTGTGTTTGATGAAGACTCGTTTGAAGCTTTACTTCTTTGACTTGAATCTTCAAACAAATCTTTCAACCTTTTTGAAGCTTTGATCTTTGTCACATCAACTCGAACACTTTGGAGAGTAAGCATTTGAATGAAGTTTGGATGAATTTCTTATGAAGTAATCATGCTCCCCCTCAATCCATGAGTATAAACATTTTGGAGCATCTTTGAACTTTTGTAACATCTTGAGTGAAAATCCTTTCATCTTCGGTTCCATTCTTATCTTTGAAGTCAATTCAGATTTCCCCTTTTTTTTTTAAGCCAAAATCTCAATCAAACTTTTCTCCTTGTTTTCCTTATCAAATTCTTATTTCTTCCTCAATCACTCAATCAATCATAATATTTTCTCCCCCTCATAATGACAAAGTTGGGAACCAATGTCATTATGTAATTGATTGATTAAATGTCAAAATGAATAACATGATCTAAAGCTTAGAAATCGTGCACATGGAGAAATATCAACCATCAAAACATCAACCCAAACCATTAGCCCAACCCAAGAAATCCTAGGGGTGACTAAAATGTAAGATTGAAGTTGTTGGTACAAACGTTATATCATGGTGTTGGTGTTTTCTGTGTTTGTGTGATGAGAAATGAAACCGGATAAGAATGATCTGTTAGCATGTTCAAAAATCGAAAGGATTAATGAAATGACCGATAGAAATGTATAACATTTTTCGGATTTCCTATGTATCATTGAGATATGCACAAAGCAAGTCTCTAACATAGTTCGGTCTGCGGCTTTACAACCACGAGATTGCTTCAAAGAATATAAATCATGGTTAGTACAGCCGAAGCGTTCGATAACCACAATCTATTATCCTTAAAGACTTTTTAGGGAAAACCGAGGTCACATTTAGACTTCTCGTTAACTCAATAATCACATAAATGTAATCATGAGACCTACTTTCAACGTTGGCAAAGATGTTAGCATTGGTAGGATTTCCATTTGATCATCGTGGAATATCAATTAAGATATCACTACAAATGTTCCGGCTATATCACAAAGATAAGCAATAATATCACAAAGATATGACTCGAATGTGTCCTAAAGAAGTGAAGGATGATCAAATTAATGACCAATCAAGATAGCTCTAGACACAATGTGATCAAATGAAGTCGGGGACTGGAGCAGAATGTTGCCCTTTTTCAATATCAACATCTTCCAAATGAAGAGTCAATAGAAATGTGAAAATCTCCGTGAGAAATGAAACAAGTATTTGTAAAGAAACACTTGAGTGGTTAGGTAAAGATGTGCATCGCTTCACTGGGTCCATGAAGACTTCTTCAATATCGAGATATCAACAAATGACATCCGATAGAAACGTGTTTTACCCGGATATTTGAGAATTTAGGGAAGGGTATCATTTCTTTTAACCCTTTTCTCACAACATATCACCTTAACCTCTTACTTTTCGACTTTACTCCCTCCATCCTATTTGCACGAAAACAACATCACTCAAAATACCCTCACTATCTAATGAAAGAAGTGAATACTCCTGGGGTTAGAACTCATCGGCGATGATGAAGTTCATGGAGTAAATTTTGAGAAAAAACTTATCGCTCATGTGCAAACTAATCACCGAACTCCTTTTGATTGAAAATCATTGGAAAAAACATCAAATGTGTGAAGGGAAAAATTTGAAACACATTTGAAGTTTTGAAAGTTTTTGAAATCACAAACTCCTCCTTAATCTATGCAAGAATAGATCAAAATGTTTTCCATAGAAAGGTGGAGCAAAAATTGTTTTTGTGAGATCAAAATGAGTAAAATCTTTGTTGTGATATTTTCGGAAAACTTGAGAGTCTAATGTGAACAAGATTTTTCATTTGAGAAACACAAAGTTTTGCTTCAACAACAATGTTCATAGTAAGACAGCTAGGGAGTACACAAAGGCATTCAATCCGTCGCATCTTACATCAACAAGTTGGAGGCAATTAAAACATTTAAGCAAATGTTAACCCAATCAATTGTTCAAGATGAGACAACTAGGGAGTACACAAAGGCGTTCGATCCTTCGCTTCTCATATCAACAATTGAGAGTTTGAAAAACTTTATTTAAAAGACTTTATTAATCGCAGTTAATTGCTTTCAAAACTGCTATTACACATACATATTCATATAAGACCACTTGGAAGTACACAAAGGCGTTCGATTCCTTGTTATCTTATATCAATCTATATGTATAACAACAGGATCTTAGAATGTATAAACACTCTAAAATAAATATATCATTTAAGAACGGGTTGCATACATAGTATATGCAAGCCACTTAAATAAATATATCATTGAAGAACGGGTTGCATACATAGTATATGCAAGCCATATAAAATAAATATATCTTTTAAGAACGGGTTGCACACATAGTATATGCAAACCATATACAATAAATATATCTTTTAAGAACGGGTTGCATACATAGTATATGCAAGCCACTGAAATAAATATCTTTTTGTTTATTTTTGAAAATTTGCAATTTTGTATTTGATTTTCTCTTTTCAAATTTTGTATTTTGTTTTTCTGGAATGTGTCAAGAATTCCTTCAAAAGAAAAAAGTTAAGGTTTAAGATTTAACATACCAAGCTTGGAGATAAGAAAGTTAAACCTCTTTTCATCCAATGGTTTTGTGAACAAATCTGCAAGTTGAAAGTCAGTACCCACAAAGTAGAGCTCGATGTCACCTTTCTCAATATGATCTTTGAGAAAATGATATCTAACATCAATATGCTTTGATCGAGAGTGGTTTACTGAGTTGACTGCAATAGCAATGGCACTCTGAGAATCACAATAGATAGGGATATGATCATATTTCAGACCATAATCAGTTAGTTGTGTCTTCATCATAAAACTTGAGCACAACAACTAGCCGCAGCCACATATTCAGCTTCAGCCGTTGATAGTGACACACAATTCTGTTTCTTGGAAGACCAACTCACAATTTTATTACCTAAAAATTGTAAAGTACCTGATTGAATCCAGTATCCCTTGGATACCAGAGACCTAAATTGGGTGTACCCTTCAGATAACGAAAGATTCGTTTCACAGCTTGATAATGTAAATCAGTTGGAGCAGCTTGATATCTAGCACACATACATGTTGCAAACATTATATCTAGGCGAGATGCTGTTAGGTACAACAACGAACCAATCATACTTCGATATCTCTTTTGGTCAAATGGTTTCCCATTTGTATCAGCATTTATGTTTGTTCGAGCAGCCATTGGGGTAGAAATTGAAGAACATGTAGTCATATCAAACTTTTTCAACATGTCATTTATGTATTTACCTTGTGATATAAAAATACCAGTTGGTAATTGTTTGATTTGAAGACCCAAAAAGTAATTCATTTCCCTAATCATGCTCATTTCAAAATGATTAACCATAAGAGATGAAAAGTTTCGGCAAAATGTTTGACTGGTCGACCCAAAGATAATGTCATCAACATATATTTGAACAAGTAGAACGTGCTTACCTTGTTTGCGAATGAACAAGGTAGGGTCAATTGTGCCTTTGGTAAAGCCACCTCTTAGTAAGAAAGTAGTTAAAGAATCATACCATGCTCGGGGTGCTTGCTTAAGACCGTAGAGAGCCTTGTCTAACCTGTAGACATGATTTGGCCTTTGAGGATCAACAAAACCTTCTGGTTGATCAACGTAAACTTCTTCTTTGAGGTCACCATTCAAGAAAGCAGTCTTCACATCCATTTAAAACACAGTAAAGTTTCGGAATGCGGCATAAGCTAAGAATATTCGAATGGCCTCCATTCTTGCAACTGGAGCAAAAGTTTCGTCGAAGTCAACACCAGGTTGTTGGCAATAACCCTTTGCAACAAGTCGAGCTTTATTTTACTACCACTCCATTCTCATCCTTTTTGTTTTTGAATATCCACTTTGTTCCGATTGGATCATCTTTTCTCGGATTTGGAACTAATCTCCATACCTTCAGTCTTTCAAATTGTGCGAGTTCATCTTGCATTGCCTTAACCCACTCTGGATCACGAAGAGCTTCAGATACTGTTTTGGGTTCGATATTGCTAAGAGAAAGTGCAACAAGACACTCATTTACTGAAGTACGAGTAGTTACTCCTGTTTGTGGATCTCCAATTATTTGATCAGTAGGATGATATTTCTGCATACGTGTCCACTTGTGAGCATGAGGAAGAGGATCTTGTTGTTGAAGATCAACATCACCATCATTAAATCTTGAGTTTTGTTGAGAGATGGAATCATAACTTGGTATAACTCTTTCCTCATAAGCTGGATGATCAAAGTCAAGTGGTACATACACATTTGGAGTGTTCAAAGGATTTGTTGTATGAGTAAATCGAGAAGGTTGTTCTTGAACATTCACTTGAGAAGAATTATCAGGAGAGGATGGTGGAGAAGAATCATTAGAAGAGGATCCTTGCTCTGAAGAACTTGATGACGATTCATGAATGTTGTCAGGAACTGGATCGTTGTTATGAAGAGGTTTATTGTTTTGAATTGGTTCAACGATGACTTGAGGTTCTTGATCATGAATCGGTTTTGAATTATAGAATTCTTCAAAAAGAATATCTAATTCATTACTTGTTGGAGTTGGAAACTTCTTGAATTTAGAAGCTAAGGTAGAATTCCTTGTAGAAGTACTTGAAGCACTTGGATCATTACTTGTTGGTAGCAAACTTTTTTGCTCAAAAATCATGCCTGACATCTCATCAAACCAAACATTTATTGTTTCTTGAATTGTGTTTGTTCGGCGATTATAGATTCGGTAGGCAATTGATGTTTTGGAATAACCAACAAAATATCCTTCATCACCTTTCTTCTCGAACTTTCCAAGATTCTCCCGATCATTCAAAGTGTAACAAACACACCCAAATATATGAAAGTAGTTGATGTTGGGTTTGCGTTTGTTAATAACCTCATAAGGAGTCTTTTCGAAACGCTGATTGATAATGGACCGATTCTGAGTGTGACAAGCAGTGTCAACAGCTTCAGCCCACATATTGGATGGCAATTTAGAATAAGCAAGCATTGTCCTTGCTGCTTCCACTAGCGATCGATTTCTCCTTTCAACAACACCATTTTGTTGTGGGGTGCGAACTGCTGATAATTGATGAGTAATACCTTTGGATTTGCAGAATTCATCAAAAACAACATTCTTGAACTCAGTACCGTTATCCGAACGGATGTAACGAACTGGAAGTTGAAGATTTACTTGAGTGGTAGTGATGAAATCTATCAACATCTGAGTTGTTTCATCTTTAGATGCAAGAAACTTGACCCAAGTATATCTTGAATAATCATCAACAATAACCAAGATGTATTTCTTCCCATTTCGGCTTTGTACTTTCATCGGCCCACAAAGATCCATGTGAAGCAAATGAAGAGGTGCTAAAGAAATTGGAGATTTCTTCGGTTTATGAGAAGCTCTCTTAATCTTCCCAACAGCACAAGAAGGACAAACATGCTCACTTTCATACTTATAGTCAGGTAAGCCTTCAACAAGATGCTTGTTGACCAAAGTATTGATGGTTTGGAAATTCAGATGAGAAAGTCTTCTATGCCATAACCAAGAATTCTTTGAAGTAGCCTTTGAAATGAGACAAATATTATCGGTTGGTTGGTTATCATCGAGATTGACGGTAAAAAGATTATCGTCACGATCACCGCAAAGAATATCAACTCCATCTAGAGTTTGGACTTTACACAGAGATTGTCGAAAAAGAACTTGAAGATTGTTGTCACAGAATTGTCCAACACTGAACAAGTTATGACTTAATCCTTCAACATAGTGAACTTTCTTAATGACAATTCCATTTCGTTCAATGTCTCCATAACCTAAGATAGGAGCGAAATTGTTGTTTCCAAAGCGAACTGTTCCCATGAATCGTTCAACAAAATTCTTGAGCAAAGATTTATTTCCAGTCATGTGCTTTGAACACCCGGAATCGAGTATCCAAACACAGATGGTTATTTCCTGCAATCAAAGAAATTTAACCATTTTTAGGTACCCACTTGAAGATGGGTCCTTGATGGTTAGTTAAAACAGGCAGGGTATATAACTTAGGAAATGCATTCAAACATGTTTTCGAATCAACATAAGCATTAACAAGCACATCATCAACAAACACATTTGAATAAAAAGTACGAACATTCACATGAGAATTAAAAGTAACATGTCTACAAGCATCAACATCAACCACACAATTACGGGAATTAAAATTGTTTACAAGCTCACAAGGTCTAGCCTTGGCATATTCAACATTATTTAACAAAGAAGAATTGTTTTGATTAACAGGAACACCCTTCCTCCTATTAACAGCCTTTCTCCTCCTTCTTTTCTTCTTTTTCTCAACATTCTTTTGATTACTAGTGATCTTAGGTACTAATGTATTAGCAACCCATTTAGCACCACTAGTTATGCTCTTTCCACCTGTTGAATTGAAACTAAGAAGATTAGAACGAGGGGTTTTAAACACTTTCATCTTTTTGGAATCTTTTGGAGGTGAGGAAACTTCTTGCTTCTTTGGTTTATCATGAGAAAACCATCCATATCTATCCCTATATCTAGTTGTACCATTTGATGCATCCTTAGTTAGCGAAACTGAGCTAGACTTAGACACTTTAGGTATAGAACTAGATTGAGAAGCATTAGGATAGTCTTTTGGAAGTTTCACTTTGGTGTACTTTGTCCTGAGTGGGGTCTCAGCTTGTTCCTTTTTGACATGTTTCACTGGGGTAGAAACAAAGGTTTCTAACTTAATGGTCTTTGGTTCAGTCTTGACGAGTTTGGTTTTAACTCGTTTCTTTGAGTAATATGAAGTTGGAGCTTTGGACAATGGTTTTTGAGATTCCACTTTTGTTTCAACTTTGATTTTGGTAGATTCAATCTTTTTCTCAGTTTCTGAATTAAAAACATATTCTCCCTCCATGAATTTATCAAAATCATCTTTTGTGAAATCTTTTGAAAAAGAAAATTTCAATGGAGATTGATTAGTTTCAAATTCATTTGAAAGTTTTGAAAAATTCAGGAATCTTGGTGTCCAACTTCACATCATGGGTAGTTCGGAAATTAGGTCAACTTGAACTGACACATCTTTGGTCTCACAAGAAAATTGAGTAGAAGTATCAACACCTATACTAGCACTAGGCTTAGGGTGAACAACTAACTCATCAATAGTGTTGCATGTGAAAAACCTATAGAAGTACCATATCAAAACTAAACTATGTGCAAGTTCTTCATCAGATAAATCAGATTGCACATAATCATTAGCTATAAATGTAGCAGTATTTTGACAAGTACATTCAAGAGAATCAGTCAAGGTCTGAGTAGAGGTATTGGTAGATGAATCACAAGTAGTTTGAGTTGAATGGTCTACTAAAGCATTTAGGTCAGTTTGAGTAGAAACATTCTCACAAACTTTCTTAGTATCAACAACAATACATTTATCCTCTGAATTCGGACTTTGAGACTTGAGGTGATTAATAACTTTTTTTTGAGATTCCACCTTTTGTTGTAAACCTTCTATTTGTTTTTCCAAAAATGTGGTTGGAATATACATTTGAGTTGGTTTAGGTGGAATACCGACAGATTCTTGGTTTTGAAAATTTGATGCAATTTCTTCCAGTTTGAAAATTGAAGACTCTTTAGTTTTGTATAAATCATTTATTGCATCATAATTAACCGAAAATTCATGTTTTGATATTCTCTCAACTTCATCAGTCTCAAATTCGTTATCCAATGGACGAATAAATTGTTGTATCATACCAAGTCGAAGAAATTTTTCATCATACAAGGGTTCAATTTCCTCTTTGGCTTTTTGTAATGGTGTGATATTCTCAAATCCCAACCCGTTAAGAAGATCCTGTTTGTCAATTTTTGACTTGTTGAGATAGGCGGTGAAATCCAAGAGAGGATTTTGTTCAACTTTGTATAACTTTTCTTGATAGAAAAGTATATTCTTTTTAAATTCCTCAGCTTGTTTCTCAAGATTCTCAATCTCAACATCTTTTAGAAAACAATTATGATTTAAATCAGAAATCTTCCTTTCGAGTTCAACATTGTTTGGTTTAGCTTCTTGGAGCTTTTTATTGAGAATATCAACATCCATTTGTCTAGCATTTGCCCGAAGCCATTCATTGGTCTTTTGAATTTCAAGATCTTGATTGGCCTTTTCAAGATCATGAATGGTCTTTTCAAGATTGTGACATTTTTGTAATAACTTAGAATCAGGAGAGACATTCAACTCACATTCTTTAACCAACATTTCATCTTTGTATGCTTGAAAATCTCGTTTAACAGCATCATGTTCAAAAAGTAATTTTGAATGTTCTTCAAAAAGTTTTGAAAATTCACTTTTAGAAAATGAAATGCTATTTTTCAACTTTTTATTTGTGTTAGTTAAAGATATGATCTGAGTTGTCAAGTTTGACAAAGCTAACTTGCATGACTCTTTGTCTTTAATTAATGAAAAAGTAGAGTCAAGATTTACCTCATCATCTGGGTATTCATCATCAGTGCTTTCAGCTTCAAAGACTTTGTCCTTGGCCAACCTCGCCATAAAGCAAACATTCGCAGAGAGATCTTCATTCTCATCATCAGAGAGCAATAGCCATTTGTCATCTTCAGCTAGCAATGCATGTCCTGCTTCAACTTGTTTGGCTAATAGCATCTTCTGCTTGTAATACTCATAGTTCCGCTTTCGAGGTTGTTTGCAATCAACAGCAAAATGTCCAGGAATACCACAATTGTAGCACTTTTTGTCTGATGTCTTACCCTTCTCAACAACTTGTTTCTCATAAGCTTCCTTCTTTTCACCATGCTTTGATCCACTTGCTTCACCATGATCATTATTCTTCGAATGATAGTGTTCCTTCTTGGGAAATGCACTTGTAGACGAAGTGCGGAGATTGTTGTTTGTTGGCCTCGCTTTGTAAAACTTTCTCTTGAAATGTTTTGTAACTGCGGCAAGAGCTTGATATAGTTCATCTGAAACACCATCTCTTGTAGCCATCAGATCATCTCCCTCCTCATCAGATGAAGAAACAACTACCATTTGCCTCTTAAGAGCTTCAGAAACCTTCTTCTCAACAATCAATGCCAAAGGATCAGCAGATACAACTTCTGGCATTTTGTTTGATGGAGATTTGTTTAGAACTTGGTTTTCATTGAGTTTGAAGGATTCATAAAGAGTATGAATGGTGAACTTGGTCAGATTTTGATGTTGCTTGATCTGTGTTCCAAAATCTTCCCATTCTGGACCAAGAGCTTTGATGAACTTGATGTTTAACTCAATCTCTGTTTTCTTGACATTGTTCTTCCTCAGTTCATTTATGACATTGCAGAATCTGTAGTAGACAGCTTCAAGAGATTCATTAGGCAATTTGGTGAAGTTGTCAAACTCAGTCAAAACATTGGTCAATCTTATCGTTGAAGTCACGTCAGCTCCTTCCATCTGTCTAGCCACCTCATCCCATATCTCCTTGGCTGTATCATAAGAATCAACTGAGCCATAGATTTCATCTGGCAGTGCTTTGTATAAGCATGATCTAGCTCTGTTGTCTGCAGCTGTTCGATCTTTTTGTTCAGCATTCAAAAGATCATGAGTTAGAATTGCATCAGTAGTGGGATGGCGATGAATGGCAAGTCCATTAAGGATGGAATCTTTCATCAAATGACCATTTGTTTGACTTTCCACATAGTCCATAAATCTTTTCTTCCATAGTCCATAGGAACCACGGTAGAGAACTGGAGGTCTTGTATCTGAACCCAATGCCAATGCTTCACGAGAAGCCATTTGAAATTGATTTGATTTGAAAATTGAATTGAATTAAGAGTTGAAAAAATCAGAATCTGAAACGATCTTGGGAAGATCGTCTTGGAAGATCGTCTTGGGTAAGATCGTCTTAAATAGATCGTCTTGGGTTAGATCGTCTAAAAAGAGATCGTCCTAGAAAAGATCTTGAGAAATGAAATGATCTTTGAAGAAATGAGATGATCTTGTAAATGAAACGGTCTTGATGAAGATCGTGTTAATGTTCTTTGAGAAATTTGTCTAAGTATTAAACTGAAATTGAGTTTTGTTTTTGGATTGAAGGTAAAGAAATGAAACGATCTTAAAAGAGATCGTCTTGAAAGAGATCGTCTTGAAATTTTGTGAAATTTGGTTAAGTATGAAATGAAACGATCTTGAATGAAACGGTCTTGAAATGAAATGATCTTGAAATGAAATGATTTGGAATGAAACGATCTTGAAATGAAATGATCTTGGAATGAAAAGATTTTGGAATGAAATGATTCAAAAGAACTGGGACGATCTTGGTGAAGATCGTCTTAAGTTCAGTGGAAATGGGACGATCTTGGTGAAGATCGTCTTAGGTTTCGAGATGAGACGATCTTGGTGAAGATCGTCTTAGGTTTTAGATGAGACGATCTTGGTTGAAGATCGTCTTAGTTTCTCTCAAGTATCAAACACTTTCAAGTGTTTGAATTGACCAAACCAATCCTTATGGATTAATTAGCCACAATCAAACACTTCACAACTCACAACCACTTGTTAAGACGATCTTGAGGAGATCGTCCTACAAGCCACTAAGCACAAGAATGAAAAATGAAAATTCAAAGACTAAAACGATCTTGTGAAGATCGTCCTAGTGAAGATCGTCTTAGGGTCATCTTCTTCATTACATCAGTTTTCCATAAAAACTCCATTCACGACTTAAAAACTTCAATAACTTTTGAATTACTGGGAGTTAGAACTTGAAATCACTTGCAAACTGTTTGTTTTCACGTCCGCAACAAATTTATGAACAAAATTCAACACAAAACACAACAGATTCAAATCCCTCAAATTCGCGCCAAAAGCAAAAATTCAATCTCGAGAATTAGATTGAATTGGAACTTGAAACTTGACAGGATTATGTTTTCAACAACCACGAATCTATTGGTGAACAAATAACTGTGATTTTATGTGATTTGAAGTGTGAATTTTGATGAAACAGTGAAGAAAAAATGACGAACAAAAACTTTGATTATTGATGAATTTGTGACTGAATTCAGTTATGGATCTTCATCATAATGATGTTTTTCTCTGATACCACATGTTATAACACGATTTCTATCACCGAATTCACGTCATCAATGGCGGTTTTGGATAGTGTGTGTTCTTGGTGTTTGTGTGTGTTTTGAGAGAGAAAGTGTGTGTGAAATTGGCTGATTGGAATTAATGTGTGTGTTGGTTGTTGAAAGTTATGATCCTAAGGTATGAGAGGGGTATTTATAGGCTACCTATACAACTATGCTAATTATCACAATTAGCCCCTCAACCTTAGTGATCATTTACCTATGACTTAACAACAAGAAAGTCCTCTAATCTAAATTACAATTTATCACTATTTTTGGATTTCTAACAGTTTATCATGTTCTCTAAAGAATTCTTTTCGTTAATCATATCGGGTTCAAGAAAATTCTGTGTGAATTTTCAAAGTGTTAATCAAGATTGTGGAAGTTAACTTTCTGTAAGTCAAGGTTCACATGAATCGAAAAATAAGTTTAAACTTTGATATGCAAAGTGTACCAAGTGAACTCATATGCATTATTTAACAAAGAGGGTTAAGCATGCATATTAGTGTTAAGTGGGTATAACTTTACACGTTTTACTTTGGACTACATATGCGCATTTTCCCAAAAGGGTTGAATTTGCGTGCTCTAGTCAAGTAAAAGTGCATTTACGAGTTTAACTTATTAAGGTCTCATTTAAGTATTTAGCCAAGTGGACATCATATGCGTGTTTTGCAAAAAGGGCTAGATATGCGCGTTTGTCAAGTGGGCTTAACTTTGCGTGATTTAGCATAATGGGCTAACATTTGCGCGTTTAGACTAATGGACCTTATCTGCGTGTTTTGCCAACTGAGCCAAATATGCGTGTTTGTATACGTGTTTAGGGTTTGCGTGTTTGTTTGGATATAAAAGGAAGAGAACACACATTTAATGTTTTTATCCTAAAATAATTATTTGCGTGTTCTTCCAAGACCTCCTTTTGCGCGTTTCCCTGTTCGAGCACTATACTCATCTTCGATTCATAACACTTGATTTTTACGTGTTTTGACACAAGAAACACTATCTCTAACATTTTCTGAACAAAGGTATATGATTAACACCATTTTTAGATCCAGATTTCGTGATTAAATGGACAAATATTTAGGGGTTTATTATCGGTTGATAAATCTCAAAATGGTTCTATGAACACGTTATGGATGATGAAATGGAACCTAAAAACTACTAAATCGGATCTATACGAACTTAATCGTACCATTTTATGAGTTTTTGGTATCCATTTTCTCTGGATAAATTTTGAGGGTTGAAGTTTCTGGGTATGCGTGTTCTTGGTGAATATGCTTGTTCTTGATGAACTTTACGTGTTCTCATTACCAGATCCTTCCCAATCTAATTTTCCAGAGTTTGCGTGTTTGATATGACGTCATCACAAACAAACACGCATCTGACTGTTTGCGTGTTTATGTGTCAGAAATCACCATTTTGCGTGTTTGTCACCATTTGCGTGTTTTAGGGCATATACGTGTTTCATGACTTAAAAATTTTTAAAATGGAAAAATTTTAGAAAGTAAAATATGAAACATAACACGCATTGACTAGTCAAACCTGACACCATATGTGTGTAGTGTCACCATATGTGTGTGTATAAGGAATTCATTTGTTTCTAGGACTTCGGAAAATTTTCAAAAAGGGAAAATTTTCAAATGAGTCAAATTAGAAAGCGTGAATTGCCTTATAATTGAACTTTAAAATTTAAGTAAAACAAATGGTTTTCGGTTAAATTTTAATAAAGTTCAATTTGTCGTTTATTAAAACTTAAGGTTTTGGAAGGTTATGAAACAAATGGTTTCGCGACCTTGGAAAACCTTGGAAGTTTTAATTTCGACATGTTGATTCGATAAAATTGGTGACGTTTTGGAGGTTTATGAAACAAATGGTTTTGCTAACCTAGAAAATGTTAAGAATTTTATTGTTCAACCTATTTGTCGATAGTTGAAGTTGGTAACATTCTCCGAACCAATGAAACTATGAGTTTCAAGGGTTTTTGAAAATGTTAAGAACTTTAAACTTCGACTTTAATTGTTGTTGCTAATCTTTTGTTTGGTTGTTGTTTGTATCATTGTGCAGATGGCTGAGAGACACTTTCACAGAACTCATAATTACTTGATTAATTTGGATGTGAATCAGCCCAATGCTGAGAGATTTGTCAGGATTCTTGAGTTTCTGCAGCAATCAAGAATCAGAAATATTCTCACAGCTGACCCAGTTATCTATCTGACTTTCTTAAGTCAATTCTGGGAATCTGCAAGGTTGTTACCCAGTGCTATCCCAAGTATTGAAGCGAGGGTGAACAATCAGACCTTCCAGTTCACTGCCTCTGACTTGATTGGTATTCTTGACTTGGGAACTGAAGACCAAGAGGGAGGAGTGAATGGTCCAACCACATACCCCCAAGCACTTAGATTGGGAGCATTCCGAAGGATGGGGTATGTCGGTCCTGCAAACCGGAACACATTTCAGAAGAATTGTTTGATGGGCAGGTGGAAATTTTTCTCACATGTGATTCTTGTTGCTTTGAGCAATAAGAAATCGGGGTATGACTCATTGAATGTCGAAACCCAATCACAAGTGATTTCGTTGGTGCTGAACAAGCCTTATAGCTTCTCTCGTTATATCTTTAATGAGATGTGTAGGCAGATAAGGGCGAGGGATGATGAGAGATTTTTGATGTATCCTAGGTTTGTGATGCTGATCATTAATGCTCGACTACCCAATCTTGTTCCGGAGGGTCCTACTGAATCGGTGACTACGATGCCTAATCGTATCTTTAACGATAGTTATAGATATCGTGGAAATCTTCCACAACAGGCTCGACCGAGGGACAGAAACCTCTTTGGTGCGCTTGTTAATCCCGCTTATGTTGCTCCAGAACATAATGGATTTGCGCATGAGGATTCTGATGTTGAAGGTGATTTTGCTGCCGCTCCACAGCCGATCCCTCCACAACCTCTTGTTGCACCAGTTATACAACAACAACAACAACAGCAACAACAGCAGCAACCAGAACAACCACCTCCAGCTGCAGCAGGGGCTCCTCAAGAGTTGTTAATCCAGGAAAATGCTGCTGAAGCAAATCCTGAGATAGTTGCTGAACATCCTCCTGCACAGAACTAAGAAGTCAACATGGATGTTGATGATGGGGGTTTGGGTGCAGAGCACGTCGATGACATGGTTATAGATAACCAAGACGACGCGGCTGATGACATTGGAGGAGATGTCAATCTAGGAGAAGGGGGAAACGGGGATGATGATGGAGATGATTATGGGGACGATGGTCAAGATAATGCTGCTGGCAGAGTACCCATAGGTCAAGGTGTTGGTAGTACATCTGCAGCAGTTGATCTCCCAAGGGCCGAAGCTGATTCCCGGCCAGTTGTAGAAGGAGAAGATCCCTCAGGGTCAGGGCAAAGTCTCAGCAGAAAGAGACAACGTCAGGACACCGAGGTGTCTAATGTAAATGAGTCGTTCAGATTCATTACGGAGACATATTCTCTTGAGGTAGAGGAGACAAGACATAATGTGGATGAACTGGAAATAAGTGTTCAAGAGCCTATGCAGGACTTGACGGAAGCTATGACTGAAGGACCTCTCCATTTCGATGATAGGGGTAAAGGATTGATGGATGCATCTTCCTCAGGTTCAGCAGCACCATCAACTCCTCAAGTTCATGTCAGTCCGCCTGTCATCAAACCAGCTGTGGTATCACTGGTTAGTGCAGAAGATGACCAGTCAACCCCAAAGATCGTCAGACTTTTGGGAATCAAGATTGGAGATAGACCAGTCTTGATGACTGCAAGGCCTCGCAGCTCTACAATCACACCAATCATGTCTTTGTCAATGACTCCACCATCTACAATAAGACCATCAG
Organism: Erigeron breviscapus; assembly: GCA_034093135.1. NCBI lineage: Eukaryota > Viridiplantae > Streptophyta > Magnoliopsida > Asterales > Asteraceae > Erigeron > Erigeron breviscapus. The sequence continues at coordinate 73,918,543 of CM067172.1, read as the reverse complement.
TGACTTCTTCACAGCAAGGAGCTGCTCAGATTAACAAGGAGAGAGTATCCAAGTTAGCTGAGGACATCCAACGGATGAAAGCTCTAGTTGCAGGCTTGTCTGACAAGCTTAAAGGTAAAGAAGAGTCACACCGAAGAGATGCTGACCTCATAAGACAAAGTCACCTAGAGCTGGAGAATAGCCAGTATGACCTACAAGAAGCCCAGGAAGCAACAATCAATTCCGTCACTGGGATTGTTGATTCTATTGGGGTGCACCACAAATTGCTGAAAGGTCAGGCTAAGCATCTCGAGAGCTTAGGTAAGAGGTCTGCTGAGCTGCACAACAAGATCAAAAATCTTGAATCTCAGGGGGAGAAGTCTGGATGCAAGGAGGATACTCTCAGACATCATCGAAGGAATGATGAGGATGAGGATCCAAGTGGCTCCAGACAACAGGAGGAGATTCAGAGATTTCCGACCTCTAACGTCAATGCAGCTCAGGGGGAGCAAGGTCAGCAAGGTCAATCTGACCAAGCTGGTGCTCCTTCATCTAATCAACCGGCCGTAGAGGAAGTGGCTGGTATCCAGGAACAACCGACTGGAGGAGAAGGAGTCGGCATTCGGGTCAGACCAACTACAGAGGAAGAAGTTGGGAGTGAACTCCTGGACAACATTGCTGCGTACTTCAATTTTGATGAGTATGGGAGCATGTTTGAAGATCCATCAGTCTCTTCGGCTCAAGACAAGTGTTTGTATATTGATGCAATACTTGATCTAGTTGATTCAAATGCAAAGGGATCAAATGAGCTTTCTCTACAAGCAACCGTTGCAGTGGGCAAGGTTGGGGTAGATAATCAATCAGAATTGGACTCAAATCGGGAGTTGGATACTTCTGAGGTGATTGAAAAGAAGAGCAGGACTCCAGTGGAAGCAACACCTGAAGTTCCTGATGACAGGGTTTTTGGCCAGCACTTAGGATGACAAACGAAGACTTGAAGATCACATCTAGATGCTAGTGTCAAGGGGGAGACTGTTAGTGCATGTTTCTCGGTGACAAAAGCATTCTAGATGTGTTACATATATTTGTATATATCCAAGTCTTGTAATTTATCTTGTAATTACCGTTTGTCAATAATATTACCTTGGCATATCTTGTTGATCATATTGGGATCCATTTATGTTTATGTGTTTGTTTATTATTTGTATTTTGCAGGTTTTAGACAACATGTAAAGAGTCATTAAGTTAATATTGTTTCTGCGTTTAACAGCAGTTGAAATATTAACTTAATGTACTTCCAAAGGGAAGCTAAGTTATCTGTGTTTCTGCGTATTTACAGCAGGAGAAACAGTAACTTATTGAATACTTCCAATAGGTAATATAGACAATGTTGTTTCTGCGTACTTACAGCAGTAGAAACATTGTCGTTAGCCAATGATTGGTTCTGCGTATATTTACAGCAGTTTAAACATTGGCTGAGTTAATATCGGTTTTGCGTCTTGACAGCAGTAAAGATATTAACTCTGAGTGTAATGTCGGTTTTGCGTCTTGACAGCAGTAAAGACATTAACTCAATATATCCTAAGTGTTATTTGAGGGTTCTTAGGAACAAGCAAATTTTTTGCTTGTTCAAATTAAGAACACTCAAATGGTCATTTGAGAGTTTCTTTGAAACAAGCAAAAGTATGCTTGTTCTCAAGAACTCTCAAATGGTTTGAGAGTTTCTGTGGAAACAAGCAAAAGTATGCTTGACCACAAAAACACTCAAACGTTTTGTGTGTTCAGGGAAACACGCAAAACAGGCCAAAACCCTAATGGGCCTTGACCATAAGAAACACGCATGTAACTATTGGGCCTGCGTGTTTCAGAACACGCAAATGAGCATTTGCGTGTTCCAGAAACGCACAAATGGGCATTTGAGTGTTTCTGGTCATGTGCCTATAAATAGTGGTGTGTGTTTGTGTGTTCCAACAAGAGTGTAGTGAGAGAAACAAGCAAAACCTAGAGAGAGAAAACCAAGAACACGCACGGTCTATCTCGTGGGTATTTGAATCACGCACGAACCGCAAACACACACCCGGTTTGGACGGCTTGTAGACTTAGGTTACCACGTTGGTTGGTAAGGTTTGTCCGGAGAGCCGTTTCACTATAGTAACCAAATACGGGTGTTATATTCACGCAAAAAGATATATATATATATAGTGATATATATATATATATATCATAAAAGGTAGATATAGAAACCGTGGGTTATCTCGAGGAATTCCGCACCTCGACATATCCTTAAGTCAATCTCGGTTCGGTAAGACCCGGGGGACTTACAGAGACTTTTCTGGTGACAATAGTATCATCACCTCCTTCATACTGGTTCACCAGTTCATCCCACATGGATTTAGCACTGGATAGAGAACTAGTGTGGGAATTAGGGTTTCTGGAACAGCCCCGAGGATCATGTTTTTAAGGATGGTATCAAGATTTACCAGTCTCCTCTCCTCTTCAGACCAATGTTCCTCCCTCTTTTCCCTTCCATTTCTTGATCCAGTTGGGTCAAGAAGTGGATTGGTAGGAAGTCTAGACACATAGGGTCCTTCATTTAAAATCTTTATCATATTCCTTTCAATACCAGTAATGTGTGTAGGTGCCCTATCGTTGAACGGATCTTGATAAGACGTGATTCGTTATGTCAAGAGTGCGGAATCCTCTTGAGATAACTAGATTGCTATTGCCTTTTGTCAATTAATGAGTAATTAATCAACCCAAGGTCACACACGAAGTGCTAACTCGTGTACAAGATCACACGAGGTCCAATTCGACTTGATATTATCAATTCGTGTAGATTCGATCAAAAACGCTTACTAATTACGTGAATTAGTGTTGTATTTATAATAGTAGGGTTATTGGTTCGTGTGGGCTTAGGCCTAATCGTGTTAATTAAGCCCAATTAACAATTAACCAATTGGCCTCGTGCTGACGTCAGCACGAGGACATTCCTACATGCTGATGACGTCAGCACGAGGTCGTCCCTTTGGTTCTTTGTTTGACTTTGTTTGACCTGTACATTACATCCAACCATCGTTTAAGTATTCTATGACACTTATAAACCTTGGTTCTATATTCTTGTACCTGCAAAACAATAATATAACACACAAACACAATAATAAACATAAACAGATATAATATTGAAGTTCAAACGTAATCATTAAATACCAACATAAGTTCTTATTTAAATGATTACAACTTATTCCTAAAAACAAAAACGTTAACCAAATCTATGTTGCTATTGTCACACAAATCTGCATCTACAGACTCCCCCTTGACATTAGCGACTAGATTTCTTTAAAGCGTTCTTTGAACTTCAAAGCTATCCACCAAACAAAAGTCTTATGCTATTCCCATGAATTCTTTCAGCTAAACAAAAAGCAAGAATGTTGAGATAGCGTCTAACTTCTGTTCTCCAAAATCTATTTGCTGTACAAGGTGTCTCAATCAATCTTCTTTGATCACCTCTTGACAAATTGACAACTTGCATTGGATCATACATGCGAAGCAGCATCTTGCTCTATGAATTATCAACAAACATTTGTGCTTCACCTGACTTGATATCTATCTGCCAATATGTCATCGTAGTCAGCAAGTCTTGATCCCATTTGATAGCGGGAACTCTTGTAATACATTTGATCTTCCTTTGAACAAACTCAAATGTACCATCAGGTTTCTTAATCTTCTTCATCGATCTAGGTTTAATCAACCTATCTTCAGGTTTCAAACCTCTATCTCCAAAATGCCAACTTCTTTCCTTTCGCAATCTCTGCCAAAGAAAATCAGCATATCCATTGTTCTGAAGATTTACAAACCATCTCTTTCCCAAATCTAACAAATCAGATTCAACTAGACTTCGGAAATATTTCAAGTCTCTTGGTAAGTACTGACATCCTTCTTTTCTCTTGATAACAAAGAAATCAATTCTACCATCATAGAACCAACTTTGTATCACTGAGAAATACGTGGGTGCGTCCCTATCTGAGATAAACTCCCAAAATATCGACGGTTTTAAATTTCCACCCATTAGGAAACCAGCACGATTTCTATGCTCTGGAACCCTTCGATCAATAATAAACTGAAGGTCTTGCTGTGCCGGAGGAATATTAAATCTTCCAATATTAACCTCTCGCGTAGCATCTATCTCCCAGCATAGATCAACAATATTTTCATGTCCTTCTTGATCAATTATCTTTGCACACACAGTGAACATCAATCTTGCAGCATTCCTTGGATCATCTGAACCTTCTCTGACTGGATTTTCTCTGAGATGTTCCTCTTCAGCTATGGGCTCTACTGGAATAACTCTGTCTTCATTAAAGACACGATCAAAATCGTAAGGTCTTTCCATCAACTTTCTCCATGCTGATCTAGAAATAATCATCTCTCCTTCTTCCAAGTCTTCATCAATAATACTGTCTAAGTCATCAATATCATCAAGGTCATCCAAAGCACCTATTTGAAGCTTATCTGCAATTAAAGTTTTCACACATACAAAGATAAAGAACATAAAATATGTTAAGACTTAAAATAAAACAAATAGTATAAATACATAAAACAAGATAAAATAAATAATACTATACCATAAATATAATGTAACAATTACATTAATATTTATCTTATAATCTTTATCTATTTTAACTACAAAAATCATTAGCACTAAGGTATATAATCTGAATCTTCAGGATCATCAGAAGAATGTTTCTCAGAGTCAGACGACATGTGATTCAAAATCATTAGCCGTTTCCTCTCTTTCTTATGACGATCTGAATCTGACCAATAATCACTATCAAGGTCATCTTCAGCTTGATTAACCTTTAAGCTAAGATTTTCCCATGCTCTGGATTCTTCAACAACTCTATTATGAGGATCATTCGCAAATTTTTCTGCGATTTCCCTTTCTAGTCTTTCTTGTTCTGATCTCACCTTACGAGGTTTGTGATAATCAGGACTCTTTGAATTACTAGAATCGGATTTACCTGAATTGGAATCTTCCTCATCATCTGAATTGTCTGGATCTTCAGGATCTGCATCTGGAGCAACCATCACAGCTTTTCCTTTGTCTTTTTGAGTCCCAGAAGTACTAGCACCAGATGTACCAGCAATCTCTGACTCACGTTGTCTTGGCGACTCCCCCTGAACATTAGCAGTCTCTGAAGCCATAGTCTGAGCAGCATCAGCATCTTGACTTTGACCTTGATTCTCTGGCTCACCAATGTCTCTGGTTGGTGGATCTTGAGCTTGATCTTGATCATCATGATCATCATCTCTTCGCTTTCTTGCTAGCTCATCATCTTTACAACCATCCTTATCTCCCCCTTGAGCCAAGAATTGGTCAAGTCTAGAACCAAGAGAATGAACAAGAGCTGTCATCAAGTCCATCTCTTCTTGATGTTTAGCAGCTTGGAGCTTCAACTGTGACTCCAAAGCTGTAACACGCATCTCCAACAATCTGTTCCGTGAAGACTATCTGACTCAACTGAACTTGCATAGGCAAAGCTGAACCAGACGTAGAAGCAATGTCGGATGTAAAAGCAGGCGGTGGCATCGTAGTCTCAAACGAAGGCATACGAGCATTGAAAGTTCCTGAGGGACGCATCTGCGGTCGTTGCAAAGGCAATAGACGTCCCATAACAGTAGAAACAGGAACTAACGCCTGAGTAGGAGCAGAAGAAGGTCTAGGAGATGGAACTGTCGTCTCTGGCTCTTGACGAACTGTAGATTCTGGAGGATTAGGAATCGTAACAGTCGTAGCCTCAGTAACAACTCTAGCATGAGAACCACCTAAATTAATCTTGAACTTGGTTCTCGGCCTCTTCTCACCAACAGAAGGACCAGCAGAAGCAGAAGTAGCAGACACCGAAACAGGAACCTCAGTAACAGAAGCTCTTAGAGCAGCAACTGATGGAGTATCACCTGTAGGAGGTGCATGAGATCTCTCCATAGCAGCATTATATGCTTCAAACTCTCTATCAATATCTGACTGAGTACGCTGAAGAGTTTGTAATCTCTCAACAGCATCAAGTCCTTTACCTTGTCCACGTCTTCTCTTCAACGGCATATCTGCTTCATCATCAGCATCTGAACCATCATCAGCAGCATTAACAGTAACCATATGTGGTTCAGAAGGACCAACATCATCACCAACTGGAGCAGAAGTAGTAGTAGCAACTCCAGAAGTTGGTGGTACAAGATTTACAGGATTATCAATATCCTCTGCAAGAGCATCAAACTCTGGATCATTCTCCAGATTCCCAGTAAACAAAGGAACATCATTAAGTCCCTCAAACTGATCAGCTCTCTCTTCTTGAGGATCATCTTGATCTTGAGCATCATCATCAGCAGCAGCAACAGGTTCTTCATCTTCCCAACTTGTCTAGGTGCAACATAGTCAGGATTAATCAGATGTCCGAACAATGGTGGATTGTCAACATCAGGAGCTACACCTTCTCCCCTTAAGTGTCTCATCATATCATCAAACACTCTATGAGTAAGACGACCTAAGTTAAATGTCTCACCAACTAAAGGTACTTAAGCTGCCCTATGCCGAATGATAATCATCACAAATCTTGGAAACAAATAAAACTTCTTGTCGCTTCCAAATGATCTCAACTGCCTGATAAAGCTATCAAAAATGTACTGAGAAAAGCTGTAAGGCTTATTCAGCACCAAAGCAACTAGCTGAGAAGCAGTCTGGATATTCATCTGATCATGACCTGAGCTCCGATGACTAATGGACCTCAATAGGTAGTAGGCAAGCAATCTCCATTTGCCTCGAATGCGGTTCTTGCGATATGGATGTGTAATAGCACCAATATAACCCATACGCCTAAGAGCACCGTCACAGAAGGATTCTTCAAACTCTGTGGGACCTTGCTCCATGTCAACCTCACCTAAGTCCAAAATCGTCCTTAAGTCTCCAGCTGTGAACTCTATATTCCTTCCTTCAACAGTAGTGCGAATCACAGTATGAACGCCCACTTGTACTGGTCTAGCAGAGTTCCAAAACTGACGAATAAGACTTATGACCAACGGAGGATTCTCGGTCAAAGCATAGCGAATACGAGATCTTGCCAGATAATGCATGACACCGTGAAACTCTGGTGTACATCCCTGCTGAGTAATGCTGATATCAATAGCAGCATTATGCTCCCTAACGAACACACGATCAGCAGCAGCCATACCTGCACAAAAACAAATAGAAACGAAAAGAAAATAAAAGTTAAAAATAAAAATCAAAAGTTTCTAAGTACACGACCTCCCTCGTGGTGACGTCAGCACGAGGCTAAAACCTCTTCGTGATGACGTCATCACGAACTAATCTTCGTGAACCCAGAAAACGAATCAAAAACATCTTCATATTCATGTTAAATCGATTAAACGACTTGTTTATCATGAATCTTGAACTTGTTTTTATCAAATATATTCCCAGAAATCAAATTAAATCATGATTTCGATGAACACGAAGTGGTTTCTTCTTCGTGTTCTTCATCTTCTTCGTGTGAATAGTGACCGAGACTTAAAAACCTTAATTAATCTTGATTTTGCACTTGTAAATTCAAACTTTTGTTAGATTTAAGGTGTAATAACATCACTTAATCCAATTTTAAGTCCAATTTTAGTCCAAATCATCAGAAATCAAAGATCTAAAAGTCACTTCGTCCGAGTTACTGTTCACGCGAAGGAAAAACAAAATTCGGGCATTATAACGGCTTAAATTTGATGATTTTCGAAGCCAAAACATCAATAAACTATCCTAGATTGGAATTATACCAACAAATCTGGATTAAAATCACAAAAGGAGGATGAAATCGATCGAAATAGGGTCGGATGAATAGTGCGCGCGAAGTGAGCTTCGTGTGGTAATTTTAGGGTTTTAATTTTCGGATAAAAGTAAAAATAAAAAGTAAAACCCGTATATATATTCGAATCCTCGTGGGCCGTGCCGAAGAAGCTTCTTCGTGGGCTTCACGCTAACGTCAGCACGAGGCCCGCTGACGTCAGCACGAGCGAATTCGAATTTTAAATTCACGCAGCTGCACACTTCAAATTTCGTCAATTTTTCCAGAAAATTCAACAAAGAAAAATTACAAAATTTCCAGAAAACATAAACCTGTAGATACTCGTTACTTGAAACTTGTATCTGCTCGAATATGTAATCTTACCAACATCATCCGTACTAATCTTGTCATCAAAATAATGTATAAACACAATCTTACATTATTATCTTGACATAAAATCGATCATTTTTCCATTGATGCTTAACTTTAACAAAAGCAAACTTACATCGAAACACATTCAATGTATAATGCAAATTCATTTCACAATTAACCTATCACAATAAGTCTTAGGTAATTGTTCAAAAATACATCAAAATAATCATACCAACAACCTATCACAATAAGTCTTAGGTTGAGGTCTTGATTCTCAAAATTTATTACATGATGCATTCCGCACTTTCATAGTTGAATTAATCGTGATTTGATCCAAATGCACTTTCAGTTATTTCAACTGTGGAAATGAAATTTGATATCTGTAACCTGCACACTTAACAAACTTCATCAATGCATCAAAATCAACAAACTAACATAAGCATGCAAAAACAACCAAAATCTTAACCTAGCAATTCAAAATAAAAACTAAGTCAAGTCACATCTTTGTCAAGCATACTTATCAACCATAAACAATTGAAATCTCAAAAATATTTTGAAACTAATTCAAAACATATTTTGACTTTTCAATTTTCAAAAACACAAATCATTTTCTAATCTTAAACAACTTATGTCTATATTAGAAAATTCCATCTTTTAATCACATACACTATAAGCAACAAGACCTATATAATCCACTAAGGATCATATAACTTCCTATGGAATCATCAGATGCTTATCAAATCTCTCGTGCAATAAGAACTAGTTTGACACTACAAACTGACACAAAACTAAAAAGTTAGTACAAAAATAAAAATAAAAATAAAAATAAAAATAAAAATAAAAATAAAAATCTAAACTACTTTATTTATGTACAAGAAATTCTAAGTTTCTGCTGATTAGATCAGATTAGCAATTACATAAGCCTGCGGGTGAGAAATAATTCTCTTATTATTAGTTATGAACAGTGACCCAACAACGATTACCGGTATGTTTGTCCTCTTAAACACTCGGTACTTCCAGCTTCCTTATTATGTGACACTTTCGTATTACTTGAGCCAAGGACAGTCACCATGTAACCTAGTAAGTTACTCATGCCACATTTTAGTTTGCGAACTTATGTGACCCACATTCAGATATACTTCCGTAATCGACACAAGCACTAAGATAACAAATATTCAATATATATTCAAAAACATCCTTGAACAAACCATGAGACACTTTTTAAGATTTAAACAATTTAATTGCATTTAGTATCTTGCGATTTAATTTATTTATTTGCTTTTGCATTTCTTTATATTTGGGAACCCGTGATTTTCTATGAGACCCGTGTAGCGAACTTTCTGACAACCTATCCCAAGTTGGAAGCTTTAGGTAGGCTAGGTATACGAAGACACCCCGAGGACATACTTGTCCGAATCTCAAAGACCACATTAGCCCCTTAATTACATTCCATTTCATTTGCATAAACAATATCACATTATACTACTTTCATGCTCATGATTTGTAGAGGTTTTTGCCTATACATTGAACAAATCCTATAATAATGCTAGATCTTTCACAGAATTTAAGGACCAGATCTAATCATTTCTGAAAAGCAAGCATTCTCAGCCATACATCTGAATATGTTTCCCACAAGAACATTGTATAAATTAAGTTCAGATTGAAGGAAACCTTGGTACTTTGTGCCTACCGATATATCCTAAATTGTAATCACTGAACTGAGCAGTTATATTACGATTAAGCAGGCTTAAAAGCTAAAGTATCCTCACTTCTAATCGTCTTGAATGCATCAACTTAAATCTCTATCTTATTTATTTTTGTTGTTTTCTGATTTTTATATTTTTATGACACTAAGAACTCTTTTTGTATTTTTATGACTCTAGCTATTTACAGACACAGACTAAGACACAAACATACAAAATTAGTTCTTTGAGAGATTTAATATGAATCAGCATTCTTCATACCATTGAGAAGAATCAAGCTTTTCAAAGCGAGTCTTATCAAATGCTTTAGTATACAAATCAGCTAGATTATCATCAGTTAAAACCTTTTCTAAGTGAATTAACTTCTTTTGGGCACAATCACGCAAGAAATGATGTCTAATATCAATATGCTTGGTGACTTTATGCATGACAGGGTTATTAGTAATGTCTATAGTTGACTTATTGTCTATTCTAATAGGTGTGTCAAGAAAATCCATACCGTAGTCACGAAGTTGTTGCTGAATCCACAATACCTGGGAACAACAGCTACCAGCAGCCATATACTCTGCCTCACACGAAGACTGAGCAACACATGTCTGCTTCTTACACTGCCACGATACTAATCTGCCACCTAAGAACTGACAACCTCCAGTTGTAGACTTCCTGTCGTTATTGCAACCGCCAAAGTCCGAATCAGTATATGCAACAAAATCAAACGTTCCTCCCAAAGGATACCATAGACCAAGCCCTTAGTTACCCTTTAAATATCGTAGGATACGTTTTGCTGCAGTTAAATGCGACTCTTTCGGACTAGCTTGAAATCTAGCGCAAAGACAAACAACGAACATAATATCTGGACGCGAAGCAGTCAGATACATCAATGAGCCAATGATAGCACGATAATAAGTAGCATCAACAGGCATATCTTTAGGATCAAGAACTCCTAAACCATGATTCTGTTGAATAGGAGTACCATATGTCTTGGATTCTAACATTTGAAACCTCTCCAAGATGTCATCGACATACTTAGACTGGTGTATAAAGAATCCATCTTTCCTTTGATCAACCTGTAGTCCGAGGAAGAATTGTAATTCCCCCATAGCACTCATTTCAAACTACTTTTTACATGCTCATTTCAAATTCTTTGCACATCTTTGTGTTAGATGAACCAAAAATGATATCATCAACATAAACTTGTACAATCAAGTAATCTCGCTTCCGCCATTTGATAAACAATGTGCTGTCTATCGAACCTCTGGTAAAACCATTTGTCAACAAATGTGTCGACAACTTTTCATACCATACCCTGGGTGCTTGATGCAATCCATAAAGAGCCTTATCAAGTCGATATGCTCTTCTTGGATAATTAGGATCTTCAAACCCCGGTGGTTGGTAAACATACACTTCTTCTTTAACTTCACCATACAAGAAGGCACTCTTAACGTCTAACTGATACACCTTTATACCTTTGAAGCTTGCATAGGCCAAAAATAACCTTATAGCTTCAATCCGTGCAACTGGTGCAAAAGTTTCGTTATAGTCATATCCTTCTCGTTGTGCAAACCCCTGAACAACCAAACGTGCCTTATTTCTAGTAACAATCCCTTTGTCATCTCGTTTGCATTTAATACCCAACGAGTTCCAATCGGTTCTTTACCTCTAGGCACATCAACTAACTCCCATACTCCAAGTTTTTCAAATTGAGCTAACTCTTCTTGCATAGCCTCAACCCAAAAAGGATCTTGAAGTGCAGCCTTAATGTTCTTAGGCTCTTCTTGTGAAATGAATCCAGAATATAAACACTCAGTTATCAAACCGGAATCCTTCACTTCACAAAACAAACTAGTCATCTCTTTATTCAACTGATTTCTAGTTCGAACAGGTTCTGATGCATCACCAATGATACTTGTAATCGGATGAGCCTTATTTACTCGATATTGAGGAACCGAATCAACATTTAGATTATCTCCTAGATTCGAGTGAATCTGAAATTCAGGAGAACTAAAATCATCTTCCGATTCTTCAGAAATAGGATCATCATCAGGTAATGGAACCTTAGAAGGAGTAGTTGGACTTGTGTTCTCGGGTTCAGTAACATCTGAATCTGATGTCTTATCATTGTTCTTACTACTTTGACCAACAACAGTCGGAGACTGAACTTTGGTTGGAGTAGTATCAACACTCTGAACAGGAGATGATGTAGGGGTTGGAGCATAATCCACGTGATCTCTTAAAATGATCACATCATCAAATGTTTCAGGATCTGAATAAGAATCAGGACCATGTAACGAACGAAACAAACTGTCATAATCAAAGTTCTTGCCAGTACCAGAATGTATCGCAGGTTTATGACTGACAATCTTGACATTTGTACCCAAGTCAACTTTGCCTGTCTGTTTATTGTAAACCCTACGAATAGAAGTACCCGGTTTATAACCCATGAAAAATCCCTCTTCCACCTTTGGATCAAACTTGGACTGAGGAAGATATTTCAAGAAGGTACACGGAACACCAAATGGTTCAACATTCTGTAAATTTGGTTTCTTCTTATGTAGAAGCTCATAACATGTCTTATTATGACGCTTAACTACCAAAACCCGATTTAAAATATGACATGCTGTATTCACTGCCTCCCCCAAAACATAGTAGGGAGCCCTGAATCAGCAAGCATTGTTCTGGCTGTTTCGATTAGAGTCCTATTCTTTCTTTCAGCAACTCCATTCTGTTGTGGTTCATACGGTGCACTGAATTGATGTTGAATTCCCTTGGAAACACAGAAGACTTCCAACATATTATTCTTAAATTCAGTTCCGTTATCACTCCTGATTCTCTTAACACGAACTCCATAAACATTTTCTGTTTCAACAAGGAAGTTGATCAAAATCTGTGGAGTTTCATCTTTCGATTTAAGAAAGAAAACCCATGAGAATCTCGAGTAATCATCAGTAACCACCAAACAGTAATACATCCCACCTATACTTCTTACATTCACAGGGCCAAATAAATCCATGTGAAGTAACTCAAATGGGTTGCCAATAGAATTTTCTTGTTTTGGTTTATGAGAAGACTTCTGCTGCTTACCTTTCAAACAAGGTACACATTTGTCTTCCATTTCAAACCTTTTCAATGGAACACCTTCAACCAAACCATGTTTGACAATTTCATTCATCTTTCGGAAATGAATATGTCCCATTCTTCTATGCCATAACAAAGATTCAGATTCATTTGCTTTAGTCAACAAGCAAATTGGCTCCTTCGAATCATCAACACCTAACGTGAGGCCATAGATGTCTTTCTTTCTAGGAGCTTTCAGTAGGATCCAGTCTTCAGGAATAACATATCCCGGCTTCAAGATTAGTGTTTCCTTCTCAGTAAAATGGACATGATTACCCTTGTCACAAATCTGAGAAACACTCATCAAATTATGAGATAGCTGTTCCACATAATTTACTTTCTCCAATGTAATCTTCCCATTGACAACATCACCCTGGCCTGAGATATTGCCGCCCTTGGGACCAGCGAAACTAACATAAGAACCATTTATATCAACATAATTGGACAACAATTTCTTGTCCCCTGTCATGTGCCGAGAGCATCCACTGTCAACATACCAAAGACTGATAGGCTTCCTTGGTTCTCCCTGCACATACAATATAAATTAGGTTAGTTTCTGAAGGGGATCCAAACCTTCTGAGGTTTAGGTTTACCGGACTCATCATACATCATTAAATCAGTCCAGTATCCATCGCTCTTTGGTTGAGCCTTGGATGAAGATGGTGTCATAGACTGTTTCTTAGGTGAAATGAAACGAGTCTTAGGAGGAGAATTCCTTGGTGAATGTGGACCAAATCTAGGAGGAGTTTCTAATCGATCATAGAACTTGGAAGTATTTCCATTTCTACGAGATGGTGACCGATTCTGTTGAACTTGCTTACTCCTAGGTGAATTACTCCTATGAGGTGTACGAGATCGACTCGGACTTCCACTACTAGTAGTAGCATTCTGTGAATGTCCCTGTCGTTTGGGGGTCTTTGATCGAGCATTATGAGTATTAACATCTGAATCACTAGATGCTGTGGAAGAGACATTCTTATCTGGGCAACGTCTCTTTCTATTTGGACAACAACTATAGACATGTCCTATCTCATAACAATAAAAGCACGATATATTAGCCCTCAATTTCCTAGCTTTAACATCAGATTCTGCAGAAGTCACGCCTAAACACTCTTTTAATTTAATTGTGGCTGACTCTTCTTTTGACAAACCCTTTGACTCATTAGAAAACTGGACTTTCTTTTGAATTCTTGGTTGAGTCGAGAATGGTGTTAAGGTAACTCCACTAGATGTAGATTCATCCTTATTCCAAACTTTATCAATCTTGTCATGATCTATCTTTTCAAAATCAATTTCATCAGATGTAAAAACAGTGTCACATCCTTTCATTGTAAAACATTTCACAACTTTTTCAACAGGACAAGGTTGATTTACACCATTAGATCCTATCAATACATTTGCATCATAAACTGCATTCTTAGGATCTATCGGTTTGACAAAAGAACTTACAGACTTATGTTTCTTGTTTAAAGCTTTTATCTTTTCTACTGTACTTTTAGAGGATTTAAGATCTACAGTTTGATTTTCTAGATTTGATTCAGGAGGTTGACCTTCAAAAATCTCTTCTTTCTTAGCCAGTTGCTCTAGAGATTCAGTATAATTATCATTAAAAGGCCCTCTAACTTCCTTATAATCTAATCCCAAACCACCTTTATCCTTAGAATCTCGTGGTACAGGAGTTTGCAACTGCATAGATCTTATTAATTCAGATCCTCTAATTTGTTCCAATCTAGTATTAAGCTTGACAATTTCCAATTTTGCATCAACTAACTCTTTCTCCTTTGCAGAAAAATCTTCAGTTAGTTTAGCATACTGTTCATTACCTACCTTTTCCATTAAAACTGACTCCCTTAGTTTTTCTTTTAAAGCAAGAACATCTTTATCTAAAGCTCGAATTTTATCTTTATAAAGACTTTCTTGTTTCACCAAACCAGAATTTTTGGCAAAATATGAGTCGTTTTCCTTCTTAAAGGTAGAGTTTTGACCAGTCAAGTTTAATACAGTTTTATTAAGAATGAACACCTCAAGTTTCATTTCAGTTAACATTTTACAAACATTAACAATTGTGAGTAAGGAACATGATACCTTTTGATCAGCAGCCTTGCAATCTGCCATGTATGCAACAAAATCCTCAGTTGTCATACCTTCAGGTATCACAAATTCCTTCATTTGTTCTTCAATGCTCTTCTCAGTATTTGTATCATTCGCTTTGGTTGACACATCATTCACAACAGGAGCTATCATAGCTGTCATAGCTTCACTCTCAGACCTTACTATATCAGCAACCTTCTTCACATTCTGCTTTACAACCTCAGATGCAGCTTCTTCACTTGTATACACAGCATAGTCTATTTCTTCAACAACTTCATGTGCAACATGCGCATAGTCATCATAAACCTCAACTAAATATGCATGATTCGAAGTGTCATCCGACTGTGTATCCCATTGATAAGTACCATCTGGATTTTGAACAACAACAACCTTGGACTCCAAAACTGAGGAGACCCTGACTGTGTAGGAGTAGCAGGAAATGTAATCATTGCATTAGTCTTCTGATGATTGGGAGGTGTAATACCGCCTTGATTGTAGTTCTGTCTACCTGCAACAGTATTATCTGTCCTTTTTGGACGTTGACACTCTCTTGCAAAATGACCAAATCCATCGCAGTTGTAACACTTCACCTTGGATTTATCAAAGCCTTTAGTGCCATTTCCCAAAAATCTTCCAGTTCTCTGAGAGAATCTCCTGACCTTAATGGTCAACATAGCTAGCTGCCATTGTAGATCCATTTCTTCTAAATCATCAGGATCTATCTGATTATAATCCTCATCGATCAGTGCAGGATCAGTAACCTTTCCACCAATATAAGCTTCATGAGCCGAACAAAAGGCTGAGTAAAGATTCATTCTTCCTTCTGCGGAACTCATACTCATTGGCATCGAGTGAAAGGACTGACTATTGCTCTTGACATTAGCATTTGTAGCATTTGTATTGTCATAAGCAACATATCCTACAAGTCCATCTGCATCAACTATTGGTGTAGCTTCAACACCACTTAGAAATGCATTCGTCCCTGAGCTAGAACTTGCTAAATGAACTGAAGTAGCATGATATATTGACGGATCTTGTGTAAAATCCGAATGAGTATCCTTAATCCTTCTCTTCATTTCTCTGTTCTTCAATTTGGAAACTACCGTCTCAAAGTCCCATGTACTATATTCCTTGTCATCTTGAAGATGATGAACATATTCAGTCCATGTTTTTGGTAGTGAATCCAAGAACTTATCTACTAACTCAGTCTGAGGATATACAACCCCAAAATATGACAACTCAGTAGTTAAATGACTGAATCGAGTAATTATCTCATCAAGAGATTCTCCTTTCAGTCCATTGAAGGCTTCATACTGACGTTTAAGAAGTTTAATACGATTTTTCTTCAAAGTAGCATCACCCTCACAGTACTTTTCAAGGGCATCCCATAACTCCTTTGAAGTAGTGTACTTCTTGAACAAATGTACACTTTCTTGAGGTAAGGCCATCGTAAGAGTTGAAAGTGCCTTTCCTTCAACAACGTATTTCTTCTTCTCAGCATCTGGCATATCAGTGTAAGTATACGTACCAATTACACCATTTTTCTCAAATGTTGGCCAGTCAAAACCTTGAGTTATCATCACCCACATATCAATATCATTCAGACGAATATAATCTTCAAATCGTCTTTTCCACATCCAATAATTCTCCATACGGAAGAGCTTTGGAGGTGTATTACCACGACCAACTTCATGGTCATGCATGATCATTTGACTGATAAGTAGGGCATTTGGTGAATTTGCAGCAGCCGGTACAGTAGTCATTTTAATCTTTTAAAGTGTTAAATAACACGAAAAATGGTACTGTAGCACACGAGTTCGTGCTGAGGTGGCACGAATTAGTCACACGAAGAGCACACGAAGACTGGTTCGTGCTGACGTGGCACGAAATAACGCACGAAGGTCAGGTTCGTGCTGACGTAAGCACATAACAAGGATCACCTCGTGCTGACGTAAGCACGAGGTCGCACGAAGAACACACGAATTTAGCAAAATACGCGAGTTTTGAGTCGAATTTGCAATCAATAGCAATTCACACGATCTTAAACCTTCTGGTAAACAACCTTAGGGCTCTGATACCACTTGTAGGTTCCCTATCGTTGAACGGATCTTATAAGACGTGATTCGTTATGTCAAGAGTGTGGAATCCTCTTGAGATAACTAGATTGCTATTGCCTTTTGTCAATTAATGAGTAATTAATCAACCCAAGGTCACACACGAAGTGCTAACTCGTGTACAAGATCACACGAGGTCCAATTCGACTTGATATTATCAATTCGTGTAGATTCGATCAAAAACGCTTACTAATTACGTGAATTAGTGTTGTATTTATACTAGTAGGGTTATTGGTTCGTGTGGGCTTAGGCCTTAATCGAGTTAATTAAGCCCGAATAACAATTAGCCAATTGGCCTCGTGCTGACGTCAGCACGAGGACATTCCTACATGCTGATGACATCAGCACGAGGTCGTCCCTTTGCTTCTTTGTTTGACTTGTATATAACATCCAACCATCGTTTAAGTATTCTATGACACTTATAAACCTTGGTTCTATATTCTTGTACCTGCAAAACAATAATATAACACACAAACACAATAATAAACATAAACAGATATAATATTGAAGTTCAAACGTAATCATTAAATACCAACATAAGTTCTTATTTAAATGATTACAACTTATTCCTAAAACAAAAACGTTAACCAAATCTATGTTGCTATTGTCACACAAATCTGCATCTACAATGACATTATCCTAGCTTTCCACGTATCAAATTCATCACTGTTCCCATTGAATTTAGGAACAGGATTATTTGAGTAATGCACATGCACATGTGGAGAAGCAGGAGTAGGAGGAGGTGGTGGATTTGTATTGACAACAGGTGGAGGTTCATTAACAGTAACATTAGGTTCAGGAATAGCTTGTGTATTTTCTGGGATGGCCATCGTGAAACAGATCTAGGTAAGTATATTAACCTTCTGCTCTGATACCAATTGTAAAGTCCCTCACACGATGGTTTAACCCACGAGTGTAAAATAACAAGTCACGAGTAGAACTAGAATGGACTAGTATCACTTTAAAATAAATGCAAGTATATAAATAAAGTAATACTAGTAATGAAACAATAAGTAAGTAATTAAATGAAACAATGTAGTTTTCAAGTGTATTTTATTTATTGATGTTAAATAAAATACAAGATTGTTGCGGAACCAGAATATTACACAAGTGTAAGTATTCTAACAATCTATGAATTACAAATGATCTATACTTGTTAAATAATCTCCTTGGATCGAAATACTTAAAGTTGTGAAGTATTCCTTTTTGCGATCGAGAGTATTTAAGCAAGTCTATCGAAATTACTTAATGTCTTAATGCTTAATTTTCTTGTTGTACAAAAAGCTTTATTTATAGACAAAGTTGGTATTGGAAATACAACTTTGTCGTATAAAATATTGTTGGAAGCAGTTGAAGGAATTATAATTAATTCCTTCGAAATGCCTTAATTAAGTAATGTTAAATTACTTAATTCCAACTGCAATTTGCAATCTTGTCTTTTTGTTTGTGGACAAATGCTTTTGTCCGTACCCACGCGTATAAAGACAAAGAATATTCCTTGAGAACAGTGTTCAGAATTGTAAGGTCTAGAACACTGTTGAGTCTCCAGACGGGAGATCTGGTAAGACCGCCAGTGGGCTCCACTGCTTGTCAGTCTTCTATCTTCAGACTTCAGTCTTCGACTTCAGTGAGAATGTCTTCAGTGAAATGATCTCGTCTGGAGTGAAGTCCAGTGAGCTAATCTGGTGGACACCAGATTCCTGTACAAGTAAACAGCTCACTGGTCTTCTCATAATTTCTGGACAAATCTTCAGTGATGCTCCAGACTTCTCGTCTGGAGCGAGTCCAGTAAATCTGGACCTAACAAATTCCCCCTATTTGTATATGATTTTCTTTTTCGTATATATACTTTCAATTTTAAATTATTATTATACTAAATCTTAAAGTCTTTTTAAAATTTGTGAGTATATAATATTAAATTGATATCAATTTTATAATACTGGGATAATTTCAAATTTAAAAAGATCTTTCAAGATCTTTCAAGATTTAGTATAATAATAATTTAAAATTGAAAGTATATATACGAAAAAGAAAATCATATAATAATAGTAGATATCGAAACTGATAGAAGATTATCTGACCGAGTCTGACACGTATTAGGAGGCTAGGCTGATATAGGAAATTTGAATGACAACTCTATTTCAAACTTTGAAAAATATAAAAAAAATAATATTCAAAACTGATTCGAATTTAAAACAATCAGATTTGACAATATTTCTAAGCGTGTTTTACATAATAAAATTAACACAGGAATATCAAAACATTCACACGATCCTTTCCAATTCCCTGACATTATTAAACATCGAAATATTCTTCTTATATATAGAATTTCCCAAGACAATCTGAAAAACAAAAATACCAAATTTCCCAACACAATCATAATAACAACAATCACAAAAAGCGATATAAGTTTGTTTGATTACATTATAAATGGAATCCGATGACGACATCCCCGATGGATGGTCAAGTGATTCAAACGTTTAGAAGAAGACAACAAAATCCTAAAGTCATTAAAAGATCACCATTTCATTTTAAAAGAAAGAATTGCAAATATCAAAGAAAGAAGTAATGAGCTGGATGAGAAGTATTTTAGGTACATGTATGAAGAAGATGAGTTCTATTAAACGATTTTGAAAGATATAGTGGGATATTTAAAATTAAATGATATATTATTCATAAAAAAAATTTAAGTTCTATTAAACGATTTTGAAACTGATCAGTTTTAGTGACTCGAACATGAAAAGAAGAGATTTAAAAACTGACCAATTATCATCCAGCCAAGCCAACATCCATAGTCAATTGAGATTGAAATTTCTATCAGCTTATTATAAAAATTGTACAAACAAAAAGTCAATCGTTTATACTATAAAAACAAATACATGAAAAACGAAATGTAATTCAAACAAATCATTTATTGGATGAAAATATCTTATATACACAACTGATTTCATATCTATCTATACATCTTTGATCTTGTAAGCAGCATATCCTTTTGTCTTTGATTATTGGAATCACCATTTCCTGCTACACAAAACTAAATTGTCAAAATGTATCAGGTGGGATTTCCTAACACGTTTGTATAATAAGATGTTGATCAGATTGTACAAACAATAACCAAATAGATTATAATTAATGAAGAAGCTTCATCATGGAAGGAGCATATCGATTATCTTTGATAATTGGAGCCACCATTTCTGTAACACCCCAAGCCAAGGCTCAGAATATCACGGAAATCATATAGCACAAGGTGGGATTAATGTAGAACATGAACTAAATGCAAATAAAGGATTCAGTGAATCCATACAGTAAGATAAACAAGTATCAAAGTACATAAAGAGCAAGTCATCATCAAAGATTACAACAGAACATCAAAAGATGGCTAACGGTTCTAAGTACAATGCAAAAGAAGGCAAATGGATCCTTGATCCATATAAGTCCAAGTCCGGGTTCAACAGCAAGCTAACAATCAAACTCCACGCCCTGGATTAACCTGATTACCTGAAAAGTGTACTAAGCATAGTCAACACAAGGTTGGTGAGTTCGCAGTAATGGTCCATAAGAAACCATCGTCAATAATCATAATATACGAGTAGAGGCAAAACATGACTTACAGTGAGCCTCTACGAACAACACAACAACATCCACCACAAGATTACACACAACAAATAAAACGCGTAATAAACATTATACCCAAGTAACGTACATAACATCAATTCAAAACAGGTATCATATCCTCTTCAGTGGGATTGATACACATCATAAGTCATATCCTCTTCAGTGGGATCTAAACACTACATATGCTCACATCCTCTTCAGTGGGATTTATACACTACATATGTCATATCCTCTTCAGTGGGATCTAAACACTACATATGCTCACATCCTCTTCAGTGGGATTTATACGATACATATGCATCAAACAACATCCATACATCACAAGTCCATCAATCATCAAACATCAAACTAAAGTAAACTATACGTACATACACTTAGGAGGATTCTACTTTCTTCGAATCCTAGATGCTTATATATAGGGTCACCCGCAGCCTTCCCACCACATCTAGAACTCTTTGAAAGCACAACCGACTTCCATGTATGCACGTCTATCCTAAGTAGTAATAATAATAATAATAATAATAATAATAATATATATATATCGCAATCCTCTACTAAAATCAATCATAACTACATTGCACATACATTTCATACGACTTTACTTTTAAGGAATCATAGATGCTTATATATAGGGTTACCCGCAGCCTTCCCACCACATCTACAACTCACTAAAGGTATCATCGTCTTCCATGTATGTACAACTATCCTAATCACAATATCAAATCACTACAAGATCATATGGAGTAAAGTAACTGCGTATAATAAATGAGTACGCGAATTATTAACGTCAGATCATGTATCATACATATGTAAGACCATAATGTATATCAAATGCGTATCAATAACGTCATCAATGCAACCATAAAAGTATGCTTGAGTGTGTACCGCACAAGTCAAGTATAACAAAGCGTATATGTATATCCCAACACATTCCCAATATCCATCAATTCCTCTAAACAATGCGTACATCCACTTCGGAGGGTTTTACTTTCATCAAGTTCTAGATGCTTATGTATAGGGTCATCCGCAGCCTTCCCACCACACCTAAAACCCTTTGAAAGTAAAGCCGACCTCCATGTATGTACTTCTATCCTAAAGAGTTACAATATCACAAACACATTCGTAAACCATCACACGATCAATCAAAGCTATCTACCAAACGACAATCACTCAGAAATTAACTAGACAGGCAATCAAGCCAACCAAACAAACAAACAACACGTATGTGTACACTTTTCAGCCCGAATCTCTATTGAGTAGGGAGCTACGAAACTCACCTGATCAGCAAAGAAGTTAAGTTTGATACAAAGTTGAGTTACAGTCGCTCGATGTTCGCACATTCACATCAACATGCATATATACATATACGAATATCAATATTCGGCAAAACCCTAATTAGGTTTCCAAAGTGCTTTCTCGACGTTAAATGACTTCTAAGACTCTTATTCAATGTTACATAAGTTAAGAAGTGAATTAGAAACTCGACGCGTATAAAAGGTCCAGAAAGTCAATTTAGGTCAAACAAGAAAATCTGAGTACAACTGGCGTAACCTACGGCCCTAAGGGGCGTAGGTTACGCCCTTAGTAAAATTCTAGGGTAAAGGGGGCGTAAGGTACGGTGCTCCAGAAAGTGCAATTCTTTTGGCATCTTGAGTGGCGTAAACAGAAGGTTTTGGCGTAAGATGGAGGATTCGGCGTAAGCTACGCCCAAAGGGCCGTAACTTACGCCCCAACAAAATACCTGGCGTAACCTACGCCCACAGGGCCGTAGGTTACGCCCCCTACTGGGCAGCAATACGATCAGGAACTTTTTATGCAGAAAATCAAGAACCAAAACCCTATTTCATGAACCCAAAACCCTAAATCGATATCTAAGGTTAAAAGACGTTTTGAAGTTACATTTGACCTTCTAACACCTAAATACACTTACCCAAACCAAGATTTCGATCCATAACATCATCAAACCCAAATCGATCAAACCCTAATTTGACCCGAAATCCATTTTAAATCGTTTTAGGACATGTAAATGTACGAGATGACTAGAAACGAGTATACTAACATAAATAGAAGCAAAAGGAATGAATTAGACTTACCAAAACTTCTTTCCCGAGCTAGAACCCGATTATGGCAAAATGGGTAAAATAGTTAGAACTTCAACCTTTGATTCTTCGATATGACGATAACGAGGTACAAATGACTATGATTCTAATGTTATATCAGTTCCAAATCACCAAGTCGATGTAGATGAGATGAAGAAATGAAATGGTTTCCTTGCTTTTTCTTTTACTTGAGAGAAAGTGAGAAAGAAAGATAGAAAAGAGAAATGAGAGGTGCAAGAGAAGATAAGGGAAATGGGTCAAGGGGCTGATAGGTCGTGGATGACCCACGGGCCGACCCGTTTCTCTTCTCAAGCCAAATTACAATCGTTAGACATTTAAACACCGATCAAAACACATTATTGACCCGAATACAACACATTGCCATTTAATTCACGAAACGACCCAAATAACTTCCACATTGTCATTTAATCACCAAAATGACCCGAATACTTCATTAACCTATATTGTTAGTCATATTACACGTAAAGTCAACGAGTCAAAATTCACGGATGTTACATTATTCCCCCGTCAAAAGAATTTCGTCCTGAAATTCAACGAATCACTAATCGTTAAACAAATGTGGGTACTTAGGCCTCAACTCTAGCGATCTCCACCACACATCAACCCATTCTTGTCTTCGGCGACTTCATAATGAAGTCCATCACAATTTGTTTTCCTTCAAATTTATCTCCCGGTCTTTCACCACGAGCTTATTCACATCCCTCAAGTTATCATACATTTCGAAACGACACGTGCTACCTTACAATATGAGCTACAGGCTTTTACAGTGATTAGCTAGGACGAACGAGTTGCCTCCTTGGGGTTCTTCAAGTCGTGTGTCTAAATTTGTATCCCGATCGTGGCAAGTCTATGAGGGTTTTGGCTACGCGTGCGACGTTAGGAAGGTTAAGCATATACGAAATTTAAGTTATCGAGATGGGACAAGCCCGGTAAGTCACCCGGAAAGGCCTCGGGAGACTCAAGATTATCAGAGACGACGTTAGTTTTCAGATTCTTGAGACGGTAGCTCTAAGGACCTTTGAGTTTGAAGATTTACATGAGACCCTAAGAACTCTATCGTTAGATATTTTACATTAGCAACCCTACTACACAATTAAGAATCATATTAACCGTTGGCATTTAGATTTGTGCTCATTTTATCGTCAAGAACCTTAATATCATAGATCACAAAGTACGTGAAGAGTTTGTTGTCTTCTAGAGTCAAGATACATGCACGGGGTATTTGACCGAATTTAGTTAGAGAGTCGCTAAACATCCAAAAAATTTTAAACATATAATTCCAAAACACACGAACGAATGTAACCCAAAGGAGTAACGTTAGGATAAACGAGGTCATAGTCGGTTTTGACATCGAGTAGTGCCATAACATCATAACCGTTAAGAGAAAGGTACCTTAACCAACGTTTGGATCATTTTGGCCTCCATTGCCAATTCCCGCAAAAGCTCGGCCACGAGGATGAACTTGATGGCCTTGTTGGCCACGGTTTTGGTTCGGCCCGGTAATTTGGAGTTGATTTGGATGGACCGCCACTTCAACTTGTTGTCCAATCCATTGCGGACAATTATTTCGGTAGTGATCAGGGCTTCCATATTTAAAGCACGTACCCCATGGAAAGTTGCCTTGAGGATGAATGGTTTGAAGGGGTACTACATTCAATGGCGCCGCTTTCGGTGCTCTACAATTCTTGGACATGTGCCCAACTTGGTTGCAATTAAAACACGCCCTGCATTGAACGTTGGTGGGGTGGTGATTGTTGCATCTTTCACATAATGGATGAGGTCCTGCATAAGCTTTCTTCACCGGTCCCGTCGCCGCCATCACTCTACCCCTATTAGCATCTTTGGGATCAAACCTTCCCATTTTCTTTACCCCACTTGATTCTCCCACTTCCTTTCTCTTGTTTGTTGAGGAGTTACTTAAAACACCGCTTCTCAACAAGTCTTCAGTCACACTCCCGGCTTGGTTAACAGCATCGGCCAAAGTGGTAGGCATGTTGGAATTCACATAAGATCGGACTTGAGAATTCAAGCCCAACACAAACTTTTCGGTAGCTCGGGCCTCGGAATCCACCAAATGAGGAATGAGGGTAGACAACTCTTGAAATCGTCTAACATAGCTCTTGTAATCGGCTCCGTCCATGTTGAGATTAACAAACTCAATAGTCAAGTTTTGTAGTTCATAGGGAGGACAAAACTTCGCCTTCACCTTGTTCTTGAAATCGATCCATTCCAAGTTATAAGTCCGCCCCAAGGTTATCTCTTGGTTCCACCAACTCAAGGCGTCCTTTTTAAACATGCCGGATGCATAAGAAATCCGGTCGTCATATGTGCAATGACTCCTTTCAATCACTGCCTCGATCTCCTCAAACCACCTTAAACACTCTGTGGGACCGCCTCTTCCATCAAACTCCGGCGCCCCACAGCTTTTGAAGTCTTTAAATATGCACCCCTGTCGGTATCCTCCATGTTGATTATACATGGGCATACGGTTATCAACTCTCACTGGTTCCTCTTCTTCGTTTTCCACGGCCTGAGGTTGAGCATTTTCATTATTCACATTTTCTGGGGCTTCATTGTTTTGAGGTCCATTGTTTTGAGCCGCATTGTTTCCCCCAAGACTTGCCGTGACTTGAGCAATAATGGTCGGCATGATATTGGTGACCGTTTGAGCGATCACCTCAGCCAAGTTTGGCACGGGAGCTTCACCACGACCCCTTCCTTGGCCTCTACCACGACCTCTACCACGACCCCTACCTCTACCTCCTTGTACCTCCGGTTGAGCTTCCTGTTGAAGTTCTTCCGGTTCAGCCCTATAGTTCGTTCCGGTTCTCCTTGGTCTCACCATTTCTATAAAGTAAGTGACACGTTGACCCGAGAGTTAGCCTCAAATGCTCACATGTTAGTCACACAAGTAGTCAATGCTCTCATACCGATACAACATACTCATTTCATACCATTTAGCTAAGGCAAGAGTGCTAGAATCCTATGGGATTGTTACTTATCATATTATCATGTCAAGTCCACTACAATTGTTTATCGTTAATTCAAGTAATCATGTCAATACATCATAAAATCAAACAATTAACACAAATGGGTTAAGTATAATCTGAATTCGATATGCTTTCTAGTTATTGACCGGGTATGTATACAGGGTGTACCAACGGCTAACCCTCCACCCAATCAACTTCCATTAAGCATATCGGTTCCCTATTATACACTAAGCCAAGCAACTAACACGAATGATTCAAAGTATATCCGAATTCGATATACTCTCTAGTTATTGACCGGGTATGTATACAGGGTGTACCAACGGCTAACCCTCCACCCAATCAACTTCCATTAAGTATATCGGTTTCTTATTATACTCTAAGCCATGCATGCGCAATCCATGATGTTATTAACTTGTTATAATGTTGGGCGACCATAAAAGAGTTGATCGGGTTCTTTTAGGGTTGCCACAATATTATACTAAGTTAATAACATGACTTCATTTTGCTCTAAATCATCAAACTAGCACCAATCAATAACAACAATCCATATCAATGACAATCAATTTAATCAATGCACACATTAACCACATTGTACCCATTCCACATTCATCACGTTGAATTCAAGCCATCACATAAGTGGTCTTAACTACGAACTCACAATATACACTTTCTAGGGTTCACAGAATTCACGTTGCACACAAATTTCCTAGCCATGCATGCTATATGAAGAGTTTTAACTTAAGCCGTAGTCTAGGTCAAACCGCCTAATTCTCTACGACCACGCATGGGCCACCATTCTGTAACACCCCAAGACAAGGCTCAGAATATCACGGAAATCATATAGCACAAGGTGGGATTAATGTAGAACATGAACTAAATGCAAATAAAGGATTCAGTGAATCCATACAGTAAGATAAACAAGTATCAAAATACATAAAGAGCAAGTCATCATCAAAGATTACAACAGAACATCAAAAGATGGCTAACGGTTCTAAGTACAATGCAAAAGAAGGCAAATGGATCCTTGATCCATATAAGTCCAAGTTCGGGTTCAACAGCAAGCTAACAATCAAACTCCACGCCCTGGATTAACCTGATTACCTGAAAAGTGTACTAAGCATAGTCAACACAAGGTTGGTGAGTTCGCAGTAATGGTCCATAAGAAACCATCGTCAATAATCATAATATACGAGTAGAGGCAAAACATGACTTACAGTGAGCCTCTAAGAACAACACAACATCCACCACAAGATTACACACAACAAATAAAACGCGTAATAAACATTATACCCAAGTAACGTACATAACATCAATTCAAAACAGGTATCATATCCTCTTCAGTGGGATTGATACACATCATAAGTCATATCCTCTTCAGTGGGATCTAAACACTACATATACTCACATCCTCTTCAGTGGGATTTACACTACATATGCTCACATCTTCTTCAGTGGGATTTATACACTACATATGTCATATCCTCTTCAGTGGGATCTAACACTACATATGCTCACATCCTCTTCAGTGGGATTTATACGATACATATGCATCAAACAACATCCATACATCACAAGTCCATCAATCATCAAACATCAAACTAAAGTAAACTATACGTACATATACTTAGGAGGATTCTACTTTCTTCGAATCCTAGATGCTTATATATAGGGTCACCCGCAGCCTTCCCACCACATCTAGAACTCTTTGAAAGCACAACCGACTTCCATGTATGCACGTCTATTCTAAATAGTAATAATAATAATAATAATAATAATAATAATAATAATAATATATACATATCACAATCCCTTACTAAAATCAATCATAACTACATTGCACATACATTTCATACGACTTTACTTTTAAGGAATCATAGATGCTTATATATAGGGTCACCCGCAGCCTTCCCACCACATCTACAACTCACTAAAGGTATCATCGTCTTCCATGTATGTACAACTATCCTAATCACAATATCAAATCACTACAAGATCATATGGAGTAAAGTAACTGCGTATAATAAATGAGTACGCGAATTATTAACGTCAGATCATGTATCATACGTATGTAAGACCATAATGTATATCAAATGCGTATCAATAACGTCATCAATGCAACCATAAAAGTATGCTTGAGTGTGTACCGCACAAGTCAAGTATAACAAAGCGTATATGTATATCCCAACACATTCCCAATATCCATCAATTCCTCTAAACAATGCGTACATCCACTTCGGAGGGTTTTACTTTCATCAAGTTCTAGATGCTTATGTATAGGGTCATCCGCAGCCTTCCCACCACACCTAAAACCCTTTGAAAGTAAAGCCGACCTCCATGTATGTACTTCTATCCTAAAGAGTTACAATATCACAAACACATTCGTAAACCATCACACGATCAATCAAAGCTATCTACCAAACGACAATCACTCAGAAATTAACTAGACAGGCAATCAAGTCCAACCAAACAAACAAACAACACGTATATGTACACTTTTTAGCCCGAATCTCTATTGAGTAGGGAGCTACGAAACTCACCTGATCGGCAAAGAAGTTAAGTTTGATACAAAGTTGAGTTACAGTCGCTCGATGTTCGCTTCGCGTCCAAAACCTAAATATCGATCATATACATTCACATCAACATGCATAGTCACATATACGAAGTTATCAATTACTCGGCAAAACCCTAATTAGGTTTCCAAAGTGTTTCTCGACGTTAAATGACTTTTAAGACTCTTATTCAATGTTACATAAGATAAGAAGTGAATTAGATCAAAGCTCGACGCGTAAAAAGGTCCAGAAAGTCAATTTAGGTCAAACAAGAATTTCTGGAAATTACAACTGGCGTAACCTATGGCCCTAAGGGGCGTAGGTTACGCCCTTAGTAAAATTTAGGTAAAGGGGGCGTAAGGTACGGTGCTCTAGAAAGTGCAATTCTTGGCGTCTTGAGTGGCGTAAACAGGAGGTTTTGGCGTAAGATGGGGGACTCGGCGTAAGCTACGCCCCAAAGGGCCGTAACCTACGCCCCAACAAAATTAACGGCGTAACTTACGCCCCACAGGGCCGTAGGTTACGCCCCCTACTGGGCAGCAATACGATCAGGAACTTTTTATGCAGAAAATCAAGAACCAAAACCCTATTTCATGAACCCAAAACCCTAAATCGATATCTAAGGTTAAAAGACTCGTTTTGAAGTTACATTTGACCTTCTAACACCTAAATACACTTACCCAAACCATATTTCATCCATAACATCATCAAACGATCCAAACGATCAAACCCTAATTAAACCCTATTTGACCCGAAATCCATTTTAATCGTTTTAGGACATGTAAATGTACGAGATGACTAGAAACGAGTATACTAACATAAATAGAAGCAAAAGGAATGAATTAGACTTACCAAAACTTCTTTCCCGAGCTAGAACCCGATTATGGCAAAATGGGTAAAATAGTTAGAACTTCAACCTTTGATTCTTCGATATGACGATAACGAGTACAAATGACTATGATTCTAATGTTATATCAGTTCCAAATCACCAAGTCGATGTAGATGAGATGAAGAAATGAAATGGTTTCCTTGCTTTTTCTTTTACTTGAGAGAAAGTGAGAAAGAAAAATAGAAAAGAGAAATGAGAGGTGCAAGAGAAGATAAGGGAAATGGGTCAAGGGGCTGATGGGTTGTGGATGACCCACGGGCCGACCCGTTTCTCTTCTCAAGCCAAATTACAATCGTTAGACATTTAAACACCGATCAAAACACATTATTGACCCGAATACAACACATTGCCATTTAATTCACGAAACGACCCAAATAACTTCCACGTTGTCATTTAATCACCAAAACGACCCGAATACTTCATTAACCTATATTGTTAGTCATATTACACGTAAAGTCAACGAGTCAAAATTCACGGATGTTACAATTTCCTGCCACAAAAAAAAAATTGTCCAACTGGATGTTTCGGTGGAGATTTATAATGATAGACAAATAAAAAGGAAATATGAACTTGATTGTAAATAAAAACAGAAAGAGAGAAAGGCAAGAAAGGAATCAAAACCATGAGAAACTCTGTATTCAAAACCAATATATATAGAAGGAATATCGATATCTTTGATAATTGGAGCCACCATTTCCTGCCACACAAAAAAAAGATTGTCCAACTGGACTGGGTCGGAATTCCTACCTGTTGATCAGATTGAACAAACAATAAGCAAAAAATTGTTTATCAAATTTGCTAGTAAAACGTGCGATTCAACCTCACCGAAACTGATCGGTAGAAATCTTGATAAAGAATGATTTGTTTATGGTGGAGATTTATAATGATAGACAAATAAAAAGGAAATATGAACTTGATTGTAAATAAAAACAGAAAGAGAGAAAGGCAAGCAAGGAATAACAAACCATGAGAAACTCTGTATTCAAAACCAATATATATAGAAGGAAAAATAACCGACTGACCCCACTGACAACAAATATAAAACTGGATTTGGAAAGAGATTATACTCTTATTATATTACCTGCAAGATATCTAATAAAGATCTTGTAAACCGTATATACGAAAAAACACACATGACATAGGCGATTGTGTGTATAAATCGACGTTGACATCTTAACTGATTGCCAAATCAGATAAAGTGATGCAACCTTAAGTGTGCTTTACTATATATAGAGATTTCCACATAATATAACTATTTTTATTAGTTGAAGATCTTAAATATAGAAATCTTAATTTAAATACAGAAGATTATCAACTTTGTATGTAAAACCTTAGATATAGACATAATGTGAATGTAGAAGGTTATGTAAAACCTTAGACATAGACATAATGTGAATGTAGAAGGTTAAGTAACACCTTAGACATCGACATAGTGTGAATGTAGAAGTATATATAGTATGTCAAGCCTTAGACATAGATATATCGTTTAAATTTGAAAGATTGTCAAATATATTTTGAAATCTTAGAAATAGAAATGTTATATGAATGTGAAAGGTTATTATAATATTGATTATCTAGATCATATAGTTGTGAAATGATTTCATAAGAATATGACGTAGTTAATCAATGTGTAAATTTATATGATATAATGGATGTTATATCATAAGAATTTATTTTAATCAATAATTTGATCATAGTTATGTATCCCAGTCATAAATTGAGGGGGAGTACATAAGAATGATGGTGGTTATAATGATTAATCATAGTTATACTTCCTAGTCATAAAATTGAGGGGGAGGTATAAGAATGACGAATCAATTTTATAACTTTTTACAAATAATTGTTTACAAGTGGTTCAGATTCGAGAAAGCTCGTTTCAAGAAAGTTTTGGAAAGATTGATCGTGGAAAAGTTAAAGAATTTGGGTAAGTTTATTAACTTTTCAGGTTTAAGACGAAGATCGTGGAAAAGATGAAATTTGGATGCCTACAGGTTTGGTCATTTTAAATTTTCATATTTCCAGGAAGTTCGTGGTAAATTTTGATCAATTATTCAGAAACTTTGACGAAATTTTGATTTTAAAGTGTGCAGGAGGTATTTACGACCTCGTAATTGAAAATGGCAGAATGCGACCTCGCAATTGGTCTATTGGGCCAAGTTTAATTATGGCCTCGTAATTGTGGGCCGGGTTGACCCAGCCCATTCGGGTCAAGTGGGTATATAAACCAATTTTACCCAAACACGACCTCACAATTTATAAAATCAAATGAGCTTTACGACCCCGAAAATACTTTGCTACCCCGATTGAATTTGATAGTTACAATTAGATCAAGAGTTTTTGAGTGATATTTTGTGTTCATCTCGAAAAACCGAATCTAGGTATACTATCTAATCGTAATATAGTTATCCATGCAACAAGAAAATCAAGAAAATAGGATTCGAAATTTTCGAATTAGGTTTCCTTAGTTTCTTCGATTTTGGTGTTTTCTGGGTAAAAATAAGGGTTGGGGTAACTTAATCGCTTGAATACGAATGTATAGAAGCAATTTTTACAAGTTTTGGTTGGGTAAATCGTAAAATCGCGTTGGGGAAGATGAACAGTGCGACGACCTCGCATTTGGGGTTTTGCTAGCCCAGATTTGCGACCTCGCATTTGTCAATTTATTTTGACTTTGTTGACTTTCGAAATATGATGCCGATTTACGACCTGGACTAAATACGATGCCAAATTGGAAAATACGACTTCGTATTTTAGAGTTTGGTTGACTTGTATTTTGACCTTGAAATACGACCTCGTACAGAGATACGACCTCGTATTTTTGACTTAACAGATTTTCAAAAGTTTATTTTTATAAAAATTTGAAAATGAGTTAATTTTTAATTAAATTACAGGGATAATTTATTACATTTATTAACTAAATTACAGGGATAATTTATGTTAATTGTTTTTGACTGGATTACAGAGATAATCTTAGTTGTTTATGTTATGCATATGAATTTTTATGTCATATTGGGTAATTAATTATTTGTTATTGATTACAGAAATGGCAAGAAATTTCATTGCTGCTCATAATTATGTGATGAACTTCGATGATAATCAGGAAGGAACTGCGTATTATCATGAGATATTCGCTTTCTTCAGAAGATCAAGGATTCATCATGTTGACTCATTCGCCAGTTATTTATTAGATTATTTGAGAGATTTTTGGGCGAATGTTAATATTGTTCGTGCTGGAAACGAACATATCTTTCATACCACTGTTGCTGGGCAGCAGATACAGTTCACAGCTGCAGATCTTATTGGTATTCTTCATTTGGGCATAGCTGAGCAGGAAGGTGGTGCTACTGGTCTCACCAAGTTCCGTCACGAGTTGATTCAGGGTGCTTTCCGGAGAATGGGGTTTGCCGGTGATCTGACAAGTAGAACTCTGTTTAAGAAGGGTTTCTACGGCAGGTGGAGGTATCTGGCTCATGTGTTGAATGTTGGGCTGAGCAACAAGAAGTCTGGTTTTGATACTTTGAACCAGGAAGCCCAGGCACAGATGGTTGGCTTGGTGTTTAACAAGCCGTATAGTTTCTCGAAATTCTTCTTCGATGAGATGAAGAAACAGATCACAGCCACGGGAAAAGGAGATTTTTGATGTATCCTCGGATTGTGATGATGATAATCAATGCTCGACTTCCAAATCTACCTGCTGGAAGGGAAGGGAAGCAAGTAAGCACAATCATCACACGTGGCTATGAAGAGTTTCTGCGCAGGCATCCAAATGATCCAAATGCACAAGATGTTGCATTGTTTGGTGCTATTATTAATGCCAACTACGTTGCACCATTGGATGGGGTCATATCTGCTTATGAAGGGCCTCAGCCAGATGATGGTGAAGCTGCAGGGAATGTTGAGCTTCCAGAGCAGTTACATGACGTAGAAGTTCAGGCAAATGCACCAAATGAGCCTGAGATTGTTATGCAGGTTGCAGATGATGTGATTAATCAAGCTGGAGCCAATCCTGAGATTGTAGATGATTTATTGGAGCAAATGGCCGATCCAGAAGGTGATATCGCACAAGTGCAACGCTACAATGCCAATGTCGATGACCCAGAAGATACAGATCTAAACAGGGATATAGATGAGTATGTTGCTGGAGTTGCAGGTGGTTCTGATGCAGCTGGAGCAAGTGGGTCAGGGCTGGACAGGCTAGTGGATCAGGTGTTGATGCTGGAGATAGAGGAAAGGCTGTTGCTAATGTTGAAGCAGACAGAGAGCCTTGTGTTCATTCTGATGATGTTTCTAGCAGTGATGTGATGAGGATCCTTACAGGTCTCATGCATTTGTCAGAGTTAGGTCTCAAATGATTCCTAGATCTCAGGTTGAAGCTCAAGGAAGAAGAAGAGGTAGAGAACTGATGAAGATTGGGTGCCAGAGCAGCCATTGCCAAAGAGAACAAGACTTGTCAGGGCACAAGAGACTTCTGCTGCTGCTGGTGGTCACAAAGTGTGCCAGATTGTTGTTCCTGAGACTATACAGCCACAGCCACGAACAAGTGAATAGGCTAGTTTGATCCTTGCTGATCTGCAGAGACAGATGTCTGAGCAGAGGGAACAGCATGAGAAGGCCATGAATGAAATGAGAGGCCTGATCACTCGTTTGGTTGATGATTTGAAGGTTGTGTGTAACAAGAACACGTTTCTTGAAGACAAGATAGGCAATGCCGAGGAGGTAGTGTCCAAATTGCATGATAAGTTTTTGGAAGTTGATGACAAGGTTGTCAAAGTAGCAGATGCAATGAAGAAGGAAGTTCAGATTCCTGATGAAAAAATGCATGAGCTGATTGATAACTACTTGAAGTTGAGAGCTGAGAGAGACAGCTTAGGTTGCAAGGGTGATGAGCTAGCTAAGGCAAGGTATGACGATGATCAGAATGAATATCCAGATGCTGCCAGAGCTACTCAAGAGCTAGAAGGGAGTTCTGTGTTCAGAACAGAGACTCAAGGGGAGTCTAGCCAGGCTGGTGTTGCTGGCAAGGCAACTTCTGAAGCTCCACAGACTCAAGAACTGGTCATCACAGAGCTGAATGTGTTAGTTGAGTCTGCTGCACCACAAACCAAACCCCTTACAGAAGATGTTGACATTGATCGATTAGAAAAGGGTAAGGGTTTGGTAGGGCAATCTGATGCTATTGCTCTTGATACTGAAGATGCTAGTGCTCAGGATAGTGAGTCTACCAAAACCGACTCTACCAAATACTTCTACCGAGTCTGATTTGCATCCTGCAATTGTTAAGAGACTGGAGAAGCGTGAGGGTTATGATCCAGAAGCTCATATGAGAGCTAGGGCAGAGATCGCGGATTATTATTATGATCCAGGATCTATGAGGGATCAGAGAAGAGGGTTAGGTATTACTCATACTCCTTCAGAGTCAGAGTCATATT
Source organism: Erigeron breviscapus (assembly GCA_034093135.1). NCBI lineage: Eukaryota > Viridiplantae > Streptophyta > Magnoliopsida > Asterales > Asteraceae > Erigeron > Erigeron breviscapus. The sequence goes on along the minus strand of CM067172.1, from coordinate 73,883,758 downwards.
CTGATTTCGAGACTGAGACTGAGAAGGAGCAGAGCAAGAGCAAGAAGAAAAAGCATAAGAAGTAGATTGATGACAAAGACAAGACGAAGACATTTATTTTAACGTCTAGAAGCTATTGCCAAGGGGGAGTCTGTAAGTGCACGTCTATGTCAATAGCAGTCTAGATTGTTTGGGCTTATATTGTAATATGTCTTTGTAATGTGATTGTCATTAATGAACTTGGTATTATGCATAGAATACTAGATTAAGTTTAAGTATTGAATGTATAATAAATCTGCTAAGTGTGAATTGCGACCTCGAATTCATAGAGGAAATGCGACCTCGTAATTGCAGGGAAAATTACGAGGCATGATACGTATTACGACCTCGTAATAGTGTCGAGCTGGGTCTGAAATGCGAGGTCGACTCGCTGAAGCCCAAGTCGTATTGTTTCCTATATATACCGAACCCTAACAGAGATTAGGGTTGAACATTTGTCGAAATATCAAGCATATTGTGCAGGTTATAGTCGTCAATAGCTGTTCCGCTAGGCCTAGAGAAGATCTGCGAGGCAGCAGATAATCTGAAGGCTTGTTGTGAATCACCAAGTTATAGTGAGGGATTCCGCACCTCAAGATAACTGTAGCAAGCTATTAACGATCCAGTTCAAGGGGACTTACAAATACGATGCCAATTAATATTACAGGTCGTTTATGATACGATGTCGATTTTTAAATACGATGCTGACAAACAAATACGAGGTCGCATTTTTCAGTTTAAAATTCTATTTTGACTCAAAAGTTTTCGTGGTCAACTCACAGGTGTTACAGCAACAAACTATTCGACAACTACTTTTGTCTTTTCTATCCTTTGAGGATAATTCATCACATATTTCACAAGCAAAATCTCAGTTGACAAAATCAAAATGGAAACCGATTTCAAAAGATAAGTCAACTGAGTCAAATCATTCAAATATTCATTTTCTGAGCTTTTTGATCTTGCACCAAAACCTGTGAAAGTAGTTGGCAAAAAGTGAATGATTTTGGTTTCGAAAAATCATTTCTCAAATCAATCTCCCAAGATTGCAAGTTTCTCAAAGAAATCAAATGATTTTTCACCGTTGCTTCCACGAAAAATCTTTTTAACTAAAACACCGGGTTTTAGTTCTCCGTGGAATGCAACATTCATCAAATCGATGAGACTTACATTTGGTCTTTAACAAATCAAAAACCGTTGGGCCTATTCTCAAATGGGTTCCAAAGGTAATTTTGAAATGATTTGATGAAAAGTGGCTTATGCACACATCAGTGTATAACCCGTTCTAAAACCGTTTTATTTTTTCATCTTTTAGAAAAATCCAAAAAGATTTTCAATTTTCTTATTTTTGAAAAATCCAAAAAGATTTTCTCTTTTCATTTTTTTATTTACTTTGTCTTTGAGTTTCTCACAATGTTTTGGATGAGATGCAAGGCATCGAACGCCTTTGTGTACTGCCTTTGTTGTCTCATTTTTAATGTTTGTGAGCAACTTTCAAACCTTTTACTCACCCTTTATATGCAAAAACTTTGTTCAATCATGCATATATTTAGGGGGAGTATGTTTTCCAAAACAAAACTTCCAAGTGTTTAAACTCATTTGCCATTCTTAAAACACTTTGGAAGATTTTCAACCATTTTCGATCATCTTTATTGAAGTTCGGTGTTAGATTTGCACATGAGAGTTTAGGCCACTCATAAATACTCCATGATCTTGTCATCGCCGATGAGATCTAACCCCAGGAGTTAAATCTCAATTTTAGATTGTGAGGGTATATGAGTGTGATGATATTTGTGCAAATAGGACATGAGGGAGTAGTCGAAAAGTGAGAGGTTACGGTGAAATGATGATGTGAGAAAGGGCTAAAAGAAATAAAAGCCCTCCCCAAAATTCTTAAAAAGCCGGGTCAACACGTTCCTATCAGATTTCATTTGTTGATTTCTTGATATTGAAGAAGTCTTCATGGACCCAGTGAAGCAATGCACATCTTTTCCTAACCACTCAAGTATTTCTTAACAAATACTTGTTTCAATTCTCACGGAGATTGTAACACCTGTCATTTAAAAATATGGATTTCCAAAAACTTTCGCCTAACGGCGTCAAAAGAAAGCGGAAGTAAACTTTAAAAGTCCAAACCAGTAAAATCTGTTTGGTTTATTCATTAAATGGTGTTACTAGCCATATCATCAAAACAAGTCTAAATGGAAATCCATCGGTTGCCCAACATTAAACAACTGATCACAAGTCATTAAAACTATAGAAAAAGTCATTAGAATCGTTAAGGCACTAAACACATCAATCATATCATCATACCAACATATCATAGCATCAACATCATCATATTAGGATGAACCACCCTAAATGTGCCTAGTCATCTTTCATATCTTTCACATATCATCTTTACAAATGTGACATAAGTCACGCATATCATATAAGGTGTAAGTTTGTGTGTAGGCGGTCATAAGACCTAACAGGGAACCTCACACCCGACTGGATGGATAAGCCTTACGGCGGTCCATCAGTGTCGTTAAGGAATGGCAAGCCAATCCAGGAGTAGTCCGTATGTTCAAGACATTGGTGGTTAATCACGCCACCCGGAGATACTCAAACCACGTAATTATGTTGCAAGGAGCCACCCAAGCAACTACATATACGCACCCACCAGGCAAGGGCAAGTACGGGTTAAGCTTAACACTTTCACATCATTTACGAGCTCGATTTACATCACATATAGTTTAGGTGTCCATATTACCTAAACATCATTACACATATCATCTTTAACGTTTGGGCCCTTAAACGTGCACGTGTCATGACAACATAATAAGTCTAGTGAACTAGATGAACAAGCCATACAATCATGCACATTTCAATACATCTCAAAGCATTACATATCATTACATATCATATCATTTCATTTCATATCATAGGGACTGCATTCAGGCCTCAATAGTCATTTACATAGCCCATATCACCTCCCATGTAACCCCGAATACCCATAAGCAAACAAGATAACATTTGAGAAGTTATTATATGAAAACCATGTTTTTGTTGAACCCTCAGCGTGTCAAAGTAGTGTATCTTACCTTGGTACAGCTTACCAACGAGTTAAAGTATCTTATACAGTGCTTGCTAAGTGCTCCCGACTACCTATAATCATTAGACGACATAATGAGCTAACAATTACCCGTTACTTATAGTCATGACTCAAGCCTAGATCTACCTATAAACATGACCCATGACAAGGACTTGATGCATCGGACAATCGATTAATACTTTAGAGCTTACATAACTCGACGAACTCGGCATTCACTCACTAAATTAACCTTTCTAGAAACTTGACATCATAATCATCTTTTAAAAGCATTACCATTAGAAAGTAGACTCTCTTACGATTCCGTGGATAGCTTATTTGTCAAAAACGGAGTTACGGTTCAAAAGTTATGGCCATTTGAAAATTCTGTCGCTATTGCGTCGCAATGGGATAATTGCGTCGCAACTTAAGTCACTGCTTTTGAGTTGCGCCGCAACTAAGGAGTTGCGCCGCAACTAGCCCCGATTCTGCACAAAACTCATTGTTTAACCTCCAAAACTTAACCAAACACACCCCAAACGATCCCAAACCTTATGAACGACTTTTGTACCTCAAAATTCATCATTTTAAGACCATAATGATGCAATGAAATCATTGATTAATCCCCTACTTGATTTGCATCACAATAACAAACGTTTTAGGTTACCGAATCGATTAAAACACACGATTATGACTCCAATCAACCCTCTAAAGACCTAGATCAGTTATGGAACGAATCAAGGGATTGAAAGGACATGAAATCAATGTTGTTATACCTTTACTACCTGGAGATTACAAAAAGGATTGAAAACTTGATCAAACACTCTCGAATCAACCAAACGATGATGAAATCGAACAAGGAATTGATTGTGGCAATGGGTGGTGGTTAGGGCTCAAAGAGAAAAGGATAATAAGAGTAATTAGAAGCTAATGACCTGCTCCTAGACCCTAATCCCGTTTTTTAGTTTTCACCTATGTCAAAACTAGTCCCTAGACTTCATATGACTCATATTTAGCTCAAAACACCTATAGGGAATACTTACAACACATTAAACACTTTAAGCACCTCTAAAGGCATATAAATATACCTTAAACACATTAGTACATCAATCATTAAGGCATTAAAGTCTTACACATATAGCACATTAAACACATCTAAGCATTAAATCATCCCATATAGGGCACATAACTTAACGAACCTAACGTTAACTAACGGAAAGTCAAATAGTCAAACACAAAACGTTTGGGATGTTACAATTACCTCCCCCTTAAGAGGATTCCGTCCCCGGAATCTCATCAGAAAGGAACAACTTTGGATACTTCTCTTTCATCACCGACTCTGTTTGTAACATCCCAAACGTTTTATGTTTGACTATTTGACTTTCCGTTAGTTTACGTTAGGTCCGTTATGTTTATGTGCCCTATATGGGATTATGTGAATAAATGCATATGTGTTTATTATGATATGATTAATATGATGATTAATGAAAGTAATTGAAGTAAAGTTAAGTAGTTAAGTGCTTGTTAGAATGTTAAGACTCCCGGTAGAGATTTAAGCTAAGAAAGTTAAGTTTAGAAGTTGAGGGGTCCTAAGTGTAACATTAGGAGTTGATGGCCAGGGTTTTAGGTGCAATTAGGTATCCCTAATTGTCACAAAATCAGATCATACGTGTGTGAAACCCTCCAGCCGATCCTATCTCCCTCCCAAAGCAATTCATCATCAAAAACTCTTCGTTTCTAGGTGTTTCGTCCAAGTTTTGTCAAGATCTTGAATCCCCTAAGTCATCTACAGGTAATATAGGTAATATTCTCTTTGAAATCTGATCTTATGAGTCATAGATGAGTATTCAATCCAGGCCATGGGGTTTGGGTTGGGTTATTTGATTAAACGATTATCGATTTCATGTTATTTGGGTGATTGAATGAGTGATTCATGTTGTAAAAGATTAAAGGATTGATTGATGGATTAAAGTCATCAAAAGTATCATCAAAAACTCTTCGTTTCTAGGTGTTTCGTCCAAGTTTTGTCAAGATCTTGAATCCCCTAAGTCATCTACAGGTAATATAGGTAATATTCTCTTTGAAATCTGATCTTATGAGTCATAGATGAGTATTCAATCCAGGCCATGGGGTTTGGGTTGGGTTATTTGATTAAACGATTATCGATTTCATGTTATTCGGGTGATTGAATGAGTGATTCATGTTGTAAAAGATTAAAGGATTGATTGATTGATTAAAGTCATCAAAAGTATCATCAAAAAGGTTAATTTTATGTCTCCAGGTCGGATTAAGGGTTTGGGATCGAATAGAAATCGTTTAGAGCAAGTTTGAAGTTAGGTTTTCTGATCAGAGCCCGATGTGCGGTGCACAAAGTGGTCTTTTGTGGCAAATTCACGATTTAGGGGGCCCTTGTGCGGCGCACAGATTTGGTGCGGTGCACAAGTGAGGTCAGTAGGTTTGGGATTTTAGTTTGTGCGACGCACAAAGTCTGTGCGGTGCACAAACGACCAGAATTCCATTTTAGTCTCGTTTCTACCATCTATTGATCTTATACTTGTTCTAGGTTGTCGGGAGCACTTAGCAAGCACTGTAAGATACTCATAACTAGTTGGTAAGCTGTACCGAGGTAAGATAACATCTTTTGTCACCTGTTGGTACAACAAAACACGTTTTCATAAGTTAAACCTTCCAATTGAATATGTATGCACGTTTTATGTTTATGGGTGACTATGGGAGGTTGCAAAGGGATATTATACTTACCATTTATGATGAATTACATACTTATGCAGGTTGCAAGGTGTGAGGTAAGTGTACATGATATGAAATGATGTTATGCGTATGTTATGTGATCATGAAATATGCTTTGATTATGTTATATGTTTTGTATGCGTGGCATGAACACCTAGTCACTAGACTTATGAATAGGATTGCCATGTCACGTGCACGTTAAGGGCCCTAAAGTAAAAGATGATATGTGATTAGCTTAGGTGAAAGTGTAACCTAAACTAATATAAAGATTAAAGTCTCGAGCAATATGTAAAGTCTTGTGTTAAGCTTAACCCGTGCTAGCTCCTCGGGGCTGGTGCGTACGTGGTCACGTGGTTTGGGAATCATGATACCTCCCGTGGCATAGTTATGTTTGAGTATTCTGGGTGGAGTAACTAACCACCAATGCGTAAAGGCATAAACGGTTTATTCAGTTGGATTGACTTTGTCATTCCTTAACGACGCCGATGGACCACCTTATGGTTTACCCATCATGTCGGGTATGAGGACTCCATGTATGGTCTATGACCGCCTACACACAACCCCACATCCCTATGTAAGTGGCATAAGTCACTTAGCCTATGTCTTGGCAAAGAAATAAAGAAAGATAAAGAAAAGAAAGTGTAGGCACATTTTAGGACATGATGAACCTAAAGTGTATGATATGTTGTTATGTATGTATGTGATATTAACTTAAAATGCAGATTTTGTTAATATATCTAATTGGCAAACGTTTTCAAATCTATGTTACCTTACTTAGCTAATTTTATTAGCTAACACTTGTTCTTTGAAAATGTTGTGCCTTCAGGATAATCAAGTTTGAGCTAGGCGAAGATTAGCTTGGTGAGACTTGGGTAGAAAGAATAAAGAAGCTTAGCAAAGACATTGAATGCTTAGACTTCCTTTTAGCCTTATGTTTTCGGCTATTTTGTTTATGTTTAAGACTTGTAATAATGGGCATTTATGTTGGTGCCATTACTTGGATTTACTTTTATTGTTTTGATGATGCTAGTAGTAACACCAATTTTAAAGGTACCATCTGTTACGGATGGGGCAGATTTTATAAGTGATCCTTTCCGCTTATTTTAAACGCCGTTTGGCAAAGATTTTTTGAAAATCCAAGTTTTTAAATGACGGGTGTTACATGTTGGTATCAGAGAAATGGTTTAAGTGAACCAAAAATCGACCAAGCCATAGGATTTTGGACTTAAACCGCATGAGAAATGATAGGCTTAAGTAGTGATGCTTTAGCTTTATGATGAAATGCCTTTAGGACGGGTTGGGATGAGTGTGAGTGTAGGTTTGAGGCTTGAATATGTTTATGATATGTTTATGCAATTAAGTAGGCCCTAACCTCTCATTTGTTCTCACTCTATTCATCTCTAATCGTCGTTATGTTGTAGATAAAATGGTTAACACTCGAGGTAACAGCCAACGAGACGGAGCTACCGCTAGTAATGCTCCTGTCAACCGGAATGGGGCTGAAATCCGGCTAACCAAATGCCGCCTCGAAGGCCTTTTCCCAGTGAACAACCAACTAGGTCCGAAATTGAGCGAGCTAACCCGGTAATTGAGCAAATTCCTACTCAAGCTGAAATATATGAGGAATTGAGGGCTATGCGAGCTCAACTACTAAGAACTGAACAAGAACTTACGCAAGTAAGGGCTGAAAGGGAAGTGAACTCACACGGGGAAGAGTACACGGCTTCCAACCGCTCTAACCGTGCTGAGCCATCTTTGCAAAGGACACAGGATGAACCGGTGAATGAACATGTTGTTGCTCAAGCTGTGAATGGTAATGCAGGAGGTAATGGGATTCCATTTGGTTATGCTCCTAGACCAAGGGAATTCAAGTTTGAAAGTTTCAAGAAGTGTGGTGCTAAGGACTTTCATGGCAACCTTGATGCTGTGGGTCGTATGGAATGGCTTGATGATACAGAGATGATATTTGCTTCTTGTGATTGTCCCAAAGATAAGAAAGTGTTGAGTGCTACTAGATTGTTGAAAGAGGGTGCTCGTGACTGGTGGAGTGGCACTACTGTTTCTATGTCTCCAGCTGTTAAGTCTGCCTTGACTTGGGATAATTTCAAGGAGAAGTTTATAGAAGAGTATATCGGTACACGTGAGAAAAGGCTGCTCGAGAAGGAATTTCGTGCTCTTAAAGCTGAAGTGGGAGGCATGGCCGAATATGCTCGTTCGTTCATGTCAAAGATTAAGTTTGTGGAGCACTTGGTTCCTAATGAAGAAGACAAAGTTGCTGCTTATGTAGATGGAATTCCAGCTAGCTATCGAGGTATCTGCAGGCAACATGCTACTCTTGCAGGTGCTATCAAGGAATCTAAGAAGCTGGATGATGATTTCAAGACTGAGAAGGCTACTGTGAAGGCAAATGATGATAAGAAATCTGGTTCAAAAAGGAAGCATGATGGGTCAAATGGATCGAATAGGAAGTTCAAGAAAGCTTCATCTTCAAGGGGTGGGGGCAGCAACAATGCAAAGCCGAAGAATTGGTGTGGTACTTGTAAAGCACCTCATTCGGGTCCATGTTCAGATAAGACCCGAAGGTGTGATACTTGTGGTGGTACGGGTCATCCTGCTTCAGAATGCAAAGACAAGCCAAAGTGTTACCGGTGTCACCAAACGGTCATTTCATCAAGGATTGCCCACAAGGAAAAGATGATGGAAAGAAGACGGCTGCCCAAAAGCCTAAAGCTCGAGCCTTTCAGATGACAGTTGAAGCTGCCAAGGAGAACGATGAGGTAGTAAGCGGTACATTTCTTGTTAACTCAAAACCTGCTTCTGTTCTTTTTGATTCAGGTGCAAATAGGTCTTTTGTGTCCACTTTGTTTGCTCCTGTTAGAAATATAAATGTAGTAGTTGATTTGTGTACCTTATGTTAATTTGTATTTATATTGTAAACTTGTTACAATGGAAGGGGGCATAGTGTAAATAGCTCATATGTATATAAACCCCTCCATTATGTTAATTGTAACCTTTCACCCCATAATACAAACTAATCTTTCCCTGACCTTTCTCTCTCTACTCTCTCTCTTCCAACCGCCATTAACACACACTCACACACACACAAAAGCTCAAATTCTACTCTTTACATTTGGTATCAGAGCACAATCAGAGTTGCTGAACGATCCACAAGCTTATTACAAGCTTAATTTGTGCTTAATTTCAGAATTTGAGTTATTTTTCTGAAAGGTTCATTTGCAGAGCTCACTGTTTCAGTGATTCCTGCAAATTAAGTGTGTTTTTGTTCGAATTTTGTTCACCGATCGATTTAATATCAGTATATCTTCCTTCGCTATCAATTTCAGAAGCTAATTTCATCATTTGAGTTGTTTTTGATCGAGCTCTACAAATCGCATGTTCGCGTGGGTTTGAGTTTCAGTTGAAATTAGCATCTAATTTGTTCGAGGATTTGTGCGCATTGATTTTCTGATCATTTTGATATAAAATACGAGTTTTAATTCGCAAAAATGAAGAAGATATCGAAGATTTACAGTCTGCTCTGCAAATGAGGGTTTGGCTGAACGAAGAAGATAACCAGTAACCGACTGTTTTGTCGTGTAGTGGTTACTCGTATTTGCAGAGGTCGTTGGCTTAACTGGTGTTCTTACTTGTTCTATTTGCAGAGCTTATTGCTCGGCAAATAGTTATTTCAAGAAATTTGGTTAAGTGTTGTGGTTACTTGTTCTATTTGCAGAGCTTATTGCTCGGCAAATAGTTATTTCAAGAAATTTGGTTAAGTGTTGTGGTTACTTGTTCTATTTGCAGAGCTCTTTGCTCGGCAAATAGGTGGTTCAAGGATTTGTGGTTAAGTGTTGAGGCTAATTGTTCTATTTGCAGAGCTTTTTGCTCGGCAAATAGTTGTTTTTGAGAATTCTTGATTTGAGACTGGTGCTACTTGCATTGTTTGCAGAGGTTTAAGCTCGGCAAACAAGTGTTTTGGTTGGTGTGACTAAGTACAAGTTCTATTTGTACTATTTGCAGAGATATTTGCTCGGCAAATAGTTGAATTTGATTCTTCGACCAAGTGACTTTCTAAATTGTGCTGTTTGCAGAGGTTTAAGCTCGGCATTCAGTTATTTTTGAGTGTTGATCAGAGTACTTGGGTTGCGACTTGGTCACTTACACCATTTGCAGAGGATTAAGCTCGGCACTTAGTTATTTTTAAGATTCTCAAATCAAAATTTTTCAAGAAAATTTCTCAAAACCATTTTTCATCAATATTCTTCGCGTGGGTAGAAAAATCAAAATTTTAAAATTTCTTAAATTTCTTACTTGTTCTATTTGCAGAGGTTTAAGCTCTGCATTTAGTTGAAATAGAAAATTCTCAAATTTTTCTAAGTCTTTTAATTGCTTGAAATGGCTTCAAGGGAAGCTTTAGCACTTGGTTCTGAAGGAAGACCACCTGTCTTGTTTAGAGGATCTTATCCTCAATGGAAGAAAAGGTTTTTGAACTGGATAGACAGGCAGAAGAATGGAAAACTGCTAAGAAAATCATACAAAGATGGTCCTGAAATTCCAAAGAACCCAGTTAATGGAGAAGTTTTACCTGAAGAGAGTTGGAACACAGATCAGAAATATAAATTAGTGGTGTTTAATTGTAAATATAGTTACATTTGTAATGTTGTTAAAGTGAAGTTGATTATAAGAAACTTGAGCTTAATTGAAGGCTTTAATGGAGGATTTAGGTTAGTGTGTGAAATGTGTGTTTGTGTGTGAAATGGAGGTTGAAGATGAGTAGAGAGAGAATAAGTCAAAGTGTGTGTTTATTAGTCAAAGGTAATTAGGCTTAGTTACAAGATTAGTTACAAGGGGTATTTATATCCTAAACATTACAAGTTTCATCTAAACCCCTTGTACTTTAACAACTTAACACAAGTAACTATATTTACAATTAAACACCATATTTTATATTTCTAACAATCTCCCCCTTGGTGTTGAATTGTAAATGTTGCATCGTCTTCGGTCTTTAAATAAACATGATGAGCCCATTTGTTGAAAATCTTCAATGTTGATTGGACTTTGAAGCTTTCTCATTGTCTTCAACGTCTTGTATCAACCTTGACTTTGAATCTTTTCAACAAACAAATATATTTGACGATGACTTATTAAATCTTGATCTTCTCTTGCAACTTTGAATACTTTGGAAGCATCTTTGAAATCTTTGTAGCTTTTGAGCTTTCACAACTTGAACTTTTGAGAGTTGATTTCAACTTGATGTTGCTTGGAGAAGTAACTTGAACTTTGAGTAGCATGCGGAAGCTTGGTTTTGATTTTGAATTCCTTGAATTCTTTTGGTATTGCGGAAGCTTGGTATTGATTTAACTTTGAATTCTTTTGGTATTACGGAAGCTTGGTTTTGGAATGCGGAAATTTGATTTGACTTTAAAACTTCAATTCTTGATCTAACTTGTCTCTGAATCAATAAACATCTTGGAGCACTTGATTCTTTGATCAATTAACATTTGCTCCCCCTCAATCAAACAACTATCTCTGAGCAAATTATTCAATAACAAATCTTTAATCTCTTGCTCCCCCTCGAACAAACAATCATTTCGGAGCATATTTAACAATTCATGAGTTTTCTCTTGCTCCCCTCAAATGAACAATCTCTTCAAACAATGAACAAACTTAACTATCCAACTTAATATTCTTTGGAGCATCAACAAAAGGACAAACTCCATCTAATCTCAAACTTTTCATCGCTTCTCAAACATTATTCAATCTCAAACTCTTGTAATCATCAAACAATGGTCAATTTTCCTACAAATCTTTCAATTATCGACCATGTACTTCATCTTGAATATACTCGATCTCGAATCAATCCTTTAACTTTCTCAAACAATCTCTCAACTTAGCACGATAATTATTCACTCTCTTCACCTAAACTAACGATCATTTGAACAACCAAACACTATGAATTATCCTCAATCAATATCTATCAATCAAATTCTACCTAAAACCTTGAATTCTATCTATCAATCATTTAATCATTTCTCCCCTTATGATGAATATGTGAAACGGTTTCATCATACAATAATGATTGATAGCATATACGGTAGATGACAACAAACAACAAGCAAGCAAATTAACCCAACCCAATTCCCAATTCCCAATGAACCTATTGGTGAACTAGAATTTGAGGTTGCGTTTTTGGAAAAAGATTTTATAATGGTGTTTGTGTTCTTTGTGTTTGTGTGAAGAGAAATGAAATCCGGATAAAAATGATCCGTTAACACAACCAAAAATCGAAAGGATTAATGGTGTGCCTAAAAATACGATTACTATTTTTAGGACTTCCCATTATCATCGAGAAATGCACAAAGCTTATCTCTAAATGGTTCGGTCTATGGCTTTTCAACCAATAGATTGCTTTAAAGAATGTAATTCATGGTCAGTGTCACAAAGGCGTTCGATAACCATGTCTTACTATCCTCAAAGACTTTGGGAAATAAATCCGAGGTCACATAGACTTCTCGTTTACTCAACAAATTCATAAAATGAAAATGTGAGACCTACGTTCAACGTTGGAAAGATGTTAGCATTGGTAGGATTTCCATTCGATCATCGTGGAATATCAATAATATGATATCACTACGAATGTTCCGGCAATATCACAAAGATATGCGATGTCACAAAGACATATAAAGACTCTATGTATCCTAGTCAAATGAAAGAATATTTCAAGTACGCTCTAGACTCAATAAGTGATCAAATGAAGTCGGGGACCGGAGCAGAGTGTCTCCCTTTTTCAATATCAACGTCTTCCAAATGAAGAGTCGATAGAAATGTGAAAATCTCCGTGAGAATAAAACAAGCATTTGTTAAGAAATACTTGAGTGGTTAGGAAAAGATGTGCATTGCTTCACTGGGTCCATGAAGACTTCTTCAATATCGAGAAATCAACAAATGAAATCCGATAGAAACGTGTTGACCCGGCTTTTTGAGAATTTTGGGGAGGGCTTTCATTTCTTTTAGCCCTTTCTCACATCATATCACCGTAACCTCTCACTTTTCGACTACTCCCTCATGTCCTATTTGCACAAACATCATCACCACGCTCATAAACCCTCACAATCTAAAATTGAGAATATAACTCCGGGGTTAGATCTCATCGGCGATGACAAGATCATGGAGTATGTATGAGTGGCCTAAACTCTCATGTGCAAATCTAACACCGAACTTCTTTGAATTTGAACGAAAATGGTTTGAAAATCTTCCAAAGTGTTTTAAAATGGAAAATGAGTTTAAACACTTGGAAGTTTTGGTTTTATAAACAAACTCCCCCTAAATATATGCATGATATAAACAAAGTTTTAGCATATAAAGGGTGAGTAAAGAGTTTGAAAGTTGCTCACAAACATTAAAAATAAGACTACAAAGGCAGTACACAAAGGCGTTCGATGCCTTGCATCTCATCCTAATACTTTGTGAGTAACTAAAAGACAAAGTAAAAATGATGAAAAGAGAAAATCTTTTTGGATTTTTTTAAAAAGTATGAAATTATAAACACGGTTTTAGAACGGGTTATACACTGATGTGTGCATAAGCCACTATTCATCAAATCACTTGGAGATCACCCCCCCCCCCCCCCCCCCCCCCCCCCCCCCCCCCCCCCCCCCCCCCCCCCCCCCCCCCCCCCCCCCCCCCCCCCCCCCCCCCCCCCCCCCCCCCTCCCCCCCTCACTTTTGGAACCTATTTGAGATTGGGTCCAAAAGGTTTTGACTTGTTAAAAGACCAAATGTAAGTCTCATCGATTTGATGAATAGAGGTTGCATTCCACGAAGAACTAAAACCCGGTGGTTTAGTTGAAAAGATTTTTCGTGGAAGCAACGGTGAAAAATCATTTGATTTCTTTGAAAAGCTTCCAATCTTTAGAGATTGATTTGGAAAATGATTTTTCGAAGCAAAATCATTCACTTTTTGCACAACTGCTTTCACAGGTTTTGGTGCAAGATCAAAAAGTTCCGAAAATGAATATTTGAATGATTTTGACTCAACTGACTTATCTTTTGAAATCGGTTTCCATTTAGATTTAGTCAATTGAGATTTTGCTTGAGAAATGTGTTCAGAATTATCCTCGAAGGATAGAAAAGACACAAAAGTAGTTGTTCCATCAAAAATAGGTTTCTTAGAGTACTTCTTACCCTTTTGTAAGGAGTAATTAGTAAACTGAGAGACTTTTCTTTCAACAGGTTTAGAAGATTTACCCGTGTAAACCTTCTTTGGAACATCAGGATCAGTCTGAATAGAAGTTTCAACAGTCTCAACCTTATCAGATTCAGTCTGCACAGAAGCATATGACAATTAGTTTGAGTACAAACATTAATCATGACTTTGGGAAGGTCAGAATTCACAGAGTTGGTTTGTGTTTGCAATTCAATCTCAAGGTCAAAAATTTTCTTTTTCAAAAATGTTTCGTTTGACTGAAGTTGCAAACACTTGTCTTCAAGACACTTGATTTGAGCACAAAAATTTGTTCTTTCTTCCTCAACTTTGCTCTCAAAAACTATGGACTTATTATGCAATTCACGTTGAAGCTTAGAAATCTGTTCTCGCAAAACATAATTGGATGTACATTTTTCAGTACATTGTGCATTAGCATCTCTAAATCGAGCGTACAACTTACTAAACTTTGACTTCAAAACATCATGTTCTTGTTGAAGATTTTCCAACTTTGACTTTAAAACATCATTTTCTTGTTGAAGATCAAACTTGTCCTTATTTTAAGGCCATTTTGAATCAAAACTTGACGACAACTCAATGAAAGATCAACTCAAGACAAGAACTAAAAAAATAGCCCAACAAATTTTAGTCCAAAAAGAACAATTAAAGACTAGCCTTATTAAAGAAACATGTAAGCCCAATACACACTTAAGGTAAATTCGGCCCAACAATGTATCTTAACCCAACTAGTATTAGAATGTAAGCCCAACTAACAAGAGTGACCCAAAATAGGCTGACAAAAAAAATGACACACAAACTTACAAAACTAAAATTAAAACACATTAAAAAAAATATTACATGAGCTTCAAAACAAAAAAAAACGTATTTAAACTAAAACTCTTGAATATTAAAAAAAATCACAAATCATAGCCATGAATAATATAAAAACTAATCTGATATTATATATGGGCAATGATCAATCCTCCTAATTAGGAGGATGATAAATCCTCCTAATTAGTAGGATCTTGACATGTGGAAAATCAGGGGGAGATTAGGAAAGAGAATTAGTGGATTACATGTGTCAACAAGTGGAGGTATTAGGAGGATTTTTAGGAGGATTGGTTAGGAGGATTTATCATTTTCCTATAAAAGTCAAGTAGAAGTGCTTTGTATGTGTGCAACTAAAGCACGTATCTTTTAGGTTTTCAAACTTTTGTACCCTACATTCACGTGTCACACAAAACAATTTTGACTCATTTGAATTAAAAAAAATTAATGGCAATCAATATGACAACACACTAGACACCTATCCCATGCAACTGTTATCTCCTGACAACACGCTATAGCACGCCTTTGTTTCTTTATTCACAGAAACATGCTTTCGGATTTTTAAAAAAATAATTCAGAACACTCAATTGACACGCAAGCACGCCTTTGTTTCTTTATAGACAATCGTTAACTTTACACTTTGACACTCAATTGGAATCCCAAATTTGGACCCACTTACAAGTTGACAGCACAATGGACTAAATGACACACACTTCCTTCACGTTTTTGAAAATTGAAACACGCAAGCTGACAATATGCTTTAGTCTTCCAACATATACATCACGCGTATTGAATCTTGACAAAGAAAGTGACAGCACACTATCACGCGTATTCTTTTCTATACTTTTACTTCTCACCAAAAAAAACTTTACTCTTGAACACAACCGTTTCTCTCTCTCTTTCTTATGTTTCTGTCAAACCCATTCATCTAAAAAAAACTTTTCCAATGAAAACCACTCACAAAAATAAATCACAAACTTTGATCAACAATTCTATGATTATTTCAAGAAAAATCAGTTGTTATCTTTTCTGTTGCTCTCTTTCTTCACCAAAATATATTCAATCACATAAGATTGAACAAGTACGAGACCCAAGGACACACCAGTAAACCACACAGCCACGAGATTCAAGCACTTGAAGATAAAAAGTGCTATTTGCAGAGCATTTATCTCTGCAAATGGGGGTTTCAAAACAAGATTTCTCAAATTTGCACACCAACAAAGGTAAGTGATAAAAATTGATTTTGAAAAGACTTGAAAAATATTTTTTTTTTCAATTTGTACTGTTTGCCGAGCTTATTGCTCTGCAAACAGTTGAAATGAGAAAAATTTGCTAATTGTACTATTTGCCGAGCTAAAAGCTCTGCAAATAGTTGAAATTAGAAAAATTTTGGTCGAAAAAATTCTAAGTCTTAGTTGAATGTTTTGCCGAGCAAAAAGCTCTGCAAAAGGAAGTGAGAAATTTTCTGTTTGAATGGTTTGCAGAGGTATGAGCTCTGCAAATGGTGTGTTTGGACAGAAAAATGTTAAGTGATGGAAAAATGTCGATTTGAAGAGGTATTAGCTCGGTAAATGGTAGTTTGAATGACAAAAATGGTTCAAGTCTTTGAAAAAGTTGATTTTGTGTGATTTGCAGAGGTATGAGCTCTGCAAATGGGGTATTGGGAAATTTGGCTAAGTAACTCGGCAGACACGGGTACGAGTGATCGGTTAGCTCTGCAAACACGGGTAATGGGTCGAGGCGTTGAAATCAAGTCGGCAAATACGGTGATTTGGTCACGGGGTGTGAGTTTTGATCAGAAAACTTGACTTTTGAAGAATTTAGCTCGGCAAATGATGATTTCTGCAAAAAAAATGAAGAACACCACGGCGGTGAACAGTAACCACGGCTGCCGGAATCTGCAATAATCTCGACGAAAAACTTCAAACACCGATTAAACCTTTATTTCTTCGAATTAAAACTTGAAACTACCACCAATACACTCTAAATCGACTTCCGATCAAACCCTAACTGAAAAATAACCGTTTAAAAACTTCGCCGGAAAATTCAACCGTCACCAAAAGATCACGAATCGAGAAATTGAAGATATCATCATGCTCAGAAAATGATCGTGATCAAAACCTCGTGATTTTCCAATCGATTTGATGCAAAACGGTGAAGTAATCGAAGAGAGAAGATGAAGGAAATATTTTTGTTTTTTTTTCCTGCTTTTTCTGTATTTTTTTTTTAATTAAAAAAAAATGTAATATCGATGATAACTATGTGTAAAGACTCACGTGTAGAGTCCTGTTGCTACAGTAGCAGACCACAAAACCAAATTGAACTTTTCTGAACATACTGTTTGCCGAGTTCAACCTTTCAACACACGAAATCAATCTAGAACTCGAAATTGATCATTAAATCACCATTTTCAACACAAATCCACTTAGATACACAAACCAGCCTCGAATTTCGCAAAAACAGAAATTTCAGAAATTAAGCTCAAAATCCAGAAATTTTGAACAAAATCGGTTATGAATTTGTTTGTGGATCGTTCGGATACACCGATTATGCTCTGATACCAATTGATATAAATGAAATGAGCTTAATTGAAGGTTTAATGGTGGATTTAGGTTAGTGTGTGAAAGGGAGGTTGAAGATGATAGGGAGGAGAGAGAAAGTAATTAGATTAAGTATGTGTTTATTATGAAAGGCTTAGTTACAAATGACTTAGGAAGGAGTATTTATACACTTCACTAACTTAACACTAATACTCCTTCCACTATTGAATATTTACAATTAAACACCATATTTATATTTCTAACACAGATCAGAGAAATAGAGTTGAGGCTGATCAAAGTGCAATTGCCTTTCTTTACCAAGCACTTCCTGATGACATTTACTGCAATGTGGACTCCTATGAGACAGGAAAAGACATTTGGGATGAAGTGGAGAAGCAGATGGAAGGATCTGATGTATCAAACACCATTAGGTTGTCGACTGTTCTGAACATGTATGAAACATTCAAACAACAAAAAGGTGAACCATTGAATGAAGTATACATCAGATTCTGCAATGTCATCAATGAGCTGAGAAAGAATGATGTGAAGAGAACCAATATGGAACTGAACATCAAATTCATCAAAAATCTGGAAGAGGAATGGCAAGTGTATGGAACCCAACTCAACCAACAATCAGACTTTGGAAACTCACCATTCACACTCTATTTGAGAAGCTGCAACTAAATGTTGAAGATGTTCATAGAATTCAGAAGAAGAAAGAAGAGAGTTCTCATTCCGATCCATTAGCCTTGGTAGCTGAGAAGAAGACTTCAAGAGTGTCAAAACAAAGATTTGTTGAGTCTGACACTGATTATGATTTGAGTGATATGAGTGATTCTGATCTTGATGAAAGACAAAAAGAGATGTACAAGGAACTCGCTTATTTCACGAAGGCTTTAAAGAAGAAATTCTTCAAGAAAAAACCAACCAACAATCAGCTTAGGACTTCATCAGTCTCTTCGTATGCTAAAAATGCGAATGCTCCTAAGTTTGATCAGAAGAAAGATTTTGTTGGTGGTGAGAAGAAGTATGACAATCAGAAGAAGTTTGAGAAGAAGGTAATGGAGAAAAGGAATGAAGACAAGAAATGCTACAACTGTGGTATTCCTGGACATTTTGCTATCAACTGCACTAGACCTCGACAAAAGAACTCCGAGTACTATAAGTACAAACTTTTGCTGGCAAGACAAGAAGAAAGTGGAATTGCTCTTCTAGCTGAGGATGACAAGTGGTTACATCTTTCTGATGAGGAGACAGACGAACTTGCAGCAAATGTGTGCTTCATGACGAAGATCAAGAAGTCAAAGGAGTTGGAGGAAGCTGATGAAAGTTCTTCTGAGGTCGAGGATGAGGTAATCAACTTTACTCAGTCTGATTTAGATTACTATATGAATAAGTGTGCTCAATCGATGAAGTATGGGAAAGGGTTGAGTAAACAGATTTCTAAATTAACAAAAGTTTTGGAAGACAAAGAAATCGAATTTCAAAATTCTAAAGATAAATTTGATTTACTTCAAAAGGATTTTGACAAATGAAATCTGAAAAAGCAGCGGTCACTTTTACTCCGAACTCCAAATTGCATCTTGAGAAACAAGAACTTGAGACCAAAGTTCTTGAACTGAGCAAGACTGTCATACAACTTCAAGTTGAAAAGACCAATGAGATGTTTCGAGCAAATGCTTTGGCTGAAGACATTGAGTCTTTAAATGTCAAAATGAAAGAATCTATCCCTGATGTGACAGAATTTGAAAACAAAATTTCTGACCTAAAATATGAGTGTTGTATAAAAGATTCTCTTAAACAAAAACTTGATGAAGAAAATGATGAGCTGAAAGCTGAAATCAAGTCTTATCAAGAAAAGTTGTATAAGATCAATCGTTCATATCAACAAATCTTTTTGAATAGGCCTAGAAATTCGAAATCTGAATTCACTTCAGGGTTGGGTTATGTCAATCCAAAATGTTTGCTCGAAGCACAAGAAGAAGTCCCATCATTATACAACGAATCTTATTTGAGATGTGGGATGACCGACCAATTTGTGAGACCGACTGATAGTGATTATGAGGCTGATGATTTTCTAGAAAAGGGTGCAAAGTCTATTTTAACTATGAGTTAATGGATGAGTCATATGATTTCTTCGCTAACTCTACACATAAAACAATCAAAGACAATCATGAGGCTGTCATACCCGAAATTCTTGAGTGTTTCACTGAAAAACCTTTGGAAAATCCTATTCCTATTCCAAAACCTGAAAATTTGAGACCTTATGTTCCACAAAAAGTTTTGGAAAAGGTAATAGAAGATCTGAAAAAGTCTCTTGATGAAAAGCAATCTTTGATAGAAAGTTTGAAAACTCAAAATCACTATGTCATGACCAACCCAAGTTAGATTCCAAAGTTTGTGATCAATCTGCATGTTCTGTGCTTTCTATGTGTGAACTGGTAAATGCTTCTGTGCAAACTGAAAGAGAATCACAGATTTTTGACACATGCAAAGTTGATTTTGACAAAAAGTTTTCTGATTCGATTGAGAAAATCAATAAGAAGATTTTATCCATGAAGGAAAAAACCAATGTGTTTGAAAATAATCATCCAATCCATGTTCAAAATGTGAATGTTGACATCAAGAAAGTTGTGCATGTGTCTATTCAAACTGATAGTGATCTAGATGATTCTATGATAGCAATGATGTTCTTGATTATTACTTCCCGACTGTTTCTGAGACTGAATCGTTTACCAAATCTTCTGAGAGAACTCAATCAGACTTGAATGAAATTGATGCTTTAAAACAAAAGTTTAAAAAGGAAAAAGAACAAAAGGTGAAAGTGCTAAAGGAACTTAATGATCTAAAAGTTGTATTTCAACTTCAGAAAATAGCACTTCAATCTTTTAAAGAAAAAGAAAAGGCATCAATTTCACTCAAGCAAAGTCCATGTCCAATTAAGATAGGTGAAGTGAGTGTGAAGTTGGAAAATGATGAAATGTCAACATATTTGGAAGGAAATCATGATTTTGGTCCTGAATTTGAAAAACATTTTGTTCAAAAGGAGGAAAACCTTGATTTTTATCTAAAGAAGAAACCAAAGTCACACTCTTCACAACCTTCCCCATTCGATGAGTTCCGCAGACCAAAGACCAACCCATTACCCAAGACTGACTCAAAACCAAAGACCAACCCATTACCCAAGACTAATTCAAAACCAAAATCAAATCAATCACCAAAGAAGGATTCATGTCATAACTTAAAGAAAGGTCCCACAGTCCCAAAGACTTCTAGGCAAACACAGATGTACAAGGTCAAATCTGAACCTAAGTCACAAAAAGAAGTCAAAACAAGCAGTGGTCCGAAGATTGTTAAGAATGAAACTTTCTCATTAGGTAACAAACAACCTCAGCAGGTTAGGTATTCTAGTTTTCCTAGGTATTCTCAGAAGAATCCTAAGTGCACTTTACAGAGGGTTAGAGATACTGTTTATGGAATGACTAAATACAAAGATCAGTATGGTTGGTTGTCACCTAATAACATAAAGAAAGTGAACAAGACCACATAACCCATCAAGAAGAAACCTGTTAAGAACAAAGTTAACAAATTGTTTGCTAACTCAAAGCATGTTCGTGTTTCAGGTGATGTGTGCTTAACTAGTAGCAGTAGATGGATCCCTAAGGATAGATATTTGAATGCTTCTAGTAAAGTCAAGCTTGATGGGAAAACTGCAAATGTCAAACAAGTGTGGATTGTCCGTAGATCGAATACATTAGATAATGCTAATAAATCTAGGACTAGTCCCGCTTGTACCAAAACATGTGTATAAACTTTTACATTTCCTTGCTTGTAATTCGTATTTGTGTTTTGAACAATTATGTGTGCTTGTTTGTTATTTGAATAAATAAATTGTTTGTGTGTTATTTTGCTTGTTGTTTATTTTCATATGTACTTGCATGTTATCCCTCTAACCTGCAAGGACCCAATCTACATGGGTACCTAAACCATATTCCCTGTCCTTGCAGGAATATCTCATTTGTGTATGGTATGTCGACTCGGGATGTTCTCGACATATGACTGGAAACAAGTCAATTCTTTCGAACTTTGTTGAAAAGTTTATGGGAACCGTCAGATTCGGAAATGATCATATCGCTCCTATCCTCGGTTATGGAGACATTGTTAAAAATGGTGTCACTATCAAGAGAGTTTCCTATGTTGAAGGACTAGGACACAATCTTTTCAGTGTTGGACAATTCTGTGACAATGATCTTCAAGTATTATTTAGGAGATATGAATGCAAAGTGCAGACTGAAGATGGTGTGGATATTCTGACTGGAACAAGAGACAATAATTTGTTCACAATTGATCTCAACAACATCCCATCAAATTCTTCAGAGATTTGTCTTCTTTCGAAAGCAACTGCACAAAACTCTTGGTTATGGCATCGCCGACTTTCTCATCTTAACTTTCAAACGATTAATACACTCGTGGATAAACAACTTGTTGAAGGTCTTCCGGATTACAAGTATGAAAGTGAACATGTTTGTCCAGCTTGTGCAATTGGAAAGATGAAGAAAGCTTCACACAAACCAAAGAAGCACTTAAGTACAGAAGGTCCTTTGCACCTTATTCATATGGATTTGTGTGGCCCAATGAAAGTTCAAAGTATCCATGGAAAGAGATACATTCTAGTGATTGTAGATGATTATTCTCGTTACACTTGGGTATTCTTTCTTCATGCAAAGAGTGATACTCCGCAAGTGATAATTGATTTCATCAAGAAGACCCAAGTAAATCTCAAATCATCTGTTAGAATTGTTCGCTCAGACAATGGCACTGAATTCAAGAATTCAACAATTGATTCTTTCTTCAAGTCCATGGGTATTTCACACCAATTTTCCGCTGTCAGAACACCTCAACAGAATGGAGTAGTTGAACGTCGAAATCGAACTCTTGTTGAAGCAGCTAGAACAATGCTTGCCTATTCGAAGTTACCACCGAATCTATGGGCTGAAGCTGTTGCTACTGCTTGTTTTACTCAAAACAGATCCATAATTAACAAGAGGTTTGATAAAACTCCGTATGAGGTGATCAACAAACGAAAGCCCAATGTGAACTTCTTGCACATTTTTGGATGTGTATGTTATGTTCTCAATGATCGAGACAATCTGGGCAAATTTGAACCAAAAGGCGATGAGGCATATTTCATCGGTTATTCAAGAGAATCGATTGCTTACCGTGTGTATAACCGAAGAACCAAGAGAATCGAAGAGTATGAATGTCAAATTTGATGAACTCTCAGGAATGGTTCTTGAACAACACAGTTCAAGACCCGAACTTCAAAGTCCACAAGCTTCCGCAACAAAGACTGCATCAAATGTCAAATCATTCTCTACTCCGACTTCACAAGATTTGGATATCTTGTTTGAAGAATTTTTCCAAGTTCCGAAGAAAGTTTCTGAATCTGATGTGAATTCCAATGAACCATCCAGTTCAAATTCAAAAGAGATGGATCCCAATGAGTCTACACCATCACAATCATCAGATGTTAGTTCATCATCTGATTCTCCTCCACCTACCGATAATACAGAGTTGCATACTCAACCTCTACATACTATCTCACAAGTGACAAACCCGTCAACCAATCCAGAAGATTATGATCCAGACGACTTTGTTGAACCAATTGCTACATCTTTTGAACAATTGACACAACAACATTCTCCTGATTTTATTGATTCTGAAGAATCTGGTGATCCAATTGATCCAATTCCTCACACAACCAAATGGACAAGAGCCCATCCGATTTCTCAAGTCATTGGTAATCCAACAACTGGAGTTCAGACAAGATCCGCTTCCGCGAATGAATGTCTGTTTGTGAATTTTCTGAGCATTGTTGAACCAAAGACAGTGAATGAAGCTCTAAGTTGTCCAGATTGGGTGAAAGCTATGCAGGAGGAACTGAATCAATTTGAACGACTTGAGGTGTGGAAATTGGTTCCCAATCCTTACAAGAACAAGGAGCCAATTAAAACCAAGTGGATCTTCAAGAATAAAAAGGATGAAACTGGAGTTGTTGTACGCAACAAAGCACGATTGGTTGCAAAGGGATATTGCCAACAAGATGGAATTGACTACGATGAGACATTCACACCAGTTGCACGAATTGAGGCTATTCGGATGTTTCTTGCCTATGCTGCCTACAAGAACTTCACAGTCTACCAGATGGATGTTAAAACTGCCTTCTTGAATGGAATTCTCAAAGAAGAAGTGTACGTTGAACAACCAGAAGGTTTTGTGAGTTCCAAACATCCGGACTACGTTTACAGGTTAGACAAGGCATTATATGGTCTGAAACAAGCGCCTCGTGTTTAATCGATTGACACTACCTTGTTTATCAAACGACAAGGGAGTGACATCATTCTAATCCAGATTTATGTTGACGACATAATTTTCGGGTCAACTAATCCTAAATACTGCAAGAATTTTTCAGCTTTAATGATCAAGAAATTTGAAATGAGCATGATGGGTGAATTAAACTTTTTCCTTGGACTACAAGTCAAACAGATGTCAAATGGTACTTTTATTTGTCAATCTAAGTACATTCTTGACATGTTGAAAAAGTTTGAAATGATGGATTGTCAAACAATTGGAACACCCATGGAAGCTCGCACCAAGATCAATGCTGACTTAAATGGAAAATCTTTTGATCAAAAGAAATATCGCAGTATGATAGGGTCACTCATGTACTTGACTGCTAGTCGCCCGGATATTATGTTCGCCACATGCATGTGTGCCAGGTACCAGGCCAATCCAAAGGAAAGTCATTTCCAGGCCGTTAAACGGATCTTCCGATACCTAAAAGGCACAGTGAACCTTGGTCTCTGGTATCCTAGGGATACTGGGTTTCAGTTAAATATTCGGATGCTGACCATGCAGGTTGTAAGCTTGATCGAAAGAGTACTTCTGGAAGTGTACAGTTTCTAGGGGATAGATTGGTCAGTTGGTCTTCAAAGAAACAGAATTGTGTATCCACATCTACTGCAGAAGCTGAATACGTTGCTGCAGCAAGCTGTTGTTCACAAGTTCTTTGGATGAAGACACAGTTGACTGATTATGGATTTCAATTCAACAGGATTCCCATCTACTGTGATTCTAAGAGTGCTATTGCTATTTCTTGCAATCCTGTATAGCACACAAAGACCAAGCACATAGATGTTCGGTACCATTTTCTTAAAGATCATGTCGAGAAAGGTAACATCGAACTCTATTTTGTCCCAACAGACTACCAACTTGCAGACCTTTTCACCAAACCTTTGGATGAAAATAGGTTCAATTTTCTGAAAACCAAGTTGGGAATGCTTGATTTACAAACTTAAATGCTTTCATGCCATGTATTCTATGTTCATTTTCTGTTTCAAACATTGATGTGTTTTACTTGTTATTACATGCAATGTTTGAGGGGGAGAAAAGGGTAGAATGCATGATTTTAGGGGGAGTTTGTAAATTTAGTATAGTCTTATATGCTTAATTTGAGGGGGAGTGTGCAAATGCATGTGAATATTTGTTTGCTTATTTGTTAATTGTTTGTTTAATTTTTTTTATGTGTGTTTGTTTTAAAATTGAAAAACCAAATACAAATGAGAAAATTTAAAAATGATAAAAAGATTTTTTTATTTTTTTTACTGATTTTTTTTGTGATTTTATTTTGTTTTTTGTTTAAGCCCAAAACCAAAATGAGCCCAACTGAATTGTTTAGTCCAAGACTTGCTTGAGATCCGGGTTGTCACGCGGGTCAAACCCAGACCCGTGACCCGGATTTGTGATTTATATACAAAATGGGCGGTCCATTTTCATTTCATTTCAAATTCAAATCCATTTTTGCTTTATTTCACTCTCAAAACTGATCATCTTTTGTCATCAATCAATCAATCTTCATCATCATTTTAATAATAATCAAAGTTGGATTAATCTTGTGATCTTATTTGTGGCCTTTTTCATCTGGTTATTCGATCAAATCATCGGTATTTGAGGTAAGATTTCTTGTTTATTTTTGATCACCAACTGTTTGATTAAATGCCAAGTTGAACTTTTCGAATTCTTATGCTTGATATGTATATTTTGATTCATGCCTTTTTTTTTTTTTCTCTTTCCAAGTCATTTTACTTATGCTTGATATGATGTTTTGATTCATGTTTTGTTGATGATAGATGCATGATTAGGTATTGTATGTGTTGTTTATATGATTGTATGTCTTAATCTGCATGAGATTAAATTTTTCTGGGCATGATTTGTTCAAGGGCTGGGTATTTTATGAATTTTTGATGAAAAGTACCATTTGCAGAGCAATTTGCTCGGCAAATGGGTTATTTGTTCATAATAACCTTCAAATCATCATTAAGCCTGGTTAACATGTTCTTATTTTTCCCAAACAAATTTCTGAATCAAAAGTGTCATTTGCAGAGCTTCTTGCTCGGCAAATGCTTGTTTTTATCAAACCAGAAAATTTTCCACCAAGTCCTTAAAAACTACTTGATGCAGAGCATTTTGCTCGGCATTCAAGTTTTTTGTGTTTCAAAATGGATCAAAGTCTTAAAATCAACTGTTTGCAGAGCTTTGAGCTCGGCAAACAGGTCTTTTTGAATTCCAAGTCGTTCATGTTTAAAATCAACTAATTGCAGAGCTTTTTGCTCGGCAAAAAGGTCATTTTGGAAATCCAAAATTTTACAAGTCTTAAAAACATCTGTTTGCAGAGCTCATTGCTCGGCAAACAGACCATTTTGCTCCAAAAAGTTTTCCATGTTTAAAATCAACTGTTTGCAGAGCAATTTGCTCGGCAAACAGTGCTTTTTGTCCAAAATTTTTACAACTTTTAAAAACAACTGTTTGCAGAGCATTTTGCTCGGCAAACAGTACAAAGTGAAAATTTTCACCAAGTTTTTAAAATCAACTGTTTGCAGAGCATTTTGCTCGGCAAACAGTACAAAGTGAAAAATTTTCACCAAGTTTTTTAAATCCAACTGTTTGCAGAGCATTTTGCTCGGCAAACAGTACAATTTGAAATTTTTCACATTGAAATTTTTCTTTATCAATTGACAACATTTTTGTTGTTCAATAAAAGAAAATTTCATACATTTTTAAGGAGTGAATCTGAACTGCTCATTTGCAGAGCTTTGAGCTCGGCATTCACGAGGTTCATCTCCCATACTCGATGACTTGGTGCCTGACTTGAGATTTTCTCGTGTTTGCAGAGAACTTTGCTCGGCAAACACTTCAAATCATCAATTTTTCCAAAAACCATTTTTTTTGGGCAAATTGTCAAAATGTACTATTTGCAGAGGTTTTTGCTCTGCAAACAGTACAAATTAGAATTTTAATTTTTTTTAATTTTCCATTATTTTTATTCTATGTTTCTTTTATTATTATTTGTGTTGTGTTTTAAAATGTTTAAATGTATATGTGTATTGTGTTTGAATATATAGTATTTCATAAGTGTTTCGAGTGAGAGGCAAGGTATCGAACGCCTTTGTGTACTACCTTGTTTTCTTATCTTTTAATACTTATGTGATCCTATATATTGTCATGTTTTGTATATATATTTGGGTGAGATGCAAGGTATCGAACGCCTTTGTGTACTACTTTGTTCTCTCATTTTTAATATATATGCAAAACATTGTCTATGCGTAATAAATGTGTCTCTTAAATGTTGGTATGTGTTGTTATTTTTCTGTGTTTTAAAATGTATTTTCTGGTCAAAACTTTGGTCAATTTGTCTTAACAGAAAAATAATAAATCACCAAGATGGCTATGTTCAAAGAAGGAGATTCAATGAAAATGCAAGCCAATCAAGCACTACATATCCCATTTGCTTGCAAATTCCCGATCATTCCAGAGATTCTTAGCTATCATCCATTGAATAATGCTTTGACTGGAGGTGCAATTGTACCTGAGAAGTATGTCTTTGAGCTGTGGGAATCAATTGAATATGTACGAGGAAGTAAAAGGCATAACACAGCAGACTACTTCAAATTTTCACTAGAGTCAGAAGCTGAGATTTTCAACTGTAGATTCACTTTGGATGAGTTTAGAACAATCATTGGATTTCCTGTACATGAAGAATACGAAGAACTTCCATCAGTTGAAGAAATGTTGGCTGGAGTTCATTCGTTGGGTTATGAAGGAGAGTTGGCAACAATGAGAGATTTTAGAAGAAGGAATATAGCAACTCTCTGGCATACGATGTACAATGTTCTTACAACTTGTTTGATGCCATCACAGAAAGGAATTGATCTCATGACAAAGGATTCTTTATCAATTTACTATGCAGTCACTCACAATGTGCAGTGTGACTTTGCGACGATTATATGGAAAAAATGATTCAAGTTGTCAAGGGAAAGGATAAACAAGACAGAAAATATATTCCCTTTATCAGATTCTTCACACTGGTTATCGAAGATGTTCTTGATAATGCAGAAGAAATTCCAAGATTGGAAAACAGCTTTAAGTGTGTAATTGCTTTGTATAAATCCAACTTGAGAGGCACAGGAAGTGAAACTGCAAGACCTTTTCCGATTCCACCATTTCTGATAAACCTGGTTCCTGCTCAGAGTCCTCACCTTAGGGCTTATCTCGAGTGGTTAGTCTCAGCAATGGGGTCTGAAAGCCGACAGACTCCTTCCCAAGCTGAGCATAGGTCGCCAAGTGAGGGTCCTAGTTCATCAAAAAGAAAAAGAGGGGTTAGTGATGAGGGGGCCTCTGAGCAGAGGAAAAGAAAGTCAAAAAGAGTTATGTTTGAGCAAGATGTTGCTTCACCTGAACCTACTTCTTCACCTATTTCTCAATCTACACCAAACATTACTTCGCAAACTTCACCTTCCATTCAATCAACACAATCTACACCAACCGTTCACTTTTCGCAATCTTCACCTTCGCAATCTACACCTATACCATCCGTTGTTTCACCGAATCCACCAATTCTAACACCACCTCGTTTATCACCGGTACTTAATCCAACACCACTTGCTTCAGCACTACCTGAAGAACCAACTCCACCACCAGGTAGATGACTTAAAATGGCTGCTAGAAGTGTACTGAAGCAGGCCTCAAAGAAAAAGAAATCCAAAAGAAAACATAAGTCGTCTAAATCTGCCAGACAAAGATATGAATCTCAATCAGCAGATGTGAATGATCAACCTGGTGCCTCAGCTGAATTTGATACTGAACAAGTAACTCAAGTAATTCATAATGTTGTATCTGAGTTGGAAACTGAGCATGTTAGCACTGGAGATGATGTTGTGCTGGAGGAACAAGGCGGGACTGAGGGAGGAGTTGAAAATGTAAGAGAGGATGTGCGGTCCGGGTTAGGACAAGGGCATAAAGAAAACGTTGGCCCTCCGATAGTTCAAACCACAGAGTCTAGCCGGGTTGTTTACCCTAGGGTAGAAGTCGGGAACTGCCCATTCTCGCTTGCACCAAACTCTCCTAGCCATTCTGACTCCTCACAACAGGAGTTAGTCTCACAAATGCACGGGGAACAGCCACGTTCACCACACTCTCCTCATTTGGAGGATGAGAGTGTTGAAAATAGAGAGGACCAGCCCCACCTCTCGCCTTCAGTTCATGCACAAGAGTCTAGATCTCCTAGGCACACGGAATCACAAGCCCAGTTGAGTACTGGTGCCGGAACAAGCGGAGAGGGACCCACTTTGTGTGACCTTCAAGGACAGCTTGGAAATCCTGCCTTAGCTAACATCATGCCAGCTTTAGCCGCAGGTAACAGTTCTCAAACCGAGACTGGGGAGCAGTATGAACGCCAAGGTGACACTGCTGTTCCTCAGGATCAACCTGAGACTGTATTAACGGGCATTCTCGGTGACCCCGGTGTTGTTAGTAGGTGTTACCCAACAACAAGTCCCGGACAGTGATTTATCACAGTCTAGGACACAACCCGATTCTGGTTGCAAAGCCACTGAATCCGAAACTGCTGGTGAGGGTATAACCCGAGGATCCGCAGGAAATCCTGAATCAGCATCGCTGAATTTAGGTCACACCACAAGTGTGCAAACAACCTCTGGGTTGGTTCCTCCACTTCCAACACAAACACAAAGAACACCAACACCCATTCACATATCATCAACCTCAACAAATCCAACCAAAGATCAAGCATGTGAAGTGTTACTTGGCATACTACGTTCGGAGGGAGATTTGTTGACCATGACTGAAAGGGGAGTGTTAAATGCCTTAGAAGTTAGAGAAAGGGAAGTTGAAAATGAAAGAAGAGTTAAAGCTTTACAAGAACAAGTTCAAAGACAAAAGGCTGAATATGATGCTAAACTTGCTGCATTTGAATTAAGATTGTTAGCATTAGAATCTTGCCGACCGGCCTCGGTTGCTTCTCGACGGGATGATCCTGATTCTGATGATCACCCCGAGGGGGAGAACCAAGGAGAAGGTCAAACGAATATTGGAAATACCTCGGCAAGTGTTGATGTGAATGTTGGAGATGTGGTGATGGAAGAAAGAGCTGAAGGTGGTAACCAAGATGTGATTGAAGAGGATCAGGCAGAGATTGAAAGATTAGCTGCTGTTAGAGCTAGATCTGATCAAAGATGGAAAGAACTTAATGATGAAACTCAAAAAGAAGTTGACAAAATGGTTAGAGATTTCACTGAAAGATTCAATGAAAGAAATAATGAAGATGACTCAGAGGAGATAGCAAGAGTGGCTGAAATTAAAAGAAAATTCAATGAAGTATTTGGAGATGATTCTGATGATGAAGGAGAGAATGTGAATGAAGTAATTCAAAGAAGATTTAAGAAAGTTTTTGGAACTAATTCAGATGATTCTGATGATGAAGAAGAAAATGAAAGTGTTATTGAAAATGAAGATGAAGGGTATGTGATTGAAAATGAGATAGTTGAATATGCTGAGGGAGAAGCAGACATTGAGGCTGCAAAAGACAATGTAACTTTGGATGAGCCGGAGATTGTTGAGAATCCAGCAAATGTAGAAGCTTTTGAAGAACCTGTGTTTGAAGAATTTGCAGACCTTGATTATTTTGAAACAGGCTCTTCAAGCAGAAAAGAAGTTGGAGAATCTTCTACTCAGGGTTTCACAACTCCACAACATTATACCTTTGAAGATTTCAATAGCTTTGATGAATTGAGAAAGACTCTTGAGGCTGCATCTCAGAACTTCAAGAAATCAACATATAAACAAGTGTTGAAAGAAGCAATCGTATCCGAGGAAGTTCTCCCTGATTATTTTCCAACAGAATTAACTGAAGAACAAAGGAGATTCATTAATCGGGGATACTTCTTGAGGGATAAAGAAAGAATGGTTGCGCTGGGTGTTAAGCCAAAGGAGGCAGCCAAGAAGTCTAGATTTTTGGAAGAAAGAGCTTTTCCGATATTTTGTGGAGCTACCAAAGTTACCAAGACCAAAAGACCAGAGTTGGATTCAATGTATAAGTTTAAGGAAGCTAGACAAGTTGAAGAATACAAAGAGCTTCTTAAACTCACCAAGCAATATAATCCCAAGCTCCTTGAAGAACAAAGAAATCACAAGATCTTGGTGCTGGTCAGAGTTATTTTGGTTAAAAGAAACACTATCTCAATTCCAAGTTTTCATGTTAAAAGAGATAATGGCAAGAGCTACAGATTTACTGAAACACAGTTCAAGCTGCTGCCAGTTGATGACATTATCTTCCTCTACAATCATTTCTTGAATGCAATGCAGCGATACCGTGAAGATGTTATTGCCTTTGAAGCTGTTAAAAGATATATGTCAAGCTGCATTCAGTACGCTTCATTGGAAGATTTTCAGATAGGATTTGAAGTTGTGAAGAGGAAGATTAATGTGCCGTATCCAGATCAAAGTCTATACACCGCAGATATTGAACAGCTAAGTATTGGTCATATCATAGAAGAACCATCCTTCGGTGTTGTCTTTTTGAATAGCAGAAAGAAGAAGATTTTCATTCGCATGGATGAACTTGCTTCTTATTCTGATGGAACTTTGGAGTTTTGTAAGAATGTGTTGTTGTGCCTGCAAGAAGATGAGCAAGATGAAAAGAAAAAGGTAGTGTTTGATAAAGCAATCTCCAAGATTAATCAAAGACTCGAGTACATAGACAGCATTAGAATGATGAGAGAAGCAAAGAATGTTCAGAAGTCTAAGTACGTCGTACGTCGAAGAGGAGGTTGTTGGATCAAGTACGAGCCCGGTCATCTTCCAGGTCCACAGAACATTCCTCCAAGAAACTTTGCAGACAACATGGTTGTTCCTGATGATAGACCCGAAGGAGAAAATTGGTTCTGGCATCCAAACAAAGATAGACCGAATACAAGAGCTTAAAGAAAGACAAAGTCTGGATATTTTTCACAAATCACTACTAAGGGGGAGATTGTTAGAAATATAAATGTAGTAGTTGATTTGTGTACCTTATGTTAATTTGTACTTATATTGTAAACTTGTTACAATGGAAGGGGGCATAGTGTAAATAGCTCATATGTATATAAACCCCCTCCATTATGTTAATTGTAACCTTTCACCCCATAATACAAACTAATCTTTCCCTGACATCTCTCTACTTTCTCTCTCTAGAACCGCCATTAACACACACTCACACACACACAAAAGCTCAAATTCTACTCTTTACAGCTCCTAAGCTTGATAGGGTCACTACTCCCCTTGATTGTTCTATGGAGGTAGAAATTGCTAACGGTACTATTAGTGACATTCAAGAAGGTTATGATGATTGTTCCATTGAGATAGAGGGTCGCCCCTTTCCGGTCCAGTTATTGCCTACTACACTTGCTGGGTTCGATATAGTGATAGGTATGGATTGGTTGTCTCAACATGGTGCTATTATATTATGTTCTCAAAAGATAGTTCGGTTTTCTACTCCGGATGGTAAAGTCATTTCTGTCTATGGAGATAAGAAGAAAGGGAGCATAAAGATCATCAATTTGATGAAGGCTCTCAAGTGTATACGACATGATAAGAACCACTTCCTTGCCTATGTTATTGATGCACGAAAGGAGAAGTCTTCCATTGCAAATGTTGAAGTAGTTTCTGAATTTTCTGATGTGTTTCCTGATGATCTCCCCGGTATCCCTCCCGACCGTGAGGTCACTTTTCAGATTGATCTTGTACCCGGTGCTACTCCTGTTGCAAAAGCACCATATCGTTTGGCTCCTACAGAAATGAAAGAGCTTATGTCTCAGCTCCAAGAGCTACTTGACAAAGGTTTCATACGTCCAAGTTCCTCGCCTTGGGGAGCTCCTGTTCTCTTTGTCAAAAAGAAAGATGGTTCTATGCGTATGTGCATAGACTACCGTGAGCTTAATAAGCGAATGGTTAAGAATAAGTATCCTCTCCCACGTATCGATGATCTCTTTGATCAGCTCCATGGTGCTTCTTACTTCTCAAAGATCGATTTGCGGTCAGGCTATCATCAATTAAAAGTCAAAAAGGAAGATGTGGCCAAGACAGCTTTTCGTACACGTTATGGGCACTATGAGTTTCTTGTCATGCCATTTGGGTTGACAAATGCTCCTGCCGCTTTTATGGATCTAATGAATCGGGTATGTCGTCCATTCTTAGATCATTTTGTGATTGTCTTCATTGACGATATTCTTATCTATTCAAAGTCTGAAGCTGAGCACCGTGAGCACTTAAGAGCTGTCCTTGAGGTTCTTAGGGAGAAGAAACTCTATGCAAAGTTTTCCAAGTGTGAGTTTTGGCTTCGAGAAGTTCAATTTCTCGGGCATGTCATCTCTTCAGAAGGTATTAAAGTTGATCCCGCCAAGATTGAAGCTGTCTCTAAATGGGAGCAGCCAAAGACACCCACGGAGATCAAGAGTTTTCTCGGTTTAGCGGGCTATTATAGAAGGTTTATTCAAGATTTCTCCCGAATAGCTAAGCCAATGACTGAATTGACGAAGAAAGGGGTGAAGTTTGTATGGACGGAAGCTCAAGAAAAGGCCTTTCAAACGCTTAAGACAAAGTTATGTGAAGCTCCTGTCCTAGCCTTACCCGAAGGTACTGATGATCTTGTTGTATATAGTGATGCTTCTATTTCAGGTTTGGGTTGTGTCCTTATGCAAAGGGACAAAGTTATTGCATATGCTTCACGTCAGTTGAAGCCTCATGAAAAGAATTACCCAACCCATGATCTTGAATTGGCTGCAGTAGTGTTTGCTTTGAAGTTGTGGAGGCATTACTTATATGGCACAAAGTGTACCTTGTACACTGATCATAAGAGTTTGCAATATGTGTTCTCACAAAAGGAAATGAATGTAAGGCAAAGGAGATGGATGGAACTTCTGAAAGATTATGATTGTGAGATTAAGTATCATCCCGGTAAAGCCAATGTGGTAGCGGATGCATTAAGTAGAAAGGTGCAGAATTTTTCTTGTAGATTGATGAGCATGGTTGTTCAAGCAAAGTCGGGGTTACTTGACCGCATCAAGGAAGCTCAAGTTAAGGCTTTAATGAAAGATAATATCGACAAGGAAAGCATTGGGAAGAAGAAAAGACTTGAGATGGAAACGAACAGCCGTGGATTTAAAACATATAAGGGTCGAATTTGGGTACCATTGCTTGGTGGTAACCGAGAGTTGATCCTTGAAGAAGCCCATAGATCAAGATATTCAGTTCACCCCGGTATTACAAAGATGTATGCAGATTTGAAGCCTATCTATTGGTGGCCAAACATCAAGGGAGAAGTTGCTCATTTTGTTGAAAGATGTTTGACTTGTGCACGAGTGAAAGCTGATCACAAAAAGCCATACAATTTGTTACAGCAGTTGGAGATTCCGGAATGGAAATGGGATCATATCACTATGGATTTTGTGACCAAGCTACCAAGAACACCAAAGGGAAATGACATGGTATGGGTTATTGTGGATAGGTTGACGAAGAGTGCTCATTTCTTGGCAACACGACAGGATGTACCACTAACCAAGATGGCAAAGATGTATGTAGATGAGATAGTTGCAAAGCATGGTGTTCCTTTATCCATTGTTTCAGATCGAGACACAAGGTATGTGTCTAGCTTTTGGAAGAGTCTTCAACGAGAGTTAGGTACTAGAGTTAATTTGAGCACCGCCTATCATCCTCAAACTGATGGGCAAAGTGAGAGGACTATACAAACATTGGAAGACATGTTAAGAGCTTGTGTTTTAGAATATGGTGGAGCATGGGATGAACACTTGAAATTGATCGAATTCACTTATAATAACAGCTATCATGCAAGCATTGGAATGCCACCATTTGAAATGCTTTATGGTAGGAGATGTAGGACTCCAAGTTGTTGGATGGAACCCGGTGAAAAGCAGTTTACGGGTCCTGAAATCATTGAAATCACAGCTGAAAAAGTTAATGTTGCAAAGGAAGCACTTCGTGTAGCTAGAGAACGACAAAAGACTTATGCCGACAAGAAAAGAAAGCCGATTGAGTTTGAAGTTGGTGATTTGGTAATGCTGAAAGTTTCTCCATGGAAGGGAGTGATTCATTTTGGAAAGAAAGGAAAGCTAAGTCCACGTTTCATTGGACCTTTCAAGGTTTTGAAGCGTATCAAGGATGTAGCATATCAATTGGAATTACCTCCAGAATTGGATGGAATTCACAACACATTTCATGTTTCATATTTGAGGAAGTGTTTGGCTGAGGAGTCTAGTGTTATTCCAATTGAGGATGTGAGTATTGATCCGCAGAAAAGAATAGTTGACGAACCAGTAGCAATACTCGGAAGAAAGCAAAAGAAACTCCGCCGGAAGGTGATTGATCTCGTGTTGATTAAATGGAAGCATAATCATGGTGAAAGCTTAACTTGGGAGACTGAATCCGTGATGAAGGAGAAGTATCCAGATCTGTTCATTTCTGAGGAGATTCCGAGGACGGAATCCTCTTAAGGGGGAGGTAATTGTAACATCCCAAACGTTTTATGTTTGACTATTTGACTTTCCGTTAGTTTACGTTAGGTCCGTTATGTTTATGTGCCCTATATGGGATTATGTGAATAAATGCATATGTGTTTATTATGATATGATTAATATGATGATTAATGAAAGTAATTGAAGTAAAGTTAAGTAGTTAAGTGCTTGTTAGAATGTTAAGACTCCCGGTAGAGATTTAAGCTAAGAAAGTTAAGTTTAGAAGTTGAGGGGTCCTAAGTGTAACATTAGGAGTTGATGGCCAGGGTTTTAGGTGCAATTAGGTATCCCTAATTGTCACAAAATCAGATCATACGTGTGTGAAACCCTCCAGCCGATCCTATCTCCCTCCCAAAGCAATTCATCATCAAAAACTCTTCGTTTCTAGGTGTTTCGTCCAAGTTTTGTCAAGATCTTGAATCCCCTAAGTCATCTACAGGTAATATAGGTAATATTCTCTTTGAAATCTGATCTTATGAGTCATAGATGAGTATTCAATCCAGGCCATGGGGTTTGGGTTGGGTTATTTGATTAAACGATTATCGATTTCATGTTATTCGGGTGATTGAATGAGTGATTCATGTTGTAAATGATTAAAGGATTAATTGATTGATTAAAGTCATCAAAAGTATCATCAAAAAGGTTAATTTTATGTCTCCAGGTCGGATTAAGGGTTTGGGATCGAATAGAAATCGTTTAGAGCAAGTTTGAAGTTAGGTTTTCTGATCAGAGCCCGATGTGCGGTGCACACACTTTGTGCGGCGCACAAAGTGGTCTTTTGTGGCAAATTCACGATTTAGGGGGCCCTTGTGTGGCGCACAGATTTGGTGCGGTGCACAAGTGAGGTCAGTAGGTTTGGGATTTTAGTTTGTGCGACAGAAAAAAAAAAAAAAAAAAAAATTCAAAAAAAAAAAAAAAAAAAAAAAAAAAAAAAAAAAAAAAAAAAAAAAAAAAAAAAAAACAAAGTCTATGCGGTGCACAAACGACCAGAATTCCATTTTAGTCTCGTTTCTACCATCTATTGATCTTATACTTGTTCTAGGTTGTCGGGAGCACTTAGCAAGCACTGTAAGACATACTATATTGTTGGTAAGCTGTACCGAGGTAAGATAATATCTTTTGTCACCTGTTGGTACAACAAAACACGTTTTCATAAGTTAAACCTTCCAATTGAATATGTATGCACGTTTTATGTTTATGGGTGACTATGGGAGGTTGCAAAGGGATATTATACTTACCATTTATGATGAATTACATACTTATGCAGGTTGCAAGGTGTGAGGTAAGTATACATGATATGAAATGATGTTATGCGTATGTTATGTGATCATGAAAGATGCTTTGATTATGTTATATGTTTTGTATGCGTGGCTTGAACACCTAGACACTAGACTTACGACTAGGATTGCCATGTCACGTGCACATTAAGGGCCCTAAAGTAAAAGATGATATGTGATTAGCTTAGGTGAAAGTGTAACCTAAACTAATATAAAGATTAAAGTCTCGAGCAATATGTAAAGTCTTGTGTTAAGCTTAACCCGTGCTAGCTCTTCGGGGCTGGTGCGTACGTGGTCATGTGGTTTGGGAATCATGATACCTCCCGTGGCATAGTTACGTTTGAGTATTCCGGGTGGAGTAACTAACCACCAATGCGTAAAGGCATAAACGGTTTATTCAGTTGGATTGACATTGTCTTTCCTTAACGACGCCGATGGACCACCTTATGGTTTACCCATCATGTTGGGTGTGAGGACTCCATGTATGGTCTATGACCGCCTACACACAACCCCACATCCCTATGTAAGTGGCATAAGTCACTTAGCCTATGTCTTGGCAAAGAAATAAAGAAAGAAAGATAAAGAAAGAAAGTGTAGGCACATTTTAGGACATGATGAACCTAAAGTGTATGATATGTTGTTATGTATGTATGTGATATTAACTTAAAATGCAGATTTTGTTAATATATCTAATTGGCAAACGTTTTCAAATCTATGTTATCTTACTTAGCTAATTTTATTAGCTAACACTTGTTCTTTGAAAATGTTGTGCCTTCAGGATAATCAAGTTTGAGCTAGGCGAAGATTAGCTTGGTGAGACTTGGGTAGAAAGAATAAAGAAGCTTAGCAAAGACATTGAATGCTTAGACTTCCTTTTAGCCTTATGTTTTCGGCTATTTTGTTTATGTTTAAGACTTGTAATAATGGGCATTTATGTTGGTGCCATTACTTGGATTTACTTTTATTGTTTTGATGATGCTAGTAGTAACACCAACTTTAAAGGTACCATCCGTTACGGATGGGGCAGATTTTGAAAGTGATCCTTTCCGCTTGTTTTAAACGCCGTTTGGCAAAGTTTTGAAAAATCCAAGTTTTTAAACGACGGGTGTTACATTCCCAAGTTAGACTTTCACCATGGTTATGCTTCCATTTGATCAACACAAGATCAATCATTTTCCGGCGTAGCTTCTTTTGCTTTCTCCCAAGTATTGCTACCGGTTCCTCAATCATTCTTTTCCTCGGATCAATGCTCACATCTTCAATAGGAATAACACTAGACTCCTCCGCCAAACACTTCCTCAAATAAGAGACATGAAATGTATTATGAATTCCATCCAATTCTGGAGGCAATTCCAATTGATACGCCACATCTTTGATACGCTTCAGAACCTTAAATGGTCCAATAAATCATGGACTTAACTTTCCTTTCTTTCCAAAACGAATAACTCCTTTCCATGGGGAAACTTTCAGCATCACCATATCACCAACTTCAAACTCAACCGGCCTTCTTTTCTTGTCGGCATAAGTTTTCTGTCGTTCTCTAGCTACACGAAGTGCTTCCTTTGCAATATTAACTTTTTCAGCTGTGATTTCTATAATTTCGGGACCTGTAATTTGCTTTTCGCCGGGCTCCATCCAACAACTTGGAGTCCTACACCTTCTACCATAAAGCATTTCAAACGGTGGCATTCCAATACTTGCATGATAGCTGTTATTATAAGCAAATTCAATCAACTTCAAATGATCATCCCATGCTCCACCATACTCTAATACACAAGCCCTCAACATATCCTCCAATGTTTGAATCGTTCTTTCACTTTGCCCATCAGTTTGAGGATGATAGGCGGTGCTCAAGTTTACTTTAGTACCTAATGCTCACTGAAGACTTTTCCAAAAACTAGATACATACCTCGTGTCTCGATCTGAAACAATAGACAAAGGAACACCATGCTTGGAGACAATTTCATCTATGTACATCTTTGCCATCTTGGTCAATGGTACATCTTGGCGTGTTGCTAAGAAATGAGCACTCTTCGTCAACCTATCCACAATAACCCATACCATATCATTTCCTTTTGGAGTTCTAGGTAACTTAGTCACAAAATCCATAGTTATATGATCCCATTTCCATTCCGGAATTTCCAACTGATGCAACATTCCATATGGCTTTTTGTGATCAGTTTTTACACGTGCACAAGTCAAGCATCTTTCAACAAAATGTGCAACTTCTCCCTTAATGTTCGGCCACCAATAGATAGGCTTTAAATCTGCATACATCTTTGTAACACCGGGGTGAACTGAATATCTTGACCTATGAGCTTCTTCAAGGATCAATCTCGGTTACCATCAAGCAATGGTACCCAAATTCGACCCTTATATGTCCTAAATCCACGGCTGTTCGTTTCCATGGAAAGACGTTTCTTTTTTCCGATACTTTCCTTGTCAATGTTCTCCTTCAATAATGCCTTAACTTGGGCTTCCTTGATGCGGTCAAGTAACCCCGACTTTGCTTGAACAACCATACTCATCAATCTACAAGAAAAATTCTGCACCTTTCTACTCAATGCATCCGCCACCACATTAGCTTTACCGGGATGATACTTAATCTCACAATCATAATCTTTCAGAAGTTCCATCCATCTCCTTTGTCTTACATTCATTTCCTTTTGGGAAAACACATATTGCAAACTTTTATGATCGGTGTACAAGGTACACTTAGTGCCATATAAGTAATGCCTCCATAACTTCAAAGCAAACACCACAGCAGCTAACTCTAGATCATGGGTCGGGTAGTTCTTTTCATGAGGCTTCAACTAACGTGAAGCATATGCAATAACTTTGTCCCTTTGCATAAGAACACAACCCAAACCTGAAATAGAAGAATCACTATAAACAACAAGATCATCGGTACCTTCGGGTAAGGCAAGAATTGGAGCTTCACATAACTTTGTCTTTAACGTTTGAAAAGCCTTTTCTTGAGCTTCAGCCCACACAAACTTCACCCCTTTCTTTGTCAATTCGGTCATAGGCTTAGCTATACGGGAGAAATCCTGAATGAACCTTCGGTAGTAGCCCGCTAAACCAAGAAAACTCTTGATTTCGGTGGGTGACTTTGGTTGTTCCCATTTAGAGACAGCTTCGATCTTTGCGGGATCAACTTTAATACCTTCTGAAGAGATGACATGGCCGAGAAACTGAACTTCTCGAAGCCAGAATTCACACTTGGAGAACTTTGACCTCTATCTCAATAGAACAATCATCATAACCCACACGGATGTCACTAATAGTACCGTTAGCAATTTCTACCTCTATAGAACAATCAAGGGGGGTAGTAACTCTTTCAAGCTTAGGAGCAAACAAGGTAGACACAAAAGACCTATTTGCACCCGAATCAAAAAGAACAGAAGCAGGTTTTGAATTAACAAGAAAAGTACCGCTTACTACCTCATCGTTGTCCTTAGCAGCTTCCACTGTCATCTGAAGAGCATGAACCTTTGGCTTTGGAGCAGCCACCTTCTTTGAGCAATCATATGACCCGTTTCTTGACACTTATAACAACGAGTCTTGTCTTTACAAACAGCTGCGGCGTGCCCCGGTTTACCACACTTATCACACCTCTTGGTCTTGTCTGAACATGGACCATCATGATGGGACTTGCAAGCTGAACACCATGTGCTACTCTTCTTCTTATCCTTATCCCCATTCGAAGTAGAACTACCTTTGAACCTCTTATTAGAATTCGAAGACCCATTGAACCTTCTCTTGAAACCAGATTTCTTATCATCATCTTTAGTAGCCACTTTCTCAGTTTTAAAATCATCATCTAACCTCTTGGACTCCTTAATCGCAGCAGACAATGTAGTATGTTGCCTACAGAGGCCACGATAGCTAGCAGGGGTAACACCCCAAATTTCGCAGTATATTATATTACTAAAAGTAATATATATCAAATGAATAGATGTCGAATAATCTAAAAAGCCGTATAAATCAAATGTCGGGCCTAGTGTTTTAAGTAACGTTTACTAAAAGGACTAAAAATGCAAGAAAACTAGAAAGAGGGGCTAAAGTGAAAATTGGAAATTAATTCCATGTACTATAATAATTAATGATCTAATGATCATTTGGAAAATAAAGAAAGAAAGAGTAAAGTCGGCGACGAGAGGGCTCCGAAGTCGGCCAGAAAGAAGAAGAAGAAGATTAGAGGAAAAGCGGGTTTCGGGTCAAACCAAATATGTCAAATCATTCCTAATCAATTATAGGCTTTGATTATCATTTTTTTAAGGTATTATTTCTTAGTTTTCTAGTTTGATTTGTAGTTATATAAAATTATTTTGGGTCAATAAAAGGTGGCTGTTTGGGTCCATATTAATTTCTTAGTATCTAGGCTCAGCTGAGAAGCATATATTAAAATTTGGTAAGATTCTGTGACAGTTTTTGTGTCACGTTATTTGACATAAAAAGGTTAAGAAAAGCTATGATTTTGTAAGGTAATGATGAAATAATGATAAGGAAGTGAAAATAATTGGCTTGGGAAATATTGGGCAAAGAAAAATTAGAAAAGACGGTATGTCTCAATATTGATGAATTATATGAATTGGTTAATAGGTGACCAAGGATTGAGAATACAAGTATATGCTGTAGCAGGACTACAGGTGAGTATATAGGATTTAAACTGGCAGGTTGATTATATGAGGGCAGATTACATGTGCGTAAGAGATCTCATATGATCATATAGTTATATAATGCCGTATTTGTTTAGTTGTTCTAATTGTTGAAAATATATGTTGAAATTGTTGTTATTAATTAAATTATGCAGGATTGAGCCGTAACATTGAATTATATGGAACTCGGTTATATATGTGTGATCGATTTCATGTAATAATGCAGTTGGTACTAATATAGTAGTAGTTGTGCAGTCTTGTTTAGTTATGTGATATGATTTTTGTTAAAATTATGAAGATAAATAAGTCATAGCAATGAGATTTCTGTTTTGATAAGATTATGGTAATTAGCATGGTAATAGAGAAGTTAGTGGTAAAATTTGTTGTTATTGATAATATTAAGCTGATAATGTAATGAGCAGAATCCTTATTGTAGTTGTAAGTTTTAGGAAGAAGGGGTGGGTGGCTGGGGGAGGGGGGGGGGGTTGGGGGGGGGTGGGGGCGGGGGAGGGTGCAGGGGGGGGGGGTGGTTTTTTTTTTTTTTTTTTTGTAGTTGTAAGTTTTAGGTAATAATTAAGCAGCCTGAAGATTAATAGCCAGTATTTGCAGTTAACCATTGTTATTGGCCTTAGATAATGATCATGCCAAAGGCAGAATCTAGGCCGTTGATGTTGTATATTGAGGTATGATTATAGCGCTGAATCGACTTATTTGTGAGCTAGAACGCTAAGTAGACTAGATTGGTGATAGCCATGTTGTTTGTTGGATTAACAATGTGTTACCTAGATGTTTTGTTGTGTAAGTGTGTATGTTATGCAACCACACGTGCTTTAATTGTTATGTGATCGTAGAATTGTGTTAGTCAAGTTGTTATGTGTATCTAGATGTTTTGTTGTGTAAGTGTGTATGTTATGTAATCATACATGCTTTAATTGTTATGTGATTGCCATGTGATTGTGTGATGTAAATTCAGATATATAAGGCTAATGTGCAGATTTTGTGGATGTATGTGGATTGACGTTGTAGAAGGGAACCATTAAAGAATAGCAGTTAATCCTTCTATGCATATAGCTGTATTATTTACTTTCTTATAGTTTGATACAGTGACTCCTCTTATATTTAGCAGGCAGAGTTGATTATATGGAGGTTGGCTATATACGTGTAGTCTGGTCCATATAATTGAACAACTGGCAGAATGTATTTGCAGACAATCATGCAGTTTATCTCACGCAGTACGATATACACGCAGTTTATATACGCAGTATGATATACACGCAGTTTATATAATGCAGAACATTCATATGTTTACTTTCTATATATTCACTAAGCGATGTGCTTATTCCTTTAATTATAATGCTGTAGGTGCTTATGAATTTATCGTTAATGATGAGCAATTGGATAGGACGAGCACGGGAAAGTCATAGCCGTGGATGAGCACTTGCCGAAGGTTTATGCAAGTGTTATCTTTAAATTACAGCCGAGTATATTATGCTTGTTACATTAATAGCCCATATTTTGGAACTAAATATGTAATTCTCTTTAAGTTGGCAATGTGGTCGTTAAACCGAGTCATGTCAAGTATTTTGGTTGTTTATAAACAGGTTGTTTGAAAACTAGCAGGTATTGATTATTGATATTACGATAAGGTCATGCCGAAATTTCTAATTTTTCATTTGGTCATTTTGAAATAAATTCTTCGGTGTGTCAAATAGATATGTATTTACTGAATACATATTTATTTATAAAAGTTAAATGAAGTTTTCTTTAAAAAAAAACGGGCGTAACAAGTGGTATCAGAGTTGTGGTTTAAGGGATTTAGATGATCCACATAGGATTGTCTGTAAGTGCACGTCTATGTCAATAGCAGTCTAGATTGTTTGGGCTTATATTGTAATATGTCTTTGTAATGTGATTGTCATTAATGAACTTAGTATTATGCATAGAATACTAGATTAAGTTAAGTATTGAATGTATAGTAAATCTGCTAAGTATGAATTGCGAGCTCGCAATTCATACAGAAGAAATGCGACCCCGTATTTGCAGGGACAAATACGAGTCGATCATATAGGTAATACGACCCCGTATTTGCAGGGTCAAATACGAGGCCAATCACAGAATGCGACCTCGCATTAGTGACGGGCTGGGCTGGGTTTACGAGGCCGAAGTGCTGAAGCCCATGTCGGGTGTTACCTATATAAACAGAACCCTAACAGAGATTAGGGTTGAACATTTGTCGAATTATCAAGCAGGTACTGCAGGTTAATAGGTCAAAGGTTGTTCCGCTAGCCCGAAGAAGATCTACGACCAAGTAGATGATCTAGGGGCTTTCGTTGTGA
Source organism: Erigeron breviscapus (assembly GCA_034093135.1). Classification (NCBI taxonomy): domain Eukaryota; kingdom Viridiplantae; phylum Streptophyta; class Magnoliopsida; order Asterales; family Asteraceae; genus Erigeron; species Erigeron breviscapus. The sequence continues at coordinate 73,840,163 of CM067172.1, read as the reverse complement.
ATCACCAAGTTATAGAGAGGGATTCCGCACCTCTTGATAACTGGATCAAGCTATTAACGATCCGTACCAGGGGACTTACAACTGGTATCAGAGCCTCTTGGTTTAAATACCGGAAGGTTATAGCTTGTTGGTGATAGACAACATTGATTTAGGGTCGTTTAGACGTGATTCTTTCACGAGTTTACGATCGGAAATCTTGTTTGTGACCTCTATTTGGGTTTGCAGCAGTCGAAGGTGTTTTGTTGGTGTTTAGGGTTTCGAATTCAAGAGATCTAAAGATTCCAGCAGTTTTGCGACTTGGTGGGCTCGTATTACGACCTGGGTAGTTATTTACGACCTCGCTAGTTCAATTGCGACCTCGTGTTTTGTTTGCGACCTCGTGAGCTCTTTAAGACCTCACCAGTTCAATTACGACCTCGAGTAGTTAATTGCGACCTCGTTTTTCTTCACGACCTCGTGAACTTTTACGACCTCGTTTTTATAAACAGTTCGTGAATTTTGCTAGCTCGGAGAAAATGACGTCTCAATTACCCGCAAATTATCAATCTTTGATGAATCAACTAATTTTAATGGATCACGAAACCGGAAAGGCCAACTCACCGCCCAAGTTGATAAGCCTTGATAGATATTTCAGTTGAAGGGCAGATTCGAGTCATATTGCAGGTTAATGGATGTGAGGATGTGGATATGTATCGTTAATGGCTATGTTCATCCTATTGTGCAAAATGACAAAGAACCTACTGGTTCGAGTGTTGGGAAAGATGCTTCGTATGAACAAATGACTGTCGATCAAAAGAAAGATTACGAAGCAGAAAGTAAAGCTTTAGGTTCACTCAGAATGGCTCTCCAAGGGGAATTCTTGCACTTGTTTGAAATGTATGATAGTGCAAAAGGCTTATGGGATGCACTCAAAGAGCATTGTGAAGGTGATGATGATCTCAAGAAGAGTAGAAAGGATTTGCTGAAGAAGCAGTATTATGTCTTTACTAGCTTCAAAGATGAACCTCTTGATGAGATCTTGACTCGTTACAGTCACTTGTTGGTTGAGCTTGCGTATTTTGGGTACAAACCTGATCCAGAAGATGTCATCGAGAAGTTGTTGGAAGCTCTTCCAGCTAAGTGGGAAGGGTTTAACTTCAATCCAACAAAATCCCGAATTCAGCACATGGACTTTGGATCAGATCATTCGAAAGCTGAGAGGTCAAGACATGAAACGAAAGTCGAAGAAAGCAGGTAGCAGTGATTTTGTTCAGCGTCCTGAACTCTATCATAGCAAGTCAAGCGTTCCTTCGGCAAAATCTTCAAGTGGAGGGATTACTGCCTTCTATAGTGGAGATGATGATAAGAAGATGTCAACGGATTCTGATAGCAACTTGATGTATGTAACTTCTCCAGAATCGGCCATGATAGTGCATAATGGGAGTCAGAATAGTAGTTCTCCAAACTCGAGTTACACAGGGATGCCGATGAGCATTAGATCTGCTGAGGGACAATTGGGCATGCTCGCTTCATTTGTGTCTGCTCATGAAAAGTTGATTGGAGGAAAACTAACTGATCCTGATTTGGTTAGGGAGGATTACAAGCAAGTTGATCCAGATGACTTAGAGGAAATGGATCTGAACTGGCAATTAGCTATGTTAACATTGAGAGTTCAGCGTTTCACAGATAGAACCGGAAGGAAGGTTGTGAATGGCAAAGTAGGGTTTGACAAGACCAAGGTGAAGTGTTATAACTGTGATGGTTTTGGACATTTTGCAAGAGAGTGTCAGAGGCCAAGACGGGATAACAATTCAGCTATCGGCCGTCAGAACTTCAATCAAAGTGGTTCTATAGTGAGTCAGAATTCCGGACATCAATATGCTAATACTGGGAACCGAAGCTCAGGAGAAGCGGACAACTCAAGAGCCTTAGTTGTTCAATCTGATGGTACATATAATTGGGGTTCGACTAGTACCGATGATCAGAATCATGCATTCTTGGCAGAAATTCATGACTTTGATGGAGGAATGGATGACATTGTTGATAATTCATTCGACTATACATTATATGCCAGCACGGATGATCATGATAGTTTTCATCACAGGTAGAAGAGGAATCTGAACCGTCAGAACCAGTAAGAGCTGAGAATGAGGAAGTTTTCACTGAAGCCATTGAAACTGTGAAAACTGAGAAAAGGGATAAGGATGTAAAGATTGAGATACCTGATGATCTTAGTACAGAAGAACTTGTGAAGTTTGTGGCAAATCTTGAAGCTCAAGAACAACAGGTAAGTCTTTCTTTACATTTACTTATTTCTGTTTGTAAAAGTAGCATAGGTTTATCTAGCGAAGTAACTGTGCTTAGAAAGGAACTTGATTCTACCAAGACTCTTTTAAATGATGCCACTAGTGATAGAAGTAAGTTATCTACTGATGTCATGGTATTTAAGGGACATGCCAAAGAGTATCTTAATCGGATTAAATCTGAGGAAGATAGATTTGAGTCACTTAGGGTAGAATATGCTCAGTTACAAGGTAGAAAACAAATGCTAGAAGAGGACTTAGAAAGGGTAGTGAAAGAAAGTGCTAAAAAGGACAAGGATTTAGCAGATTCTAAGGTACAGATTGTTGAACTAAGTGGCAAACTAAATAAAATGAGAGACATAGGAACTATGATGGGTCACCTTAGAGATGCAAAACTTAAAGGTGAACAACCTAGTTTTGTTCAGAAATATAATGTAGTTCCGCCACCTTTTAGTCACAATTATGACAGTTTTCAGAAGCTTACTTTAGAAGAATCTGCTGAATCTAGTTCTGAACATGTACCCAAGACTACCTCTCCAGAGACCAAAACTAGTGATGTTCCTATCCCTAAGATGTCTAAGTCAGAGGGATCTGGGAATAATGCTAGTGAATCGTTGGCTCACTCAGACCCAAGTGAAGTCAAACGGACAGTGGATAATAAACTAAAAGAAATTGAAAAAGAAGTTGAAATGGAAACAATTGTCTACTTTACCTTGAAAGGTAACGATAAAGTGTTTTCAGCAAAGGAGTCAGATTTAAACGGTAAATATCCTAAAAATATTGATCAAATATGGAGTCTTGATGAACCCGTAAAATCTGAACATTTGCCAAAACCTGTTAAATGCAAGGACTTTAAAGATGCAATTTTCAAGAAAGGTTTTGTTCAAACTTCTACAATTAATGCAGAAGGTTTAAGTGTTCAATCTGAAACACCTGAACAATTTGCTGAAAGGAAAATCAAAGAAATGTTATCCATTGATCCAAAGATTCAAACTGTGAAACGATATGCACCCCCCATACAAGCTCCGACTTCTTGGGAAGAGGCTTATGCAGCCCTTGAGCATATAGATGAATTAAGAGGTCATGGGGTTCCAGTGCCTGAGATTATTCATGGTGATTTATCGAAGAAGACTTCTAAAAGGTCATGCTTTAAGTGTCGTGAGGTAGGTCACGTGTCAAGCTGTTGTCCTTATAAGAAGAATAAATCTAGGGTGTCACCTGAAAAATCTAGAGGTGGTAAGGATTCTAGTGAAAGCAGTAGGTCTGTGCACAGCATGTCCATGAAAGATTACCAGAATAAATACTATGAGGAATATGCTGAGAGAAATCCTGATAGTCTAGCTGTTAAGAACTACTTAAGATTTAGAGAATTTGAAAAAGACATATCTAAGAAGTCTAGAAGTATCTCACCTAGAGATAAGTCTGTACAATCTAGAAGTGTCTTACAAAAGGAGATTGAGAATAAGGTCAAGACAAGTAATAATAAGCCTAAAAACGTCTCATCTCGAAAAGGTTCTAGTAGTTCTAATCAGTCTAGTAAATTAGGAGATAAACCCAACAGTGCTTACTATGAAAGGTTAATGGCTGAAGCTAAATCGAATTCTAGTTCTTTATTTCAGCGACATAGTCCTAGGAGAATGTCTTCATCATCTCCTGAGAAAATGTCAAGATTTCAAAAGAATTCTAAAGGTCTTGATCAAAGGAGGTCCAGTGGCTCTCCCAGTCGTAGGTTTAGTGCTGAAAGAAATTCACGAACTTCACCTAGCAAAAGGCCTTCTAATAGCTCAACTGTTAAATCTACTAAGGTTTGGGTGCCTACTGGTGAATCTTGGGCGGATATGGTTTCAGATGAAGAGAATGATCGACCCAAAGCCAACAGGGCTAGGGGTCCTTTGAAAAACTAATCGTTTTGTGAATGTGCAGGAGCTGCTAGGGAAGACCGCAGGTTTATGGTTTGTCAGTAGCTGAAGCTTCAAGCACATTATGGAAGACAAGGGATTAATTAACGAAGTTTACTTCTGTTAAAGGATCCTATGTCTGTTTTGTAAATTTATTTTGAAATAAACAAGTACTATAGAAGATCATGTGTAAATGATGATCTATAGTACAGATTCTTGAATTTTATATTTTTTTTGTTGTTGGTTATGTTATGTGTCAGTTCCAGAAGTGCACTAGTTTAATCACAGGGATGAAGAAATTGGTGTTCTTGAGGAAGTGGACATCAGTGGAAGTTTGTCTTAGGGGAGAAATTGGATTACTTTACAGCAAGTGAATACTCATTCACCGGCTTGGGCTATCACGGTTAGATTTTCTTTTTTACTCTCATAAAGACAGATTGTTAATCCACCATATTTGTAACCAATAATCATGTTAAGCACAGTAGGACTAAGCACATAGACATAAGGTTTCATTTTATACGTGATTGTGCTGAAAAGAAATTAATAGTCCTAGAAAAGGTGCCGAGCGACTTTAATTTAGCTGATCTGTTCACTAAGGCTTTCGACCGAACTCGTTTCGAGTTGTTAGTCCAATTGATTGGAATGAGAAATCTATAGTGACAGTGTCTCTCAAAAGGAACTTTGTAAAATGAGTCAGTGTTTGTGTCATAATGTATGTGTGTCATATAGTGTCAGAAAAACAAAATAAAAATGAGAAAAATCAGAAAAGAAAAAGAAAATAATAAAAAGAGTAAGGTCACTGCATCAAGACGAATAGACGTGACGATACTTTAGCTTTTAAGCCTACTTAATTGTACTTTAAAATGCTCAGTTCAGTGATACCATTATATGATGTATCGATAGGCACAAAGTACCAAAGTTTCCTTTTAATCTGAACTTAAATGTATACAATGTTCTTATGGGAAACGTATTCAGATATATGGCTGAGAATGCTTGTTCTTAAAATAGACAAGTCCTTTAAATCTTATGAAAGATCTTGCATTGTAATTATGTATATTTGGTCTTTATAAAGAAGGTCTCGGGTACATACATGTGTATGTATTGCTTTTTTGGATGTATATTTGTGACAAGATATGCAAATATCAAATAAATCTGTTGAAAATATGAAGCTAATGTGGCCTTTGAGATTTGAACAAGTAAGTCCTTGGGGTGTCTTTGTATACCTAGCCTACCTAAAGCTTACAACTTGGGATAGGTTGTCAGAAAGTTCGCTACACGGGTCTCATCGAAAGTCACGGGTTTTCATAAGTGCTTTAAAAATAATGTCACAAATATGCAAGTACTTGGCATTATGCAATGTTGAGTATATTTCCGTACGTGAGTCAAGTTAAGTCGCTTTACGCGTGAGGAATCACCGACCTGTCACCGCTGACTTGATTCTTAAAGACTTTCTCACTTTACTCACCAAATGTCTTAATCTTAGTGCTTGTTTCGATTGTGAGAGTGTATCTGAATATGGGGCACATAAGTTCGCAAACTAAAATTGTGGCATGAGTAACTTACTAGGTTACATGGTTACTGTCCTTGGCTCAAGTAATACGAAAGTGCCACAAAACCAAAGGAAACTGGAAGTACCGAGTGTTTAAGAGGACAAACATATTGGTAATCGTTTTTGGATCACTGTTCATAACTAATAATAAGAGAATTATTTCTCGCTAGTAGGCTTATGTAACATGCTAATCTGATCTATTCAGCAGTAACTTTAGCTCTTGTAACTATTGTATTCGTTTATGTTTAGTGTATGTGTGTGTGTGTGTGTTTTTCGTGAAATGTTGAATTTTTTGTTGTTGTAAAATAAAAGTTCCTATTGCACGAGAGACAGAGTCAAAATAGAATCTAGTTTCCAAGAGGACTCAACTACGTTCTTATGGAACACTGAATAAACGAGTAGGGTAGTTTAGCGGTAGTGAAATGATCAAAAGCTAAAAGAAAGTATGTCACATTAACTTAATATAGGTTTAAGGAAAAGAACACAAAGTTGTTAATTTCAATAAACAGATATTTAGTTAATGCCTTTGCATTGATTCTTAGAAAGAAGATTTTCTTAAGAATGAACACAGAGATGTTCATAGTTTTGAATTTTATCTTTAAAAGATTTTTAATCAAAAAGATTTGGAACAGAGATTCTAAATAATTTTGATATGTTATGTGCGAAGAATGAAAGTGCTTAACGGTGAATTATAGACCTTAACATGACTTAGGTTAATAATAGATTGTTAAGTATATTCATTTTATCTTGCTTTTTATTCATTTCTTCAGATTGTATGTTATTACTTTGAGAAGATATGATTATGTTTGTTGAGATGTGCAGGACAGCGGACATATATTCGTTTTTGTAGGTTGTCGAGCAAAATCTCACCATGGAAGCAAGATATGGATCATGCAAATCCATAACTGAACAAAGATAAATAGTAGTTTGATGAGGCAATCATAGGAGTATTTATAATTGTTTAACCAAGATGAATACTAGTATAATGAGGCAATTATAAGAGTATTTCATATGGTGTTAGGATTTTGCATTATCAAAATTCATTTGCAAAAGTATAAGAGATTAGGTTTCAGTTAGATGTTTTTACAGAGTTAAAGACAAGTGACTTTAGAAACGAGTCTATAAGTTTGTATAATGAAGGATATAAATGAAAGACCTTAGAATAGGTTATTCATATCCATAGAATGATAAGACAGAGTTCTTAAGATTCTAAATTTTTGATAAGTATCTATAGAATGATAGAATATATCATATATATAAACATATAATCACGAGTAAGCGCAACGGAAGAAAGATCAAACATATATGCAATCATATTAATCAACAAAGAATAGAATTGAGTTGTGTACCTTTTGCAAAGCTCCAATAAAAAATAATAATAATAAGATTATTATCAAGTAGGGTTTAAAGCAAAACCCCTCTACGATCGCACACTAGACACCCCGAATAATGTATGCTAGTATCTAATCACGAACATGCAACGATTTGCTTTCTCTCCTTTTATTCGAACTAACCAAAACCCGAAACACTTTGTTCTTGGTAGAACCGGCCGAAGCCAAGAAGGAGGGAGGAAGAAAAGTTGAGACCTTTTGCTTTCCTAAGAATGTGTGTGTATATGTTATGCCTTTTTTTAAACCATAAGTTTCCACCACATTATATAGGATTTATAAAACTTTGGGACCAAGTTTAGGAGTTAGGAAAACTTTTCCTATTCCCTCATTATGGCCGGCCCCCTCTAGGAACAATCTAGAGGTTTTACTTTTCCGTTAAGTCCGTCAGTTAAGTACCGTTAACTATTAACATTTAACAGACGACCGTTAGTTTTTCGTGATCAAACTAATTAATATATTACTTTAATATATCAATTAATATTATCGAGTTACCGTGTCTTTTTGTGTGACCCCGTAGGCTTAAACTATTTCCGGACATGCGATTTATAATAAAATGATCATACTCCAACAGCTCCCACTTGAGCATGTTATTATAAAGGCAATAACATTGGTTGGCGTCTAGCAACACTCCAATGCTCCCGGAAATATTTAAGAATAGATTCTTAAATTGCCAAGTTGAAATGATTTAGTCTTTAATATCCCTTTGTTCAGATACCCTTGTTAATTATGAATATGGATCAATGTCATTTCATAACTTAACGATTATGTTTCTCATTTCTACAATTAATTAAGATTACCAAATTAGTCAAGACAACTTCTTGAGTTCATTTGGGTGTGGCCACACAAACATCTTCAATTAATTAATGAGGGCGCCAAATGGTATCATACTTCAGTTGCAAATTGAAGGAACAAATCCTGTATTGACTACAAGTGTCTGGCCATGTCGTTTCTTAACATTTCTGAAAATAGCCCTTTATTACTGCCTTGTTCAGGACAGTTAGAACTACAATCAAGAGATGCAATCCACACAAGCATAACTCACTTGTATCTCAAGTCAAAGGATAAATAAAGTAACCATTTCACGAATTTCATTTAATGACGCCGATCCATAAAATGATAATTCGTTCTGTGGGGTAAGTCCAATATTCACCTTTTGAATATCATGTGAGTTTGGTACGATCCACCATCTTCAAAATATTCCCTTAAATATTTTCACCAATCTCTCACAATTGTCTTACTTTAATTATATTCCCATATAATTAATCGACAATAGACATTTAGAATATTCAACTAATATTCATGGATTAAACATGCAAATATAGGACACAATTATTATAGAAATGAAACCACTTATACCGCGTGTAAAAATTCATTTATTAAAAATAACAATTGTTTAACATCCCATTATCCAAATACTAATCACAGATTTACATGATATAACTAGCAATATTTAAGACCTAAGCCTTCTGCATGCTTATTGAGCTTTCCCTTCGACAATGCCTTTGTAAAAGGATCCGCCAAGTTATTATCTGTGTGAACTTTGAGTAAATTGATTTCACGTGATTCGATTTGCTCTCGAACATAGTGATATTTCCTTTGGTAATGTCTGGCACCTTTTTGAACCCCAGGTTCATTGGCAATGACAATTGCTCCAGAATTGTCACAGTACAGATCCATAGGTGTGTTATTTGATGGCATCACATCAAGTCCAGAAATAAACTTTCTGATCCAGACAGCTTCCATCGCTGCATCCGAAGCAGCTATATACTCAGACTCTGTAGCAGACATAGCAACGGTAGATTGCTTCTTGCTCTTCCAATCTACTGCTCCTCCATTCAAAATGAAGACATAACCTGACTGAGACTTGGTATCATCCTTATCAGTCTGAAATCCAGCATCACAGTATCCAGTGACTTTAAGCTCTTGATCCGGATTTCCTCCATACACCAAAAACAATTCTTTAGTAGCACGCATGTACTTAAGAATGTTTTTCACAGCAGTCCAATGATCCTCTCCGGGATTTTGCTGATATCGGCTTACTATATTTTGCGCGAACGCAACATCAGGTCTAGTGCATCTTACCGCATACATGATAGATCCCACCGCAGAAGCATAAGGGATTCTCTTCATACGCTCCACCTCTTCAGGTGTAGAAGCACCATTCTTGTTGGATAAACTAAGTCCTTCTTGCATAGGCAAGTTCCCGCGCTTAGAATTTTCCATCTTGAATCTTTTCAAGATCTTATCTATATACGCACTTTGACTTAATCCGATCAACCGTCTACTTCTATCTCTATAGATTTTGATTCCAAGTATGAATGCTGCTTCACCCAAGTCTTTCATAGCGAAACACTTTCCAAGATAAGATTTAACGTCTTTCAACATTGGAATGTGATTTCCTATTATCAATATGTCATCGACATACAAGACAAGGAAAGTAACATTACTCCCACTAGCTTTGCGATATACACATGGCTCATCAGGATTCTGAACAAAATCAAACTTTTTGATCTCTTCATCAAACCTTTTATTCCAACTTCTTGATGCTTGCTTTAGTCCATAAATGGACCTTTGAAGTTTGCATACTTTGTTGGGATATTTAGGATCGACAAAACCTTCTGGTTGTACCATATAAACTTCCTTGTCTAGAAAACCATTCAAGAAAGCGGTTTTGACATCCATTTGCCATATCTCAAAGTCATAGTACGCTGCTATGGCTAAGATGATCCTAATAGCTCTAATGTCCGCAACCGGGGAAAAGGTTTCCTCATAATCAACTCCGAAAAGTTGAGTATAACCTTTCGCCACAAGACGAGCTTTATAGGTGTGTACATTTCCATCCATGTCGGTCTTCTTCTTGAAGATCCACTTACACCCAACGGTTCTACCATTTGGTGGAAGATCAACCAAGCTCCAGACTTGATTGTCTTTCATGGAATTTATTTCCACATTCGCAGCTTCAAGCCATTTGTCAGATTCCGGATCTGATAATGCAGCATTGAAATTAGGAGGTTCATTCAAATCTCCTACTACGTGTTCTTCAGACTCAATCATAAGATTTAATCTATCACGAGCACGTATTGTCCTTGAGGACCTACGAAGTGGAATCGCTTCATCTTCAACTTGTAGTTCATCTTGAGATTCATCTCTTTGAACATTTCCCCCCCCAAGTTGAAGATTGCTAGTGTCTTTAGAAGTTGACACATCTTCTTGATGCTCATCAAGTTCAACAATCCTCCCACTGTCTTCTTGAGATATGAGTTTTTCTTCAAAGAACTCAGCATATCGTTTGACACTGACAGTGTTTTCCGTAGGAAAGTAGAAGTAGTAACCCATCGTTTCCTTTGGGTATCCTACAAAGATGCACTTAACAGATCTGGATTCAAGTTTGTCAGGCGTATCTCGTTTCACGAGTGCCTCACATCCCCAGACCTTTAAGTAAGACAATATGGGAACACTCCCATGCCACAATTCATGCGGTGTCTTGTCAACCTTCTTGGTTGGAACCATATTGAGAATGCGGACAGCAGTCTCGAGGGCATAATCCCAAAACGAAAAAGGAAGAGTTGTATGACTCATCATCGATCGAACCATTTCCAATAATGTTCGATTCCTCCTCTCCGAAACACCATTATGTTGAGGAGTATACGGAGGAGTAAGCTGTTGAACTATTCCACAAGCTTTCAGATAGTCTTGAAACTCTTTACTTAAGTATTCACCACCTCGATCCGAACGAAGGACCTTGATGGTTTTACTGAGTTGATTCTCCACTTCACTTTTAAATTCTTTGAATCTTTCAAAGACTTCATGTTTATGCTTAATCAAGTAAACATAACCATAACGACTGAAATCATCAGTAAAAGTGACGAAATAGCTAGCACCTCTCCTTGACACATGTCTAAATGGGCCACATACATCCGAATGTATTAGTCCAAGTAGCTCTTTAGCCCTTTCCGGTTTATTTTGAAAAGGTTTCCTTGTCATTTTGCCAGAAAAACAAGATACGCATTTTTCAAATGATTCATCATTTGTTTGTAAGACACCATCCCTTTGAAGTCTTTCAATGCGTTTCTTGCCAACATGAGCAAGTCGACAATGCCAAAGATAAGTCGAGTCCGGATTTGGCTTGACTCGTTTGCTAACATTATACATTGAATTATCCTTCGAATCACAACCACGCATATCAATTTCATAAATACCATCACAATCAATAGCATCAAAATAATGAACATTATTTCGTGAAACTGAAATACCAATATCATTAAAGACATTTACGAATCCGTTGTTTTTCAATAAAGAAACTGAAATAACACCTCTAGTAATAGAAGGTGCATAATGACAATTGTTCAAAACAATTATTAAACCACTAGGTAAAACCAAATGATAATCGCCGATCTTCTACAGCTGCAGGTAGGCCATTTCCCACGAACAGTTGTAAAGATCCCGGCTTCAGCTTCTTTCCCCTTCTAAGCCCCTGTAATGAATTACAGATATGAGTACCACACCCAGTGTCGTAAACCCATGAATTCCGCTTAGAAAATGAATATAATTCAATGGTGAAGAATATACCTGAAGTCCCGGACGAACCGGGCTGCTTCTTCTTCAACTCAGCGAGATACTTTGGACAATTCCGCTTCCAATGACCCACTTCATTACAATGGTAACAAGGTAGGTTCTTAGCGGGATGTTCCTTCTTCGCTGGAGGGGTCTTCTTAGGTTTAGGAGCAGCAACAACTTGCTTTCCTTTACCTTCAGCCTTGCCCTTTCCCTTCGGTCGTTTGCCTTTTTGGACCTTTCCCCCCTTGATCATGAGAACTTGGGGAGTAGCAGTTTTCTTCGGAATCTTCTTTTCATACTCATTAGCCATGGCAAAAAGTTCCGTAACGGTCTTATTCATGCTATGCATAGTATAATTGCGTGCAAACTCTTCAAAATCCTTAGATAAGGACTTGAGAATCATACCAATTTGTACTGGCTTTGCATAAGCATAATCCAACCTATCCAACTGCTCAAAATATCCTTTCATTTTAAGGATATGAGCACTCACCGGTGTTCCTTGTTCATGTCGCAAGTCATGAAGTACATCGATAAGATCGAACAACTCCACTCCAGCTTGCTTCTCGAACATAGACTTGAGTTCAGTAAGCATATCACATGGAAATGAATGCTCAAATTGCTTTTGTAGGTCAGCATTCATGCTTCCCAACATCAGACAAGCGACCTCATTATGTCTATCATATGCAGCCGCATATTCCGCTAGTGCTTCATTAGAAGCATTAGCATCAGGAGCAACGGGTCTTGGCTCTTCAAGGACTTGGTATTTCCTTTCAGCTCTCAAAACGATCCTGAGCTGACGATACCAATCATTGAAATTTGGCCCAGAAAGCTTTTCCCTTTCCAACATCGACCTAAATGCCGATTGGTGTATGTTTTGTGTGGTATTGTTTGTTGCCATCTACAAAACAGACAAAAGTTCAATTATCAGTATTCCGATAATTACCCTTAAGAAATGTAATTTTACCCTTGTTAAATTCATCTAACAAATTACTTTCACTAAGGCTAGGATCCAACTTGACATATAATCATTTCATCAGTTGATCTGCTAGAAATGACGATATTCAAAAGGTAATCGAAAATCGATAATTGCATTCATGCAACTCCTAGATTTATGGGACTTACAACAACACTGTAAAGGGTATTAAGTGTTTTGTAAACATGTTTTGTCCCATCTTATGCCACGGGTTAAGGTCTCACCTCTTAACTCGTTTTAAGTCGCCCAATTAAGAACATGTAGATAGTCCACCGCTGTCTCACAACGAGTGGTAATCTACCTTGAAGAGATACAATTCACCTACGTCTCACGTAGAGCAAAAAGCACTGGCAAGTGTTCTTAGCAAAGTGGGTGGCATTGACTTAACTTTAAATGGGTAATGCATTTGATGTGAATCAAAAATTTATGTTTGAAGACTCATGCATAATCTTCGAAACATAATATTTAATAAAATCATTTGTATAGTCTTACAACACAAGAGAGCTCGGTAGCTCCATTTGAACGCACAAAGAAGCGCAAGGGCAAAGGTATGCGATAAACGCGATTTAAAAACCCGCCCTTTTAGAAGGCTAGCGCACTCCGGCTTATACCTCTCTTAGAGTTTGTTCAAATGGGTGAGCCGGTGTATCTCAAGGTTGCAAGACTCCAATTTTATTAATGAAATCTCTATTTCGATAGTTCTTAGTCAAGTTTATTTCCAAAACCAATTTTTGCATCACCTTTATACAACTTATAAATAATACAAAAATTAATAAACATGCTAATTCCGAACTTCTTAATCAAGTAACAAGTTAAGGTAGGCCACCTAAACCTGGTCACTATGGTTCATGCTTATGTTTAAACCCGGCTCCCCCTTCCAAAAAAGAGGACCACATACATCAAGTTTCCTTGATTGCGTAAGCCATTAAACAATTAATAAACAATTAATCACATAAACACATAAACTTGCTGTCTGGAATTTTCCAGTAGCTTCACGACCAGTTTAAGCCTGTTTCGGGTCCGATTCAGATTTCGACCAGAACTACAAAGTTGTAGCCCTATGAGTCGACAATCTACAGTTTAAATTTCTACTTCCAACTCATTACCGATTAAAAGATATGAATTTTTTAGTAAACTGTCGCAAACCAGAAAATTTACACGAAAAATTCACATTGTCACATAATTATCTAATAATTAACCCTAATTATTGGATCATTATTCTTTGCACAATATATCTCTATATATTCAGTAAAATCACAATTAATTTTGCATGAATTTCTTGTGATTTTACTATTATTTAACAACTTTAAATAATCAGGATACATGTAATCATGCAATTCATCACATAAAACGTATCAATTCACAATTCAAAACTTGCTTGAAGGTTTTCAATCTCCATTGAATTAGGTTAAAATTCTTAATTAAACAAAACCTTAATTTTATTTTAATTAAGAACCGATTTAATTTAATTAAAAAATAAAAAAACTACCTTTTAATTATTTAACAATTAATTAAAATCAACCAACCCTTAAACCCCCCTTCAAGTTTTGATCTTTGTAATTAATAGATCACATATGTGGCTCGTGATACCACTGTTAGAATATATCATATATATAACATATAATCACGAGTAAGCGCAACGGAAGAAAGATCAAACATATATGCAATCATATTAATCAACAAAGAATAGAATTGAGTTGTGTACCTTTTGCAAAGCTCCAATAAAAAATAATAATAATAAGATTATTATCAAGTAGGGTTTAAAGCAAAACCCCTCTACGATCGCACACTAGACACCCCGAATAATGTATGCTAGTATCTAATCACGAACATGCAACGATTTGCTTTCTCTCCTTTTATTCGAACTAACCAAAACCCGAAACACTTTGTTCTTGGTAGAACCGGCCGAAGCCAAGAAGGAGGGAGGAAGAAAAGTTGAGACCTTTTGCTTTCCTAAGAATGTGTGTGTATATGTTATGCCTTTTTTTAAACCATAAGTTTCCACCACATTATATAGGATTTATAAAACTTTGGGACCAAGTTTAGGAGTTAGGAAAACTTTTCCTATTCCCTCATTATGGCCGGCCCCCTCTAGGAACAATCTAGAGGTTTTACTTTTCCGTTAAGTCCGTCAGTTAAGTACCGTTAACTATTAACATTTAACAGACGACCGTTAGTTTTTCGTGATCAAACTAATTAATATATTACTTTAATATATCAATTAATATTATCGAGTTACCGTGTCTTTTTGTGTGACCCCGTAGGCTTAAACTATTTCCGGACATGCGATTTATAATAAAATGATCATACTCCAACATATTCTTAATTTGAATCTTGAGGATTTGTAGTTCTAGACTAAGATAATGTCATATGTTTATGACTTATGATAGTGAAGAATAACAAATTTGGAGAAGAAAATGAAGAATGTAGTTCTAGATTAAGTCGTTACTATCATATATTATAGTGATGAAATAATGAAGAATAACATTATCATTTTTATCTCGTAATTTTAAGCTTAGTTGTGCAGGTATTAGCACAAAGAAGTTTAATGGAAAGTCTGTAAGACTTAGAGACAAATTGCTTTTGAAATAGATTCCATGTTCCTGAAGTTTGTGATTCAAATTTCAAAGTTTCTGGTTTTCATGGGAGTCAACTAGTTCAGGATTGATTGTTGGAAATTTTACCTCTCTATTACATGCCGGTTAGGCAAGGCGAGCAGGGACTCGAGATATGCTTAATTCGGAGAGACTTATCGTTGAGGGGGAGAACTACAACAAGCTTTGGTGCAGTAGTTGATTTTTATGACGATACAGAGAGTTTGAAGTTTGCTTCTCAAATCTGAAGTTTCAGAGGATCAAAGTTTCGGGTATGGCAATTATATTTGTTGTCTCGAAATTATTTTTCAGTATATTTGCAGAGAAGTCAATCCAAAGGAAGGATTTCTAAGCAAAAGACTGAAGTATTCAAGACAATGCTAAGAACATCAGGTTTTTATTATTTATATAGACATTTACAGATGTTGATAGCAATGTCATTATTAGTTGAAGATCTTAGATATCGAAATAATGTTATATTAATATAAAAGATTATCAACTAAGTTATTTCAAAACCTTAGACATAGATATATCGTTTGAATTTGAAAGGTTTCAAAGGACATAAACCTTGGAAATAGAAACGCTTATATGAATGTTCTAGGTTTATATAAATTGCTCTGATCATAGTTATGTATCCCAGTCATAATTTGAGGGGGAGTACATAAGAATGATTATTGCTTGTTTATGTGATCAATCGATAACTATCTCAAGGTTAGAGCTGAGAGAGATAGCTTAGGTTGCAAAGGTGATGAGCTGGCTAAGGCAAGGCATGATGACGATCAGAATGAAGATCCAGATGCTGCCAGAGCTACTCAGGAGATAGGAGAAGGTTCTAGTTTGAGAACAGAGACTCAAGGGGAGTCTAGCCAGGCTGGTGTTGCTGGCAAGGCAGTTTCTGAAGCTCCACAGACTCAAGAACTGGTTGTCACAGAGTTGAAGATGGTAGTTGAGTCTGATGCACCTCAAACCAAACCCCTTACAGAAGATGTTGAAGTTGATCGATTAAACAAAGGTAAGGATTTGGTAGGGCAATCTGATGCTATTGCTCAACATACTGATATTGCTAGTGCTCAAGATAGTGAGTCTACCAAAACCGATTCTACCAATAATACTTCTACCGAGTCAGATTTGCATCCGATTATTGTTCATAGACTGGAGAAGAGGTTGGGATATGATCCACAAGCTCATATGAGAGCTAGGGCAGAGATGGCGGATTATTATTATGATCCAGGATCTTTGAGGGATCAAGAGAAAGAACGGTTAGGGTTAACTCATACTCCTTCAGAGTCAGAGTCAGATTCTGATTTTGAGACTGAGACTGGTGAGAAGGAGCAGAGCAGGAGCAAGAAAAAGCAGAGGAAGTAGATTAATGACAAAGACAAGACGAAGACATAGATATGTTAACGTCTAGAAGCTATTGCCAAGGGGGAGTCTATAAGTGCACGTCTATGTCAATAGCAGTCTAGATTGTTTGGGCTTATATTGTTATATGTCTTTGTAATGTGATTGTCATTAATTGTTAGGTCCAGATTTAGTCCAGATTTACTGGACTCGCTTCAGACTCGACTACTGAAGCCTCACTGAAGATTCGACCAGAATCGTGTTCTACTGGACCTACTCCAGACTTGGAATCTGGAGTCCCTCTGAAGATTTGTCCAGAAATAATTGAAGTACAGTGAGCAAATACTTGTATAGGAATCTGGAGTATTCTCCAGATTAGCTCACTGGACTTCACCCCAGTCCAGATCTACTCTACTGAAGACATTCTGACTGAAGTCAAAGACTGAAGTCTGAAGGAAGAAGACTTAACAAATGGCGGAGTCCACTGGAAAGTCTTACCAGATCTGTTCACTGGAGGATTGTTAGTGTTCTAGATCCTACAAGTCTGAACACTAACATCAAGGATTGACTTTTGCCTTTACACACTTTCCAAAGAACAATCCACTTGTTCTTTACCAAAGTATACGTGTGTTAAGGTGGTTGGATAAAAGGATACACTTGCACTTGATGTGACTTTATCCTTATTCCTTATCCAATACATTTAATGTTCTTGTCGGAGCATTAAATGTATGCAACCACATTTGTACGGCACAAAATTCACTGGTGAATTTTGTTGCCTATAAATACAAAGTCATTTCCTTGACAAAAATACTTTTAAGCATTGATTTTGCATTTAAGTGAATTTGTCCAAATACTCTCGATCTTAAACAGGGATACTTCACAACTTTAAGTATCTCGATCCTAAAGAGTTATTTGACAAATATAGATCATTTGTAACTCATAGGTTGTTAGGATACATACTTAATTGTATTATCTTGATTCCGCAACAACCTTAGTATTTTATTTAACATCATAAATAAAATACCCATGAAACATACATAATGTCTCACTTTATTTGTTTATTGCTTTAAGTCTTGTATTACTTTATTTATATACTTGCATTTATATTTAAGTAATACTAGTCCTTTTCTAGTGATTATTAGACTTGTTGTATTTACACATTCTTGGTTTAACCATCGAACTTAAGGGACTCACATTTGGTATCAGAGCAGAAGGCTAAACATTGCCTAGATCTGTTCTTGATGGCTAACCAAGAAAATACACAAGGTTTTAGTCTTGGTCCCGATCCTAATGCAAACATTAATGATCAAAATGAACCACCAATTGTCAATAACACTAATCCACCACCTCCTCCTACTCCTGCTTCTCCACACGTGCATGTGCACTACTCAAATAATCCTGTTTCTAAATTCAGTGGGAACAGTGATGAATTTGGTACGTGGAAGGCTAGGATGGTTTTGCATGTCACTGGTATTGAGAGGAATATGATAAAAATTTTAAACGAAGGTCCTTATGTACCAACATCACCTCTCAATCCCCTTCTTGATCCTTCTGGATCTAGAAGAGGAAGGGAAAAGAGGGAGGAACACTGGTCAGAAGAGGAGAGGAGATTGGTGAATCTAGACACCCTTCTCAAAAACATGATCCTCGGGGCCGTTCCAGAAACCCTAATTCCCACACTAGTTCTTTTTCCTAGTGCTAAAACCATGTGGGATGAACTTTTAAACCAGCATGAAGGAGGAGATGACAGAAATATAAAATAGTGCTTAGTTGTATTTCTAAACATTGTATATTTGTGTATATATTGTAAGGTTGAGGGGGAGTTTTTGTAATATACTTAGAGTATATATACCCCTCAAGCCTTCAACTTTAAAACCTTTGACACACTTTTACATATCAATCAAATCTCTTCCCACACACACACCTTTCTCTCTCAAGAACACACACTAAAACACACACTTTCCACCATTGTTGAACACTTAGCTTCCGCATTAGAACACGAATTAATTACTTTTAACAAGTGGTATCAGAGAAAAACAACAATCTGTTGACGATCCAGAACAAATTTCATGCAGATTGATGCTAATTTTGTTCAAAATTGAGAATTCGTGTTCATCACCATAACCGTTTTAACCGTCACTGTTCTTCACCAATTCAACATCAATTTTCACTCAATTTTCCTATTTTTGTTCACAGATACATTCTAAATCACCTCTAAAAACATCCTGTTAAGTTTCAGAATCCAATTCACAGTATTGATCAAAATCCAAATTTTCTGGAAAGTTGATGAGATTTTGAATTTTCAGTTTGAGTTGATTTGATCTATGGAATTGTTTCTAGGGTTGTGCGCGATCGTATTCTGATCATTTCTGGGTTTGAATCGAGTTCTAACTCTCAAAATTGAGTGAAATACAAGCAAATTAGTGAAATTCTCGACTATTTTGTCTTTTTCTGGTGTTCTTGCAGATTTCCTCAAGACGATCTTGCTAAGACGATCTCCAACAGAATCGTCCTAGTGTCTACCTTGTTTTGGTATTAAGACGATCTTCCCAAGATCGTCCTAATATTTTGGTGTTAAGACGATCTTCTCAAGATCGTTCTAACATTTTTGGTTCTGTGTGAACTGTGTTGTGGATTGACACTTCTTGGGTAACTAATCTCTTTGAGATTGGTTTTGCTCAAAAATAAATTTCCAACATTTTCTATACTTAGAAAATTTTTCACTCATCTTATTAAGACGATCTTAAATCAAGACCGTCTTACTTTTTCTTAAACAATTTCTTAAGACGATCTTAAATCAAGACCGTCTTACATTTTCTTAACTAAGTTTTAAGACGATCTTCATCCAAGACCGTCTTACCTTCTTCATCAAATTTTCTTAAGACGATCTTCTCACAAGATCGTTCTATCATTTCTTCACTAATACTTAGAAAATTTTCAACCAGTTTCTAAGACGATCTCCTTCAAGATCGTTTTAATTTCCATTTTTTTAAGACGATCCTGACAAGATCGTATCATTTTTTTTAATCAAAAACAACAAAAACAATTACAAATCTTTGTTCATTCATTTCAATGACAACAATGAAGAATTCAGAGCTTGAGATCAGAAAGAATTTCTTAGCCAAACAACAAAAGATGAAACCATGGCTATTTGGAGATATTGATGCTGATTCTGAAGATCTCACATGCTTGATGACATCTGTCACTTCAACAAACAATCATTCACAAACTACTTCACAAACAACAACAAGTGAGGTACAATTCATTTCCAAAGATGATTACTTGTCTGTCCAAACAACTGCTGATACTTTGACAAAGCAAAATCTTACTTTGAAAAACAATTTGAAAATGGCTAAACAAGAGTTTGATAAACTTAATGAAGATTTTTCAGAACTCTCAATAGCTCATGAAGCTTCAAAGTGAACTATGATTCTTTAAAAGAAATGCATTTGTCAAGTAACAGTTCTCAAGTTGTTTCACCCAATGCTCATTTAACCAACAAATGTCAAGACCTTGAAAAGACTGTCCATTCACTCAAGCAAACCATTGAGACCTTAAAGCTTGAGAAAACCAATGAATGGTTAAGAGCAAATGCAAGACAAGCTGATGTTGAGTTTCTCACAAATAAAATGAAAGATTTTAGACCCAACTGTGAAAAACATGAAAGACAGATTTCTGATCTAAACAGTACTTGTTTTCTCAAAGGAGTTGAAATTGAGACTCTTCAAAAACAAGTTGAGGATTTGAAAACAAACATTTTGTTTTATCAAGAAAAAATCTATAAAATTGAACAAAATCCTCTTCTGAATTTCACTGCTTATTACAATAAGTCGAAGATTGATAGATCAGAACTTCTTCTTGGTTTGGGTTATGAGAATCCAGCACATTTAGAAAAAGTCCAAAAAGAAGACCTTGGTCCACTTTATGATGGAAAATGTCTTAGACTTGGTATGATTCAAGAGTTCATCAGACCATCTGAGGATGACTTTGAGTCAGATGATGTTGAAAGACAAAAACCAAACAGATTTCAGATTGATTATGTTGCTGTTAATGACACATACAAGAAAACTCATAAAAGATCCATCTATGAGTTAGAAGAAATAGACAGCATTTCAATTCCTGAAAATGAGTCTCAAAAAGATTATTCAAAACAAATTTCTGAAAGATTTTACGTTCCAACCACCATATTGGAAAAAGAAATTGAAGGTTTAAAACAAAAGATTGAGTCTCAACAACAAGTCATTGAACATCTGAAAACTCAAAATCATTCTCCAAAGGTAAGAGAGACCACCAAGACCCAACTGTTGCATGATCTAACTTCTGTTGATTGCTCCACTCCATCCAATGGGAGTGAGAATTTTAACAAAGATATGCAGGGTGATAGCATCTCTCCTCAAGAGATACATGATATGTCCACCTCAATGCTGTCATCATTCTTCCACATTGAAGAGAAAGTTCAAGCTTTGAAAGCTAAACATCTTGCTTCTGTCAAGAAAATACTTTCTTTTGATACCCCTTTCAATCACTCCTGTTGACCAAAATAAATTGAACTTAGAGCAAAAGATTGAGATTCCTACTGATCTGAAGGCTAAAGCAAAAGCATTGATTGAAAAATTGACTAACAAAACTGTTTTAAAATCAGAAGTTCAATCAAAAGAACAGTTTACTTATCCATATCTTTCTGTTGAAGAATTAGATAAGTTTTTGGAAACTGATCATGTTTTTGCACCAGAAGTTGAAAAAGAGCTTGAAAAACTCTCACCCAAAAAGTCTAAACCAAAGAAGGAATCTAAATCTAAGTTTGCTCCAACTTCATTTTATTCACCCAAAGGTCAGCATACCCCAGCTGTCAAAGGTAAGACCATTTCTGCTAAATCAAAACTTAAAGTTGATATTTCATCTGTTTCTAGAACCTCTGCTTCTAAAGCTATCTCTCAATCTAGTTATTTACCTAAGATGTCTAAAACTAGCCAAGATTTGCTAATAAAAGATTCATCTAATGGTATAACTAGTTATAGAGATCAGTATGGTTGGTTCACTGTTGCAACTCAAAAGAAACAGAATATCAAATCCTCCACCAAGCAAAGCAAAAATCAGAATGTGTTTTTAACTCCTCGAACTAATTTTAAGAATTTATCTGGTACAGGAGAGAAGAGCTTAGCTAGTAATAATAAGTGGATTTCTAAATCATCATTGATAAAATCTACTAGCTATGCTAAAACACAAGTGTCTGATAAATCAACAGTTAGAAGAAATTGGATAGCTAATGATTACAAGAAGAAAGTTCCTAATAGGACATTTGATTCAAAATTGAGTAATTTAGCTAAACAATGGTCTGTAAGAAATTCTAAATCTTCTGCTGTGATTTCCAAATCTTTGATTGTTGCTTCTAATGGGATTGTGATGAATCTTACGAATAAACCTCTTGTTCGAAAACCTCATCTGTATACTTTGAATGATTCCACTAACCCAAAAGGACCCATTCAAAGGTGGGTACCTAGAAAACCTTGATTGTGTTTTTGCAGGTAATAAAGGTCTGTGTTTAGTATTTCAATCTCGGATACTGTTCAACACATGATCCTGGAATGAGTTTCTTTTCAAGAAACAATCTCAAATAAGTGCTCATTTCCAATGCACTTACTTGCCTCTGCATGTTCTGTACAAATCCTTCATCTCTTTCTCTTTCATTCATTATCTGTCAAACATTGATGCTATGCTTATGTGCAATGTGCTTAAATATCATACAATGTTTGAGGGGGAGAAAAAGGATAATTCATGAATCAAGGGGGAGTTTGTGTATTTGCACTATTTGAAGAGAAACTCATTGTTTATATTAGAAAAACCAAATATAAAATTTGAAAAATTCATAAAAATAAAAAATAAAAAATAATAAAAATTTTTTGTTCAATTGTTTTGTTTTGTGTTTAAATAAAATTTTTTTGTTTTGTTTTTTTTCTTATTTGTTGGTATGATAAAACAAAAACATAAGCCCATTTTGTTAAAAGGCCCAATTTCAAAAACCCATAATTTCAAAACGGGTCAAGACCCACCCGAATCATTCACCTGACCCAACCAATTCAGTTCCCTCTTACTTAAGGAGGAGGGAACCAATAATTTTTCTTTCTTTTTCATTTTTTAATCATTTCACTGTTTCCCATACACTCTCAAATCACTTCGAAAATTTATTTGGCTGATCATTGAAATAAGATAAGGGTTTTGTTGGTGATTAGATTCTGATCATTTTAATCCATTACATCATTATCATCTAATCACATCTTCAGGTAAGATTTCGACTAAGAATGTAGAATTTTTATTTCATTTTTTACTTGAAATTTCTGCTTCTGTTGATGATTGTGTGATGTTTGAATGATTGAGAAGCATGTTTAGGATGTATGTGAATGTTTATTACATGTTTAAATGATTAGTTTTGTGATTTCGAAAATTCAAAAAAAAAACCTGCAACTTTTTGTTTATTTGTGAAGAAGATAACCTAAGACGATCTTAGATTTGTTTAGGTTATTTTGTTTGATTTAAGAGTTGTAAGTAGTTCAATCTTGTTCAGTATGATTCAAACAAATGTATTTCCATGCTTAGAAGTAAAAATGAATCAAGTTGTGGTATGTTAAACCTGGTTGGAAGTAAAACGATTTTGGCAAAGTCGTATTATTTTCGAAGTCATTTTGTCTCTAAGACGATCTTGCCCAAGACCGTCTTAGTTCCAGAACGACTTGGAAATAAGACGATCTTGCCAAGACCGTCTTAGTTCCACTTTTTCATTCTTTTCCTTGTAACCCTTGAGACCAAGACCAGGACGATCTTGTCAAGATCGTTCTAGGGTCTGAACGCTGTGTGGTTGTTGATTCGAGTTGAAAAACAAATGAATGGGTAACTGAACTCGTAAGAGATCGGTTTGCTCAAAACTAATACTTTTAAATTTAAAGGGAAATCATTGAGATGATTTCACTTTATATTTCAAAGTGTTAGAATTTTTTTTAAATAAAACCTTAAGACGATCTTGTACAAGATCGTCTCATTTTCCTTTACTTAAAACCTTTTTGTCAACATATTGAATGTTGAGACGATCTTGAACAAGATCGTCCCATGTTCATTTTTTCCATACTTAACGTTTTTTCAAAAATTAATGCTAAGACGATCTTGAACAAGATCGTTTCAGTTTTTTTTCCTTAACCATTTTCAATAACAAGGTTGAGACGATCTTCTTTAAGATCGTTTTGTTTCTAAAACCTGAGTTCAACCTCAGGACGATCTTGTCAAGATCGTTCTAGTTTCCATACTTAGAAAAATTTTCAAAATTTTTTATTTTTTTAAATTTTGTGTGGTGTGTCAAAGTGCTTTGTATTATCATATAATCACAATATATTTGAAATACGGGGAATCGAACGCCTTTGTGTACTTCCCTGCTATTTTTAAATATCTTGTACTTATATGATTATACTTTATTTTCTGAGTTTATCTTCTCATTTCAAATGATTTATTTAAATCATTTGAGTGAACTTTGTTCTTTGCTATTCAAACATTATTTTATGTGTGCGTTAAATTTTCTTTTATGTCTTAAAACAGAAAAAAAAAAAATGGATCATCAAGAAGTTATTGAATATGATGAAGAGGTTGCTCTAAATGAATCAATTGAAGAAATTCTTATTGCCGGAAACACAAGTAACATGAGAAATAACAGAGCGTTGTTTGATCCTTTCATTGCTCCTGGTTTTCAAATAGTTCCAAGAATTCTTCACAATCATCCTCTCACATATGTACTTACTGTTGAACAAGACTTAGCTGAAGTCTACCTTTTTGATATGTGGAGATCGATTACCTTTGTTCAACCTTATGATCCAACAAATCCAAAAGCCAAATCTAAATCAAAATCTCCTGAACTTCGTCGTCAAGGCTACTTTCAATATCAATTGACTTCAGGAGAAACAACATATGAGTTTGAGTTTAATATTGATGACTTCAGAAGGATTTTAAGACTACCTGAAGCAGACTTCAATGGACATGTTGATTATGATGATTTTGAGTCCAATGAAGAGATGTTTGCTGCTTTAATTTCTATTGGCTATGAAGGTCCTTTATCTAGGACCAGAGATTTCAAGTTGAAAAATCTACCAAAAATCTGGTATTATGTGTACTCCATCCTAAGCAACTGCTTAACTCCTTACACAAGAGGGATGGACAATCTGACACAGCCAATGTTGCACATCTTCTATGGTGTTGTTTTCAACAGACATTATGACATTGCTCAACTTCTGTGGGATCAGTTGATAGTATTAGTAAATGGCAAAGTCTCTGCTCCCAAGAAGTATATTCCATTCATAAGATTTCTTACAGCAATTGTCTACAGTGCAGTCAGACAAGAAAGAAGCATTCCAAGGCTTCCAGACAGCAGCAAAGTGATCATACACTTTTATAAGTATGTTAGAGATTCTGGAACTGCTAACTATACTTTCTTGATTCCATCATTTCTTTTAGATATGGTTTCAGATGCTGATGATGATAAGATAGCTTATCTGGACTGGATTAGAACAGCAATGAGACCGGAAAGCCTCCCGGTTTCTACCCAAGCTGTACATAGGACACCTGGTGAGGGGTCAAGTGTTAAAAGAAAAGAGCGTGAGGGTGAATCCAGTTCCAGTAAGCCAAAGAGAAAGAAACAAAGAGGAGAAATGTTTGTGTTGAAATTAAGTAAACAAGTGCATCAAAAGAAGAAGAAGCAGAGTTCATCAAAGAAACTCAAAAGCAAAGTTACAGCTGAAACTTCTTCTCCAAGATCTTCTGAGGAAACAATTTCTGTTACTGGGTCTCAAAGACCAATCCGATCACCACTCCCCAAAACAATCAATTTAACCAGATCACCATCACCCAGAACACCATCACCTCAAAAACCATCATCTCCATCTTCACCCAAATTACCTCAATCACCAATTCATCAATCTTCACCACTTCCGGAAATTTCAACACCTGAACAACCAATCATACCTCAATCTACCTCAACCATACCTTCATCATCCTTTGTCCGATCTCCTCCACCGACATATACTCAAGGCCGAAAGAAATCAATTCCAGTAAATATTCGCAAAACTTTTAAAAGATCTCGCTTTGAGTATGACCGATTTCAAGAACCCGAACCAGAAGATACTTCTGATAATGATGCATCTGATGATGATGCAAATCAGTTTGCTGATGATGTCATAGACATCCCGGAGGAACAAGGAAGGAATGAGGGAGGGGTTGAAAATACCAGAGAGGTTGAGAGGTCCAGGATAGGTGAAAGGCAAAAAGAAAACGTTGGCCTCCAATTAGTCTTAAACCAATATAACGCCGGGTTGTTTACCCTAGGGTAGAAATCAGGAACTGCCCATTCTCGTATGCACCAACCTCTCCTAGCCATTCTGACTCCTCACAACAGGAGTTAGTCTCAGAAACGCACGGGGATAAGCCACGCTCACCACACTCTCCTCATTTGGAGGATGAGAGTGTTGAAAATAGAGAGGACCAGCCCCACCTCTCGCCTTCAGTTCATGCACACGAGTCTAGATCTCCTAGGCACACGGAATCACAAGCCCAGTTGAGTACTGGTGCCGGAACAAGCGGAGAGGGACCCACTTTGTGTGACCCTCAAGGACAGCTTGGAAATCCTGCCTTAGCTAACATCATGCCAGCTTTAGCCGCAGGTAACAGTCCTCAGACAGAGACTGGGGAGCAGTATGAACGCCGTTGTGACACTGCTGTTCCTCAGGATCAACCTGAGACTGTATTAACGGGCATTCTCAGTGACCCCGGTATTGTTAGCGGTGTTGCCCAACAACAATCTGATTCTGGTTGCAAAGCCGAATCATCAACTGTTGCTCATACTTTTGAACCAACAGGAAATCCTGAGACAGTCATGATGTCTTCGGGTCACTCAGTAGAATCACTTGAGACTACTGATGTGCCAATTTCTGATATTCCATTACCACCTGAGGCTCAAAGAATAATTGCTCAATTTGTTGAAGGGATTGAAGAGGGACAGAGAAGTGAGTTACTTATATCGAGAAATACTATCACTGGTAAACTTCCTGCATCTCAAACCACATCTCAACCACCTAGATTGCGTACTGGAGGTGCTTTACGAATTCGTTCTCCAGAAGAAACTCCAACACCAACACAAACAACACCAACACCCCCACAAACAACAACAACAACAACAACAACAACAACAACCATACCACCAACACCACCACCACAATCATTTCCTGATCCAATATCACCACATCATTCTTCCAGCTCTTCTTCTGAATCATCTGATTCATCTGAATACTTAAGTGATTGCTCACCAAAAAGAATTGCCACCAGTGGGTTATCTACCGATACTTTAATTGTCGCTCTCATGAATCGGTTGAGATCAGAAGAACCCCATCTTTCTTCACATAAAAGATCTATTTTTCAATCACTTCTTGCATACTTGTCTTTCCAAAATACACAACAGGAACAACAGGCTCAAATTGAAGCTCTTCAAAAGTGAGTAACTGAGCTTGATCAACAATGTCGACTGGCTAATATCTCAAGGCGTCGGGATGATCAAGATCCTGATGATCAACCCGAGGGGGAGAATATGAGAGATATTAGAGAGGGTCATGAAACACAAGCTCAAGATGATCAAGAAACTGTTCAAGAAGTTGTTACAGAGACTCAAGGAGGAGGAACTCAAAGTCAAGAAGATTCGGATGATTTACCTCCACTCATCAGAAATATTTCTCATTATTATTCTTCCACTTCAAGTTCTGATGAGTCAAGTGATCCTGATCCATTTCAACCAGAAAATGGTAATGATGATGAGTCTGATTCTGATAAACCTGATGATGCTCCAGCAAGTGTAGTTCAAGAAGAATATGGAGAGGATATATTTGAAGAGATAGTCTATCATCTCAGAAACACAGAAAATCTTGAGACTCCCAATGAACTTGGACAAGGAGTTAGACATCCAAGGATCTCAAGAAACAAGATATGGCGGATCAATGAGGGTTATTTTGCTGAGAATTATGAACAAATCCTGGATTTGAGCACAAGACCAGAAGAAATTGTGTGCAGAGCTAGATATCTTGAAGAAAGAGCCTTTCAAATTTATTGCTCACCAAGTGAAAGACTCAACATGACCTTGAACAGATTAAGAGCATTCTTTCTGTTCAGACATCAAGGTCAAAGAGATGCATATATGGAGCTAATGAATGCTGAAAGTTTTGTAAGAGCTGAATGGTGGTATCAGCAATTTCAAATTCCAATCACTAAAGTCCTTCAGTTGTTTACTCCTCTCAAAAACCACAATCTTAGACTTGTTCGATTCAGAATTCGTCGAGCAGATGGCAATATCTATGTTGTGCAAGAAGAATCTTTTCAACACATGACGATCTCAGACATCTTGTTTCTCTACAATCAATATGCTTATCTGATCATCAAGACTCCAGATCAACTTCTAGCCTACGAAGCATTGAAAAGTCATATTCAAGCATTGATCAGATTCTATGAGTTCAATGACTTTCAGATTGGATTAGAAAGAAGAACTAGCAGAATTAACCTCACAAAACCAAACCAAAGAGCCAGAGGTTATGAGCTAGATTCATATCAGATTGGAGATCCAATTGAAAATTTGGATGGATTTGTCTTCATTAATCGACTGAAGAAAAAGATCTTCATTCGTGCCTCTGAGTTTCCCAAATATTCAGATGGTACCTTGAAATATTGTCAATCAATTCTGAATGCAATAGATGAAGATTCTGACAATGAAGAAGATGAACAAATCAAGTCTCAGAGAGAAAATCATATAAGACGTATCAAAGATACTCTTGATATGCGTCAGAAGGTTAGAGATCTCATTGTCACAAGAACTCCCAAATCCCAAGAAGGAATTATTCATACCAAGACAGGTTCATGGGTTCATTGGAATCCTAGTCATGAACGTGGTCCCCATAACATTCCTCCTGTAAACTTCCAAGATAACATCAAATTGCCAGATGAACGTCCTGTAGGTGATAACTGGCACTTCATCCCTAAGAAGTTTTGGAATGATTCATGGAACAGTTATAAGAAGAGAGCCTTGGAGTTCAAAGATTGACAAGCCATCAACCTCAAATGCTGCACGACGATATAAGAAAAGAAAAAACAAGCAAAGACGTGCAAACAAGAGGAGGAGACAACATAGGAAGTGATGATGGACAACCAAGCACTAAGGGGGAGAATGTTAGAAATATAAAATAGTGCTTAGTTGTATTTCTAAATATTGTATTTTGTGTATATATTGTAAGGTTGAGGGGGAGCTTATGTAATATACTTAGAGTATAAATACCCCTCAAGCCTTCAACCTTAAACCTTCACACTTTTACAGATTAATCAATCAATCTGCTTTCCACACACACACCTTTCTCTCTCAAGAACACACACTAAAACACACACTTTCCACCATTGTTGAACACTTACTTCCGCATTAGAACACGAATTAAAATACTTTAACAGGAGATGACACCATTGTCACCAGAAAGGTCTCCTTAAACAAGAGGTATGAGTCATTTTTTGCTCAACCTAACGAGTCTCTCACTGGTACTTAAACCAGATTTATGAGTATCATAAACCAATTGAGAGGTCTTGGGGTTGAGAAGGACAAGGATATACTTCTGGAGAAATTTTGTGACATTCTTCCCACCAAATGGTCTCACATGATCCTGGTCTTACGACAAGGAAAAACTCTGCACACACACACTCTCTCAACTCTTTATGGAGCTTTCAGGTACACTGAAGAAAATCAAGCTCAGAGAGTGGTTGCAGAACAAGATGCCTATAACCATGCCTCCAGTATTCCTAATGTGGTCAGTCATACTGAATCACAAGGTACAGCACTGATATCTTCTGAGAATGTATTTTCTATGAAGAAGATGGTGTCTGAACTCATGGATTCCGGAGAGTCCAGTCAAGTCTCTCCAGACTGTTGTGATGAAACTGAAGATGATGACCTTATTGCAATGATTGCTAAAACGTTTAACCGTTTCAAAGCAAGAGCAAACAGGCCATCTGGACAATTTGCATCCAGTTCTTCCACTGACAAGACCAATTTGACATGCTTTAAGTGTGGCAAAAAGGGTCATTCATGAAAGAGTGCAGGTCCAACCAGTTTGCATCCAAGCCTGGTCCATTCTTTCTAATAATAAGCCTGATGATAGCTATAAAATGAAATATAAAAAGCTTAAGGCCCAAATTGCTCTCATGGCACAACAAATTGAAACCAATAATAAGTGCATGATTGCTACAACTGAAGAGAAGTGGGTTCCTTCTGATGACTCATCTATTGATGAAGAAGAAGAAAGAGATTGCTGTTACATGGCTCTGGCAGATAAAGAGCACCTGGTGAAGGAAGATGTCACATCTGGACGATGGGTGGACATTGTTATCAAAAAGGTTAGTGATTATTGACAAGAACTCCCAAATCCCAAGAAGGAATTATTCATACCAAGACAGGTTCATGGGTTCATTGGAATCCTAGTCATGAACGTGGTCCCCATAACATTCCTCCTGTAAACTTCCAAGATAATATCAAATTGCCAGATGAACGTCCTGTAGGTGATAACTGGCACTTCATCCCTAAGAAGTTTTGGAATGATTCATGGAACAGTTATAAGAAGAGAGCCTTCTGGAGTTCAAAGATTGACAAGCCATCAACCTCAAATGCTGCACGACGATATAAGAAAAGAAAGAACAAGCCAAGACGTGCAAACAAGAGGAGGAGACAACATAGAAAGTGATGATGGACAACCAAGCACTAAGGGGGAGAATGTTAGAAATATAAAATAGTGCTTAGTTGTATTTCTAAATATTGTATTTTGTGTATATATTGTAAGGTTGAGGGGGAGCTTATGTAATATACTTAGAGTATATATACCCCTCAATCCTTCAACCTTTAGTAACCTTTTGCACACTTTTACAGATTAATAAAATCTGCTTTCCACACACACACCTTTCTCTCTCAAGAACACACACTAACACACACACTTTCCACCATTGTTGAACACTTATCTTCCGCACTAGAACACGAATTAAAATACTTTTAACAGGAGATGACACCATTGTCACCAGAAGGTCTCCTTAAACAAGAGGTATGAGTCATTTTTTGCTCAACCTAACGAGTCTCTCACTGGTACTTACACCAGATTTATGAGTATAATAAACCAATTGAGAGGTCTTGGGGTTGAGAAGGACAAGGATATACTTCTGGAGAAATTTTGTGACATTCTTCCCACCAAATGGTCTCACATGATCCTGGTCTTACGACAAGGAAAAACTCTGCACACACACACTCTCTCAACTCTTTATGGAGCTTTCAGGTACACTGAAGAAAATCAAGCTCAGAGAGTGGTTGCAGAACAAGATGCCTATAACCATGCCTCCAGTATTCCTAATGTGGTCAGTCATACTGAATCACAAGGTACAGCACTGATATCTTCTGAGAATGTATTTTCTATGAAGAAGATGGTGTCTGAACTCATGGATTCTGGAGAGTCCAGTCAAGTCTCTCAAGACTGTTGTGATGAAACTGAAGATGATGACCTTATTGCAATGATTGCTAAAACGTTTAACCGTTTCAAAGCAAGAGCAAACAGGCCATCTGGACAATTTGCATCCAGTTCTTCCACTGACAAGACCAATTTGACATGCTTTAAGTGTGGCAAAAAGGGTCATTCATGAAAGAGTGCAGGTCCAACCAGTTTGCATCCAAGCCTGGTCCATTCTCTTCTAATAATAAGCCTGATGATAGCTATAAAATGAAATATAAAAAGCTTAAGGCCAAATTGCTCTCATGGCACAACAAATTGAAACCAATAAT
>CM067172.1:73765827-73807712 GCA_034093135.1 Erigeron breviscapus | reverse complement strand
CCCTGGTGAGTATTTTCCTAAATCGTTTCCGCATGATTTAACGCCGTTAGGCGAAATTTTTGGAAATCCATATTTTTACGAAATGGGTGTTACAGATGGGCCAGCAGTTCATCTTTTTGATTTCTTTTGAAAATCTCTATCATGATGCATTCTTGTTCAAGCTTCTTGGATGTTTCATCATCAGCATCTTCAGTTTGCTCTTCTTCTTCACCAGACACAACTTTTTCTTTTCCTTTAACAGCCTTCAGTGTAGTTGGAATATCTGGGAAGGTCTCAAACTGGGGCTCACTGGCTTCAGTACCAGTAGCTTCTTCAGTTAGCCCGGCTTCAGTGCCATATGCTCTTTGTCTTTCAGTTAGCCCGGCTTCAGTGCCATATGCTCTTTGTGACATGTGCTTCAGTGTTTGGTCACCAGACGACTTTCCCCCTTGGAATAATCACCAGTCCTTGACTTGAGATCATTCCATAAATCTTCAAGCATAAGTCTGTCCAGTGCACCAAATGTTGTACCTGCTACTGGAGTTGTTTCAGTCACAACTTTCTTAAGTGCCTGCACTTCCTTCTGAACATTTGCAACAGCTTTAGGCAAGTGTTTTGGCAACTTCTCATCCAGTAAGTTGTCTACTTGGGGTAACACCCCATCATGAATGCTACGAAGAACAGTCCCAGAAACTTCTTCACATAATTCTTTCAACATATTGTTTCTGAACTTCCTTGTACATGCATCACTTATTGTGCTAACAACTGCACCCTGGTCTAGTGTGGGTCTACTCTCCAGAGAACTGACCCTGTAAACCAAATTCTGAACATCTTCTTTCAGACCTGCCAGTTCGCCAGTGACTGCAGTCTGAACAAAACTAACCAACCTAGTCTCTAATCCCTGGACTGCCATTTTGATCTTTTCAGTATTGTTATTTGTGGCCAGTACCAGTTCATCAAGCTTCTCATAAACCAGCTTCTCATTCCCAGCAAAGATATTCATCTCAGAAGCAAGGTTATTTGATAATAAAGATTTGAAGTCTGAAATAACCTGAGATGAAGTCTGGAGTGATCTCTCCAGGTCCGCCACCTTACTTAAAAGGCCTTGGACCTCGGCAGAAGAAGAAGTGGAGAGACCAGTGGGAGGTTCAAGAGTTGAAGGCAATCTGGTCATTAGAGGAACTTGTGCCCAATCCTCTTCAGTTGCAGCTTCAGATGTTGCAACTGGTGACTCCGGCGCACAAGGTGGAGGTTGAGATTGTGAAGGTTGAGTGGTTGCTGGAGTGAAGTATTGAGTGTGTTCTGGAATTGAAGGTGGTGGTGGTGGTGGCATGTTTGATTGTGGTGGTGGCATTTCTGGTGGAGGTGTTGGTATTTCTGGTAGATTTTCTTCTTCTTGTACATCTTCACCCAGAAAATTCATGTTAACATCAAAACCTTCAGACATTGGGGAGTCAACATCATCCCATTCTGGAGCAGTCCCAACTGTCTGTTCACCAGGCTGTTCACCAGCCTCTACATTCAAGTCCAGTGGAGCCTCTTGCTCACCAGAAACATGTTCATCAATCTGAACATCTTCTTTGACGTCCTTAACTACCTGCTCAACAACCTCTTGTTCAAAAATTGGTGATCCATCTAGATTCATAACATCACCAGGATGTCTTTCAGGATTCACCTGAAGTCCAGCTCGCATCAGACGCCTATTAGTTCTAGGTCGTCTGGAAGGTTCAACAACTTCTGTACCTTGACTTTCTGGAGCAACTTGTCTAATGGGCTGTACAACCTCAATGATCTGTACATCATTACCAGATGGTCCTTCAACAGCTTAACCTCTATCTGGACCCATTTCAGCTTCTTCCCTTTGGAAGGAAAGCATAGACTGAGGAATATCTACCTCATCCAGTGGAGACCTGAGGTTGACCAGGTCCCTCATATACTCACTCACAGAAAAGTGAGTAGTATCAAAATCATACTGGTCGCCAAGAGCATTCTTAAACATAAGAGAAAGGAAACGAATATAAGGAACAAATGGTTTTCTTCCTTTCACTCTTAGGCGCTCAACCAGGTCATCAAAAAGGATCTGGGCAAAGTCCACTCTAAGCCCAAACCATAAGCAGTAGGCAATCTGGAGGTGAGTTTGATTGATCTGGTCTAACCCTCCAGAACTGCCTCCCAGACATTCAACAATATGAGTGAAGAAATATCTCCATGAGTCTGAAAGCTTGCTCATGTAGATAGTCCCTTTCCTAGATAGCTGGCCATGCTCATCCAAGATATCCGTGTGCCCCATCAGCCTGCATACTTCCCTTGTATTTATACCAGTGGGAAGCTCAATAGGTAACTCATTCTGTTCATGATAGTTTAACTGTAGAACAGACCTGAGCAAACTTGCAGTGAAACCAAGGGATCTGGTACCTCCCTTTAGAGTATAATTGATCGATGAAGTTTCATCGTCATATTGAGCAGTGTACCAGAATTCACATAGGTACTCGTGGTACATCCTTCCTGGATTCAATGTTAACGCACCATATAATGGGCAAGAGAGAAAGAATGAGTTTAATCTCCCAATAATCGATTGGGCATCATGAACACTGGAAAGTGAGAGTCTTGCCATCCAGTTATTCATATTGATTCTTATGGCACTTGCCTCAAGATTGATATGAGGTGCCCTTTCAGCATTATCCGAAGGAGCATATTCAGCGGCAAGGAGATTTTTGAGTGATTTTGACTGTCTAGGTGCCATTTTATACAGAATAAATGAAGATGAAATTGAATATATATAGGTTATGATGAAGAATTGATGAAGGAATTGAATATAAATGGAGTAAATAAGAGAGATGATGATGATTGAAAATGAATGAAGAAGTAAATGAAGGAATTTGAAAGATTTGGGAGTAAATATGTTCGAAGTAAATGCAATTGAAATTGAAAGTGGGTATTTATAGGAGAGACAATGTGGAACTCAAACGATTTATTTGAAATTATCAAATAAAGTTTTTGATCGGGTTCTGAGATCCGCATTAATTACATCACATCATACATAAATGCATGACGGTTTACAGCCCACAAACAGTAACAAGTTGTACTTTTTGATTTCCCAAGGTAAAAATACCATCATTACGTTGAAAAAATTTATATGCCACGTAGGAAAAATATCTCCAAAAAGATTTGCTTACGTGGCACACACAATGACCAAGTATTTAGAAAATATTATGACATATTTCAGTGCATCTGGAGGTTGACTGGACACTCCAGTATCACTGGTGGATTAGTCCAGTGAACATGTACTGATGGTACACTGGAGGGACACTCCAGTAAAGTACCAGTGAAAACCATTTTTGAAAGACTGGTAACCTCAAACTTGCACGTCAACTAATTCAGACAAATGAGAGGGACACTCCAGTAAAGTACCAGTGAAAACCATTTTTGAAAGACTGGTAACCTCAAACTTGCACGTCAACTAATTCAGACAAATGAGAGGGACACATTTACAAAGCACCAGTAATATTTTCTGAAGAGTTTGTCCAGTGAGAAAATAAATTAATAAATTCCCCCTGAACTTAAAACATTTTTTTTTAAGAAAAAATATCTTTCAAGTCTTTCCCTGGAGTGTTGTTCCAGAAATCTAATAATGTAAAGATAGTACACAAAGGCGTTCAATATCTGAGCAGTCACCAGATTTAAGGATTTAACATTCCCAACTCACCAACAAGATATTCAAAAGTTTTGACATCCAGAGGTTTGGTAAAAATGTCAGCGAGTTGTTTGTCAGTGGGAATAAAATGGAGTTCAATGTTGTTTTTCATAATATGATCACGAATGAAGTGATACCTGAGATCAATGTGCTTCGTTCTGGAGTGCATGACTGGATTGTTTGAGATAGCAATGGCACTGGTATTATCACAAAAGATTGGGGTCTTTGAATATTTAATACCATAATCAAGCAACTGGTTCTTCATCCAGAGTATCTGAGCACAACAACTGGCTGCAGACACGTATTCAGCTTCAGCAGTGGACAATGAAACTGAAGTTTGCTTCTTACTGGTCCAGCTGACCAGTTTGCCACCTAGGAAATGACATCCACCAGTTGTGGATTTCCTATCTATCTTACAACCTGCATGATCTGAATCTGAATAACCCATTAGATCCATGCCTGAGCCTTTGGGATACCAAAGACCTAGACTGGGGACACCTTTAAGGTACTTCAGTATGCGCTTTACAGCAAGCATATGAGATTCCTTTGGATTAGACTGATATCTGACACATAAACATGTTGAAAACATAATATCTGGTCTACTGGCAGTTAAATACATCAGTGAACCAACCATGCCTCTATAGACAGTGGTGTTCACTGGTTTTCCATCTGGATCGGAGTCCAGTGTCAGTGGTGCAGAAATTGGAGTTGGTTTAGATGGTGAAGAGTTTATATCAAATTTATTTAAAAGATCTCTAACATATTTCTCCTGATTAATAAAAATGCCATCTTTGTTTTGTTTAATCTGGAGTCCAAGAAAATATGTTAGTTCACCCATCAAACTCATCTCATATTCAGTTGACATTATTTTTGAAAATTTCTTGCACATGTTTTCATCAGTAGACCCAAAAATAATATCATCAACATAAATTTGTACCATTAACAGATTACCTTTTTCATGAAGAATAAATAAGGTATTGTCAATTGCACCTCGTTTGAAACCATTTTTCAACAAATGTTTAGTCAGAGTGTCATACCAGGCACGTGGGGCTTGTCTGAGGCCATAAAGCGCTTTGTCCAGACGATATACCCAATGTGGATGCTTTTCATCAACGAAACCTGGTGGTTGTCTGACATAAACTTCTTCTTCAAGCTTTCCATTCAAGAAAGCACTCTTTACATCCATCTGGTAGACCTTGAACTGATGATAAGCAGCGAATGCTAAGAATATTCTGATTGCTTCAAGTCTAGCCACTGGAGCAAATGATTCATCAAAGTCGACATCTGACTGGCAGTAGCCTTGTGCTACCAGTCTGGCCTTGTTTCTGATTACGTGGCCATCTTCATCTACTTTGTTTCTAAAGACCCATCTTTATTCCAATTGGTTCTTTCTTTCCAACTGGGAAAGGAACCAGATACCAGACCTTGTTCCTTTCAAACTGGTGAAGCTCTTCTTGCATAGCAGTCACCCAGCTTGGATCTTCCATAGCCTCGTCAATCTTCTTTGGTTCCATCAAAGATAGAAAACTAACGTATAAGCATTGATTACTGGAGGCTCTTCTGGTCTGAACTCCTCTACTGGAGTCACCTATGATCTGATCAATAGGATGAGCTTTTGTCCATCTGGAGTACTGACCAGGATTGTTACTGACAACAATATCAGTGCAAGAATTCAGTTGAGTCTCCTCTGGAGTTGTTTCTGGAGGAGGATCTTGCCAGACTACTTCAGTATCTTCATCTGAGTCATTTAAATCACGATTTTCATCATGAAATTCTTCATTTGAAGGCATTTCCTGAAGTACTGGTTCAGTTTGGAATTCTTCATAAGAAGACATTTCTGGTCTATTCTCAACTGACACTGATACTGGGGGAGTAGTACGGACATCTGATCCAATATTAATTTCAGAGGGTAGTTTGAAAATAATAGAAGGATAGAATGGAGTACTACTGGAGAGTTTCTTTTTCTGAACAGGTTCCAGATCAGGATGACTGGAAACTGTGTCTTTTGAATCTTCATTTTTGTCGTTTATAGGATCAGATTCACAAAAGACAATTGGAGTTACTGGGGGATTGTCAAGGGCTGGCTTCTTGTTAATTGAAACATTTGATTCATCAAATGTGACATGAATTGACTCATGGACCTTCTCCAGTCTCTTGTTGTAGACTCTGAAGGCCTTGCGAATGGCTGAATAGCCTAAGAAATACCCTTCATCAGCTTTGGCATCAAATTTGCCTAACTGACTGGAGTCGTTCAGGATGTAAACTGGACATCCAAAAACGTGAAAATAACCAATATTTGGTTTTCTATTTCTTAAGACTTCATAGGCTGTCTTTTTGTGTCTTTTGATGTACACTGATCGATTCTGGGTGTGGCAAGCAGTTGCAATTGCTTCCGCCCAGAAAATGGTAGACAGCCCAGATTCAGCAAGCATACTCCTGGCAGCTTCTATCAGCGTTCGATTCTTCCTCTCCACCACTCCATTTTGTTCTGGAGAGCGGGCTGATGAGAAATTCTGGGAGATGCCAGTGTCAGTACAGAATGACTCCAGAGTTGCATTCTGGAATTCTGTTCCATTGTCACTTCTTAACTGACACACCTTTCGACTGTACTTGAGCTCAATTTGCTTGATAAGACTGATGATTTCAGCAGCAGCTTTACTTTTAGACCTCAGAAAGATCACCCAACAATATCTGGAGAATTCATCTACGATCACCAGGGTGTATCTTTTACCAGCACGAGTCTGAACATTCACTGGACCAAAGAGGTCCATATGAAGCATATGAAGGGGTTCAGATATGCTGAAATTTTGTCTGGTCTTGAAACTGGTACGTTTTTGCTTACCCATCTCACATCCTGGACATGGCCTTTCCTTTTTGAAGGAAACTGAAGGTATCCCATCTGCAAGTTGTTTTCTGGACAACTTATTAATATTCTTGAAATTTAAATGGGATAACCTTTTGTGCCATAACCAGTTTGTGTCTTCATCAGCTTGAGTATAGAAACACTGCTCTGAAGGAGAGCTTTCCATATCCATCACGTACACATTCCCTTTTCTGGGAGCAATCAACACTACCTTCCAGTCCTTGTTGAATACGATACCCTGAGCAATATTGAATAGAACTTGATAGCCATCATCACACAGTTGACTTACACTGATCAGGTTGTATTTCAAACCATTCACAAATGCAACACGTCTGAACTTGACTTGTCCATTGTTCAGAACACCATATCCCTCAGTCTTTCCACAACCATCATTTCCAAAAGTAATGGAGGGTCCATCAGAAATGGTGAACTCCTCCAGCAGGGTCTTACATCCGGTCATCGTCCTGCCAGCAGCACTGTCAAGATACCAGATATATTTCTTTCGATCGCCCTGCACATACACCAGATACTTATCAGTTAGATTTGGGAACCCATCGATTGATGGGTTCACTGGACCCTCCCTTATAGGTCCTGGGGCAATCTGGTTTAGTTCACTTTCTTCAACAGTGGTCTTAGTTGAAAAGACCACTGGGGTTGATAGTTTTGAAACCTTTTTCTTTTTCTCAACTGGAGAAATAGATTTAACTTTCTTAGCAAAAGGTTTTGTATTTTGTCTAGGGCCAGATGAAGTACCCTCAATAAAGTTTAATCTTGCATTAAAACTTTGAGATTGACGAGTCAGAATTTGAATCTGGCTCTCTAACCTGGACAAAATATTTTCTTCAGATGACACCTTAGCCTTTCCAGTCTTAGGCTTAGGTAGGGGATTGGTCTGAGGCAAAGGTTTATTCTGATAGACCTCTTTAACTGGAGCAGTCATCTGGAGCGCTCCAGTCTTAACCTCTAGGGATTGAACTGGGTAAAAATTGGCCTTGGGAGTTACAGGCTCATCATAAACAGTGGTGGGCCTGAACTCCTCTGGTAATCGATCAATTACTGGTATTAATGATGCTACATGAGTATTTCCATCTAAGTATGCACGTTTTTGAGCAGGAAATTGTTTTACTCCAGCATCATATGGCTTTTTGGTTTCTAGCCATGATTTAATCACCAGTTTTTCTTTCTCTAAAATGATCTCAAGATCTTGTTTTTCTTGAATCAATTGTTCAGTTACCAGAACCTGGGCTTGAAATGCCAGTTCAATGTCTTGAAGTTCTTTTAACTTTGATTTTAAAGCAGTTATTTCAGAAGAATCTGTTTCTAGACCATTTACACAATCAGATCTAACAGTTTCTACAAAAATCAAATCAGAATTAAGAGCTTCAGCTATGTCCAGTTTTAGTTCTTGGTCAGTTGCACAATCATAATCACTAACCTTCTTAATAACAATGTCTACCCATCGTCCAGATGTGACATCTTCCTTCACCAGGTGCTCATCGTCTTCCAGAGCCATGTAACAGCAATCTCTTTCTTCTTCTTCATCAACAGATGATTCATCAGAAGGAACCCACTTCTCTTCAGTTGTTGCAATCATGCACTTATTATTGTTTTCAATTTGTTGTGCCATGAGAGCAATCTGGGCCTTAAGCTTTTTATATTTTAGTTTATAGCTATCATCAGGCTTATTATTTGAAGAGAATGGACCAGGCTTGGATACAAACTGGCTAGACCTGCACTCTTTCATGAAATGACCCTTTTTGCCACACTTAAAGCATGTCAAATTAGTCTTATCAGTTGAAGAACTGGATGCAAATTGTCCAGATGGCCAATTTGCTCTTGCTTTGAAATGGTTAAACGTTTTAGCAATCATTGCAATAAGGTCATCATCATCAGTTTCATCACAACAGTCTGGAGAGATTTGACTGGACTCTCCAGAATCCATGAGTTTAGACACCATCTTCTTCATAGAAAATACATTCTCAGAAGATATCAGTGCTGTACTATGTGGTTCAGTATGACTAACCACATTAGGACTACTGGAGGCATGGTTAAAAGCATCTTGTTCTGCCACCACTCTCTGAGCTTGATTTTCTTCAGTGTACCTGAAATCTCCATATAGAGTTGAGAGAGTGTGTGTGTGCAGAGTTTTACCTTGTCGTAAGACCAGGATCATGTGAGACCATTTGGTGGGTAGAATATCACAAACTTTCTCCAGAAGTATATCCTTGTCCTTCTCAACCCCAAGACCTCTCAATTGGTTTATGATACTCATAAATCTGGTGTAAGTACCAGTGAGAGACTCGTTAGGCTGAGCAAAAAATGACTCATACCTCTTGTTTAAGGAGACCTTTCTGGTGACAATGGTGTCATCTCCTCCTTCATGTTGGTTTAAAAGTTCATCCCACATGGTTTTAGCACTAGGAAAAAGAACTAGTGTGGGAATTAGGGTTTCTGGAACGGCCCCGATGATCATGTTTTTAAGAAGGGTGTCTAGATTCACCAATCTCCTCTCCTCTTCTGACCAATGTTCCTCCCTCTTTTCCCTTCCTCTAATAGATCCAGAAGGATCAAAAAGGGGATTGAGAGGTGATGTTGGTATATAAGGACCTTCATTTAAAATTTTCATCATGTTCCTCTCAATACCAGTGACATGCAAAACCATCCTAGCCTTTCACGTACCAAATTCATCACTGATCCCACTGAATTTAGGAACAGGATTATTTGAGTAGTGCAGATGCACGTGTGGAGAAGCAGGAGTAGGAGGAGGAGGTGGATTAGTGTTATTAACAATTGGTGGTTCATTTTGATCATTAATATTTGCATTAGGATCGGGACCAAGACTAAAACCTTGTGTATTTTCTTGGTTAGCCATCAAGAAACAGATCTAGGCAATGTTTAGCCTTCTGATCTGATACCAAATGTTAGTCCCTTAAGTTCGATGGTTAACCAGGAAAGTGTAAAATACAACAAGTCTAATAATCACTAGAATGGACTAGTATTACTTGTAAATAAATGCAAGAATATATAAACAAAGTAATACAAGACTTAAAGCAATAAACAAGTAAAGTGGAACATTATGTATTTTTCAATTGTGTATTTTATTTATGATGTTAAATAAAATACAAGGTTGTGCGGAATCAAGATAATACAAATAAGTATGTATCCTAACAACCTATGAGTTACAAATAATCTATATTTGTCAAATAACTCTTTTGGATTGAGATACTTAAAGTTGTGAAGTATCCCTGTTTAAGATCGAGAGTATTTGGACAAATTCACTTTCATGCAAAGTGTATGCTTAAAAGTATTTTTCTCAAGGAAATGACTTTGTATCCTTTTATCCAACCATCTTTACACACGTATACTTTGGTAAAGAACAAGTGGATTGTTCTTTGGAAAGTGTGTAAAGGCAAAAGTCAATCCTCGATATCAGTGTTCAGACTTGTAGGGTCTAGAACACTAACAATCCTCCAGTGTACAGATCTGGTATGACTTTCCAGTGGACTCCGCCATTTGTCAGTCTTCTTTCTTCAGACTTCAGTCTTTGACTTCAGTCAGAATGTCTTCAGTAGAGTTGATCTGGACTGGGGTGAAGTCCAGTGAGCTAATCTGGAGAATACTCCAGATTTCCTATACAAGTATTTGCTCACTGGTCTTCCATTATTTCTGGACAAATCTTCAGAGGGACTCCAGATTCCAAGTCTGGAGTAGGTCCAGTAGAACACGTTTCTGGACAGATCTTTAGTAAGGCTCCAGTAGTCGAGTCTGGAGCGAGTCCAGTAAATCTGGACTAAATCTGGACCTAACATATAGGTAGACGAGACTATTCGCTTTGCACGATAACGTAGTTGCCTATTGTCGTGCGCTTCTTTGAGGTAAGATACACTACTTTGTCACGCTGAGGGTTCAACAAACGATGGTTTCATAATTATAACTTCCCAATTGGTAACGTATGTTGTTTATGGGTATATGGGTTACATGGGAGGTAATATGGGTTATGTAGTTGACCTTTGAGACCTGAAATGCAGTCCCTCATGATATGTATTGTAGTGCATGTTATGATATGCAGTAAAGTGTGATGTTATGAGATGCAGTATATGTCGTTATTGATTGATGTGGTGCATGTTTGTATGGCTTGCTCATCTAGTTCACTAGACTTGTTAAGTTTCCATGTCACGTGCACGTTTAAGGGCCCAAAACGTAAAAGCAGTTAATGTAGAAAGCAGTTATGTGGTTATATGTGTGTAATGAAGTAAAGCAGGATAGGCACATTTAGGGTGGTTCATCCTAATATGAAGTATTGTGTGTTTGATATGTGTTGTGCCTTAATGAAGTGTTTAAATCCATAATGTTTGAAATGGACAATTGTTTTATAACTTGAGTGTTATCTTACTTAGCTAATTCGTTAGCTAACACTTGTCTTTTGAAATGTGTTGCTCCCTCAGGTTTAGCGTAGCTGAGGTGTTGATGAAGATGAGTGAGGAATGGGTAGAATGCTTGATGAAGTCCTTAGCTACCCATAGATGCCGAACTTTTATAGACATTTGTTTATGTTTGTCTTTAATGGAGTTGGATTATTATGTAGTCGGTTGTTTTGTGTTGGGCAGC
This sequence comes from Erigeron breviscapus, assembly GCA_034093135.1. Taxonomy (NCBI): domain Eukaryota; kingdom Viridiplantae; phylum Streptophyta; class Magnoliopsida; order Asterales; family Asteraceae; genus Erigeron; species Erigeron breviscapus. The sequence goes on along the minus strand of CM067172.1, from coordinate 73,796,568 downwards.
CGACGGGTTTCTATTAAACTTGTTTTGATGATGCGATTAGTAACACCATTGAATAAGTAAACCAAACAGATTTTAATTGGTTTGGACTTTTAATGTTTCTTCCGCTTTATTTTGACGCCGTTAGGCGAAAATTTTTGGAAACCCGTATTTTTAAATGAAGGGTGTTACAAGTTGGTATCAGAGAAATGGTTTAAGTGAACCAAAGTTCGACCATGACCGTAGGATTTTGGACTTAAACCGATGAAGGATAAGTTAGGATTATGTAGGTGTGCCTAGCTTTGAGATGAAGTACATTAGGACGGGTTGGGATTGAGTGAGAGTGTAGGTTGAGGCTTGTTTGTGGTTTTATATGCAGCTTACGTAGATATCGTGTAGCCTTAATCTCCTTGTTCTCACTTTAATTCTTACTAACTGCCGTCATTACATTGTAGACAACATGGTTAACACTCGTGCTAACAGTCAACGAGATGGAACTAATGCTAGTGGTGCTCCGCCTAATGGGAATGGGGCTGGGAATGGTGTTAACCAAAGGCCTCCGCGAAGGCCACTTCCGGGTGCACAGCCCACAAGGTCGGAAATTGATAGGGCAAACCCGGTGATTGAACAGGTTCCCAATCAAGCAGAATTACATGAAGAGTTGAGAGCTATCCGAGCTCTTTTGATGAGAAATGAAGAGGAGTTAGCACAATTGAGGGCAGAAAGGGATGCTAGTTTGCACCGGAATGAGCATACCGATGGAAACTATTCGAACCGCTCAAACCGTGCTGAGCCATCGAATGTAAGGTCATTGGTTGCTCCTGAGGATGTAGTTGCTGAGGTGAATGGTGTAGAAAATATGGTGGAACCTCGAGTCGTGGTTGCCCCTCGTGTTAACAACTTTAAGTATGAGAGTTTTCAGAAATGTGGTGCTAAAGACTTTGATGGTACTCAGAATGCAGTGGGTGCCATGGAGTGGTTAGAAGACATTGAGGTGGTCTTTGCTTCATGTTATTGTCCTGATGACATGAAAGTTTTGTGTGCAACTCGTATGTTGAAAAAGAATGCCCGTAATTGGTGGAGGGCTACTACAGTTTCCATAGCTCCTGAGGTGCTAGCTGTGATGCCTTGGGGTACTTTTAAGGAGAAGTTCTTGGAGGAGTATGTTGGAACTCGAGAGTTGAGGCTGATTGAGAAGGAGTTTAGGGCCTTGACTGCTAAGCCCGGTGCTATAATGGAGTATGCCCATTCGTTCATGGAGAAACTCAAGTTTGTGGGTCATATGGTCCGTAGGGAGGTGGACCAGATTGAGGCATATTGTGATGGTCTCCCGGTTAGTTATCGTGGTCTATGTAGGCAGCACACTACCCTGTCTGCAGCTATTAAGGAGTCTAAGAGGTTAGATGATGACCTCAAATCTGAAAAAGTTGTTGAGAAAGCCGATGATAAGAAGTCGGGATTCAAGAGAAGATCTAATTGGTCTTCGGGTTCTAATAAGAAGTTCAAAGGTGGTTCTACCTCGAATGGAGGTAAAGACAAGAAGAAGAGTGGCACGTGGTGCCCCACTTGCAAGACTACTCATGATGGTCAATGTTCAGACAAGACCAAAAGGTGCCATAAGTGTGGTTCATCGGGGCATATTGCAGCTGATTGTAGGGATAGGATGCGTTGCTACAAGTGTCAAGAAACAGGTCATCTCATTGCAGATTGTCCACAGATGAAGAATGATGGAAAGAAGGCAGCCGCTCCAAAGACAAGAGTTCAAGCACTTCAAATGACGGTGGAAGCTGCTAAGGACAACGATGAAGTGGTAAGCGGTACTTTCCTTGTTAATTCAAAACCTGCTTCTGTTCTTTTTGATTCGGGTGCAAATAGGTCCTTTGTGTCTACCTTGTTTGCTCCTAAGCTTGAAAGAGTCACTACTCCCTTAGATTGTTCTGTAGAGGTAGAGATTGCCAATGGTACATTAGGACGGGTTGGGATTGAGTGAGAGTGTAGGTTGAGGCTTGTTTGTGGTTTTATATGCAGCTTACGTAGATATCGTGTAGCCTTAATCTCCTTGTTCTCACTTTAATTCTTGCTAACTGTCGTCATTGCATTGTAGACAACATGGTTAACACACGTGCTAACAGTCAACGAGATGGAACTAATGCTAGTGGTGCTCCGCCTAATGGGAATGGGGCTGGGAATGGTGTTAACCAAAGGCCTCCGCGAAGGCCACTTCCGGGTGCACAGCCCACAAGGTCGGAAATTGATAGGGCAAACCCGGTGATTGAACAGGTTCCCAATCAAGCAGAATTACATGAAGAGTTGAGAGCTATCCGAGCTCTTTTGATGAGAAATGAAGAGGAGTTAGCACAATTGAGGGCAGAAAGGGATGCTAGTTTGCACCGGAATGAGCATACCGATGGAAACTATTCGAACCGCTCAAACCGTGCTGAGCCATCGAATGTAAGGTCATTGGTTGCTCCTGAGGATGTAGTTGCTGAGGTGAATGGTGTAGAAAATATGGTGGAACCTCGAGTCGTGGTTGCCCCTCGTGTTAACAACTTTAAGTATGAGAGTTTTCAGAAATGTGGTGCTAAAGACTTTGATGGTACTCAGAATGCAGTGGGTGCCATGGAGTGGTTAGAAGACATTGAGGTGGTCTTTGCTTCATGTTATTGTCCTGATGACATGAAAGTTTTGTGTGCAACTCGTATGTTGAAAAAGAATGCCCGTAATTGGTGGAGGGCTACTACAGTTTCCATAGCTCCTGAGGTGCTAGCTGTGATGCCTTGGGGTACTTTTAAGGAGAAGTTCTTGGAGGAGTATGTTGGAACTCGAGAGTTGAGGCTGATTGAGAAGGAGTTTAGGGCCTTGACTGCTAAGCCCGGTGCTACTCCAGTCGCAAAGGCGCCATATCGCTTGGCTCATACTGAAATGAAAGAATTGGTGACGTAACTTCAAGAGTTACTTGACAAGGGTTTTATACAACCTAGTTCCTCGCCTTGGGGAGCTCCGGTTTTATTCGTAAAGAAGAAGGATGGTTCTATGCGCATGTGCATAGACTACCGTGAGCTGAATAAGCGAACAGTGAAGAATAAACATCATCTTCCACGTATTTATGATCTTTTTGATCAACTTCATGGTGCTTCATATGTAACATCCCAAAACGTAATCGTTCATGTTGACTAACGTCGTTAGGTCAAATTATAAGTCCGTGATACGTTTGTGTGGAAATATGTGTTTATATGTTATGTGATGACGTGTTAATGATATGTTATGATGACGGTGGTTAATGATATGTTATGATGACGGTGGTTAATGATATGTTATGATGACGGTGGTTAATGATATGTTATGATACGGTGGTTAATGATATGTTATGATGACGGTGGTTAATGATATGTTATGATGACGGTGGTTAATGATATGTTATGATGACGGTGGTTAATGATATGTTATGATGACGGTGGTTAATGATATGTTATGATACGAATGATATGTTATGATGACGGTGGTTAATGATATGTTATGATGACGGTGGTTAATGATATGTTATGATGACGGTGGTTAATGATATGTTATACGTGGTTAATGATATGTTATGATGACGGTGGTTAATGATATGTTATGATGACGGTGTTAATGATATGTTATGATGACGGTGGTTAATGATATGTTATGATGACGGTGGTTAATGATATGTTATGATGACGGTGGTTAATGATATGTTATGATGACGGTGGTTAATGATATGTTATATGACGTAATGATATGTTATGATGACGGTGGTTAATGATATGTTATGATGACGTGGTTAATGATATGTTATGATGACGGTGGTTAATGATATGTTATGATGACGGTGGTTAATGATATGTTATGATGACGGTGGTTAATGATATGTTATGATGACGGTGGTTAATGATATGTTATGATGACGGTGGTTAATGATATGTTATATGACGTGTTAATGATATGTTATGATGACGGTGGTTAATGATATGTTATATGACGGTGGTTAATGATATGTTATGATGACGTGTTAATGATATGTTATGATGACGGTGGTTAATGATATGTTATGATGACGTTTAATGATATGTTATGATGACGGTGGTTAATGATATGTTATATGACGTGTTAATGATATGTTATGATGACGGTGGTTAATGATATGTTATGATGACGGTGGTTAATGATATGTTATGATGACGGTGGTTAATGATATGTTATGATGACGGTGGTTAATGATATGTTATGATGACGGTGGTTAATGATATGTTATATGACGGTGGAATGATATGTTATGATGACGGTGGTTAATGATATGTTATGATGACGGTGGTTAATGATATGTTATGATGACGGTGGTTAATGATATGTTATGATACGTGGTTAATGATATGTTATGATGACGGTGGTTAATGATATGTTATGATACGTGTTAATGATATGTTATGATGACGGTGGTTAATGATATGTTATGATGACGTGTTAATGATATGTTATGATGACGTGTTAATGATATGTTATGATGACGGTGGTTAATGATATGTTATATACGAATGATATGTTATGATGATGTTAATGTACGATAGGTGTCGGGGATTACTATTAAGCACTCTTAGCTCTCTGTTTGCTCGCGTACACTACTACGAGGTAAGATACACTACTTTTGTCACGCTGAGGGTGCAACAAAAATGGTTTCATAAACTATAACCTCCAAAACGGTAATGTATAACCTATATTGTGGTTGGGTTGATATGGGAGGTATTCGGGGATTAAGGATGACGGTGCCTATGCTTAAAATGTTTCCCCGTAAATACGTTTATGATATGATATATGATGATATGTTATGATGACGGTGGTTAATGATATGTTTACGATATGATATGTTATGATGAACGGTGGTTAATGATATGTTGTAATGTTGTTATGTGCATGTATATGTGGCTTGTTCATCTAGAACACTAGACCTTATTAGGTTGCCATGACACGTGCACGTTTTAAGGGCCCTAACGTGAAAAGATGATAGTATGGATTAGTTTAGGTTAAAGGTGGAAATCTAAACTAAATATGATAAGTGCTCGAGCTAATTAGATGTTAAGTGTTATGCATAACCTGTGCCTTACGGTGGTAATAGGCACACTGTGCCTTACGGTGGTAATGGGTACACTGTGCCTTACGGTGGTAATGGGTACATCGTGCCTTACGGTGGTAATAGGGTACACTGTGCCTTACGGTGGTAATAGGCACACTGTGCCTTACGGTGGTAATGGGTATATCGTGCCTGACGGTGGTAATAGGTACGTCATGCCTGACGGTGGTTATAGGTATGTTAAAATGGTTGCTCGGATGGTTCCTTGCAACAAGTCATATGTGGCGAGTAGTTTCGGGTGGCCTGATGACCCACCTAATGTCATGAACATAGCGTACTACTCATGGATCGACATTGTCTTTCCTTAAAAACGGTAACTTCGGTTACAACTTAACGAGGTGAATCAAAGTGATCAAATTGATTAGGCACGCTTAGGGTCATGAACTCTATGCTTATATGTGATGTGGATATGTGATGTGGATATGTTATACGGTGGTATGAATGCCTAATTAAAATGACGTAATGTTTTAAAGTGACGATTTAAATGGATGAAATGTTTTGCTTAAACCTGGTGTTATCTTACTTAGCTTTATAGCTAACACTTGTTTCTTTTAATGTGTTGACACCCCTCAGGTTAGGCAGTGAGATGATGTGTGAAGCTTCGACGAGAGATGGGTAGATGATCAAGCTGGCTTTAGTTTACCCAATAGCTTCGCATAGACCTTATGTTATTGATTTCCTTTATGGAACTTATGTAATGACTATGTTATGATTGCTTTATGTTGGGCAATCTTATGGATTTCTTTTATTACAGATTTGATGCTATTAGTAACACCACCAATGTTTTCTCAACTGTTTTCCTTAGTTGAGTATTTTCCTAAATCGTTTCCGCATGATTTAACGCCGTTAGGCGAAATTTTTTGGAAATCCATATTTTTACAAAACGGGTGTTACACATATTTTTCCAAGATTGATTTGCGGTCCGGTTATCATCAATTGAAGGTTAAGAAGGAGGATGTTGCAAAAACAGCTTTTCGTACACGATATGGACATTATGAATTCTTTGTCATGCCTTTTGGTTTGACAAATGCTCCAGCTGCTTTTATGGATCTTATGAATCGGGTTTGTCGTCCATTCTTAGACCATTTTGTGATTGTTTTCATAGATGACATTCTGATTTATTCTAAGTCTAAAGCCGAGCATCGAGAACACTTAAGGGCTGTCCTTGAAGTCCTTAGAGAAAAGAAGTTATATGCAAAGTTCTCTAAATGTGAGTTTTGGCTTAGAGAAGTTCAGTTTCTTGGACATGTCATTTCTTCCGAAGGAATTAAAGTAGATCCCGCAAAGATTGAAGCTGTTTCTAAGTGGGAGCAGCCAAAGACTCCCACGGAGATCAAGAGTTTTCTTGGTTTAGCCGGCTATTATCGAAGGTTTATACAAGATTTCTCTCGTATAGCTAAACCAATGACCGAATTGACGAAGAAAGGAGTGAAGTTTGTGTGGTCGGAAGCTCAAGAGAAGGCTTTTCAAACGTTGAAGACGAAGTTATGTGAAGCTCCAATCTTTGCCTTACCCGAAGGTACGGATGATCTTGTTGTTTATAGTGATGCTTCCATTACAGGTTTGGGTTGTGTTCTTATGCAGAGGGATAAGGTTATTGCCTATGCTTCACGCCAATTGAAGCCACATGAAAAGAACTACCCGACCCATGATCTAGAGTTAGCGGCGGTGGTGTTTGCTTTGAAGTTATGGAGGCACTACCTATATGGCACTAAGTGTACCTTGTACACCGACCATAAGAGTTTACAATATGTGTTTACTCAGAAGGAAATGAATGTGAGACAAAGGAGATGGATGGAATTGTTGAAAGACTATGATTGTGAAATCAAATACCATCCCGGTAAAGCCAATGTAGTGGTTGATGCATTAAGTAGGAAAGTGCAGAATTTTTCATGTAGATTGATGAGCATGGTTGTACAAGCGAAGTCGGGCTTACTTGATCGTATCAAGGAGGCTCAAGTTAAGGCTTTAATGAAGGATAACATTGATAAAGAGAGTATTGGGAAGAAGAAAAGGTTAGTGATGGAGACGAATAGCCGTGGATTTCAGACTTATAAGGGTCGAATTTGGGTACCATTACTTGATGGTAATCGAGAGCTGATACTTGAAGAAGCTCATAGGTCAAGGTATTCAGTCCATCCCGGTGTTACAAAGATGTATGCAGATTTGAAGCCTATTTATTGGTGGCCTGATATTAAAGGAGAGGTAGCACATTTTGTGGAAAGATGTTTGACTTGCGCGCGGGTTAAAGCGGATCACAAAAAGCCATATGGAATGTTGCATCAATTGGAGATTCCCGAATGGAAATGGGATCATATAACCATGGATTTTGTGACCATGTTACCTAGAACTCCAATGTGTAATGATATGGTTTGGGTTATTGTGGATAGATTGACGAAGAGTGCTCATTTCTTGGCAACCCGCCAAGATGTGCCATTGACCAAGATGGCAAAGATGTATAATGATGAAGTTGTCTCAATGCATGGTGTTCCATTATCTATCGTTTCGGATCGAGACACGAGATTTGTATCTAGTTTTTGGAAGGGGCTTTAGAAAGCCCTTGGTACAAGAGTGAACTTGAGCACAGCCTATCATCCTCAAACCGATGGGCAAAGTGAGAGGACGATACAAACATTGGAAGATATGTTGAGGGCTTGTGTTTTGGAGTATGGTGGAGCATGGGACGACCATTTGACGTTGATTGAGTTTGCTTATAATAATAGCTACCATGCAAGCATTGGAATGCCGCCATTTGAAATGTTGTATGGTAGAAGGTGTAGGACTCCAAGTTGTTGGATGGAGCCAAGTGAAAAGCAAATTACAGGTCCTGAAATTGTAGAGATCTCAGCTGAGAAAGTTAATATTGCTAAAGAAGCTCTTTGCGTGGCAAGAGAAAGACAGAAAACTTATGCCGACAAGAAAAGAAGGCCGGTTGAGTTTGAAGTTGGCGACATGGTGATGCTGAAAGTATCCCCATGGAAAGGAGTCATTCGCTTTGGAAAGAAAGGGAAGTTAAGTCCAAGATTTATTGGACCATTTAAAGTTCTGAAGCGTATTAAAGATGTAGCTTATCAGTTGGAATTACCTCCAGAATTGGATGGAATTCACAACACATTTCATGTATCCTATTTGAGGAAATGTTTAGCCGAGGAGTCAAGTGTGATTCCTATTGAAGATGTGAGCATTGATCCAAGTAAAAGAATGATTGAGAAACCAATAGCGATACTTGGAAGGAAGCAAAAGAAGCTACTTAGGAAGTTGATTGACCTTGTGTTGATCAAGTGCAAGCACAACCATGGAGAAAGTCTCACTTGGGAAACCGAGTCGGTGATGAAAGAGAAATATCCAGAGTTGTTCCTTTCTGATGTGATTCCGGGGACGGAATCCTCTTAAGGGGGAGGTATTTGTAACATCTCAATCTTTTATTTAACGGTTGACTAGAGTCGTTAAGTCAACATAACGTGTCGTTAAGTCTTCGATAGATTTTATGCTTATATATAGTTAATGTGATATACGTGCGAGACTTGAATGTCTTATTGGTTGACATAGTAATGTGGTTAAGATGTAGTTAAATGCTTTTTGAGGTGTTAAAAGTGTTTAGTGAGTTATATATAGTCCATAGAGGTGTTTTGGGCAAGAAATATGACTTTATGAAGCTTAGGGACCAATTTTGACATGGTGTGAAAGTCAAAAACGGGATTAGGGTCTTGGAGGGAGTCATTAGTTCACCATTTGCAGAAAAATTACTTTTCTCTCAAGTCCTAGCCACCCCTTTGATCCCCTATCAAAATTCTAAGTCGAAAATCCTTCAAACGTTAGATTTAGGAGTGATTGATCGAGTATTTTGCATCCCCATTGTGATCTCCAGGTAATAGAAGTATTTTGATTTTGATTTTGTGTCTTTTTGATCACATGAGTCATTAGAAATCAGATCTAGACCATTGGAGGGTCAATTGATGTCGAAATAACGTTTGTTTTAATAATGCAAATCAAGAGTGGTTTAATAAAGGAGTTACTTGCATTATAATGGTTGAAAATGAAGGATTTTGATGTATGAAAGTCATGTAATTAATTTGGAGTCGTTTGGTGTTGGTTTAGGGTTCTTTCGATCGATGCTGTGCAGAATCGCGTCGGGTTGCGGCGCAACGCCTAGTTGCGGCGCAACTGGTTTCCAGACAGATAAGTTGCGGCGCAATATGTAGGTTGCGGCGCAACTGAGGGCTGGAGTTGTTGCGCAACATGTAGGTTGCGGCGCAACTCTAATACAGACAATTAAGTTGCGGCGCAACATGGTGTGTTGCGGCGCAACAGTGTCAGATTTGATGTATGTATGTATTGTAGTGCATGTTATGATATGACGTAGGATGTAGTGCTATATATGAAGTATGATGTAATGTTATGATATGCAGTAAGATGTAGTGCTATATATGAAGTATGATGTAATGTTATGATATGACGTAGGATGTAGTGCTATATATGAAGTATGATGTAATGTTATGATATGACGTAGGATGTAGTGCTATATATGAAGTATGATGTAATGTTATGATATGACGTAGGATGTAGTGCTATATATGAAGTATGATGTAATGTTATGATATGACGTAGGATGTAGTGCTATATATGAAGTATGATGTAATGTTATGATATGACGTAGGATGTAGTGCTATATATGTATTGTAATGTTATGATATGACGTAGGATGTAGTGCTATATATGAAGTATGATGTAATGTTATGATATGCAGTAAAGTGTGATGTTATGAGATGCAGTATATGTCGTTATTGATTGATGTGGTGCATGTTTGTATGGCTTGCTCATCTAGTTCACTAGACTTGTTAAATTTCCATGTCACGTGCACGTTTAAGGGCCCAAAACGTAAAAGCAGTTAACGTAGTAAATGTTTAGGTAATGTAGTCACCTAAACTAAATGATGCAGTTTCGAGCTCGTAAAACTTTGATGCAGGAAAGTGTTAAGCTTAACCCGTACTTGCCCTATCCCGGCTAAGTGCGTTGACGTAGGTTGCTTGGGTGGCTCCTTGCAACATGGTCTTTTTGATGCAGTTTGAGTAATACGAGGGGTCTGACCCGCCCTCATTTTTCTTGTACATACGGATTACTCGGGGATTGGCTTGCCATTCCTTAACGACGTTTGATGTTCAACTGAATGGTTGTCATCTAGTCGGGTGTAACTTATGTTGCACATTGACGCAGTTAAAATGTAGTAAAGCAGTTAAAACATAGTTGTTAGTCCCTCGATAGCTGCAGATCGCTCTCGAGATCGTCTATTGTTATGTCGTGAGTGCGGAATCCTCACGAGATAACTAGTTTGATTAGTTATCAAATATATTGCTAATTATATCAATATAATCGGCCTTATGTGATCTATCTTCGTTTTCTATATGCTAGAAACGAACTTAGTCGCCTTTGGTGTGTGAAATCTGAACTGGAAACCTCAATTTAGGGTTTCCATTCGTTTATATATGTTTCAAATCGATATTGGGCCTGCTGGGCTTTGTTCTTACGAACTTAGCAACCCAGCCCATATAACAAAGATTATCTTCGTTAGTTCCTAACGAAGATTATCTTCGTTAGTACTAAATACCATCAACATCTATGCTTAGTTATTTTTCAAGTACTTTATGTACAAGAAACCTAACATATATTATGTTTGTACTTGTATAACATACATAACAAACATCATATATAAACATATAAATAACACCAAAACATGTAATCGATCATTACTAAAACACGAAGTCCATAATCTATCAATTACATATAAATGAATAAGACATAAAACAACATAATGTCTTAATCTAAAAGACTAATCAAATCTAAGTTGCTGTTGTCACATCAACATGCATCAACAAACTCCCCCTTGACAGCAGCATCTTCGATTTCTTCAGTCTTCAAAAAGTCTTCATCATCCATCAAATAACAATCGTTTGCTATTTGCATGGATATTTTCATGTAAGCAGACTTGAAGAATCTTACGATATCGATCTTCTTCATTCTTCCAAAATGGTAAAAATGAGCATTCAGTATCGTATAATTTTCTCTGATCATTTCTTGAGAAGTTAACCAACTGCATTGGATCATACATTCTTCTCAACAATATCTTCTTCTTCGAGTCCGCATACATCTTGGCTTCACCAGAATTTCGATCAATCTCCCAATTATCCATCTTATCCAAGACATCTTGTGCCCATTTCTTAGCAGGGACTTTGATCATACATTTGATATCACGTTGAATATACTCAACATTTTTATCTGGCTTAACCACCTTCTTCTTTCGTCTTGGTTCAATATGAAACTTTGATTTTTCAGAGTCTTTCATATTCAATCTCAACTTGAAATCTTCGTGAAAGTTCTTACCAACCACATCTGCAAGACCATAACCACTTGGATTGATAATCCTGTTATTTCCAAGTTCATGTAAGTCTTCTTCACACAAACTTCTGAAATGTCTCTCACGCCATGCTAGATACTGACAACCTTCTGGTCTTTTAAGAACGAACAGCTTCAGTTCTTCATCATAGAACCAACTCCAGATTATTGTCTTATATTTTGCAGCATCTTTATCTGAGATGTGAGTCCAATACATGATGGGCTTCATAGTATCCCATGTGACTATATATTCATTAATTCTTTGCCCAGGCACAAGTCGATCAATCTCATGTAGTGGATCATCTTCTCTGAGAGGTACAGGATAATCATTTGGATCAAAAGGTCTTGTCAAGTTGATTTCCCAGTGAAAAGGAATCAATGCATCATCAATCTTAGCATATACCACAAAGTTTAAAACTTTAGCAGAACTACTAATTGAAGCTTGAAGCATTCTTTCCTTAACTTCTTTCCTTTTAATCTCTAACTCTTTTCTTTCTTCTAAAAATGGATCTTCAGAAGTTGAGTCCCAAACATCATCAAACCCATAAGGCTTCTTGAATATGTTTATATCCGGTTCAGGAACAAACTCACCTTCCTCAAGTTCATCACCATCAAAGATTAATTCTGCATCATCTGTATCATCTATTAAGATTACACAAAATGAACACCAGAATAAAATGAATAATCATGATAATAATAATAATAGAGATGAAATATAATTGCATTGAAATAAGATAGATTACATTCACATGTCGTAAACTTATTGCATGCAACCTAATATACACTTTATCAATCTTTATCAAAATCATAAGTTGAATCAGAATCAGAATCAGATTCCAAGGCCGTTTGCCTTTGAATCTGTAATTCTTTTCCTCTTTCAGTTTCTGCTTCTTGCTGTTTATCTAATAAGTTATCAAATACAGAATGAAAAGCATTTTCTTCGGTATTATAGTCATGTCCAAATTTTGCCTTAACTTCACGCTTTAATCGTTCAGTTTCAGCTTCAACTTGATCATCACTTAAATAATCAATCGATTTCGAAGAATTACCTGAGTCAAGTGCTTCAATAACTTCAGTCTCTCGAGGAGCACTTGATCCACCCGCACCAGAAGTACCAGTCTGGGTAGTATCTCTTCCTGTCTCCCCCTGAGTCTCAACCCCTTTTCCTTTGTCAGAAACTGGGCAAGAATCACTCCTATTACCAGCATTATCAGCATCATCATCATCATTCTGACATCTTGGCTGAACTGCTGATAATCTGCAAACTTCTTCAGGAACATCTCCCCCTTGATTCTTGACCCAGTTAACTAAAAAGGTCAAAGTACCTCGAACATTCGTAAGATCAGACTCTAACGTATCAACACGAGCCTGAAGAACATCGATACGCCTAACTAGGGAGTAATCTGAAGGAATAGGAGGAAAAGTAGGCAATCTGGGCAATATTGGTATAGCAGGAGGCAACAGTGGACGCAACGGTACACTACCGGCAACAGAAGCAACCGGTGCTGTAGAGACAGCAGGAATAGCAGCAGCAGCTGTAGATACTGAAGTAGTCTCAAAAATGTGTGCACGCTTAGCTCTGCGATAAGTAAGAGGAGCAGCCAGTGTCCTCTTCAATCCAACAGTACTTGTACCTTCATGAAATGGACTTGATGGCATACTTCTATGTTCCAATTCTTCTTGATAATCAAGTACAGCTTCTTGTTCAGTACCAACATCCTCATCCAGATTAACTTCTTCTTGATTAACATGTTCATCATGAACGGATTGATCCGTATCAGAAAGAACCGGTGAAGAATGACATGCCTTACTCCGACGCTCTCGGCGTAAAGCACCAGGTACATCTTCTCGAGAGAAGTGATATGAATGATCACTTCCTGAACAGCAGGTACATCATGAGCCATCTTAGTTCGATGCTCATTACCAGAATCAGCAGCGACACTATCATATTCATCTGTGTCTGCTTCAACAACATCATCACCACCATCATTCCCACTATCAGAGTCATCAGAATTGTCATCTGAACTCTCATCATCCTGATGATCAGAATTGTCTTCATCATCCACTAACATATCATCCGCAAAACGAGATCGATAATTTGGATTAATTAAATAACCAAACAGTGGTGGATCATTAAGACCAGCCACATTTCTAGTGTTAGCTTCTAAATCAGCAAATAAACGTAATGGCCAAGCATGTGGTGCATATCGAGGACCTTGATCAAATATCAAGTTAGGACAAAAGTGTCTAACGATTGCCATAACAAAGCGAGGATATAAGAGAAACCTATTTTTCGCTTTGGCATTGATTTGACCAATAAACGCATGATAGAAGTATGTTGAAAACGGATAAGGTCGATTATAGACCAAGGCAACCATCTGCGAAGAAATCTGAGCAGAAAGCTGATCAAATCCAGCCTTACGATTGCTCAGACTAACTAACAAAACGTAAGCAAGATATCTCCAACGTCCTTGAAATCCACTTTTGTCAAAAGGAAGCTTTATTTGACCAACATATCCCATTCTTTGAAAACACCTACGAATTAGGTCAAAATCATTAGCTAATTCTACTGCTTCGTCTGAATCGTCACCCAAATGCAGAATTTCACGAAGCATCGCAGCATTAAAATCAAAAGTGATTCCTTCGACAGTTGCTCGAACAAAGCTACGACCATTAACCATGACTTGATGAGCAGTCCTCCAGAAATCATCAATATACTGCCTAATCAATCTAGGTGAATCACAGAATGCAAAAGAAAGCCTAGAACGAGCAATAAAATCAAACATCCCATGATAGCGTTCACAATTATGCTGATCCGGATCAAGATTTAAGGCCAGATTGTGCTTCTTAACGAACTGACGTGGAGCAAGAGCCATTTCTGCAAAACAAATCATAATATAAAAACAATTATAGGATTAGCACAAGAAATTAATTGCAGGTTTAGATGAACTTAATCAATAATTTCATAAGTTGAAACTGTACGAAATTAATCTTTAAGTTCGTAAGTTAAGAATGTACGAGATAGACTTTAAGTTCGTTAGTTAGGAATGTACGAAGATAGACGTTAGGTTCGTTAGGTAACAATAAACGAAAATAGGTGTTAAGTTCGTTAGGTAACAATAAACGAAAATAGGTGTTAAGTTCGTTAGGTAACAATAAACGAAGATAGCGTTGAAGCATAACTAAGTTCGTTTGTCACAAGAACTTCTAACTTCGTTAGTTGAAAGAAGAGTCTAAGTTCGTAAGTCCTGTTTTTGAGAACCTTAAGTTCGTTAGTTAGGAATGTACGAAAATAGGTGTTAAGTTCGTTAGGTAACAATAAACGAAGATAGCGTTGAAGCATAACTAAGTTCGTTTGTCACAAGAACTTCTAACTTCGTTAGTTGAAAGAAGAGTCTAAGTTCGTAAGTTAAGAATGTACGAGATAGACTTTAAGTTCGTTAGTTAGGAATGTACGAAGATAGACTTTAAGTTCGTTAGTTAAATGTACGAATAGACTTTAAGTTCGTTAAGTTAAGAATGTACGAATAGACTTTAAGTTCGTTAGTTAGGAATGTACGAGATAGACTTTAAGTTCGTTAGTTAGGAATGTACGAATAGACTTTAAGTTCGTTAGTTAGGAATGTACGAATAGACTTTAAGTTCGTTAAGTTAAGAATGTACGAATAGACTTTAAGTTCGTTAGTTAGGAATGTACGAGATAGACTTTAAGTTCGTTAGTTAGGAATGTACGAATAGACTTTAAGTTCGTTAGTTAGGAATGTACGAATAGACTTTAAGTTCGTTAAGTTAAGAATGTACGAATAGACTTTAAGTTCGTTAGTTAAGAATGTACGAGATAGACTTTAAGTTCGTTAGTTAGGAATGTACGAATAGACTTAAGTTCGTTAGAAAATAAACGAAAGCTAACTTCGTAGACATTCTGAACAGCAATTGGTTCCAAAATCAAATATTTGATTCGTAAAACATTGATTAACACTTTATTTGCCCAAAATCAATCGCAAAACATTTGTATCACTAAAATGAAGCATAACCCACTTCGATTTTACAAACGAATTAAGGATCCAATGGATTTAAAATCAAAAACGAAATTAGATGTGACGAAAATAAGTTCAATTTTCTGATGAACAAGTCCAAACGAAGTTAAAGACTATCTTCGTAATAACGACATTGTACTTAGAAAATTTTTCAAGATTCTTCATCACGAAACTTTCCACGATTCAACCCTTTGACCTAATCCTGTGCATAGCAACAACTCGTTAAAAGCAACCTGTTCATGCCTTGTACCAAGAAGTACCACCATCTAAAATCATCATCATAATGTAAGTATTTTACAAACATTATAATCTTGAATAAAAGCAAAACCCCAAGGTCTTAAACCAAACATCAACAAACCTGAAAATAATCAATTGACATATTAACAACATTACCAATCATGACCATGATACGGAGAACATTTCTCTAATCATTGAGATGCTTGACGGAAAACCATCGTGAAACACTTAAGTCCCATATGAGAAGCCGTCTACAAAACAAACAAACAATGAATAGTCCAAAAATCCAATGAAGAACTTTGTAAAGTTTTCGAAATCATGTCATAAAACAAGGTACGAAAACCAAAAGAAATAAGTATCAACACTGATTATTTTCACTAAATACATGAATTGTGAAGTAAATAAATACTCCAAAGACAAGTTCAAGTATTCTTCTTTCGCGTGCTCATATCTGCATCACAACATTGTCACTTCACACCAAAAATCTTGTCTCCACGACATCATCAGTGTGAATAACACTGTATTGCAACAAAGATCAGCACTCCAACTTTATCTTCTTAACCTGAACACTGCACACTTACCAAAAAACTCATTAACGCAACAAGAGCAAAGGCACAGTAATGCAGAAAATTCAAGTGAAAATACACAAAATTAGGATTAACAATTACGAAATACTCAAGATTCTAATAAAAGATCAAGGGAGGTCATTCCATTGTCAAACCGTAAAAGGTCACCAAGTTATCAATTAGATTCATAACTTGTAAAAACTGAAACTTGTGAGATTTCAAATAACATTGACTTGTCACATAAGATTTAAAAGATCATTTTCTAACTTTAACAAATTAATGTCCATATCAGAAAATCTTCTTTTAAACTAATCACTTAACCTCATCAAGAATTCAAATGAATGAATTCTACAAAACATATACTCAACAGAATTTAAGTAGAATCTCTCGTGCAAAAAGAACTTATGAAAATACTTATTTTGACTCAATAAAATCGAAAAAATAAATTAGAATAAAAAATTACAGAATAATAAACTAGTCTATACACAATAGTTATCTTAATTTATTCATTATTTACATGTGACTAGGGTACTGCTGATCAGATCAGATTAGCATTTACATAAGCCTACTAGCGAGAAATAATTCTCTTATTATTAGTTATGAACATTGATCCAAAAATGATTACCAATATGTTTGTCCTCTTAAACACTCGGTACGTCCAGTCTCCTTTTTGGTTTGTGGCACTTTCGTATTACTTGAGCCAAGGACAGTCACCATGTAACCTAGTAAGTTAATCATGCCACAAGTTTAGTTTGCGAACTTATGTACCCCATGTTCAGATACACTCTCACAATCGAAACAAGCACTAAGATTAAGACATTTGGTAATTAAAGTGAGAAGGTCTTTAAGAATCAAGTCAGCGGTGACATGTCGGTGATTCCTTACGCGCAAAGCGACTTAACTTGACTCACGTACGGAAATATACTTAACATTGCATAATGCCAAGTACTTGCATATTTGTGACATTAATTTTATTTTAAAGCACTTATGAAAACCCGTGACTTTCTATGAGACCCGTGTAGCGAACTTTCTGACAACCTATCCCAAGTTGGAAACTTTAGGTAGGCTGGGTATACAAAGACACCCCAAGGACTTACTTGTTCGAATCTCAAAGGCCACATTAGCTTCATATTTTCAACAGATTTATTTGATATTTGTATATCTTGTCACAAATATACATCCGAAAAAGCAATACATAAACATATATGTATCCGAGACCTTCTTTATAAAGACCAAATATACATAATTATAATGCAAGATCTTTCATAAGATTTAAAGGACTTGCCTATTTTAAGAACAAGTATTCTCAGCCATATATCTGAATACGTTTCCCATAAGAACATTGTATACATTTAAGTTCAGATTATAAGGAAACCTTGGTACTTTGTGCCTATCGATACATCATATAATGGTATCACTGAACTGAGCATTTTAAAGTACAATTAAGTAGGCTTAAAAGCTAAAGTATCTTCACGTCTAATCATGTAGTGCAGTAATTTTATTTTATTTTATTTTTTTTATTTTTTTTTTTTTTTTTTTGACACTATCTATATACGACTTAAACTACTAAGACTCGAAAAGAAAATTTAAGTTCTTTGAGAGAAACTACTCGGCATTCTTCATACCATTGAGTTGATATAACAACTCATGACGAGGTCTATCAAAAGCTTTAGTGTATAAATCAGCAAGGTTATCATCAGTAATAACCTTTTCTAAATGAATAAGCTTTTTCTCAAAACAGTCACGTAAAAAGTGATGCTTTATATCTATGTGCTTGGTGACTTTAAAGTTTTTCGGATTCTTAGTAATATCTATGGCAGACTTATTATCGATACAAATAGGAGAGTCAGAGATATCCATACCATAGTCGCGCAATTGTTGCTGTATCCAAAGTACCTGAGAACAGCATTGACCAGCAGCTATGTAGTCTGCTTCACAGGTAGACTGTGCAACAGATGTCTGCTTCTTGCACTGCCACGATATAATTCTCCCCCCTAAAAGCTGACATCCACCTGACGTTGATTTCCTATCCGAACTGCAGCCACCATAATCCGAATCAGTATAAGCTTTGAATTCAAAGGAACCATGCATGGGATACCAAAGCCCTAGACGAGGCTTGGCCTTCACATAATGAAGAATCCTTTTCGCAGCTTTCAAATGTGACTCTTTCGGATTAGCCTGATATCTAGCACACATACAAACAGCAAAGGTAATGTCTGGACGTGAAGCCGTCAGATACATTAAAGAACCAATGATAGCCCGATATTGAGTTGCATCGACGTCTGGATCATTAGTTTTATCAGGACACAGCCCATGATTAGTCTGAATGGGAGTAATTGCATCTTTAGCATCAGTCATTCGAAACCTAGTAAGAAGATCTTGAACATACTTGGTCTGATGAATAAAGAACCCATCCTTCAGTTGATCCACCTGTAGTCCAAGGAAAAAAGTTAATTCCCCCATAGCACTCATTTCGAACTTAGCCTTCATGCTATGCTCAAATTCCTTGCACATAGTCTCATCAGATGAACCAAAGATAATATCATCGATGTAAACCTGTACGAGCAAGTAGTCCTTCCCTTTCCATTTGATAAACAACGTGCTGTCAATAGAACCTCTAGTAAAACCATTTTCATGCAGATGAGTAGACAGTTTTTCATACCATGACCGAGGAGCCTGATGTAAACCATATAGAGCCTTATCAAGACGATATACTCTATTAGGGAAGTCTGGATCCTCAAACCCCGGAGGTTGATCTACATACACTTCTTCTCTTATTTCCCCATACAAAAAGGCACTCTTTACGTCAAGTTGATACACCTTTATACCTTTATAACTAGCAAATGCCAGAAATAATCGAATAGCTTCAAGTCTAGCTACTGGTGCAAATGTCTCATCGTAATCGAAGCCTTCTTGTTGCTCAAATCCTCTAACCACCAACCGAGCCTTATTGCGAGTGACTACACCTTTGTCATCCTTTTTACAACGAAAAACCCATCGCGTTGATAAAGGAGATTCACCCGGAGGTAAGTCAACTAACTTCCATACATCAAGCTTTCTAAACTGAGCCAATTCTTCTTGCATCGCCTCAACCCATGACGGATCTTTAAGAGCCATTCCAACATTTTTAGGCTCTATCTGAGAGATGAAGCAAAAGTACAAGTACCAAGTAATAGCCCCAGTATCCTTAATTTCAGCAAACATACTTGACAAATTTTTCCTATTCTGATTTCTCGTGCGAACAGAGGCAGAAGCATCACCAATGATTTGCTCTACTGGATGATCCTTGTTGACTCTTGTTTGAGGAACCGTATCGACTGTAAGATCATTTCCCAAGTTAGTCTGCACATGTTGCTCTGGAGTTTTAGGCTCCTCCTGATTTTCACCTTCCGTGTCATCAGTATCATAGAAGGAGTATCAGGTAGAGGTATATGTAAAGGATCAGTAGGATCTTTAGGAGCAGTCTCTAAGGTAGAATCTGCTTCTTTGGATCCACTTGATTCTCCAGATTTAGAAGCAGGCTTAATGAATGGTGAAGAAACAGGAGAAGAAACAGGACCACGAAAAGAGGTAAAGACACCATCATAATCGAAGTCATTAGCAGGACCAATGTGTACAGCAGGTTTATGAGTGACAATTACCACATTTGTACCAAAATTAACTTTGCCAGTTTTCTGATTGTACACACGCCGAATTGGTGTACTAGGTATATAGCCTAAAAAGAAACCCTCCTCAGATTTAGGATCAAATTTTCCCTGAGGAAGAACTTTAAGAAAAGTACAAGGAACACCAAAAGGCTCAACATTTTGCAAATTGGGCTTTGTGTTGTGCAAAAGTTCATAACAGGTTTTCTTAAACCGTTTAACTGTTAAAACCCGATTTAAAATGTGACAAGCTGTATTCACTACCTCCCCCCAGAAAGTAACAGGAAGCCCTGAATCAGCAAGCATCGTCCTAGCCGTTTCTATCAATGTCCTATTTTTCCTTTCAGCTACTCCATTCTGTTGTGGCTCATGCGGTGCACTGAATTGATGTTGAATACCCTTGGTCAAGCAAAAAACCGTAAGAGTATTATTCTTGAACTCAGTGCCATTGTCACTCCTGATTCTCTTAACTTTAATTTCATGGACATTCTCAACTTGTCTAACAAAATCCATAAACCGGTTTGCGGTCTCGTCCTTTGTCTTCAAGAAAAATACCCATGAGTACCTTGAGTAATCATCAGTGATCACCAAACAGTAGAACATCCCTTCAATGCTTCTTTCGTTCACAGGACCAAAGAGATCCATATGAAGTAGTTCGAATGGTTTGGATATAGTGTTGTGCACCTTTGGTTTGTGAGGATTCTTGTGTTGCTTACCTTTCAAACACGGTACACATTTATCTTCCATCCCAAACTTCTTATCTGGAACACCTTCAACTAATCCAAGACTAACAAGTTCATTCATCTTCTGAAAGTTGATATGTCCCATCCTACGATGCCAGAGGAGAGATTCAGACTCATTTGCTTTGCTCAACAAACAGAGGGGCTCCGTTGGATTATCAACACCTAAAACTAAGCCATAGATGTCTCTCTTCCTAGGAGCTCTGAGCATTATCCATTCTGGTGGAATAACGAAACCCGACTTCAATATGAATGCCTCCTTTTCTGTGAAATGAACATTGTTGCCCTTGTCACAGATCTGTGAGACACTCATTAGATTATGAGTAAGTTGTTCCACATAGTTTACTCTTTCTAGAGTAAGTTGTCCATTGACGACATCTCCCTGACCGGTGATGTTGCCGCCCTTGGATCCAGCAAAACTAACGTACGACCCATTTATACCAGTATAATTGGACAAGAGTTTCCTGTCCCCTGTCATATGCCTGGAGCATCCACTGTCAAGGTACCATAAATGGATTGGTTTCCTAGGAACTCCGTGCACATAAAATGAGAAAAATTAGTTTTCATTGGGGACCCAAACCTTCTGAGGTTTGGGTCGACCCTTCTCATCCCTTAGAATCAGTTCAGTCCAATACCCATTGCTGGAAGCCGTGGGTGAGACATGATTCTCGTCTCGTCTTCTCGCTGGAGGAGACTTCTGACCTCTCGTCGGAGAAGTGATAAGAATAGAATTCGAGCTTTAGTGTGTGTTTTAGTGTGTGTTAATGGAGGTTTCTAGTGAGAGAAAGTTGAGAGAGAGTAGAGAGATGTCAGGGAAAGATTAGCTAGTATTATGTGGTAAAAGGTTACATATCACATTATGGAGGGGGTTTATATACTTCTATACATTTTACACTATGCCCCCTTCCATACTTACAACTTTACATTCTAAGTACAAAGTAACATAAAGAATACAAATCACCTACTACATTTATATATCTAACAATCTCCCCCTTAGTAGTGATTTAAAAAAAATATCCAGTCTCTGTCTTGCTTTAAGCCCTTGTATTTGGTCTACCTTTGTTCGGATGCCAGAACCAGTTGTCTCCTTCGGGTCTGTTAGCTGGAACATTCATATTTGCTTCAAAGTTTATTGGAGGAATGTTATGTGGTCCTGGAAGATGACTAGGTTCGTACTTGATCCAACAACCTCCTCGTTGACGTACGACGTACTTAGACTTCTTAGCATTCTTTGCTTCTCTCATCATTCTAATGCTGTCTCTGTACTCGAGTCTTTGGTTAATCTTGGAGATTGCTTTATCAAACACTTCCCTTTTCTTTTCATCTACCTCGTCTTCTTGGAGGCACAACAATACATTCTTACAAAACTCCAACGTTCCATCAGAATAGGAGGCAAGTTCATCCATGCGAATGAAGATCTTCTTCTTTCTGCTATTCACAAACACAACTCCGAAGGATGGTTCTTCAATAATATGAGCAATACTCAGCTTTTCAATATCTACAGTGTAAAGACTTTGATCTGGATAGGGCACATTAATCTTTCTCTTCACAACTTCAAATCCTATCTGAAAATCTTCCAATGAAGCATATTGAATGCAACTTGACATGTATCTTTTCACAGCATCAAAAGCAACAACATCTTCTTGGTATCTTTGCATGGCATTCAGGAAATGATTGTAAAGGAAGATAATGTCGTCCACTGGCAAAAGTTTAAATTGAGCTTCTGTGAACCGGTAGATCTTGTTATTATCCCTCTTGACATGAAAACATGGGATAGAAATAGAAACTCTCTTAATCAAGATCACCCTGATCAGCACCAATATCTTATGGTTTCTCTGTTCTTTCAGCAACTTTGGGTTATATTGTTTTGTAAGTTTAAGAAGCGCTGTATATTCTTCGATTTGCCTGGCTTCCTTAAACTTATACATTGAGTCTAACTCTGGTCTCTTGGTTTTAGTGACCTTAGTTGCTCCACAAAAAATAGGGTAAGCCCTTTCTTCCAGATATCTCGATTTCTTAGCTGCTTCTTTTGGTTTAATGCCGAGAGCAACCATTCTTTCTCTATCCCTCAAGAAGTATCCCCGATTAATAAAATTTAATTGTTCTTCAGTTAGCTCAGTTGGAAAATAATCAGGGAGGACTTCCTCGGATGTGATTGCCTCTCGCAAAACCTGTTTGTAAGTAGATTTCTGAAAATTCTGACTTGCAGTTTCTGGAGTCTTTCTGAGTTCATCAAAATTGTTGAAATCATTAAAGTTATAATGTTGTGGAGTTGAGCTAGCACGAGCAGATGATTCTCCAACTTCTACTCTGCTTGAAGGACCTGTTTCAAAATAATCTAGATCTGCAAATTCTTCAAACACAGGTTCTTCAACAACTTCTACATTTGTTGGATTCTCAACAATCTCTGGTTCATCAAATGTTACATTATCTTTTAACGCTTCAACTTCTGCATCATCTTCAGCAAATTCAACAACCTCATCTTCAATCACAAACCCTTCATCATCATCAACGATTTCAATTTCTTCATCATTATAATCCACATCAGAATCATCACCAAAAGCTTCTACTAACCTTCTTTCAATCTCATCATTCAAAGCATCGTTCTCAACATTCTCAACATTTTCAACCTCTGCTCTTTCTTCTATCACCACTTCTTCATCCAAGATTTCTTCAGCAGTGTCTTCAAAGATTTGGGCAACTGCCTTGTTAACTGCTTCAGTTACTAGATCTAAAATAGCAGCATCAACTTTGGTTTGAAATCTAGAACTTTCAACATTTTCACCCTCTGCTCTTTCTTCCATTACCACTTCTCCAACATTTACTTCAACACTTGCCGATGTTTTCAATATTGGCTTGACCTTCTCCTTGGTTCTCCCCCTCGGGGTGATCATCAGAATCAGGATCATCCCGACGAGAAGGAACCGAGGCCGGTCGGCAAGACTCTAATGCTAACAGTCCGAGTTCAAAGGCAGCAAGCTTTGCATCATACTCTGCTTTTTGATTTGCAACTTGATCTTGTAAATCTTTAACCCTCCTTTCTGTTGCTATTTCCCTTTCTCTCACCTCAAGAGCATTTAACACCCCTCTTTCCGTAACAGTCAACAAATCACCTTCAGACCTTAGAATATTCAATAACACTTCACACGCCGAGTCTTTTGTAGGTAAATTTGTTGATGTTGATGGATTTTCATTTGGTGTTGGTGTTCTTTGTGTTTGTGTGGGAGGTGGAGTATCCAACCCGGGGGTTGTTGGCACACTTGTGGTGTGACCTAAATTCAGCGATGCTGATTCAGGATTTCCTGCGGATCCCTGGGATATACCCTCACCAGCAGTTGGAGATTCAGTGGCTTTGCAACCAGAATCGGGTTGTGTCCTAGACTGTGATAAATCACTGTCCGGGACTTGTTGTTGGGAAACACCACTAACAACACCGGGGTCACTGAGAATGCCCGTTAATACAGGCTCAGTTTGATCCTGAGGAACAGCAGTGTCACTACGGCGTTCATACTGCTCCCCAGTCTCTGTCTGAGGACTGTTACCTGCGGCTAAAGCTGGCGTGATGTTAGCTAAGGCAGGATTTCCAAGCTGTCCTTGAGGGTCACACAAAGTGGGTCCCTCTCCGCTTGTTCCGCACCAGTACTCAACTGGGCTTGTGAATCAGTGTCCCTAGGGGATCTAGACTCTTGTGCAACAAATGAAGGCGAGAGGTGGGGCTGGTCCTCTTTGTTTTCAACACTCTCATCCTCCAAATGAGGAGAGTGTGGTGAGCGTGGCTTATCCCCGTGAATATCTGAGACTAACTCCTGTTGTGAGGAGTCAGAATGGCGAGGAGAATCCGGTGCAAGCGAGAATGGGCAATTCCCGACTTCTACCCTAGGGTAAACAACCCGGCTAGACTCGGTGGTTTGAACTATCGGAGGGCTAACGTTTTCTTTATGCCCTTGTCCTAACCCTGACCGCACATCCTCTCCGGTATTTTCAACTCCTCCCTCATTCCTTCCTTGTTCCTCCAGCACAACATCATCGCCAGTGCTCACATGCTCAGTCTCAATCTCACATTCAACATTATGCACAATATTTGTTGCCTGTTCAACATCAAACTCCGCCGTGGCACCAGGTTGTTCAGTTATATCTGCAGAAGTAGATTCAATTGTTTGTCTTGCAGATTTAGACGACTTATGTTTTCGTTTCTTCTTCTTTGATTTCTGCTTTAGAACACTTCTAGCAGCCATCTTAAGTCGTCTCCCTGGTGGTGGAGTTGGTTCATTAGGTAAAGCTGAAGCCAACGGTGTTGGATCAAATACAGGTGTAGAATGAGGTGGTGTAAAGGTTGGTGGATTCGGTGAAACAACGGATGGTAAAGGCGTTGATTGCGAAGGTGAAGATTGTGAAAGGTTAACGGTTGGTGTAGATTGCAAAACAGGTGATGAAATTGGTTCAGGTGTAGCAACATCTTGCTCAAAAATAACTCTTTTTGTTTTTCTTTTCCTCTGCTCAGAGGCTCTTCATCTCTAACCCCTCTTTTTCTTTTTGACACTAGGACCCTCACTTGGTGACCTATGCTCAGCTTGGGAAGGAGTCTGTCGGCTTTCAGACCCCATCGCTAGACTAACCACTCAAGATAAGCCCTAAGGTGAGGACTCTGAGCAGGAACCAGGTTTATCAAAAATGGTGGAATCGGAAAAGGTCTTACTGTTTCACAACTTGTGCCTCTTACGTTGGATTTATACAAGGCAATCACACATTTGAAATTATTTTCCATCTTTGGAATCTCTTCTGAATTATCAAGTGCATCTTCGATAACCAGAGTGAAAAATCTGATGAAGGGAATGTACTTTCTGTCTTGTTTATTCTTCCCCTTAACAACTTGAATCAGCTTTTTCCATATAATTGCCGCAAAGTCACACTGCACGTTGTGAGTGACTACATAGTAGATTGCCAATGAATCTCTGGTCATCAGATCAATACCCTTCTGTGATGGCATTAGGCAAGTTGACAGAATATTGTACATTGTATGCCATAGAGTGGCTACATTACTTCTTCTGAAGTCTCTCATTGTATTCAAATCTCCTTCATACCCCAATGAATGAACTCCAGCCAACATTTCTACTACAGATGGGAGTTCTTCGTATTCTTCCAGAACAGGAAATCCAACAATTGTTCTAAAATCATCCAGAGTCAATCTACAGTTGAAGATTTCAGCTTCTGATTCTAATGAGTATTTGAAGTAGTCTGCTGTGTTGTGCCTTTTACTTCCTCGCACATATTCAATTGATTCCCACAGCTCGAAGACATACTTCTCAGGTACAAGTGCACCTCCAGTTAAAGCATTATTTAGTGGATGATAGCTGAGAATCTCTGGAATGATAGGAAATTTGCAAGCAAAAGGAATATGTAATGCTTGATTAGCTTGCATTTCATTGAATCTCCTTCTCTGAACATTGCCATCTTTGTTCTTTATTATTTTGTTTTCTGTTAAAGACAAACTGACCAAAGTATTTGACCAGAAAAGACATGTTAAGCACAAAAAAAATAACAAAATATACCAACTTTTAAGAAACACATTTATTACACAGACACTGTTTTGCATATATATTGAAAATGAGAGAACAAAGTAGTACACAAAGGCGTTCGATACCTTGCATCTCACCCAAATGTATATACAAAACATGACAATATATAGAATCACATAAGTATTAAAAGATAAGAAAACAAGGTAGTACACAAAGGCGTTCGATACCTTGCCTCTCACTCTAAACACTTATGAAATACTATATATTTACATACACAATACACATATACAAATAAACATTTTAAAAACACAGCACAAATAATAATAAAAGAAACATAGAAAAAAAATAAAGAAAAAAACTTTGAAATTCTAATTTGTATTGGAGTTGAAACATGTAAATGCAGAGCTCAAAGCTCTGCAAATGAGCTGTTTAGATTCACTCCTTTGAAATGTATGAAATTTTCTTATATTGAACAACAAAAATGTTGTCAATTGATAAAGACCAATTTCAATGAGGAAAATTTCATGTTGAACTGTTTGCCGAGCAAAATGCTCTGCAAACAGTTGAATTTAAGATTTTGTGAAAATTTTCATTTTGTACTGTTTGCCGAGCAAACTGCTCTGCAAACAGTTGAATTTAAGATTTTGTGAAAATTTTCATTTTGTACTGTTTGCCGAGCAAAAAGCTCTGCAAACAGTTGATTTTAAAACTTTGATAAAATTCTCATTTTGTACTGTTTGCCGAGCAAAAAGCTCTGCAAACAGTTGATTTTAAAACTTGGAGAAAATTCTTGTTGAAAAATTCACTTTGTACTGTTTGCCGAGCAAAATGCTCTGCAAACAGTTGAATTTAAAAAACTTGGTGAAAATTTCACTTTGTACTGTTTGCCGAGCAAAATGCTCTGCAAACAGTTGATTTTAAAAAACTTGGTGAAAATTCACTTTGTACTGTTTGCCGAGCAAAATGCTCTGCAAACAGTTGTTTTGAAGAATTGGTTGAAGTCTTGGACTTTGAAATTCCAAAATGAACTGTTTGAAGACTTGAAAAACTTGGAAAACAAAACTGTTTGCCGAGCAAACTGCTCTGCAAACAGTTGAATTTAAGATTTTGTGAAAATTTTCATTTTGTACTGTTTGCCGAGCAAACTGCTCTGCAAACAGTTGAATTTAAGATTTTGTGAAAATTTTGGAATTCAAAATTGCTTGTTTGCCGAGCTCAAAGCTCTGCAAACAATAGATTTTAAAACTTTGAATTATTTTGAAAACCAAAATGGCTTGAATGCCGAGCAAAATGCTCTGCATTATGTTGTTTTCATGACTTGGTGAAAAACAAGGTTGGTTTGATAAAAACAACTATTTGCCGAGCAAAAAGCTCTGCAAATGACACTTTTGATCCAAGACTTTGTTTGAGATTACCAAGTACATGTTAAACAAACTTTATGATGATTTGACGATGATCAAGAATAAAGTACCCATTTGCCGAGCAAAATGCTCTGCAAATGATACTTTTCATAAAAACAAACAGTTTACCCAGCCCTTTAACCCATTAAAACCAGAAAAACTCAAACATAAGCAGATTAAACCATTCAGTACAGAGTAACAACTAATACAAACCCTAAACATGCATCTACAATCATCAAAACATGAATCAAAACACCAAAATGAGCATAAAAAATTAACAAGTTCAACTTGGCATTTAATCAAACAGTTGGTGTTCATAAAGAAAACGAGTAACCTTACCTCAAAAACAATGATCGAATGAAGATAGACGATGATTTAGGCTACAAATATGATCTCCAGTTTACACCCACTTGGATTATTATGACTTATATGAAGCTTTTGATTGATTGATGTGATGTTTTGATCGGTTTTAGAAAGAAAAAGTAAGGAAAACTGATTTGAATTTGAATTGTGAATGATAATGGACCGCCCATTTTGTATATAAATCACGAATCCGGGTCACGGGTCTGGGTTTGACCCGCGTGTCAACCCGGATCACAAACTAAACATGGGCTAATCATGGCAGTTGGGTTCAATTTGATATTGGGCTTAAACTCATTTTGGGCTCATGATGGTTTTGGGCTGAAACTAACAACTTTAAAAAATAATAACAAATTAACATAGAAGAAAAAATAAGAAAAATAAAAATAAAAAAAATTACACAGATTAAAAAAAATTAAAAAAAATTAAAACAAACAAAAAAAATCTTTTTATTATTTTAGGATTTTCTAATTTTGTATTTTGATTTTTCAATTTTAAAATAACAAACACACATACAAATAATAAAAGAAAAAAATTTAAACAACTAAAGCAAACAATTAACAAGTAAACAAACAAATATTTACATGCATTTGCACACTCCCCCTCAAATACAGCATATTTGACTATACTAAATTTACAAACTCCCCCTAAAATCATGCATTCTACCCTTTTTCTCCCCCTCAAACATTGCATGTAATAACAATTAAAACACATCAATGTTTGAAACAGAAAATAGACATAGAAAACATGGCATGAAAGCAGTTAAGTTTGTAAATCAAGCATTCCCAACTTGGTTTTCAGAAAATTGAACCTGTTTTCATCCAAAGGTTGGTGAAAATATCAGCAAGTTGGTAGTCTGTTGGGACAAAATAGAGTTCGATGTTACCTTTCTCGACATGATCTTTAAGAAAATGGTACCGAACATCTATGTGCTTGGTCTTTGTGTGCTGTACAGGATTGCAAGAAATAGCAATTGCACTCTTAGAATCACAGTATATGGGAATTCTGTTAAATTGAAATCCATAATCAGTCAACTGTGTCTTCATCCAAAGAACCTGTGAACAACAACTTGCTGCAGCAACGTATTCAGCTTCTGCAGTAGATGTGGATACACAATTCTGTTTCTTTGAAGACCAACTGACCAATCTATCCCCTAGAAACTGTACACTCCCAGAAGTACTCTTTCGATCAAGCGTACAACCTGCATGGTCAGCATCCGAATATGCAATCAACTGAAACCCGGTATCCCTCGGATACCAGAGACCAAGGTTCACAGTGCCTTTCAGGTATCGGAAGATCCGTTTAACGGCCTGGAAATGACTTTCCTTGGGATTGGCCTGGTACCTGGCACACATGCATGTGGCGAACATAATATCTGGGCGACTTGCAGTCAAGTACATGAGTGACCTATCATACTGCGATATTTCTTTTGATCAAAAGATTTTCCATTTAAGTCAGCATTAATCTTTGTTCGAGCTTCCATGGGTGTCCCAATTGTTTGACAATCCATCATATCAAACTTTTTCAACATGTCAAGAATGTACTTAGATTGACAAATAAAAGTACCATTTGACAACTGTTTTACTTGAAGACCAAGGAAAAAGTTTAATTCACCCATCATGCTCATTTCAAATTTCTTGATCATTAAAGCAGAGAAATTCTTGCAGTATTTAGGGTTAGTTGACCCGAAAATTATGTCATCAACATAAATCTGGATTAGAATGATGTCACTTCCTTGTCGTTTGATAAACAAGGTAGTGTCAATCAAACCTTTGCTAAAACCAGATTTCACAAGATAAGAGGATAGAGCATCATACCATGCACGAGGCGCTTGTTTCAGACCATATAATGCCTTGTCTAACCTGTAAACATAGTCTGGATGTTTTGAACTTACAAAACCTTCTAGTTGTTCTACGTACACCTCTTCTTTGAGAATTCCATTCAAGAAGGCAGTTTTAACATCCATCTGGTAGACTGTGAAGTTCTTGTAGGCAGCATAGGCAAGAAACATCCGAATAGCCTCAATTCGTGCAACTGGTGCGAATGTCTCATCGTAGTCAATTCCATCTTGTTGGCAATATCCCTTTGCAACCAATCGTGCTTTGCGTACAACAACTCCAGTTTCATCCTTTTTATTCTTGAAGATCCACTTGGTTTTAATTGGCTCCTTGTTCTTGTAAGGATTGGGAACCAATTTCCACACCTCAAGTCGTTCAAATTGATTCAGTTCCTCCTGCATTGCTTTCACCCAATCTGGACAACTTAGAGCTTCATTTACTGTCTTTGGTTCAACAATGCTCAGGAAATTCACAAACAAACATTCATTTGCGGAAGCAGATCTTGTCTGAATTCCTGTTGTTGGATTACCAATGACTTGAGAAATCGGATGAGCTCTAGTCCATTTGGTTGTGTGAGGAATTGGATCAATTGGATCACCAGATTCTTCAGAATCAATAAAATCAGGAGTATGTTGTTCTGTCAATTGTTCAAGTGAAGTAGCAATTGGTTCAACAAAGTTGTTTTGTTCATAAACTTCTGGGTTGGTTGATGGATTTGTCACTTGAGTGATAACAGGAGGTTGAGTATGCAAGTCGGAATTATTAGTAGGTGGAGGAGAATCAGATGTTGAACTAACATCCGATGATTGTGTTGGTGAAGACTCATTGGGATTCATCTCTTTCGAATTTGAACTTGATGGTTCATCGAGATGTACTTCTGATTCAGGAATT
>CM067172.1:73761487-73764827 GCA_034093135.1 Erigeron breviscapus | reverse complement strand
CTTGGGTGATAAGAATAGAATTCGAGCTTTAGTGTGTGTTTTAGTGTGTGTTAATGGAGGTTTCTAGTGAGAGAAAGTTGAGAGAGAGTAGAGAGATGTCAGGGAAAGATTAGCTAGTATTATGTGGTAAAAGGTTACATATCACATTATGGAGGGGGTTTATATACTTCTATACATTTTACACTATGCCCCCTTCCATACTTACAACTTTACATTCTAAGTACAAAGTAACATAAAGAATACAAATCACCTACTACATTTATATATCTAACAATCTCCCCCTTAGTAGTGATTTAAAAAAAATATCCAGTCTCTGTCTTGCTTTAAGCCCTTGTATTTGGTCTACCTTTGTTCGGGTGCCAGAACCAGTTGTCTCCTTCGGGTCTGTTAGCTGGAACATTCATATTTGCTTCAAAGTTTATTGGAGGAATGTTATGTGGTCCTGGAAGATGACTAGGTTCGTACTTGATCCAACAACCTCCTCGTTGACGTACGACGTACTTAGACTTCTTAGCATTCTTTGCTTCTCTCATCATTCTAATGCTGTCTCTGTACTCGAGTCTTTGGTTAATCTTGGAGATTGCTTTATCAAACACTTCCCTTTTCTTTTCATCTACCTCGTCTTCTTGGAGGCACAACAATACATTCTTACAAAACTCCAACGTTCCATCAGAATAGGAGGCAAGTTCATCCATGCGAATGAAGATCTTCTTCTTTCTGCTATTCACAAACACAACTCCGAAGGATGGTTCTTCAATAATATGACCAATACTCAGCTTTTCAATATCTACAGTGTAAAGACTTTGATCTGGATAGGGCACATTAATCTTTCTCTTCACAACTTCAAATCCTATCTGAAAATCTTCCAATGAAGCATATTGAATGCAACTTGACATGTATCTTTTTACAGCATCAAAAGCAACAACATCTTCTTGGTATCTTTGCATGGCATTCAGGAAATGATTGTAAAGGAAGATAATGTCGTCCACTGGCAAAAGTTTAAATTGGGCTTCTGTGAACCGGTAGATCTTGTTATTATCCCTCTTGACATGAAAACATGGGATAGAAATAGAAACTCTCTTAATCAAGATCACCCTGATCAGCACCAATATCTTATGGTTTCTCTGTTCTTTCAGCAACTTTGGGTTATATTGTTTTGTAAGTTTAAGAAGCGCTGTATATTCTTCGATTTGCCTGGCTTCCTTAAACTTATACATTGAGTCTAACTCTGGTCTCTTGGTTTTAGTGACCTTAGTTGCTCCACAAAAAATAGGGTAAGCCCTTTCTTCCAGATATCTCGATTTCTTAGCTGCTTCTTTTGGTTTAATGCCGAGAGCAACCATTCTTTCTCTATCCCTCAAGAAGTATCCCCGATTAATAAAATTTAATTGTTCTTCAGTTAGCTCAGTTGGAAAATAATCAGGGAGGACTTCCTCGGATGTGATTGCCTCTCGCAAAACCTGCTTGTAAGTAGATTTCTGAAAATTCTGACTTGCAGCTTCTGGAGTCTTTCTGAGTTCATCAAAATTGTTGAAATCATTAAAGTTATAATGTTGTGGAGTTGAGCTAGCACGAGCAGATGATTCTCCAACTTCTACTCTGCTTGAAGGACCTGTTTCAAAATAATCTAGATCTGCAAATTCTTCAAACACAGGTTCTTCAACAACTTCTACATTTGTTGGATTCTCAACAATCTCTGGTTCATCAAATGTTACATTATCTTTTAACGCTTCAACTTCTGCATCATCTTCAGCAAATTCAACAACCTCATCTTCAATCACAAACCCTTCATCATCATCAACGATTTCAATTTCTTCATCATTATAATCCACATCAGAATCATCACCAAAAGCTTCTACTAACCTTCTTTCAATCTCATCATTCAAAGCATCGTTCTCAACATTCTCAACATTTTCAACCTCTGCTCTTTCTTCCATCACCACTTCTTCATCCAAGATTTCTTCAGCAGTGTCTTCAAAGATTTGGGCAACTGCCTTGTTAACTGCTTCAGTTACTAGATCTAAAATAGCAGCATCAACTTTGGTTTGAAATCTAGAACTTTCAACATTTTCACCCTCTGCTCTTTCTTCCATCACCACTTCTTCATCCAAGATTTCTTCAGCAGTGTCTTCAAAGATTTGGGCAACTGCCTTGTTAACTGCTTCAGTTACTAGATCTAAAATAGCAGCATCAACTTTGGTTTGAAATCTAGAACTTTCAACATTTTCACCCTCTGCTCTTTCTTCCATTACCACTTCTCCAACATTTACTTCAACACTTGCCGATGTATTTTCAATATTGGCTTGACCTTCTCCTTGGTTCTCCCCCTCGGGGTGATCATCAGAATCAGGATCATCCCGACGAGAAGGAACCGAGGCCGGTCGGCAAGACTCTAATGCTAACAGTCTGAGTTCAAAGGCAGCAAGCTTTGCATCATACTCTGCTTTTTGACTTGCAACTTGATCTTGTAAATCTTTAACCCTCCTTTCTGTTGCTATTTCCCTTTCTCTCACCTCAAGAGCATTCAACACCCCTCTTTCCGTAACAGTCAACAAATCACCTTCAGACCTTAGAATATTCAATAACACTTCACACGCCGAGTCTTTTGTAGGTAAATTTGTTGATGTTGATGGATTTTCATTTGGTGTTGGTGTTCTTTGTGTTTGTGTGGGAGGTGTAGTATCCAACCCGGGGGTTGTTGGCACACTTGTGGTGTGACCTAAATTCAGCGATGCTGATTCAGGATTTCCTGCGGATCCTTGGGATATACCCTCACCAGCAGTTGGAGATTCAGTGGCTTTGCAACCAGAATCGGGTTGTGTCCTAGACTGTGATAAATCACTGTCCGGGACTTGTTGTTGGGCAACACCACTAACAACACCGGGGTCACTGAGAATGCCCGTTAATACAGGCTCAGTTTGATCCTGAGGAACAGCAGTGTCACTACGGCGTTCATACTGCTCCCCAGTCTCTGTCTGAGACCTGTTACCTGCGGCTAAAGCTGGCGTGATGTTAGCTAAGGCAGGATTTCCAAGCTGTCCTTGAGGGTCACACAAAGTGGGTCCCTCTCCGCTTGTTCCGGCACCAGTACTCAACTGGGCTTGTGAATCAGTGTCCCTAGGGGATCTAGACTCTTGTGCAACAAATGAAGGCGAGAGGTGGGGCTGGTCCTCTCTGTTTTCAACACTCTCATCCTCCAAATGAGGAGAGTGTGGTGAGCGTGGCTTATCCCCGTGAGTATCTGAGACTAACTCCTGTTGTGAGGAGTCAGAATGGCGAGGAGAATCCGGTGCAAGCGAGAATGGGCAATTCCCGACTTCTACCCTAGGGTAAACAACCC
>CM067172.1:73711487-73753987 GCA_034093135.1 Erigeron breviscapus | reverse complement strand
TGTTCAAGTGAAGTAGCAATTGGTTCAACAAAGTTGTCTTGTTCATAAACTTCTGGGTTGGTTGATGGATTTGTCACTTGAGAGATAACAGGAGGTTGAGTATGCAAGTCGGAATTATCAGTAGGTGGAGGAGAATCAGATGTTGAACTAACATCCGATGATTGTGTTGGTGAAGACTCATTGGGATTCATCTCTTTCGAATTTGAACTTGATGGTTCATAGAGATGTACTTCTGATTCAGGAACTTCTTTGGAAACTTTGAAAAATTCTTGCAGTATTTAGGGTTAGTTGACCCGAAAATTATGTCGTCAACATAAATCTGGATTAGAATGATGTCACTTCCTTGTCGTTTTATAAACAAGGTAGTGTCAATCGAACCTTTGCTAAAACCAGATTTCACAAGATAAGAAGATAGAGCATCATACCATGCACGAGGCGCTTGTTTCAGACCATATAATGCCTTGTCTAACCTGTAAACATATTCTGGATGTTTGGAACTCACAAAACCTTCTGGTTGTTCAACGTACACTTCTTCTTTGAGTATTCCATTCAAGAAGGCAGTTTTAACATCCATCTGGTAGACTGTGAAGTTCTTGTAGGCAGCATAGGCAAGAAACATCCGAATGGCCTCAATTCGTGCAACTGGTGCGAATGTCTCATCGTAGTCAATTCCATCTTGTTGACAATACCCCTTTGCAACCAATCGTGCTTTGTTGCGTACAACAACTCCAGTTTCATCCTTTTTATTCTTGAAGATCCACTTGGTTTTAATTGGCTCCTTGTTCTTGTAAGGATTGGGAACCAATTTCCATACCTCAAGGCGTTCAAATTGATTCAGTTCCTCCTGCATTGCTTTCACCCAATCTGGACAACTTAGAGCTTCAGTTACTGTCTTTGGTTCAACAATGCTCAGGAAATTCACAAACAAACATTCATTCTTGTTTTGAAACAATCTTGGGTATCTGGTTAGTCTTTGGTTTTGAGTCAGTCTTGTGTAATGGGTTGGTCTTTGGTCTTTGGAAACTTTGAAAAATTCTTCGAACAAGATATCCAAATCATTTGGTGTTGGAGTTGAGAATGATTTGACATTTGAAGTAGTTTTGGGTGCGGAAGCTTGTGGACTTTGAAGTTCGGGTCTTGAACTGTGTTGTTCAAGAACCATTCCTGAGAGTTCATCAAATTTGACATTCATACTCTCTTCTATTCTCTTGGTTCTTCGGTTATATACACGATATGCAATGGATTCTCTTGAATAACCGATGAAATATGCCTCATCGCCTTTTGGTTCAAATTTGCCCAGATTTTCTCGATCATTGAGAACATAACATACACATCCAAAAATGTGCAAAAAATTCACATTGGGCTTTCTTTTGTTGATCACCTCATACGGAGTTTTATCAAACCTCTTGTTTATGATAGATCTGTTTTGTGTAAAACAAGCAGTAGCAACAGCTTCAGCCCATAGATTTGGTGGCAGTTTCGAATAGGCAAGCATTGTTCTAGCTGCTTCAACAAGAGTTCGATTTCGACGTTCAACTACTCCATTCTGTTGAGGTGTTCTGACAGCAGAAAATTGGTGTGAAATACCCATGGACTTGAAGAAAGAATACCCAAGTGTAACGAGAATAATCATCTACAATCACTAGAATGTATCGCTTCCCATGGATACTTTGAACTTTCATTGGTCCACACAAATCCATATGAATAAGGTGCAAAGGACCTTCTGTACTTAAGTGCTTCTTTGGTTTGTGTGAAGCTTTCTTCATCTTTCCAATTGCACATGCTGGACAAACATGTTCACTTTCATACTTGTAGTCCGGAAGACCTTCAACAAGTTGTTTATCCACAAGTGTATTAATTGTTTGAAAGTTAAGATGAGAAAGTCGGCGATGCCATAACCAAGAGTTTTGTGCAGTTGCTTTCGAAAGAAGGCAAATATCTGAAGAATTGGATGGGATGTTGTTGAGATCAATTGTGAACAGATTATTATCTCTTGTTCCAGTCAGAATATCCACACCATCTTCTGTCTGCACTTTGCATTCATATCTCCTGAATAACACTTGAAGATCATTGTCACAAAATTGACCAACACTAAAGAGATTGTGTCCAAGTCCTTCAACGTAGGAAACTCTCTTTATAGTGATTCCATTTTTGACAATGTCTCCATAACCAAGAATAGGAGCGATATGATCGTTTCCGAATCTGACAGTTCCCATAAACTTTTCAACAAAATTCGAAAGAATTGATTTGGTTCCAGTCATATGGCGAGAACATCCCGAGTCGACATACCAAACACAAATAAGAAATTCCTGCAAGGACAGGGAATATGGTTTAGGTACCCATGTAGATTGGGTCCTTGCAGGTTAGGTGGATAACATGCAAGTACACATTAAAAATTAAGCAATATAACACACAAATAAACAATTTATTCAAATGACAAACAAGCACACACAAATGTTCAAAATACAAATACGACATACACACAAACAAAATG
Organism: Erigeron breviscapus; assembly: GCA_034093135.1. NCBI lineage: Eukaryota > Viridiplantae > Streptophyta > Magnoliopsida > Asterales > Asteraceae > Erigeron > Erigeron breviscapus. Next base: position 73,751,493 of record CM067172.1, on the reverse strand, counting down.
TAAAATGTTAAACTCATGTTTTGATACAAGCAGGACTAGTCCTAGATGTAGAAGCATTATCTAATGAAGTTGATCTACGGACAATCCACACTTGTTTGACTTTTACAGGTTTTCCATCAAGCTGAACTGTACTAGAAGCATTCAAAAATCTATCCTTAGGGATCCATCTACTGCTACTAGCTAAGCACACGTCACCTGAAACACGAACATGTTTTGAGTTAGCAAACAATTTGTCAACTTTGTTCTTAACAGGTTTCTTCTTGATGGGTTCTGTGGTCTTATTCACTTTCTTAATGTTATTAGGTGACAACCATCCATACTGGTCTTTGTATTTAGTCATTCCTGTAACAGTATCTCTAACCCTATGAAAAGTGCATGTAGGATTCTTTTGAGAGTACCTAGGGAAACTAGAATACTTAACCTGCTGAGATTGTTTGTTACCTAACGAGAAAGTCTCTTTATAGTGATTCCATTTTTGAAATGTCTCCATAACCAAGAGTTTTGTGCAGTTGCTTTCGAAAGAAGGCAAATATCTGAAGAATTGGATGGGATGTTGTTGAGATCAATTGTGAACAGATTATTATCTCTTGTTCCAGTCAGAATATCCACACCATCTTCTGTCTGCACTTTGCATTCATATCTCCTGAATAACACTTGAAGATCATTGTCACAAAATTGACCAACACTAAAGAGATTGTGTCCAAGTCCTTCAACGTAGGAAACTCTCTTTATAGTGATTCCATTTTTGACAATGTCTCCATAACCAAGAGTTTTGTGCAGTTGCTTTCGAAAGAAGGCAAATATCTGAAGAATTGGATGGGATGTTGTTGAGATCAATTGTGAACAGATTATTATCTCTTGTTCCAGTCAGAATATCCACACCATCTTCTGTCTGCACTTTGCATTCATATCTCCTGAATAACACTTGAAGATCATTGTCACAAAATTGACCAACACTAAAGAGATTGTGTCCAAGTCCTTCAACGTAGGAAACTCTCTTTATAGTGATTCCATTTTTGACAATGTCTCCATAACCAAGAGTTTTGTGCAGTTGCTTTCGAAAGAAGGCAAATATCTGAAGAATTGGATGGGATGTTGTTGAGATCAATTGTGAACAGATTATTATCTCTTGTTCCAGTCAGAATATCCACACCATCTTCTGTCTGCACTTTGCATTCATATCTCCTGAATAACACTTGAAGATCATTGTCACAAAATTGACCAACACTAAAGAGATTGTGTCCAAGTCCTTCAACGTAGGAAACTCTCTTTATAGTGATTCCATTTTTGACAATGTCTCCATAACCAAGAATAGGAGCGATATGATCGTTTCCGAATCTGACAGTTCCCATAAACTTTTCAACAAAATTCGAAAGAATTGATTTGGTTCCAGTCATATGGCGAGAACATCCCGAGTCGACATACCAAACACAAATAAGAAATTCCTGCAAGGACAGGGAATATGGTTTAGGTACCCATGTAGATTGGGTCCTTGCAGGTTAGGTGGATAACATGCAAGTACACATTAAAAATTAAGCAATATAACACACAAATAAACAATTTATTCAAATGACAAACAAGCACACACAAATGTTCAAAATACAAATACGACATACACACAAACAAAATGTAAAATGTTAAACTCATGTTTTGATACAAGCAGGACTAGTCCTAGATGTAGAAGCATTATCTAATGAAGTTGATCTACGGACAATCCACACTTGTTTGACTTTTACAGGTTTTCCATCAAGCTGAACTGTACTAGAAGCATTCAAAAATCTATCCTTAGGGATCCATCTACTGCTACTAGCTAAGCACACGTCACCTGAAACACGAACATGTTTTGAGTTAGCAAACAATTTGTCAACTTTGTTCTTAACAGGTTTCTTCTTGATGGGTTCTGTGGTCTTATTCACTTTCTTAATGTTATTAGGTGACAACCATCCATACTGGTCTTTGTATTTAGTCATTCCTGTAACAGTATCTCTAACCCTATGAAAAGTGCATGTAGGATTCTTTTGAGAGTACCTAGGGAAACTAGAATACTTAACCTGCTGAGATTGTTTGTTACCTAACGAGAAAGTTTCTTTCTTAACAGTCTTCGGACCACTGTTTGGTTTGACTTCTTTTTGTGCCTTGGGTTCAGATTTGACCTTGTGCATCTGTGTTTGCCTAGAAGTCTTTGATTTCATTGTGACATTGGGACTTTTCTTGAATGGAATTGATGCTTTTTCGTTTTCTGTATGAAATTGAAGTGCTATTTTCTGAAATTCGAATTCAACTTTTAATTCATTGAGTTCCTTTAGCACATTTAATCTCATTTCTCTCTCTTTTTCAAACTTTAGTTTGAAAGCATCAATGTCATTCAAGTATGATAAAGTTCCTTCAGAAAATTTGGTGAAGGTCTCAATTTCAGAATTAATCGGAAAGAAACAATCATCAACATCATGACCATCATCTAAATCACATTCAGTTTGAACAGAAACATGTACACCTACACACTCAGTTTGTACAGATTCATTCACAATTTCACAGACAGAGCATGCAGTTTGTGAAGTTTTCACATCATGACTCACAGACTTGCTTGGTAAAGTTGGTTTGGCCATGACCTCACAAACGGGACAATCGGGGTGATCACAATCATTTACTTGATTCTTGGGTGGGTCATTGACATAGTGATTTTGAGTCTTCAAATTTTTTATTAAAGATTGCTTTTCCTCAAGAGACTGTTGTAAATCCTCTATCACCTTTTCCAAAACACTTTGTGGGACATAGGGTCTCAAGTTTTCAGCTTTTGGAATTGGAAAATTTTCTTCTAAAGGTTTTTCTTTAAAACACTCAAGAATTTCAGGGATTATGGCCTCATGGGTTTCTTTTTCGTCTTTTTCTTTCTCAATTTTATGTGAAGGGTGACTGAAAAAATCATATGAGTCGTCCATTAACGAATAGTTAAAATAGACTTTTGCACCCTTTTCTAAAAAATCTTCAGCCTCATAATCACTATTCGTTGGTCTCACGAATTGGTCGGTCATCCCACATCTCAAATACGATTCGATGTATAGTGGTGGGACTTCTTTTTGTGCTTCGAGCAAACATTTTGGATTGTTATAACCCAACCCTGATGTGAATATTGTTTCAGAATTTCTTGGCCTATTTAAAAAGATTTGTTGATATGAACGATTGATCTTATACAACTTTTCTTGATAATTTTTGTTTTCAGCTTTCAAGTCATCATTTTCTTTTTCTTTCTCAATTTTATGTGAAGGGTGACTGAAAAAATCATATGAGTCGTCCATTAACGAATAGTTAAAATAGACTTTTGCACCCTTTTCTAAAAAATCTTCAGCCTCATAATCACTATTCGTTGGTCTCACGAATTGGTCGGTCATCCCACATCTCAAATACGATTCGATGTATAGTGGTGGGACTTCTTTTTGTGCTTCGAGCAAACATTTTGGATTGTTATAACCCAACCCTGATGTGAATATTGTTTCAGAATTTCTTGGCCTATTTAAAAAGATTTGTTGATATGAACGATTGATCTTATACAACTTTTCTTGATAAGTTTTGATTTCAGCTTTCAAGTCATCATTTTCTTTATCAAGTTTTTGTTTAAGAGAATCTTTTATACAACATTCATATTTTAGGTCAGAAATTTTGTTTTCAAATTCCGTCACATCAGGGATAGATTCTTTCATCTTGACATTCAACAACTCAATGTCTTCAGCCAAAGCATTTGCTCGGAACATTTCATTGGTCTTTTCCACTTGAAGTTGTCGGACAGTCTTGCTTAGTTCAAGAACTTTGGTCTCAAGTTCTTGTTTCTCAAGATGCAGTTTGGAGTTTTGAGTAAAAGAGACTGCAGATTTTTCAGATTTCAAATTCTCAATTTCTTTTTGAAGTGAATCAATTTTAATTTGAAAATCCTTTTCTTTGTCCTCCAAATCTTTCTTTAATTGCAAATTCTTTTTACTCAACTCCCTGCAGTCTTTTCTTGCAGTATCAGACATATCCATGTAATATTTCAAAACAGATTTGGGAAAAGAAATTACCTCATCCTCGACTTCAGAAGAGCTGTCTTCATCTTCCTCCAACTCCTTCGACTTCTTTATCTTCGTCATGAAGCACACGTTTGCTGCAAGCTCGTCTGTCTCCTCATCTGAAAGATGTAACCACTTGTCATCCTCAGCAAGAAGAGCAATTCCGCTTTCCTCTTGTCTTGCCAGCAACAGTTTGTACTTATAATATTCGGAGTTCTTCTGTCGAGGCTTGGTACAGTTGATTGCAAAATGTCCAGTCAAGCCACAGTTATAGCATTTTCTGTCATCTGATCTCTTGTCCATGACCTTCTTCTCAAACTTTTTCTGATTCTCAAACTTCTTCTCACCACCAGTAAAAACTTTCTTCTGTTCATACTTAGGAGCATCCGCATTTCTAGCATAAGAAGACACTGATGAAGTCCTAAGCTGATTGTTTGTTGGTTTCTTCTTGAAGAATTTCTTCTTGAAAGCCTTGGTGAAATAAGCGAGTTCTTTGTACATCTGTTTTTGGTTCTCATCCAGATCAGAATCACTCATATCACTCGAATCAGAATCAGTCTGAACTTCAATAAAGCTGTGTCTTGACATCCTTGAAGTTTTCTTTTCTGCAACCAAAGCCAATGGATCTGGCTTAACACTCTCTTCTTTCTTCTTCTGAATTCTCTTTACATCTTCTACATTCAGTTTGAACAGAAACATGTACACCTACACACTCAGTTTGTACAGATTCATTCACAATTTCACAGACAGAGCATGCAGTTTGTGAAGTTTTCACATCATGACTCACAGACTTGCTTGGTACAGTTGATTGCAAAATGTCCAGTCAAGCCACAGTTATAGCATTTTCTGTCATCTGATCTCTTGTCCATGACCTTCTTCTCAAACTTTTTCTGATTCTCAAACTTCTTCTCACCACCAGTAAAAACTTTCTTCTGTTCATACTTAGGAGCATCCGCATTTCTAGCATAAGAAGACACTGATGAAGTCCTAAGCTGATTGTTTGTTGGTTTCTTCTTTGAATTCTCTTTACATCATTCTTTCTCAGCTCATTGATGACATTGCAGTATCTGATGTAAACTTCATTCAGTGGTTCACCTTTCTGTTGTTTGAATGTTTCATACATATTCAGAACAGTCGACAACCTGATGGTGTTTGATACATCAGATCCTTCCATCTGCTTTTCCACCTCATCCCATATGTCTTTTCCTGTTTCGTAGGAATCAACATTGCAGTATCTGATGTAAACTTCATTCAGTGGTTCACCTTTCTGTTGTTTGAATGTTTCATACATATTCAGAACAGTCGACAACCTGATGGTGTTTGATACATCAGATCCTTCCATCTGCTTTTCCACCTCATCCCATATGTCTTTTCCTGTTTCGTAGGAATCAACATTGCAGTATCTGATGTAAACTTCATTCAGTGGTTCACCTTTCTGTTGTTTGAATGTTTCATACATATTCAGAACAGTCGACAACCTGATGGTGTTTGATACATCAGATCCTTCCATCTGCTTTTCCACCTCATCCCATATGTCTTTTCCTGTTTCGTAGGAATCAACATTGCAGTATCTGATGTAAACTTCATTCAGTGGTTCACCTTTCTGTTGTTTGAATGTTTCATACATATTCAGAACAGTCGACAACCTGATGGTGTTTGATACATCAGATCCTTCCATCTGCTTTTCCACCTCATCCCATATGTCTTTTCCTGTTTCGTAGGAATCAACATTGCAGTAAATGTCATCTGGAAGTGCTTGGTAAAGAAAGGCAATTGCACTTTGGTCTGCCTCAACTCTGTTTCTTTGATCAGTGTTCCAACTTTCTTCAGGTAAAATTTCTCCATTCACTGGGTTCTTTGGGATTTCAGGACCTTCTTTGTATGATTTCCTGAGCAGTTTTCCATTCTTTTGCCTGTCTATCCAGTTCAAAAATCTCTTCTTCCATTGAGGATACGATCCTCTGAATAAAACAGGTGGTCTTCCTTCAGAACCAAGAGCTAGAGCTTCCCTTGATGCCATATCAATCAATTAAAAGTCTTTGGAAAATCTTGAGAAATTTTCAAATTCAACTAAATGCAGAGCTTAAACCTCTGCAAATAGAACAAGTGAGAATTTTGAAAATTTTAAAAATTATGATTTTCTTTCCCAGACGAAGAATATCGATGAAAAATGGTTTTGAGAAATTTTCTTGAAAAATTTTGATTTGAGATTCTTAAAAACAACTAAATGCCGAGCTTAATGCTCTGCAAATAGTGTAAGTGATCAAATTCTTAAAAACAACTAAATGCCGAGCTTAATGCTCTGCAAATAGTATAAGTGACACAAGAACATAAAAACAACTGAGTGCCGAGCAATTATCTCTGCAAACAGTACATTTTAGCAAGTCTCTTGATCGAAGACACAAATTCAACTAAATGCCGAGCAAATATCTCTGCAAATAGTACAAATTGAACTTGTCCTTAGTCACCACAATCAAAAACACTTGTTTGCCAAGCTAAGTCTTCTGCAAACAATGCAATTAGCACCAGTCCCAAATCAAGAAATCTCAAAACAACTAAATGCCGAGCTTAACTCTGCAAATAGAACAAGTGAGAATTTTGAAAATTTTAAAAATTATGATTTTCTTTCCCAGACGAAGAATATCGATGAAAAATGGTTTTGAGAAATTTTCTTGAAAAATTTTGATTTGAGATTCTTAAAAACAACTAAATGCCGAGCTAAATGCTCTGCAAATAGAACAAGTGAACTTCTCACTTAACCAACTTTCTTGAAAATAGCTATTTGCCGAACTTAAAGTTCTGCAACTAGAGTAAGTGAACTTCCAGTACTTAGCCAAATTCTGAAATACGTATTTGCCGAGCAAAATGCTCTGCAAATAGAACAAGTGAGAATTTTGAAAATTTTAAAAATTATGATTTTCTTTCCCAGACGAAGAATATCGATGAAAAATGGTTTTGAGAAATTTTCTTGAAAAATTTTGATTTGAGATTCTTAAAAACAACTAAATGCCGAGCTAAATGCTCTGCAAATAGTTCAAGTAAGAACCACCTTTTAGCCAACGACTTCTGCAAATGCTAGTAACCACAACACGACAAAATAGTCGGTTAGGTTATCTTCTTTGTTCAACCAAACCTCTATTTGCAGAGAAGACTTAAAATCTTCGATATCTTCTTCATTTTTGTGAATTAGAACTCGAACTTTATATCAAAATGTTCAGAAAATCAATGCGCACAAATCCTCAAACAAATTAGATGCTAATTTCAACTGGTACTCAAACCCTCACAAACATGCGATTTGTAGAGCTCGATCAAAAGTGACTCAAATGTTGAAATTAGCTTCTGAAATTGATGGCGAAGGAAGATAAACTAATTGTAAATTGAACGGTGAACAAAATTTAATCAAAAACACACTTAATTTGCAGGAATCACTGAAACAGTGAGCTCTGCAAATGGACTTTTCAGAAAACCAACTCAAATTCAGAATTAAGCACAAATTAAGCTTGTAGTAAGCTTATAGATCGTTCAGCAACTCTGATTGTGCTCTGATACCAATTGATAAGAATAGAATTCGAGCTTTAGTGTGTGTTTTAGTGTGTGTTAATGGAGGTTTCTAGTGAGAGAAAGTTGAGAGAGAGTAGAGAGATGTCAGGGAAAGATTAGCTAGTATTATGTGGTAAAAGGTTACATATCACATTATGGAGGGGGTTTATATACTTCTATACATTTTACACTATGCCCCCTTCCATACTTACAACTTTACATTCTAAGTACAAAGTAACATAAAGAATACAAATTACCTACTACATTTATATATCTAACAAGAAGGTCTAGGAGAATGAGAGCCATAAGAAGGTCGAACACTCGAATGAACTTGGTCATAGAATGAATTTTGATTTCTAGGAGCAGAACGATCAGGTCGTGGAGGTGTTTGAAAACGATTTGAATTCCTATGAACATTTCCTTGAACATTTCCTGATGAACCTTTCAGTGGAGATTCACGTCGTTGAGGTATAGTAAACGGTTTTTGAGAAGATTGAACTTTAGCCTCATCAACCTGTTTATCATTACCCAACCCCCTTTTTCCTTCTGAGGTGGAAACCTTTGAAGGAGAACTTGATCTTCTAGGTCTATTTGGACAAATACTATAAACATGACCCTTTTCATGACAAGCAAAGCAGGAAAGGACCTTGAACTTTTTGTTTGTATCTACCTTTTTATCGGTACCTACAGATTCATTGTTAGCACAAATGTCCACTGACCTTCTAGCACATCTTTCTCATGTTTACCTTTACTTGGAGATTTCTTAAGTGCAGGCATTAAGATGTGCTTTAAAACCTTAGTTGCTTCTTCATTAACGGCTAAGTTATTTTCAGTTTTTCTCATCCTAGACTGCTTAGGTAATGGAGTGAGACGTTGCTGACTTAATTTCTTCATATCCTCAATAGCAACATCCCAGACTTTATCAATCCTCTTAGGGTCAATAGATTCTAATGGGAATTCTAACTCAGTATAGACCCTATTACTCTTATGAAGTGTAAAGTGTACAATACTGTCTTTCTGACCATTAGGAATAAACTGATTTAAGACAACACCTTTCAATTTCTCTTCCTTGTTAGGTTGAGAAGAAACTCCTTTAGACTCTTTTGTTCCCTCAGGCATCTTTGTCTCAAGAATTGAGTCCTTTGGATTACCATCTACAACACTAGGTTGAAGTAGGATTTCAGGAAGATTAGGTTCAACAGAAGTATAGTTATTATTGAAAGGAGGAGGCACATCTTTATAAGAGATCTTAGCATTGTCAAGACTCTTAGAGGAAGAATTCTCAAACTTTGTCATATGCATCAAAAGCTCAGCATGTCTAACAGATTCAGATTTAGCATTTAAATCCAAGATTTCTATCCTAGCATCAGCAAGTTCCTTTTCAATGGTAGCACACTTTTTAGCTAACAAGGAATAAGCTTCACTACTTACTCTTTCTATGGCCACAGACTGATTGACTTTATCTTTCATAGCTCTAATGTCAGACTCTAAGGATCTAATCTTTTCTTTAAAGAATTTTTCTTTATCATTTACAGTTAGACCCTTTTTAATTAACTTATCTCTTTCATCATGAGCAGCATTGACAACAGATTCTAATTTCTTAATTTGTTCACTCTTTTGTTCAAGTTCATTAAACATGCGATTAACAATTTTGCAAACATGAACAATAGTATGTAAAGAATAAGATACCTGTTGGTCTGCCTCTTTGCAATCTGCCATATAAGCAACAAAGTCATCCACAGTCATGCCAGCCGGAATCTCAAACTCTTGCATCTGCTCTTCAATTGTCTTTTCACTCTTTTCTATGGCAGAATCATCTTTAACCTCGGCAGCTTTCACGTCATCAAGATTCTTGACATCTTCTAACTCATTGTCAGATTCGGAATCAGTATCATATACACCAGCAACAACAAATTCCACATTCGAACTTTTAGTATTTTCATACAATTGCTCTTCACTGTGGTAGACTGTGGTATCCAAGAAGTCATCAGGAGAATCAACTATTTGAGCCATATCATCAAGAATTTTAGCCAAATAAGCGTTATTGTTCTCATCATGTGGAAGATTCCAAATATAAGAACCATCGGGTTGAACAGCTACTATAGCCTTGTCATTGCCATTGACATTTGCAGTAGGATCATCAGTCAACAAAAGCGCTCTAGTTGAATTTTGATTGAACGGACGATTACCACCTCTATCTTGACGTGTAGGCGTAACATTTGCCTCTCTCTTAGGCCGTTGACATTCTCTGGCAAAATGTCCAAAACCTTCGCAATTATAGCATTTCACCTTTGACTTGTCAAATCCCTGAGTACCTCCAGTAAGCTGTCTGCCTGTTCTATTCATAAACTTTTGCACTCTTCTGGTGATCATTGCCAATTGCCATTTCAGATCCATTTCTTCAACATAATCTGGATCTATCTGGTCGTAATCTTCATCAATAAGTGCTGGATCTGTGATTCTTCCTGCAACAAAAGCTTCATGTGCAGCACACATAGCAGCAAATACATTCATCCTACCCTCAGCTGATTTCATATTCATAGGCATGGACTTGTAACCAGCAGAAGAAGATGTAATGTTTCCAAACTTCATATTTCCAGTCTTTGTTCCTTCATTATCCCTTTTACCCCTGTTACCAGCATCAGTAGCCATGAATCTGGAAGAATCATCTCCATCCATTAATGGATCACAATTGTCTGTCTCACCAGTATTACCAACTCCAGAAAAGAAGGCATTAACATCAGCTGTTGGATTTTTCATAGTGGCATGATAGAGAGATGGATCTTGTGTGAAGTTGTCTTGAAGATCTTTTGCCTTATCCTTCATTTCTCTGTTTCTTAGAGTGGATATAACTCCATCTATTCGAAGAGATGCATAATTAGCTCTTTCTTGCAATCCATGACGAAACTCTTTGTAAGCCTTCGGCAAACCATCCAGGAATTTATCCACTATCTCAGTAGGAGTGTATTTAAGATCAAAGTAAGCTAATTCAGCAAGAAGATGTTGATATCTCAGTATAAGATCCTCAACTAGTTCATTCTTTGTAGCATTGAAGCAATCAAATTGTTTCTTGAGCATTTTAATTCTATTTTGCTTCAATAGTGGATCACCTTCACAATGAGCTTCAATAGCATCGAATAGTTGCTTTGAGGTCTTGTATTCCTGTTTAGGAAACAAGTGCACCAACTCTTGAGGAATGCACATACGAAGAGTAGAAAGAGTCTTTACTTCAATGGCATAATTAGCCTTTTCTTCACCTGTTAATTCTCCCACCTTGTATGTAGAAGTAACTCCATTCACAGTAAGAGTGGGCCACTCATAACCTTCAGTGATCATAAGCCACATGTTTAAATCTTCTCGTTGAATAAAATCTTCAAATCGACCTCTCCACGCCCAGAAGTCAGCTAATGAAACTAACTTTGGTGGAGAATTAGTACGTCCTACAAGATGATCATGATAAACGAGAGAATTGAGGTATTGGGCAACAGCATTGTTGGTTGAAGATGAGGAAGCCATAAGGCAAAAATACTGTTCAAACGAAGATAAGAAATAGAACTGAAATAGATTAAATTCGTAAGAACTAGGTCTGACGAAGATAGCTTAAGATCGTAAGCTAAGGTTCAGAACGAAGATAGCTTAATTTAGTAGGCTAAATTCGTTTGATGAAGATTCAAAACGAAAATGAAGATAACTTCGTTTTCTATCTTGTCGTTAGATGAACTTCAGAACGAATTTAAGTTAAGTTCGTTCTCTATCTTCGTTTGATGAACTTCGTTTTGCTAAGTTCGTAAGGCAGACGAACTTAACGACAGAAAGTGTGTTCGGGAGGTTTTTGAGAAAATAACAATCAAACAAACGATCTCAACCCTTCGATAAGATATCGAATGGCTCTGATACCACTTGTTAGTCCCTCGATAGCTGCAGATCGCTCTCGAGATCGTCTATTGTTATGTCGTGAGTGTGGAATCCTCACGAGATAACTAGTTTGATTAGTTATCAAATATATTGCTAATTATATCAATATAATCGGCCTTATGTGATCTATCTTCGTTTTCTATATGCGTTAGATGAACTTCAGAACGAATTTAAGTTAAGTTCGTTCTCTATCTTCGTTTTCTATCTTCGTTAGATGAACTTCAGAACGAATTTAAGTTAAGTTCGTTCTCTATCTTCGTTTTCTATCTTCGTTAGATGAACTTCAGAACGAATTTAAGTTAAGTTCGTTCTCTATCTTCGTTTTCTATCTTCGTTAGATGAACTTCAGAACGAATTTAAGTTAAGTTCGTTCTCTATCTTCGTTTTCTATCTTCGTTAGATGAACTTCAGAACGAATTTAAGTTAAGTTCGTTCTCTATCTTCGTTTTCTATCTTCGTTAGATGAACTTCAGAACGAATTTAAGTTAAGTTCGTTCTCTATCTTCGTTTTCTATCTTCGTTAGATGAACTTCAGAACGAATTTAAGTTAAGTTCGTTCTCTATCTTCGTTTTCTATCTTCGTTAGATGAACTTCAGAACGAATTTAAGTTAAGTTCGTTCTCTATCTTCGTTTATCTTCGTTAGTTCCTAACGAAGATTATCCTCGTTAGTACTAAATACCATCAACATCTATGCTTAGTTATTTTCCAAGTACTTTATGTACAAGAAACCTAACATATATTATGTTTGTACTTGTATAACATACATAACAAACATCATATATAAACATATAAATAACACCAAAACATGTAATCGATCATTACTAAAACACGAAGTCCATAATCTATCAATTACATATAAATGAATAAGACATAAAACAACATAATGTCTTAATCTAAAAGACTAATCAAATCTAAGTTGCTGTTGTCACATCAACATGCATCAACAGTAGTAAAGCAGTTAGTGTAGGAAGCAGTTATGTGGTTACGTGTGTAATGAAGTAAAGCAGGATAGGCACATTTAGGGTGGTTCACTCTAATATGAAGTATTGCGTGTTTGATATGTGTTGTGCCTTAATGAAGTGTTTGAATCCATAATGTTTGAAATGGACAATTGTTTTATAACTAGAGTGTTATCTTACTTAGCTAATTCGTTAGCTAACACTTGTCTTTTGAAATGTGTTGCTCCCTCAGGTTTAGCGTAGTTGAGGTTGTTGATGAAGATGAGTGAGGAATGGGTAGAATGCTTGATGAAGTCCTTAGCTACCCATAGATGCTGAACTTCTTAGACACTTGTTTATGTTTGTCTTTATTGGAGTTGGATTATTATGTAGTCGGTTGTTTTGTGTTGGGCAACCGACGGGTTTCTATTAAACTTGTTTTGATGATGCAATTAGTAACACCATTGAATAAGTAAACCAAACAGATTTTAATTGGTTTGGACTTTTAATGTTTCTTCCGCTTATTTTAGCGCCATTAGGCGAAAATTTTTGGAAACCCGTATTTTTAAATGAAGGGTGTTACACTAAATAACCAAAACAATTAATTGATTAGGAAAGTTATGAAAGACGTCTCGGGGTACCGGTCTTAGTAATAGAACTAGTTAATTAAGGGGATTGAATAAAGTAACGAACTTGACGGGTACGGGGTGCGTCTTTGTTTAGTTCTCGGTTATTAATCAACATGTTTGAATTGGTTCTTCATTTAAGTGCAACCTGGATTTGTAGTGTCATGGATTCGAGGTAGATGACCTTTTAATATTTTTGTTTATAACTAGATCTTTCAGATTAATTCTTCGGAATTACTAACTTGCTCTATTTACTAACTGCTTTCAAAACTGACGTTGGGTCATTAAACCAACCCCCCATCTTTTAGAATTACTTAAAACTCACTTTGTTCCTAAATAAATAGTCCCTGTGTTCGATCCTGACTTACCATTTATCTATACTATACATGAACGGGTCCACTGCCCGAGAGTGTGCATTAGGTAGTAAAATCGGTATTTCTTGTTTATAAATTTAAGACTCGATTTTGTACATCACCATCTTATCATTATTATTGCTTGTAAGTACTGTATGACCCTGTGTTATAATTTCTTCAGGGATATTTTCAGGCAGGACTTACAATTCACTTACATGTTGACTTTTTTATTGCTCTAGAGACTACACTTTTTCTTTATGAATTAAAAAGAAGCGCATTCTCTAAAACAATGAAAAGGTCAACATATGAGTATCGTAAGTCCCGTGAGATAGAAAATCACACCCTGGAGAAATTATAACACTTAGGGTCATACAATATATACATACAATATATTCAGGAAATGATAATGATAACATGGTTTAAAAAACTAAGCTTGCCAAAACAACAAAAACGTTAATTTTTCCACATATTCTTTTTTGTCCAAAAATGTGTGTTGCTCATCCAAAGTGATCAAAAGATCAGACAACACATGACAAATTATGTGGAATGCTTTGTTCGATTTGTTAGTCACGTAGATGAACAACACGGGTTTTTGGACAAGAATGGGCATTTAGAAAATTTGGTTTTTTAGTTATTATGGCATGTATATTTTTATGTTAACCATCTTATTATTATCATTGCTTGTATGTATTGTATGACCCTGAGTGTTATAGTTTCTTCAGAGAATGTTTTTCAGATTGCGGGACTTACAATTCAATAATATGTTGACTTTTTTATTGCTCTAGAGACTACACTTTTTCTTTATGAATAAAAAAGAAGCGCATTCTCTAAAACAATGAAAAGGTCAACATAAGAGTAAATTGTAAATCCCGCAACCTAAAATATGTCTCCCTGCAAAAATTATAACACTCAAGGTCATACAATATATACAGGAAATGATAATGACAACATGGTTTAAAAACCATATGCTCGCCAAAACAAAATTAAAATACCTTAATTTTTCCACATATTCTTTTTTGTTCAAAAACCTGTGTTGCTCATCCAAAGTGATCAAAAGATCAGACAAAACATGACAAATTATGTGGAACGCCATATGTCTAGGTGATTAGAAATAAACATGATCAGCAGATAAAAGAATACATCATATGTGAATCGTGTTACCCAAATTTTAAGCAGGTTGGTTAATTCATCCTTTTGTCACATGAAACTCAAATGACCAAGAACCACTAGATCGGGCTAAATAATGCATATTAACAACCAGATTAGTATAAAAAAAATCAGCTAACAACTAAATAAATAAAATCAATTTTCTTACCAAAAGACGTTTTCAGGTACCATCAAACAAACTATAACTGATTTAATGAGCCATTCGCAGTTTCACAGTCTGAATTTGTTCATACTTACACATGCATGGCTTAATCTTTGAGACAAGCATATGACTACTGGCAGGATCAACCAGGTAGCATTCCCCTTTGACGTAGCCAATCACGCTGGGACGTGCCATACGTGAAAGGCGGTCGTGTGAGAAAAGCAAGAACGCTCGATGCATTCCTCTTCGACGTAGCCAATCACGCTGGGACGTGCCATACGTGAAAGGCGGTCGTGCGAGAGAAGCAAGAACGCTCAATGAGGGCATCAAAAGGATCTTTCGAACCCATATGCCTTCTTTGGCTTCCATATCCAGGACACCAAGCCACCCTCAACGACCCAACCAATCAACGAGTAAACGTCAACTGTAAAACATGTTTCTCATTTGGGAATGTGCTGTTACTAATAGATTAAAGATGTTTTTGACATTGATGTGGTATTTTAGGTACGCAAAAAACAAGTTGCAAAACTATAAGGTAAATTCCACACACGGTGCATCCTTACAACGAATCTAACAAGGCAACCAAGACACCCTCTCTATGGAGAGTGGATGCTAAAATAAAAGGAAAGATGATCATGTAGATTATCTGTTTTTGCTCGTCAATCTTTTGTATGAATTACATGTGATCTCCGATCTTCACAATGCATCACACAAATATAAACAATACCACATAAGCATAGAACCTTTTAAATGTTTCACAATATCTCCATAAAAGTCACCTTAACTCAAAACTTTTTTATAGTAAACAAATATAGTGTAATGTAATTCTTTAGGACTTAGTGACTTACTTCCAAACTTCATAAGTAAGCTCATTAGGAGCAGACGGATCAAGACATTGATTGTGTTTTTGTATTTTAGCACTATAATAGTATGAACAAAAGAACTTATGAAAACTTGTCTAACATATAAGAGTTTCTTGGGTTATAGGTTTCCTAAACACCTCATAAGCCCACAAAAGAAGTCATTGAAACAACCAATCCAAGCATTAAGGGAGACATTTCTCTCTAACCGAAGATAAAATTAATACATTTATAGTAATTCTAAAATCTTAGTACAGAAAATCAATATTAAGTTACATTATCCAATTTATACACAACTAATAACCTACCAAAGCTCAAATAGTTGAAAACTGTAAATGTTTACATGAGATGTTGGAAAGAGTTATTTTCTTAATCTAAAGGCCCTATTCATTTACTCAAGTCATTCATGAGTACTTCAGTTTATTTAACAACTACACTTCAGTATCTAATTTTATTGCTTCTATATCTATATTCATATATAAAACATTTCTTCTACCCCTCTAGGAATTTTAAGACTTTAACTTTTAAGTTAAGACACGATCTTAGCCGTTCATCTTTAGCATGATAAATCAAGACCATCCATTCTCATCTTATACTAAGGACAATATAGCCATTTGACACACTGATTGCATAGTCAATGGTCCCTTCACATTTGTGGTTCATGTGGTCCTTTCATATTTCTCTCCATCTCCCTTCATTTTTCTTTATCTCGCCGGATTTCAAGAATTAACCAGAATTATAACAATCGTCAAAGTTAATCACACATCTCAAAACATTGGTAAAAGTAGAAACTATTATTTCCATCGCTATACACGGACAACTTTTCTAATGTATATATCAAAATAAGTACACCACTATCAATGGATTGTTGATGTTTTTATGTATACTGAATTTACACAATTTCTAATATCATGACTCTACAACCCAGCAAATAAAAACCTTCTCAAAAACACTAGATCAAATCAAACAAATCATTAAAATAACCAGATTTCATACAATGACCATCAGTTTATAATCCTAAAATTTAAGAGATCGATCAAAATTCAAACGAATAAGTATAGTATTAAAAAAACAAATAAATATGTATAGTATTAAAAAACACTAAAATCAAATGCTTTACCTCAGTGTTAGTAGGGCTGGCAATTACAAAACCTGTTAACACAAAACGACCTATTCTTAACAGGTTTCGTGTTTGACTTTAACATCGTTTCGTGTTTGACTTTAACATGTTTCGTGTCTTAACACGTTTGAACCTGTTAAAACCTGTCAAGATTTGTGTCTTTACAGATCCAGACCTGTTAAGACCTGTTAAGGGTATACATATATATACAATACTAAGAATTGATATTATGATTTGATATATGATATGTATTAGTTAAGATGTCTATGAACTTTTGTAACGTTAAGGATTATTATCGTTATGTATTAGTTGAGATTTGTTAAAGTTTTTGTATCGTTGAGGTGTGTTTAAGTATTAGTCAGGAATTCTATAAAATACACCTTAACAGGTTTCTTAACATGTCTTAACAGGTGCACCTATTAATATTTGTGTCGTGTTCGTATTTGGAAAAAATGACACGATTAGTTAACATTTCGTGTTTTTGTTTGACCTTAATAGGTTTGTGTCTTAACAGGTTCGTGTCTTAACGGATTTGTTTGGCATGTAATGCCAGCCCTAAGTGTTAGTGATGTTATAGAGCAAAACTATATTAGTTCAGTGTGTCAGATATGAAAATGGGCCACACCCTTCAATTTTGTGAAACGACACAACTCGATTAATAGAAAAATAATGATTTTTTTTAAATACTCGATATGCACCGCACAGGATATCTGTGCGCCGCATATCACACTACAGAGACTTGCAGAAAATTTTCATGCAAAACAAGGTGCGACGCATAAATCCATTTTCACAATATGCGCCGCATGGACCAAAATATGCGGCGCATATTTGAGTCAGACGGTACCAAACTTCATTCTTGACACTTCAAGTTAAGCAATTACATTTTGATACAAAAAGATTATGACACAACCGAAACTTTACAGAAGTTACATAGCCAAAATCTCGACAAATACATGTATCAAAACTCATTATAAAAGACAACGCACAAAAATTAGAAATTTCGGCATGACCTTTTCGTAAAATCTTCGTCAAGACCTGTTACAGATAATGAATTTTCAAAATATATTCAATCATGATTAATACATTGCTATTACAAAATGACCCATTATGAATAACCAAAACTCCTTGAATCTAACACTTGACATAACAATAATTTGACCAAAACAATCAGATGTACCAAGAGCCAATAGTTCAAAGGAGGTCACTAAGGTATCTATCATCAATTCCATTTTACCGCGAATAAGAAATGCTTCAAGCTTTACAATCCAACTTCATCCTTTATAGCACTTAACTTTGTTTTCTCTTCGGGACAACCTATAAAAAGAGTAAACCACTAAAAAGTAAGCAAAGTTTAGTGCATAATCTAGCATACATTTATGCACACGAAGGAGGGCAACGCACAAAGGACTATTACATGTAGCCTATGGCACCGTCGTACCATATCTACATACTCAACTTTGTACTTTAACGCATTACATGGATCCATATAAGCAATATCAACTCAATCAATATCTCATACATATCATATCAATATCTCAGGATTCTTAGGCCCCATACTCAAGAGGTTCTTAGGCCTCATATATCTCATATATCAAGAGGTTCTTAGGCCTCATACATCATATAGCCCCTACTCGGGCTTAACGCCAAATCAATTACCACACAGAATCCACCATCATATGGTAATTGTATTGAATAGAATTCGAGCTTTTGTGTGTGTTTATGTGTTTATCAATGGCGGTTTTAGAGAGAGAAAGTAGAGAGAGAGTAGAGAGATGTCAGGAAAAGATTGGATAGTATTATGGGTTGAAAGGTTACAAAATGCTTAATGGAAGGGGTTTATATACATATGACTAATTTACACTAAGCCCCCTTCCATACTTAGACATTTACATTCTAAGTACAAATATACAATAAGTAAACAAATCAACTACTACATTTATATTTCTAACAATCTCCCCCTTAGTAGTGATTTGTCAAAAATATCCAGTCTTTGTTTATCTTCAAGCTCTCGTATTTGGTCTGTCTTTGTTTATCTTCAAGCTCTCGTATTTGGTCTGTCTTTGTTTAGATGCCAGAACTCGATTTGTATATCCAGTCTTTGTTTATCTTCAAGCTCTCGTATTTGGTCTGTCTTTGTTTGGATGCCAGAACCAGTTTTCTCCTTCGGGTCTGTCATCTGGAACAATCATATTTGCTTCAAAATTTCTTGGAGGAATGTTATGTGACCCTGGAAGATGACTAGGTTCGTACTTGATCCAGCAACCTCCTTTCCGACGAATAACATACTTCAACTTCTGAACATTCTTTGCTTCTCTCATCATTCGAATGCTATCTCGGTATTCAAGCCTTTGATTGATTTTGGAGATCACTTTATCAAACACTTCCTTTTTCTTTTCATCTTGCTCATCTTCCTTCAAACACAGCAACACATTTTTACAAAACTCCAATGTTCCATCAGAATAAGAAGCAAGTTCATCCATACGAATGAAAATCTTCTTCTTTCGGCTATTTAGAAAGACAACCCCTAAAGATGGTTCTTCAATGACATGACCAATACTGAGCTTTTCAATGTCTTCAGTGTAAAGACTCTGATCTGGATATGGAACATTTAACTTCCTCTTCACAACTTCAAACCCTATTTGAAAATCTTCCAATGAAGCATATTGAATGCAACTTGACATGTATCTTTTTACAGCATCAAAAGCAATCACATCTTCACGGTATCTTTGCATTGCATTCAGGAAATGGTTGTAGAGGAAGATAATGTCATCAACTGGCAAAAGTTTAAATTAGGCTTCTGTAAATCGGTAGATCTTGTTATTATCTCTTTTGACGTGAAAACATGGAATAGAGATAGTAACTCTTTTAATCAAAATCACCCTGATCAGCACCAATATCTTGTGGTTTCTTTGTTCTTCCAGCAACTTTGGATTATATTGTTTTGTAAGTTTAAGAAGCTATGTGTACTCTTCGATTTGCCTGGCTTCCTTAAACTTGTACATTGAGTCTAACTCTGGTCTCTTGGTTTTAGTGACCTTAGTTGCTCCACAAAATATAGGGTAAGCCCTTTCCTCCAGATATCTTGATTTCTTAGCTGCTTCTTTTGGTTTGATGCCGAGAGCAACCATTCTTTCTCTATCCCTCAAGAAGTATCCCTGATTAATAAATCTTAATTGTTCTTCAGTTAAATCAGTTGGAAAATAATCAGGAAGAACTTCCTCGGATATGATTGCCTCTCTCAAAACCTGTTTGAAAGTTCTGAATTGCAGCTTCTGGAGTCTTTCTAAGATCATCAAAATTGTTGAATTCATTAAAATTATACTGCTGTGGAGCTGAGCTAGCACGAGCAGATGATTCTCCAACTTCAACTCTCCTTGAAGGACCTGTTTCAAAATAATCAAGATCTGCAAATTCTTCAAACATAGGTTCCTCTGTAGCTTCTACGTTCACAGGAGTCTCAACTATCTCTGGCTCATCCAATATAACATTATCTTTTATGGCCTCTAGATCAGCTTCTCCTTCAGCATATTCAACTAAATCCTCTTCAATAACAAAACCTTCTTCTTTATTGACCTCAATATTTTCAACTTCTTCTTCACTTTCTTCATCAGATCAGCACCAATATCTTGTGGTTTCTTTGTTCTTCCAGCAACTTTGGATTATATTGTTTTGTAAGTTTAAGAAGCTCTGTGTACTCTTCGATTTGCCTGGCTTCCTTAAACTTGTACATTGAGTCTAACTCTGGTCTCTTGGTTTTAGTGACCTTAGTTGCTCCACAAAATATAGGGTAAGCCCTTTCCTCCAGATATCTTGATTTCTTAGCTGCTTCTTTTGGTTTGATGCCGAGAGCAACCATTCTTTCTCTATCCCTCAAGAAGTATCCCTGATTAATAAATCTTAATTGTTCTTCAGTTAAATCAGTTGGAAAATAATCAGGAAGAACTTCCTCGGATATGATTGCCTCTCTCAAAACCTGTTTGAAAGTTCTGAATTGCAGCTTCTGGAGTCTTTCTAAGATCATCAAAATTGTTGAATTCATTAAAATTATACTGCTGTGGAGCTGAGCTAGCACGAGCAGATGATTCTCCAACTTCAACTCTCCTTGAAGGACCTGTTTCAAAATAATCAAGATCTGCAAATTCTTCAAACATAGGTTCCTCTGTAGCTTCTACGTTCACAGGAGTCTCAACTATCTCTGGCTCATCCAATATAACATTATCTTTTATGGCCTCTAGATCAGCTTCTCCTTCAGCATATTCAACTAAATCCTCTTCAATAACAAAACCTTCTTCTTTATTGACCTCAATATTTTCAACTTCTTCTTCACTTTCTTCATCAGAATCAGCACCAAAAACTTCAACTAATCTTCTTCTAATCACATCATCTAAAGAGTCATTCTCAACATTCTCAACATTCTCACCTTCTGCTCTTTCTTCCATTACCACATCCTCAACATTCACATCAACTCTTGCCGAATCATTTTCAATATTGGCTTGACCCTCTCCTTGGTTCTCCCCCTCGGGGTGATCATCAGAATCAGGATCATCCCGTCTAGAAGCAACCGAGGCCGGTCGGCAAGATTCTAATGCTAACAATCTAAGTTCTAATGCAGCAAGCTTTTCATCATATTCAACTTTTTGACTTTCAACTTGATCTTTTAAAGCTTTTACTCTTCTTTCAGTAGCAAGTTCTCTTTCTCTCACCTCTAGAGCATTCAACACTCCTCTTTCAGTTACAGTCAACAAATCACCCTCAGACCGTAAGATATTCAACAACACTTCACATGCAGAGTCTTTGGTAGGTTGATTTGTTAATGTTGATGGAATTTGATTTGGTGTTGGTGTTCTTTGTGTTTGGGTAGGAGGTGGAGTAGTCAACCCGGGGGTTGTTTGCACACTTGAAGTGTGACCTAAATTCAGCGAAGCTGATTCAGGATTTCCTGCGGATCCTCGGGTTATACCCTCACCAGCAGTTTCAGATTCATGGGCTTTGCAACCCGAATCAATTGGTGTCCTAGACTGTGATAAATCACTGTCCTGGACTTGTTGTTGTTGGGCAACACCACTCACAACACCGGGGTCACTGAGAATGCCAGTTAATACAGTCTCAGGTTGATCCTGAGGAACAGCAGTGTCACTACGGCGTTCATACTGTCCCCCAGTCTCAGTTTGAGGACTGTTACATGCGGCTAAAGCTGGCGTGGTGTTAGCTAAGGCAGGATTTCCAAGCTGTCCTTGAGGGTCACACAAAGTGGGTCCCCCTCCGCTTGTTCCGGCATCAGTACTCAACTGTGCTTGTGAATCCGTGTACCTAGGAGATCTAGACTCTTGTGCACGAAATGAAGGCGAGAGGTGGGGTTGGTCCTCTCTTAATTCAACACTCTCATCCTCCAAATGAGGAGAGTGTGGTGAGCGTGGCTGATCCCCGTGCATTTGTGAGACTAACTCCTGTTGTGAGGAGTCAGAATGGCTGGGAGAGTTTGGTGCAAGCGAGAATGGGCAGTTCCCGACTTCTACCCTAGGGTAAACAACCCGGCTAGACACATTGGTTTGAACTAATGGAGGGCCAACATTTTCTTTATGCCTTTGTCCTAACCCGGACCGCACATCCTCTCTGGTATTTTCAACTCCTCCCTCAAATCCGCCTTGTTCCTCCTGCACAACATCATCTTCAGTGCAAACATGCTCAGTTTCAACCTCAGATACAACATTATGAATTACTTGTTCAGCATCTAATTCTGTCGAGGCACCAATATTTTCAGATCCAGCAGATGTATGCTTTCGTTTGGATTTCTTCTTCTTTGATTTCTTTGGTGACCTACGAGCAGCCATTTTAAGTCTTCTCCGTGGTGGTGGAGTTGGTTCATTAGGGAGTGCTGAAGCAAGCGGTGTTGATTAAGTACAGGTGAAGAGCGAGGTGGTGTAAAAGTTGGTGGATTAGGTGAAACAACGGATGGTAAAGGTGTAGATTGTGAAGGTGAAGATTGCGAAAAGTGAACGGTTGGTGTAGTTTGTGTTGATGGTGTAGGTTGAGAAATAGGTGAAGAAACAGGTTCAGGTGTTACAACATCATGTTCAAACATAACTCGTTTCGATTTTCTTTTCCTCTGCCCAGAAGTCCCCTCACCACAATCCCCTCTTTTTCTTTTAGTTAACCTAGGACCCTCACTTGGCGACCTATGCTCAGCTTGGGTAGGAGTCTGTCGGCTTTCAGACCCCATTGCTGAGACTAACCACTCGAGATAAGCCCTAAGATGAGGACTCTGAGCAGGAACCAGATTTATCAGGAATGGAGGAATTGGAAAAGGTTTTACAGTTTCACAACTTGTGCCTCTCAAGTTGGATTTATACATCGCAATCACACACTTGAAGCTGTTCTCCAATTTTTGAATTTCTTCTGCATTATCAAGAACATCTTCGATAATCAGTGTGAAGAATCTGATAAAGGGAATATATTTTCTGTCTTGTTTATCCTTTCCTTTGACAACTTGAATAATCTTTTTCCATATAATCGCCGCAAAGTCACACTGCACATTGTGAGTGACTGCATAGTAAATTGATAAGGAATCCTTCGTCATGAGATCAATTCCTTTCTGTGATGGCATCAAACAGGTGGTTAAAACATTGTACATCGTATGCCAGAGAGTTGCTACATTACTCCTTCTAAAATCTCTCATCGTTGCCAACTCTCCGTCATAACCCAACGAATGAACTCCAGCCAACATTTCTTCAACTGATGGGAGTTCTTCGTATTCTTCAAGTACAGGAAATCCAATTGTTGTTCTAAACTCATCCAAAGTGAATCAACAATTAAACAGTTCATCTTCTGACTCTAGAGAAAATTTGAAGTAGTCTGCTGTGTTATGCCTTTTACTTCCTCGTACATATTCAATTGATTGCCACAGCTCAAAGACATACTTCTCAGGTACAATTGCACCTCCAGTCAAAGCATTATTCAATGGATGATGGCTCAAAATCTCTGTAATGATAGGGAATTTGCAAGCAAAAGGTATATGAAGTGCTTGATTGGCTTGCATCTTCATTGAATCTCCTTCTTTAAACATAGCCATCTTGATAGTTTATTATTTTCTGTTTAAGACAAACTGACCAAAGTATTGACCAGAAAATTCAATTTAATCTCAGAAAAATAATAACACATACCAACATTTAAGAAACACATTTATTACACAAAGACAATGTTTTGTATATATATTAAAAATGAGAAAACAAAGTAGTACACAAAGGCGTTCGATACCTTGCATCTCACCGAAATATATATATAAAAAACATGACAATATATAGAATCACATAAGTATTAAAAGATAAGAAAACAAGGTAGTACACAAAGGCGTTCGATACCTTGCCTCTCACCCCAAACACTTATGAAATACTATATATTTACCAACACAATACACAAATACATTTACACATTTTAAAACATAACACAAAAAATAACAAAAGGAATAGAAAAAAATAATGAAAGAAAGAAAAAAAATTTAAATTCTAGTTTGTACTATTTGCAGAGCAAAAACCTCTGCAAATAGCACATTTTGAAAAATATGCCCAGAAATTGACAAGGAAAAAAAAAATTGGTTTTGGCAAAATTTGATTTGTATTGTTTGCCGAGCAAACTTCTCGGCAAACACGAGAAAATCTCAAGTCAGGCATCAAGTCATCGAGTATTGGAGATGAACCTCGTAAATGCCGAGCTCAAAGCTCTGCAAATAAGCAGTTCAGATTCACTCCTTTGAAATGTATGAAATTTTCTTTTATTGAACAACAAAAATGTTGTCAATTGATAAAGAACAATTTCAATTTGAAAAATTTCAAATTGTATTGTTTGCCGAGCAAAATGCTCTGCAAACAGTTGGTTTTTTTTTAAAAAAAACTTGGTGTAAAATTCATTTTGTACTGTTTGCCGAGCAAAATGCTCTGCAAACAGTTGGTTTTTTTTAAAAAAAAACTTGGTGTAAAATTCACTTTGTACTGTTTGCCGAGCAGAATGCTCTGCAAACAGTTGATTTGAAAAATTAGTTGAAGTCTTGTCATTGAAATTCCAATTTGAACTGTTTGCCGAGCAAAATGCTCTGCAAACAGTTGTTTTTAAGAGCTGGAAAAAGTTTTGACCAAAATGTACTGTTTGCCGAGCAAATTGCTCTGCAAACAGTTGATTTTATACTTGGAAAACTTTTTGAGTCAAAATGCATTGTTTGCCGAGCTTAGAGCTCTGCAAACAGATGGTTTTAACACTTGGAAAATTTTTGATTTCAAAAATGACCTGTTTGCCGAGCAAACTTCTCTGCAAACAGTTGATTTTAAAACTTTGATCCATTTTGAAAAACAAAAAGGCTTGAAAAACAAAATTTACTGGTTTGATAAAAACAAGCATTTGCCGAGCTAGAAGCTCTGCAAATGACACTTTTTGATCCAAAAACTTGTTTGAGAAAATTAAGAACAAGTTAACCAGAAATAATGATGATTTGAAGGTGATCAAGAACAAACAAATCATTTGCCGAGCAAAGCTCTGCAAATAAGCAGTTCAGATTCACTCCTTTGAAATGTATGAAATTTTCTTTTATTGAACAACAAAAATGTTGTCAATTGATAAAGAACAATTTCAATTTGAAAAATTTCAAATTGTATTGTTTGCCGAGCAAACTGCTCTGCAAATGGTACATTTCATCAAAAATACAAGTTATTACCCAGCCCATCATCAAATCAAACCCAGAAAAGTTCAACAACATGCAGATTTAAGACTTAAAATTCATATTAACAACAAGCAAAAGTCCTAATCATGCATCTAACATACCAAACAATCATCATATCATGCATAAAAATCATAACTGTTCATTCAAGCATTTAATCAAACAGTTGGAGGACAAAGAAAACTTAAACAAGAAGTATTACCTCTAAACTGAAGATTTGATCGATGATATGAGATGAACTAAACCAGTATATGGTCACTTGTTTAATCCCCACTTTGATTATTAAAACAAATTATGATTGTTTGATGTGAGACTTGATCGGGTTTTGTGAGAGAAAAATCAAATTAAAAATGATTTGAATTTGAATTGTGGCAAAGTGGACCACCCATTTTCAATATATATTTCAAATTCGGGTCGCAGGTCTAGGTCTGACCCGCGTGACAACCCGGATATCAACTGGTCATGGGCTAAACAATTCAGTTGGGCTCAAATTGGTTTTGGGCTGAATTCTTTTTGGGTTTAAATCACAATTTGGGCTGAATTCTTTTTGGGTTTAAATCACAATTTGGGCTGAATTCTTTTTGGGTTTTTCACTCAAACAGAATTAAAAAAAATAAAACTAAAAAAAAAACTTGTTTGAGAAAATTAAGAACAAGTTAACCAGAAATAATGATGATTTGAAGGTGATCAAGAACAAACAAATCATTTGCCGAGCAAACTGCTCTGCAAATAGATGGTTTTAACACTTGGAAAATTTTTGATTTCAAAAATGACCTGTTTGCCGAGCAAAATGCTCTGCAAACAGTTGTTTTTAAGAGCTGGAAAAAGTTTTGACCAATTTGTACTGTTTGCCGAGCAAAATGCTCTGCAAACAGTTGTTTTTAAGAGCTGGAAAAAGTTTTGACCAAAATGTACTGTTTGCCGAGCAAATTGCTCTGCAAACAGTTGATTTTAACACTTGGAAAATTTTTGATTTCAAAAATGACCTGTTTGCCGAGCAAGCTCTGCAAACAGATGGTTTTAACACTTGGAAAATTTTTGATTTCAAAAATGCATTGTTTGCCGAGCAAAGAACTCTGCAAACAGATGGTTTTAACACTTGGAAAATTTTTGATTTCAAAAATGACCTGTTTGCCGAGCAAACTTCTCTGCAAACAGTTGATTTTAAAACTTTGATCCATTTTGAAAAACAAAAAGGCTTGAAAAACAAAATTTACTGGTTTGATAAAAACAAGCATTTGCCGAGCTAGAAGCTCTGCAAATGACACTTTTTGATCCAAAAACTTGTTTGAGAAAATTAAGAACAAGTAAAACACATCAATGTTTGAAACAGAAAATGAACATAGAATACATGGCATGAAATCATTTAAGTTTGTAAATCTAGCATTCCCAACTTGGTTTTAAGAAAATTAAACCTGTTTTCATCCAAAGGTTTGGTGAAAAGATCAGCAAGTTGGAAGTCTGTTGGGACAAAATAGAGTTCGATGTTACCTTTCTCGGCATGATCTTTAAGAAAATGGTACCGAACATCTATGTGCTTGGTCTTTGTGTGCTGTACAGGATTGCAAGAAATAGCAATAGCACTCTTTGAGTCACAGTAAATGGGAATTCTGTTGAATTGGAATCCATAATCAGTCAACTGAGTCTTCATCCAAAGAACTTGTGAACAACAGCTTGCTGCAGCAACGTATTCTGCTTCTGCAGTAGATGTGGATACACAGTTCTGTTTCTTTGAAGACCAACTGACCAATCTATCCCCTAGAAACTGTACACTCCCAGAAGTACTCTTTTGATCAAGCTTACAACCTGCATGGTCAACATCCGAATATGCAGTTAACTAAAACCCGGTATCCTTTGGATACCAGAGACCAAGGTTCACTGTGCCTTTCAGGTATCGGAAGATCCGTTTAACGGCCTGAAAATGACTTTCCTTGGGATTGGCCTGGTACCTGGCACACATGCATGTGGCGAACATAATATCCGGGCGACTTGCAGTCAAATACATGAGTGACCCTATCATACTGCAATATTTCTTTTGATCAAAAGATTTTCCATTTAAGTCAGCATTAATCTTTGTTCGAGCTTCCATGGGTGTTCCAATTGTTTGACAATCCATCATATCAAACTTTTTCAACATGTCAAGAATGTACTTAGATTAACAAATAAAAGTACCATTTGACAACTGTTTTACTTGAAGACCAAGGAAAAAGTTTAATTCACCCATCATGCTCATTTCAAATTTCTTGATCATTAAAGCAGAGAAATTCTTGCAGTATTTAGGATTAGTTGACCCGAAAATTATGTCATCAACATAAATCTGGATTAGAATGATGTCACTCCCTTGTCGTTTGATAAACAAGGTAGTGTCAATCGAACCTTTGCTAAAACCAGATTTCACAAGATAAGAGGATAGAGCATCATACCATGCACGAGGCGCTTGTTTCAGACCATATAAAGCCTTATCTAACCTGTAAACATAGTCTGGATGTTTTGAATTCACAAAACCTTCTGGTTGTTCAACATACACTTCTTCTTTGAGTATTCCATTTAAGAAGGCAGTTTTGACATCCATTTGGTAGACTGTGAATTTCTTGTAGGCAGCATAGGAAAGAAACATCCGAATAGCCTCAATTCATGCAACTAGTGCGAATGTCTCATCGTAGTCAATTCCATCTTGTTGGCAGTATCCCTTTGCAACCAATCGTGCTTTGTTGCGTACAACAACTCCAGTTTCATCCTTTTTGTTTTTGAAGATCCATTTGGTTTTAATTGGCTCCTTGTTCTTGTAAGGATTTGGAACCAATTTCCATACCTCAAGACGTTCGAACTGATTAAGTTCTTCTTGCATTGCTTTCACCCAATCTGGACAACTTAGAGCTTCATTCACTGTCTTTGGTTCAACAATACTCAGAAAATTCACAAACAGACATTCATTCGCTGATGCGGATCTTGTCTGAACTCCAGTTGTTGGATTACCAATGACTTGAGAAATAGGATGAGCTCTTGTCCACTTGGTTGTGTGAGGAATTGGATTAAGTGGATCACCAGATTCTTCAGAATCAATAAAATCAGGAGAATGTTGTTCTGTTAATTGTTCAAATGAAGTTGCAATTGGTTCAACAAAGTCATCATTATCATAATCTTCAGGATTGGTTGTAGGATTTGTCACTTGTGAGATATTATGAGGTTGAGTATGCAACTCTGAAATATCGGTAGGTGGAGGAGAATCAGATGATGAATTAACATCTGATGATTGTGATGGTGAAGACTCATTGTGATCCATCTCTTTTGAATTTGAACAGAATGATTCATTGGCATGTCCATCAGATTCAGGAACTTTCTTCGATACTTGGAAAAATTCTTCGAACAAGATATCTAAATCTTGTGTTGTTGGAGTAGAGAATGATGATTTGACATTTGAAGTAGTCTTTGTTGCGGAAGCTTGTGGACTTTGAAGTTCGGGTCTTGAACTGTGTTGTTCAAGAACCATTCCCGAGAGTTCATCAAATCTAACGTTCATGCTCTCTTCAATTCTCTTGGTTCTTCGGTTATATACACGATATGCTATCGATTCTCTCAAATAACCGATAAAATATGCCTCATCGCCTTTTGGTTCAAATTTGCCCAGATTATCTCGATCATTGAGAACATAACATACACATCCAAAAATGTGCAAGAAGTTCACATTGGGTTTTCTATTGTTTATCACCTCATATGGAGTTTTATCAAACCTTTTGTTTATGATTGATCTATTTTGAGTGAAGCAGGCAGTAGCAACAGCTTCAGCCCATAGATTCGGAGGCAACTTAGAATAAGCAAGCATTGTTCTAGCTGCTTCAACAAGAGTTCGATTTCGACGTTCAACTACTCCATTCTGTTGAGGTGTCCTGGCAGCGGAAAATTGATGAGTAATACCCATAGACTTGAAGAAAGAATCAATCGTTGAATTCTTGAATTCAGTGCCATTAACTGAGCGAACAATTCTAACTGATGATTTAAGATTCACTTGGGTCTTCTTTATGAAATCAATAATTGCAGTCGGAGTATCACTCTTTGCATGAAGAAAGAATACCCAAGTGTACCGAGAATAATCATCGACAATCACAAGAATGTATCGCTTGCCATGGATACTTTGAACTTTCATTGGGCCACACAAATCCATGTGAATAAGGTGCAAAGATCCTTCTGTACTTAGAAACTTCTTTGGTTTGTGTGATGCTTTCTTCATCTTGCCAATTGCACAAGCTGGACAAACATGTTCACTTTCGTACTTGTAATCAGGAAGTCCTTCAACAAGTTGTTTATCCACGAGAGCATTAATTGTTTGAAAATTCAGATGAGAAAGACGGCGATGCCATAACCAAGAGTTTTGTGCAGTTGCTTTTGAAAGTAGACAAATCTCTGAAGAATTAGATGGAATGTTGTTGAGATCAATAGTGAACAGGTTATTGTCCCTTGTTCCAGTAAGAATATCCACTCCATATTCAGTCTGCACTTTGCATTCATATCTCTTGAATAATACTTGAAGATCATTGTCACAAAATTGTCCAACACTGAAAAGATTGTGTCCTAATCCTTCAACATAGGAAACTCTCTTTATAGTGACACCATTTTTAACAATGTCTCCGTAACCAAGAATAGGAGCAATATGATCATTTCCAAATCTGACGGTTCCCATAAACTTTTCAACAAAGTTCGAAAGAATGGACTTGTTTCCAGTCATATGACGTGAACATCCCGAGTCAAGATACCAAACACAAATGAGAAATTCCTGCAAAGACAAGGTATATGATTTAGGTACCCATGTAAATTGGGTCCTTGCAGGTTAGAGGGATAACATGCAAGTACACATTAAAAAATAATCATCAAGCAAAATAACACGCAAACAAACAATTTATTCAAATAACAAACAAGCACACATAATTGTTCAAAATACAAATACGAATTACAAGCAAGAAAATGTAAAGGTTTATACACATGTTTTGGTACAAGCGGGACTAGTCCTAGATTTATTAGCATTATCTAATGTATTCGATCTACGGACAATCCACACTTGTTTGACATGGGTAGTGTTTCCATCAAGTTTGAGTTTTCTAGTAGCATGCAAAAATCTATCTTTTGGGATCCATTTACTGCTACTTTTCATGAACAAGTCACCTGAAATACGAACATTCTTAGAGTTAGAAATCAATTTAGCATCTATGTTCTGAACAGGTTTCTTCTTAATGGATTCTGTGGTCTTATTCACTTTCTTTATGTTATTGGGTGACAACCAACCATACTGGTCTTTGTATTTAGTCATGCCTGTCCAAGTATCTCTAACCCTCTGTAAAGTGCACTTAGGATTCTTCTGAGAATACCTAGGGAAACTAGAATACCTAACCTGCTGAGGTTGTTTGTTACCTAACGAGAAAGTTTCATTCTTATTAATCTTCGGACCACTTCTTGTTTTGACTTCTTTTTGATTTTGAGGTTCAGATTTGACCTTGTATATCTTTGGTTGCCTAGAAGTCTTTTGAACTGTGGAACCTTTCGTTGAATTATGACTTGAATCCTTCTTTGGTGATTGATTGAACTTCGGTTTTGAAACATTCATTGGTGATGGTTTGGTCTTTGGTTTTAAATCTGTTTTGGGTGATGGGTTGGTCTTTGAATGTTGGGTGATCTTTGGTCTTTGGAACTTATTGATTGATGAAGATTGTGAAGAGTGTGACTTTGGAATTTTCTTTAGATAAAAATCAAGTTTTTCCTCCTTTTTAACAAAATGTTTTTCAAATTCAGGATCAAAATCATGATTTTCTTCCAAAAAATTTGTCATATCTTCAGTTTCCAACTTCACACTAACTTCACTTTTCTTTATGGGACATGGACTTTGCTTGAGTGGAATTAATGCTTTTTCTTTTTCTTTATGAAATCAATAATTGCAGTCGGAGTATCACTCTTTGCATGAAGAAAGAATACCCAAGTGTACCGAGAATAATCATCGACAATCACAAGAATGTATCGCTTGCCATGGATACTTTGAACTTTCATTGGGCCACACAAATCCATGTGAATAAGGTGCAAAGATCCTTCTGTACTTAGAAACTTCTTTGGTTTGTGTGATGCTTTCTTCATCTTGCCAATTGCACAAGCTGGACAAACATGTTCACTTTCGTACTTGTAATCAGGAAGTCCTTCAACAAGTTGTTTATCCACGAGAGCATTAATTGTTTGAAAATTCAGATGAGAAAGACGGCGATGCCATAACCAAGAGTTTTGTGCAGTTGCTTTTGAAAGTAGACAAATCTCTGAAGAATTAGATGGAATGTTGTTGAGATCAATAGTGAACAGGTTATTGTCCCTTGTTCCAGTAAGAATATCCACTCCATCTTCAGTCTGCACTTTGCATTCATATCTCTTGAATAATACTTGAAGATCATTGTCACAAAATTGTCCAACACTGAAAAGATTGTGTCCTAATCCTTCAACATAGGAAACTCTCTTTATAGTGACACCATTTTTAACAATGTCTCCGTAACCAAGAATAGGAGCAATATGATCATTTCCAAATCTGACGGTTCCCATAAACTTTTCAACAAAGTTCGAAAGAATGGACTTGTTTCCAGTCATATGACGTGAACATCCCGAGTCAAGATACCAAACACAAATGAGAAATTCCTGCAAAGACAAGGTATATGATTTAGGTACCCATGTAAATTGGGTCCTTGCAGGTTAGAGGGATAACATGCAAGTACACATTAAAAAATAAGCATCAAGCAAAATAACACGCAAACAAACAATTTATTCAAATAACAAACAAGCACACATAATTGTTCAAAATACAAATACGAATTACAAGCAAGAAAATGTAAAGGTTTATACACATGTTTTGGTACAAGCGGGACTAGTCCTAGATTTATTAGCATTATCTAATGTATTCGATCTACGGACAATCCACACTTGTTTGACATGGGTAGTGTTTCCATCAAGTTTGAGTTTTCTAGTAGCATGCAAAAATCTATCTTTTGGGATCCATTTACTGCTACTTTTCATGAACAAGTCACCTGAAATACGAACATTCTTAGAGTTAGAAATCAATTTAGCATCTATGTTCTGAACAGGTTTCTTCTTAATGGATTCTGTGGTCTTATTCACTTTCTTTATGTTATTGGGTGACAACCAACCATACTGGTCTTTGTATTTAGTCATGCCTGTCCAAGTATCTCTAACCCTCTGTAAAGTGCACTTAGGATTCTTCTGAGAATACCTAGGGAAACTAGAATACCTAACCTGCTGAGGTTGTTTGTTACCTAACGAGAAAGTTTCATTCTTATTAATCTTCGGACCACTTCTTGTTTTGACTTCTTTTTGATTTTGAGGTTCAGATTTGACCTTGTATATCTTTGGTTGCCTAGAAGTCTTTTGAACTGTGGAACCTTTCGTTGAATTATGACTTGAATCCTTCTTTGGTGATTGATTGAACTTCGGTTTTGAAACATTCATTGGTGATGGTTTGGTCTTTGGTTTTAAATCTGTTTTGGGTGATGGGTTGGTCTTTGAATGTTGGGTGATCTTTGGTCTTTGGAACTTATTGATTGATGAAGATTGTGAAGAGTGTGACTTTGGAATTTTCTTTAGATAAAAATCAAGTTTTTCCTCCTTTTTAACAAAATGTTTTTCAAATTCAGGATCAAAATCATGATTTTCTTCCAAAAAATTTGTCATATCTTCAGTTTCCAACTTCACACTAACTTCACTTTTCTTTATGGGACATGGACTTTGCTTGAGTGGAATTAATGCTTTTTCTTTTTCTTTATGAAATTGAAGTGCTATTTGCTGAAATTGGAATGCAACTTTTAGATCATTAAGTTCCTTTAGCACATTTATCCTCTGTTCCCTTTCTTTTTCAAACTTTTGTTTGAAAGCATCAATTTCATTCAAGTATGATTGAGTTCCCTCAGAAAACTTGGTAAAAGTCACAATTTCAGAAGTAATCGGAAAGAAATAATCATCAGCATCATGAACATCATCTAAATCACCATCAGTTTGCACAGACACATGAACAACTTTCTTTATGTCTACATTCACATTTTTAACATGAATTGGATGATGCTCTTCAAACACATTGGTTTTCTTTTTCATGGATAAAATCTTCTCATTGATTTTTTCAAATGATTCAGAAAACTTTCGGTCAAAATCAATTTTGCACATATCAAAGATCTGAGATTCTTTTTGTTAGTCCCAAATATAGATGATTAACTAAACCCGACTGGCAAGTACAACTAATCTTGATGGACAAGTTAAGTTTACGATCCAGATATGGATAACAAGAAACAATTGACTTAAAGTAAAATGCAAGAACTAAATGGCAGAAACTATATAAAGATATATATATGTATAATCAAGTATGTAGCATTGAGACACGTTGTTTTCTTTCTAATGTATTTGATTTATTGATATATAAACAAATACAAGGATTGTTGCGGAACAAAGATAAACACCCAAGTGTAAGTATCTAAACAATCCCGAAAAACAAGTGATCTAAATAACTTGGAAATACTCGTAAGTTTACTTAGAGTATATCTCACAAGTTGCAATGCTAAAGTTTCAAGCCCTTTGCAAGTTATGAGAAGACTTCATATTTATAGACCAAGTTCATGATGACATGGACAAGATCGTATAAAAGTGGTTGTGAGCATTTAAGGAATTAAACTTAATTCCTTACATGCTTGTACTAGAAAGAGTATATAAGTCAGCTGATGTGACTTATAGTACTACGTTCCAAACCTATACTTTTACCTTGTACCTTTTATTAATAGATAAATCTATTAACTGGGTAAAGGTATGTAAAGTAAAAAGTCTTCCTCGTAATCAGTGTAAAGTGTTGTAAATACTTTATACTGAGATGCTTCAGTCTTCGATCTGGTAGAATCACTCTTTGCTCGCTTCTGAGATGATT
This sequence comes from Erigeron breviscapus, assembly GCA_034093135.1. Taxonomy (NCBI): domain Eukaryota; kingdom Viridiplantae; phylum Streptophyta; class Magnoliopsida; order Asterales; family Asteraceae; genus Erigeron; species Erigeron breviscapus. The sequence goes on along the minus strand of CM067172.1, from coordinate 73,717,145 downwards.
CTCTTCTTCATACTTCAGTCTTTGACTTCAGAATGAATGCTTCAGATTTATCTTGATCTGAACTGAAGTGAAGCTTCAGTGAAGTAATTCTGATACGGCTCAGAATTCTGTACAAACATTTTCACTGAACTTCAAGCTATTTCTGAACAAATTATACTTGGTCGATTTCCGACCTAATACTTTTTCAGTTTGGAATGAAGCATTTACACTTTCACATATAGAACTCACAGAACATCCAGATGGATCACAAACTTTGGAGTCTATCTTGGGTTGGTCAATGATAAAGTGATTTTGAGTCTGCAGATTGTCTATCAAAGATTGTTTTTCATCTAGAGACTTTTGCAGATCCTCTATTACCTTTTCCAAAACTTTTTGTGGTACATAAGGTCTCAAGTTTTCAGCTTTTGGAATTTGAATAGTTTCTTCTAAAGGTATTTCTTTAAAACACTCAAGAATTTCAGGAATTACATCCTCATGATTTTCTTTTTGAATTTTGTGTGCAGGGTGACTGAAAAAATCATATGACTCATCCATTAACTCATAGTTAAAATAGACTTTTGCACCCTCTTTTAGAAAATCATCAGTCTCAAAATCACTATCATTCGGTCTCATAAACTGGTCAGTCATCCCACATCTCAAATAAGATTCCTTATATAATGATGGGACTTCTTCTTGTGCTTTGAGCAAATGATTTGGATTGACATAACCTATCCCTGAATTGAATAAAGTTTTCGAATTTCTTGGCCTATTCAAAAATATTTGTTGATATGATCGATTAATCTTATACAACTTATCTTGATAAGACTTGATTTCGGCTTTAAGCTCATCATTTTCTTTATCAATTTTTTGTTTAAGAGAATCTTTTATACAACACTCATATTTTAGGTCAGAAATTTTGTTTTCAAATTCCGTCAAATCAGGGATAGATTCTTTCAATTTCACATTTAAAGACTCAATGTCCTCAGCCAATGCATTTGCTCGAAACATCTCATTGGTCTTTTCGATTTGAAGTTGTCTGACGGTCTTGCTCAGATCAAGAACTTTGGTCTCAAGTTCTTGTTGTTCAAGATGCAGTTTAGAGTTGGGAGTAAAAGTGACTGCTGCTTTTTCAGATTTCAAATTCTCAAATTCCTTTTGAAGCAAATCAAATTTACTTTGAAAATCTTTTTCTTTGTCTTCCAAATCTTTCTTTAAATTTAGATTCTTTTACTCAACTCCCTGCAATCTTTTCTTGCTGTTTCACTCATGTCCATGTAGTGTTTTAACACTGATTTGGGAAGAGTTAGTACCTGATCATCCTCTGAAGAACTTTCCTCAACATCATCCAACTCCTTTGATTTCTTGATCTTCGTTATGAAGCACACATTTGCTGCAAGTTCGTCTGTCTCCTCATCAGAAAGATGTAACCACTTGTCATCTTCAGCGAGCAGAGCAATTCCACTTTCCTCTTGTCTTGCTAGCAAAAGTTTGTACTTATAGTACTCGGAGTTCTTCTGTCGAGGTTTTGTGAGTCCCTTAATTAACGAGATGGTTAACCCAATAGAAAGTGTAAATACAACAAGTCTAATAATCACTAGATTGGACTAGTATTACTTGTAAATAAAGATGCAAGATATATAAACAAAGTAATACAAGACTTAAAGCAATAAACAAATAATGTGGACCATTATGTATGTTTCATGGGTATTTCATTTATTGATGTGTAAATAAAATACAAGGTTGTTGCGGAATCAAGATAACACAATTAAGTGAGTATCCTAACAACCTATGAGTTACAATATGATCTATATTTGTCAAATAACTCTTTAGGATCGAGATACTTAAAGTTGTGAAGTATCCATGTTTAAGATCGAGAGTATTTGGACAAATTCACTTAAATGCAAAAGGAATGCTTAAAAGTATTTTTGTCAAGGAAATGACTTTGTATTTATTGGCAACAAATTCACCAGTGAATTTGTGCCGTACAAATATGGTTGGCATACATTTAATGATCCGACAAGAGCATTAAATGTATTGGATAAGGAATAAGGATAAAGTCACATCAAGTGCAAGTGTATCCTATTATCCAACCACCTTAACACACATATACTTTGTTAAAGAACAAGTGGATTGTTCTTTGGAAAGTGTGTTAAAGGCAAAAGTCAATCCTCGATATTAGTGTTCAGACTTGCAGGATCTAGAACACTAACAATCCTCCAGTGTGCAGATCTGGTAAGACTTTCCAGTGGACTCCGCCATTTGTTAAGTCTTCTTCCTTAAGACTTCAGTCTTTGACTTCAGTCAGAATGTCTTCAGTAGAGTAGATCTGGACTGGGGTGAAGTCTTCAGTGAGCTAATCTGGAGAATGCTCCAGATTACCTGTACAAGTAAATGCTCACTAGTCTTCAATTATTTCTGGACAAATCTTCAGAGGGACTCCAGATTCCAAGTCTAGAGTAGGTCCAGTAGAATATGTTTTCTGGTCAGATCTTCAGTGAGCTCCAGTAGTCAGGTCTGGAGCGAGACCAGCAAAACAAGTTTCTTAACAAACCTAAATAAGGTTCCAGTAGTCCAGTCTGGAGCCAGTCCAGCAAGTCTGGACTACATCTGGACCTAACAAATTCCCCCTATTTGTTTAGAAATAATGCAAGTATTTTTCAGACTTATAGATATACAAATTTGTATGTCTGGAAAACACTTGGTCGATTTAAGTCTAATCTAAGTTACTGGAAAACACTTTATAGATCATGAGTGTTTTCAGTTTCATCTTTTAAGTTCTAACTTAGACTAAATCTGGTCATTTACTTAAGAAAATAAAAAATTGCAACTATTATTACTTTCACCAAAAAGGAAAATAATTACAACTTTCATAAAACATTTAATTACAATAAGTACAATGATATAAGATTTAGGCCCTTCTTCTTGATGTCCTTTCTGGTGCATCTTCAGTAGCCTTCCTCTTTGGAGATGGAGATGATGGAACAGACACTGGTGGTCTCAGACCCAACACAGCTTCCATTTGTTGAATTCTCTTCCAGACCTTCTCAATCCTCTTCATAAAGGCCTTTACATCTGGAGAGAGATCAGTCTTGCCTTTGAAAGTCATTCCAATCTCCTTTAGTTCAGTCCATCCAAATGCTTGGACCGAAGTATCTTTTCTTTCATCAGTAAAGTTACCTTCTCTGGTCAACTTTACATTAAACCTGGTCATACCTTGATGATGTTCAGCCAGTGTGATTTCAGCATTAATTATTCTTCTTGCATTGGCCCTGAACTTCATCATTTCATCATATTTAGCCCTTTGCTTAGCCAACTGTACCATATCTTCAGTATCCCTGGATACACCACTCTGTTGTCCTTCAGTGGACTGGTGTTCTTGTCTATTGATCTTCAGAGTTGTATCCAGAGGAATAAAGGTGCTAACATCACCATCTTTAATTTCCTTCAGTTGCTTGGCAGTAAGCTTGGGTAGACCAGTCATTCTCTTCCTGTATTCCAGTTCCAAAGCACCAGCATTTCTTCTTATTTTCTTCTGGAGGCTTACCAGCTCCTCCTTTCTTTGTCTGATAAGCTCTGGAATGGTTACACCATAAATCAAGGAATCATATACCTGTTCTTCCTCTGCATAGAACGAGCGTATATGTACATCATTCAGTGCATCAAGACATTGTTGAACTCTGGGATCCTCCTTCATCCTTTTAAACACTTCAATATTTATGCCAAGTCTTCCAGCATTGTAGGAATCCAGAGTACCCATTGTAGCCATATCCCTATGATGGGCCAGCAGTTCATTTTTCTGGTTTGTCTTGAAAATTTCTATCATGATACACTGTTGTTCCATTTTCTTTGATGCTTCACTGTCAACATCTTCAAATTGTTCTTCCTCTTCACCAGACACCATCTTTTCTTTCCCTTTAACTGCCTTCAGTGTGGTAGGGATGTCTGGGAAGGATTCAAACTGGGGCTCGGCTTCAGTACCAGCAGCCTCTTCTTCAGTTTGCACAATGGCTTCAGTGCCAAGTGCTCTCTGGGCCATACGTGCACTGGCATCAGTACCAGTCACTTGCCTTCTCTGAACAACGCTTTCAGTAGCGACTGCCCTTACAACCTCTCTTTTCTTCTTCAAACTTTCTTGGACACCAGATGATGGAATTGATAATTTTTCCCCCTTGGATTGATCTCTAGTCCTTGACTTTAGATCATTCCACAATTCTTCCATCATTAGCCTATCCAGTGAGCCAAATGTTCTGCCTTGTTCTGGCAAGGAAGCAGTCATACCTTTCTTTAATTCCAACACTTCCTTCTTCATATTTTCAATTTGTTCAGGCAAGTGCTTAGGCAGCTTCTCATCCAGTAGCTTCTCAAATTGTGGTAAAACCCCATCATAAATACTACGAAGGACAGTCCCAGAAACCTCTTCACATAATTCTTTCAACATGTGGTTTCTGAACTTCCTTGTACATTCATCACTTAAAACACTTACAACTTCTCCTTGATCCAGTACGGGCCTACTCTCCAGAGAGCTTACCCTAAACACCAAGTCTTAACCTCTTCTTTCAGCCCTGCCAGTTCGCCAGTGACAGCAGTCTGAACAGAAGACACCATTTTGGATTCCAACCCCTGGACTGCCACTTTAATGTTTTCAGAATTTTGATTGGTGGCCAGTACCAGTTCATCCAACTTCTCGAACACTAACTTCTCATTCCCAGCGAACAAGTTCATTTCTGAAGAGAGATTATTTGATAACAAAGACTTGAAGTCAGAAATAACCTGGGAAGATGAGTGCAGTGATCTCTCCAGGTCTGCCACCTTACTAAGAAGGCCTTGGACCTCGGTTGAGGAAGAAGTGGAGAGACCAGTGGGTGGTTCCAGATGAGAAGTCAATCTGGTCATTACTGGGATTTGTTCGGTTGGGTTCACTGGAGGTTGAGTTGTAGGAATGAAAGGAGTGAAATATGGAGTTGATTGAGGAATTGAAGGTGGTGGAGGTGGTGGCATTGATTCTGGTGGGGGTTGAGTTGATTCTGGTGGTGGTATTTCTGGTGAAGGTGTTGGTATTTCACGTAGAGTTTCTTCTTCTTGTACATCTTCACCCAGAAAGTCTAAACTTGCATCAAATCCCTCAGACATGGGGGAGTCAACATCATCCCATTCTGGAATATTCCCAACAAATTGTTCACCAGACTGTTCACCAGTCTCTACTTGTTCACCAACCTCAACATTCAAATCTAGTGGAGCCTCTTGCTCACCAGATGCTTCAACCTGCTCAACAATTTCAGCAATATCTTCTTGTACCACAGCCTGGACTTCAGTGTCCACTCTCTGTTCAGTTTGTACAAGAGATTCGATATTTTCTTCAAAGATAGGAGATCCATCAATATTAATTGTATCACCAGGATGGGTTGATGGATTTACCTGGACTCCTCTCCTCATCAGACGCCTATGTGATCTTGGTCGTCTGGAAAGCTCAACTGTTTCTGGTCCACCAACTGGAGCCACTTGTTGAATAGGTTGAACCATTTCAACAACTTCAATATCTTCGCTACCAGCAGGTACTTCAACAACTTGGACCCTGCCTGGTGCCACATTCTCTTCTATTCTTTGAAGTGACAACATTGATTGAGGAATGTCCACCTCACCATCTCTGGACCTTAAGTTGGTCAGATCTCTCATGTACTC
>CM067172.1:73657404-73710487 GCA_034093135.1 Erigeron breviscapus | reverse complement strand
CTTATTCCATTGAGGATAAGATCCTCTAAACAAGACAGGTGGTCTTCCTTCAGAACCAAGTGCTAAAGCTTCCCTTGAAGCCATTTCAAGCAATTGAAAGACTTAGAAAAATTTGAAAATTTTCAATTTCAACTAAATGCAGAGCTTAAATCTCTGCAAATAGAACAAGTAAGAAATTTCAAAATTTCAAAATTTTGATTTTTCAACCCACTCGAGGAATATTGATGAAAAATGGTTTTGAAAAATTTTCTTGAAAAATTTTGATTTAAGATTCTTAAAAACAACTAAATGCAGAGCTAAAACCTCTGCAAACAGTGTAATTTACAAGTCAATTAACTTCAACTGGATGCCGAGCTTAGTTCTCTGCAAATGGTGAAAGTGACCAAGTCGTAACCCAAGTACTTAGATCAATACACAAAAACAACTGAATGCCGAGCTTAATTCTCTGCAAACAGTACAACTTATAAAGTCACTTGGTCGAAGAATCAATTTCAACTATTTGCCGAGCAAATATCTCTGCAAATAGCACAAAGACTTGTTTGCCGAGCTTAAACTTCTGCAAACAATGCAAGTAGCACCAGTCTCAAATCAAGAATTCTCAAAAACAACTATTTGCCGAGCAAAGAGCTCTGCAAATAGAATAAGTAACCAGGACACTTAACCAAATTTCTTGAAATAACTATTTGAAGAGCAAATCTCTGCAAATAGAACAAGTAAGAAATTTCAAAATTTCAAAATTTTGATTTTTCAACCCACTCGAGGAATATTGATGAAAAATGGTTTTGAAAAATTTTCTTGAAAAATTTTGATTTAAGATTCTTAAAAACAACTAAATGCAGAGCTAAAACCTCTGCAAACAGTGTAATTTACAAGTCAATTAACTTCAACTGGATGCCGAGCTTAGTTCTCTGCAAATGGTGAAAGTGACCAAGTCGTAACCCAAGTACTTAGATCAATACACAAAAACAACTGAATGCCGAGCTTAATTCTCTGCAAACAGTACAACTTATAAAGTCACTTGGTCGAAGAATCAATTTCAACTATTTGCCGAGCAAATATCTCTGCAAATAGCACAAAGACTTGTTTGCCGAGCTTAAACTTCTGCAAACAATGCAAGTAGCACCAGTCTCAAATCAAGAATTCTCAAAAACAACTATTTGCCGAGCAAAGAGCTCTGCAAATAGCACAATTAGCTTCAACCCTTCAAATCCTTGAAACACCTATTTGCCGAGCAAAATTCTCTGCAAATAGAACAAGTGACCAGAACACTTAACCAAATTTCTTGAAACAACTATTTGCCGAGCAATAAGGTCTGCAAATGAACTCGATAAACAACTCAAATGATGAAATTAGCTTCTGAAATTGATAGCGAAGGAAGATATACTGATATTGAATCGATCGGTGAACAAAATTAGAACAGAAACACACTTAATTTGCAGGAATCACTGAAACAGTGAGCTCTGCAAATAGTACAAGTAAGAATCACACTTTAGCCAAAGACTTCTGCAAATGCGAGTAACCACAACACGACAAAATAGTCGGTTAGGTTATCTTCTTCGTTCAGTCAAACCCTTATTTGCAGAGAAGAAAGAACATCTTCGATATCTTCTTCATTTTTGCGAATTAGAACTCGAATTTTATATCAAAATGTTCAGAACATCAATGCGCACAAATCCTCAAACAAATTAGATACTAATTTCAACTGGAAATCAAACCCTCACGAACATCCGATTTGTAGAGCTGGATCAAAAACAACTCAAATGATGAAATTAGCTTCTGAAATTGATAGCGAAGGAAGATATACTGATATTGAATCGATCGGTGAACAAAATTAGAACAGAAACACACTTAATTTGCAGGAATCACTGAAACAGTGAGCTCTGCAAATGAACCTTTCAGAAAAACAACTCGAATTCAAAAATTAAGCACAAATTAAGCTTGTAATAAGCTTTTGGATCGTTCAGATACTCTGATTGTGCTCTGATACCAATTGTTGAGAATAGAATTCGAGCTTTTGTGTGTGTAAATGTGTATGTTAATGGAGGTTTCTAGTAAGAGAAAGTAGAGAGAGAGAGTAGAGAGAAGTCAGGGAAAGATTGGATAGTATTATGGGTTGAAAGGTTACAAAATGCTTAATGGAAGGGGTTTATATACATATGAGCTATTTACACTATATCCCCTTCCATTGTACCAAGTTTACAATATAAGTACAAATTAACATAAGGTACACAAATCAACTACTACATTTATATTTCTAACAAAAAGCTCTGCAAATAGCACAAGTAAGAACACCACTTAACCAACGACCTCTGCAAATACGAGTAACCACTACACGACAAAATAGTCGGTTACTGGTTGTCTTCTTCGTTCAGCCAAACCCTCATTTGCAGAGAAGACTGTAAATCTTCGATATCTTCTTCATTTTTGAGAATTAAAACTCGTATTTTATATCAAAATGATCAGAAAACCAACGCGCACAAATCCTCGAACAAATTAGATGCTAATTTCAATTGGAATTCAAACCTTCACGAACATGCGATTTGTAGAGCTCGAACAAAAACAACTTAAATGATGAAATTAGCTTCTGAAATTGATAGCGAAGGAAGATATACTGATATTAAATCGATCGGTGAACAAAATTCGATCAAAAACAACTCAAATGATGAAATTAGCTTCTGAAATTGATAGCGAAGGAAGATATACTGATATTGAATCGATCGGTGAACAAAATTAGAACAGAAACACACTTAATTTGCAGGAATCACTGAAACAGTGAGCTCTGCAAATGAACCTTTCAGAAAAACAACTCGAATTCGAAAATTAAGCACAAAATAAGCTTGTAATAAGCTTTTGGATCGCTCAGAATGCTGATTGTGCTCTGATACCAATTGTATTGAATAGAATTCGAGCTTTTGTGTGTATTTATGTGTTTATCAATGGCGGTTTTAGAGAGAGAAAGTAGAGAGAGAGTAGAGAGATGTCAGGGAAAGATTGGATAGTATTATGGGTTGAAAGGTTACAAAATGCTTAATGGAAGGGGTTTATATACATATGACTAATTTACACTAAGCCTCCTTCCATACTTAGACATTTACATTCTAAGTACAAATATACAATAAGTAAACAAATCAACTACTACATTTATATTTCTAACAGTAATCGACCCGACGCATATATAAAGGTATGCAAGAATACTCACCTCCTTCACGACCACAAATCAACAATTTAGGTGACCGCATGAACACAATACATATGCTTTCAACCTAGCAATAAATCAAACATACATAGAAGATCATCAATCACAAACTTGGCCATCTAGCCATAATCAATAGCATCTCAGCACCAAACCCATATTTTATAATCTCATATTGCTCTTGGTTTGATTTACAAAACATGATCTCTTATATCTTTATCTTAAGGCCAAATTCACTTTCATAACAAAATCACCATTTTCATATTCGACTAGGCTGACTTCAAACAAGCATAACTCAAGTTCTACTTTTTTTTACATGATTCCAGTGGCCAATTTTAGAAGACACATATATCTACATTTTATCTTTAGTGACCATCATATGAATTATCCTTTAAAAGTGACTTGCTCTTTTTAAAAACAAATATTGTTGCTGTTGTCACTAACAAAACAGATTTGACATTACTGACTTCAAACGATCATAACTTGAGTTCTACACCACATTTTTACCTCATTCCAGTGGCCACTTAAGAAGACACATATATCTACATTTTATCTTTAGTGACCATCATATGAATTATCCTTTAAAAGTGACTTGCTCTTTTTAAAAACAAATATTGTTGCTGTTGTCACTAACAAAACAGATTTGACATTACTGACTTCAAACGATCATAACTTGAGTTCTACACCACATTTTTACCTCATTCCAGTGGCCACTTAAAGAAAACACATATAGCTACATTTTATATTCAGTGACCAAGACATGATTTAACTCTTAAAATTACGTTTTACTCGTTTCAAAAACAGACACAAAATCATTTCTTACTGAAAGATCAGAAAGACCCTACTGACTTCAAAAATTCATAACTCGAGTTCTACTCCACCTTTTTACCCCATTCTAGTGGCGACTTCAAGAAGACAAGTAAACCTACATTTTCTTTTTAGAACTCAACAAGTGAATTGTCTGTTACAGAGGTGTTTTACTCGTTGCAAAAGTTGATACTGAATCAGTCAATTTCTCAATCAAGTTAATCTTGGAACTCAATAACAACTACTAAAATACTTACAATTGGGAAAAAATCATACAAAACTCAATTCTAATAAAATCCCCAAAACTAGTGTCTCAAGAACCCTAATTCACAAAAAGGATAATAAAATTAGGTTAAAGAATCAATACCTCAAAGAATAGAAGAGACAAGTTTAGGGTTTCAATTCACAATTTCTTCCCCTTTTCTTCTTCCTAATTTTTGGCCCTTACCACCACCTCACTCTCAATTTCTCCAAATTCAATCCTTCACTATAATTCTTATTATTATGTTTGTTATTCCCTTGAATGAATTTGATTATTTACAAAAGAGTGATTTTGATTAGAATGCTATGGAATGAAGGTTGAAGAAGATAGTAGAAAGATAGGTGGAATTGTGACTCATTATCAAGAAAGATGGCTGGAATCCTCCCTTGATGCCACGCCCCTTATATATTTTATGGGTATATTTACCCGCTATCCGATAAAGTTCCAACTAAATTAACCCCCTAACCAAAAATAAAATACTAGAAACTTATTTTAATGTCAAAACTATAATAAAGGTAAATTTTCATTGGCCTTAAAAAATTTCGCGGTGTTACATTTTGTAACATTTTAAAATTTAGACTAAGTGGTTTAAATTTGGGCTTGAAATTTGTTGATAAGGTATTGAAAAAAGGTATTGAGAAATAAACTTCGGTTAATGTTACATGAGGAATAAAAACTGAGTAAAACAAACTTGTGAAGTTAATGTAATAACAAACCTATATTGATTTCCAATAATAATAACTAGAAAAAATGCCCGCTTATAGCGGCGGAAACGATAGTTCCTACTTGTACTCTTGTTCTTGACTCCGGAGTTTGAGATGTGTGATTGTAAGTGCACGTTTATGTCAATAGCAGTCTAGATTCTTTGGTCTTATATTGTAATATGTCTTTGTAATGTGATCGTCATTAATGAACTTCATATTATGCATAGAATAGTAGAATAAGTTTAAGTATTGAATGTGTAAATTCTGCTAAGTGTGAATTGCGACCTCGCATTCAGAGGGACAATTACGACCTCATAATTGGAGGCTCAATTACGAGGCTAGGACAAGATTACGACCTCGTAATTATGTCGAGTTGGGCTGTAAATGCGGGGCTGACTCGCTGAAGCCCAAGTCGTATTGTTTCCTATATATATCGAACCCTAACAGATATTAGGGTTGAACATTTATCAAAATTTCGAGCATATTTGCAGGTTATAGTCGTCAAACATTGTTCCGCTAGGCCTAAAGAAGATCTGCGAGGCAGCAGATAATCTGAAGGCTTGTTGTGAATCACCAAGTTATAGTGAGGGATTCCGCACCTCAAGATAACTAGAGAAAACTATTAACGATCCAGTTCAATGGGACTTACAAGTGGTATCAGAGCCTCTTGGTTTCATACCGGAAGGTTATAGTTTGTTAGTGATAGACAACATTGGTTTAGGGTCGTTTATACATAATTCTTTCACGAGTTTACGATCGAATACCTGTTTTGTGACCTCTTTCGGATCGTGCAGTGTTTTGAAGGTGTTTTTTTGGGTATTAGGGTTTCGAAATTCAAGAGAATTAAAGGTTTTAGCATCGTTTGCGACCTCTCCAGCTCGTATTACCTCATCCAGTTCGGTTTGCGACCTGGGTAGTTAATTGCGACCTCGCTAGTTCAATTGCGACCTCGTATCTCGTTTGCGACCTCGTGAGCTCTTTAAGACCTTGCCAGTTCAATTATGACCTCGATTTTCTAATTACGACCTCGTATTTCTTTACTACCTCGTTTAAATTTGCGACCTCGTTTATTTATTGAACAGCTCGTATTATTTTGCTAGCTCATAGAAAATGACGTCTCAATTACCCGCAAACTATCAAGCTTTGCTGAATCAATTGATTCTGATGGATCATGAAACCGGAAAGGCCAATTCACCGCCCAAGTTGATAAGCCTAGACATATATTTCAATTGGAAGGGCAGATTCGAGTCATATTGCAAACTTATAGATGTCAGGATGTAGATTTGTATTGTTAATGGATATGTTCATCCTACTGTGGCAAATGACAAGGATACTAGTTCGAGTGGTGGGAAAGCAGCTACTTATGAGCAGATGAATGTCGATCAAAAAAAGGACTACGAAGCTGAAAGTAAGGCTTTAGGATCACTCCGAATGGCTCTCCAAGGGGAATTCTTGCGCTTGTTTGAAAAATATGAAAGTTCAAAGGGCTTATGGGATGCACTCAAGGAGCATTGTGAAGGTGATGAAGATCTGAAGAAGAGAAGGAAGGACTTGTTGAAGAAACAACACTATGTTTTCACAAGCTTCAAGGATGAATCTCTTGATGAGACTTTGATTCGTTACAATCATCTGCTAGTTGAGTTGACATATTTTGGGTACAAGCCCGATTAAGATGAAGTGTCACACCCCCAAAATATGGGTCAACGAATGGGGCGTGACTTCAATAATATCACAACACAAGAGTATAATGAACGATACTAAACGTGGTCGTTTTGAAAACATGCATTTTATAAAACAAGATTTATTCAAAGATCCAAAGACATTACATGAAATTGAAATAGCTTGATTTAAAATCATTACGACAATACATTAAAGTTAAAAACTCATATCCTTTAGCAAAGGATGGAGCACTAGAAGGGCATGGAGGGTTGAGCCTTTATTCATCAAGATAAGTAGACAACAAGTAGAATCCAAGCATATCAACATCTAATCACCTGCAATACATACTAAATCATGTCAACATAAAGTTGGTGAGTTCCTTAGATTTTCATAAAACATTTAGCCATGAACCACAAGCCATTAGTTAACCATTGCTTTACCACAATGAATGTAGCCATTGTTAAAAAAAACAATGATAGGAATGTAAAGAGTATACATCTATATAAGCTCATGATACGAAACTGACACGTTGTTATAGTTTTGCCTCCCGATACTTGTTCAAGGTACCAAATGTTTACAAATATGTGTCACCCGTTCGGCTCCCAGCCGTGTTTATGCCGGGTGAGGTGTGTCAACCCAAATAGCGTTATTCAACATATCCACGTTTAAATCCATAATTAACCGTATCATGATTGTGAGGACTTGTTGTGAACATAGTAACTTATAATAGCCTTGTATACCGTTGTGCATGTACTTGTGTTCATAAAAGTAAGAGTATGTATTGTAGCCCAAAATATAAAAGTAAGATGGGGCTAAGGAGATCTCACCTTTCGATAGTATAGATGATGAGAAACGATGAGTTGATTAAGTATGCCCTATAGAAGAAAATATAACTTATTTTAGTATAGGATGTTAGTGTTCGATTATTTTTAAAGGTTTTCATCACCCCAAAGCTTTATTGAAATTATGGTTCCAAGTCTATTTAGTTGGTTATTAAGTTTATCAATTAAGATGACAAATAAAGGTAGATTTTATAAAAGTATCTTGTATTATTTCAAATTAAGTATATATATATACCTTATACTTACATGTACGTATCGATGCCTACGAGACCATACATGACACCGGTTCCCGTCAATTCAAGGATGTGGTGTTTTGGGTAGGTATAATCGTTTGCATGGACACACTAGTGCAACCAAGACCATACAATCTGTAGGTTTTTCCCAAGTGCACTAGAGGAAACATATAAGTATAAAACATATATACACATATGCATCTTTTGTACCGTTACATACTTGTGCTCATACTCATGCGTGTGCAATACACTTGTAGTTAAAGTGCACAAGTATGTATTAATACCAAAAGTGATATAACATGATTGATGGAAGTATTGACTATATACTTGTGTAAGAATTTAATATGTGAAACCATACAATCTGTTGGAATGTTTTTCACATGTATAGATCCAAACAAAAGTACACAATCAACACATCATCACTCATGTTAATGAGTCCAAATGTTTACTTTACATTTCTGATTTTTCTTATGTTATTCAATCATTTAATTTAATCATTCTTTATCACATACAAACAAAGAATAAAGAATATACAAAAAAAGAATAAAATCAACTTGGATCTAATAAGGAATGAAAAGAATAAACTTTTTGGTGATGAATCCCAATGAAAATAATTTAAAATATACTAATATAATAGTAACTAAATCCATTCTTCTCTTGTCTTAAACAATGATTAAAGGTTCAAACCCAAAGGCCAAACATCAAAGATGATTAGACAAATCAATGAAGAGGATTTAGAAGATGAAATGAAAAGAAAATATATGGGTTTTCACCCATTTAAATTTCGACCAGCCCTTCATGGAGAAGAAGGGTGGTCTTTTCGGCCTCCATATACCTTGTTCTTGCTCCAAGGATTTAGATCTAATGATATACAAGAGTGTTTGATGAATAAAGATGATTTCTAGAGGTCTTGGGGCTGTTCAAAATCAGCTAAGAAAAGAGAAAAAGATGAAGAGGTTTTTTCATATTAGATCTTATTATTAGCCTTAGATTTCAAGTCTTTGATTACTCAAACCACCATGGATTATTATTAGATGTTATTAGATGATGTTTGAAGATGATTTTAGGTGTTTTTGATGGTGGTGGCCGGCTGCCCTTGTGGTGGTTAGTGGTGGCCGAAATTTACAAGAGAAAGAGAGGAGAGAATGCTTTGTTTAGTGTAAGTGTTTAACCTTTGTTTAGAAGTAGGTTAGTGGGTATTTATAGAGGAGGATTAGGGTTTGGGGGAGGGGTTAAGAACGAAATTTACAAGATCTTGGAGGGCTTGGGTTGTAATTTAATTTAATTATTTTTATCAGTTTAGTTAGTAGTAGAATTATTTAATTAGTAGGTTAGTTTAAGGTATAATATTTTAACATAAGGTTTATTATTATTATAACATAAGATTATCATTATAATACTAAACAAAATAATCATTTCTTTAATTTAATACTCCCTCCGTCCACTAGAAGTGTCATGTTTTGAATTTTCAAAGTCTAACATTTGTAACTTTGACCTTAAATAATTTTGCTTGTGTTAGATAATATTTGATAAAGGTTATATGAATTGATTGTGTTTTAAAGGTGTTTTTTAATGGTATAGCTTTTATTAAATTTTATATAACACAACAAAATATATTTGAGGTCAAAGTTTAAAAATAAAGACTTTGAATATTCAAACTAGGACACATCTAGTGGGACGGAGGGAGTATTTCATTTGTAATGTATTTCATGCAAAGGTGGTGAAGTTAAAGCACACATACTAGTTTAACGTTTTACCGATAAGTTATTTGTACGCAAAAATCAACTAACACATAGTTTCACATATGAGTATAGATTTAGTAATATATATGAGTATATACATATTCATTATATATATCATATTGTATGGTCATATATATATATATATATATACATATTCACTACTACTTATCCTATTGTGTGGTCAAAGAAAGTGGTTTCCCTCGAGTCAAACGGACCCCGAATTTGTCGGGTGTCACATTCTCCCCGGGTTATTAGAAATTTCGTCCCGAAATTTTAGCTCGTCTCACTAGTGGGTGGAACGGTAGCAAATTAAAACGGACATACCAAGAAACATCTAAATTAAACATACCGGTGACAATGTTAGGGTCCTCGTGAGCCTCACCGACGTTCAACATAAATACCCTCCCGCGAGCGACATCATTGTTACCACAATTGTTGTTGTTAGGAGGGTTAGGGTTGGCGTTGTTGTTAGCACGGTTGTTGTTGTTGGGTCGGTTTTTGTTTTGGTTCCGCAATCTTGGGCAATCTCTCTTAACGTGCCCTTCTACTCCCCACTCAAAACATCCCCTTGGCGCCCCTTGATTTTCAACAGGGTGAGGATTCCTACTGTAACACCCGTCGTTTAAAAATATTGATTTCCAAAAATTTTTGCCTAACGGCGTCAAAGAAAGCGGAAGTAAACTTTAAAAGACCAAACCAACAAAATCTGTTTGGTTCATTTATTAACTGGTGTTACTAGCTATATCATCAAAACAAGTTCAAATGGAAACCCATCGGTTGCCCAACATTAAACAACCGACAACATAGTAAACGCAAATCATAAATGTCTAATCATAAAGCAATCATCTAAAGCGAGCAGCCACTATGGGTAACTATAGCCATCCTCATTGTAATCTACCCATGGCTCGCACTTCTCACATCTACCTGCTCGCAAATCATAAATGTCTAATGTTGGACCTGAGCGCACAACACGTTTAAAAAGAACAAGTGTTAGCTAACGAATTAGATAAGTAAGATAACACATCATTAATAAACACATTTGTCCATTTAAACATTATGGAAAAGTCATTTGAATCGTTAAGGCACAAATCACATCATACATTACATCTCACATAACAAATCATCACATCAATCATCTTCATATAGGATGGGTCATCCTAAATGTGCCTAGTCATCTTTTGCATCTTCACATATAACATCTAACATCTTTGTATTTGTGACATAAGTCACGCATCTCATATAAGTATATAACATATACATCTTTGTAAGGGTGACATAAGTCACACCCGACTAGATGGACACACCTTACGGTTGTACATCAATGTCGTTAAGGAATGGCAAGCCAATCCCGGAGTAATCCGTATGTTCAAGACAAATGGGGCGGGTCAGACCTCTCGTATTACTCTTCACATCTTTGACCATGTTGCAAGGAGCCACCCGAGCAATCACATCTACGCACCCTCCGGGCAAGGGCAAGTACGGGTTAAGCTTAACACTTTCATCTAAAATTATGAGCTCGATTTCACATCTCATATAGTTTAGGTGTTCATATTACCTAAACATTATCACATATACATCTTAACGTTTGGGCCCTTAAACGTGCACGTGTCATGGCAACTTAATAAGTCTAGTGGACTAGATGAACAAGCCATACAATCATGCACATTTCACATATCACCAACATATCATCACATTTCAATTCATCTCAAGACATTACATAGCATTTCATAGCATATCATTACATCTCATATCATTGCATAACATTTCATAGCATATCATTACATTTCATATCATAGGGACTGCATTTCAGGCCTCAACAGTCATTTACATAGCCCATATCACCTCCCATGTAACCCCGAATACCCATAAGCAATCAAGATATCAATTGGGAAGTTATTATATGAAAAGCATGTTTTCGTTGAACCCTCAGCGTGTCAAAGTAGTGTATTCTATCTCGTAGAAGCGTACAACAAATGATAACGTAAGTTACCAAGCTTTGCAAGTATTCCCGACTACCTATAAGCATTGAACGACCATAATGAGCTAAACAAGTACCTACTTACTTATATTCATGAATCAAGCCTAAACATCTATAAACATGACCCATGACAAGGCTTGATGCATCGGACATTCGATTAATACTTTAGAGCTTACATAACTCGACGGAACTCAGCATTCACTCACTAAATTAACCTTTCTGAAAACTTGACATCCTAATCATCTTTTAAAATCATTACCATTAGAAAGTATACTATCTCACGATTCCGTGGATAGCTTATTTGTCAAAAACGGAGTTACGGTTCAAAAGAAATGGCCTTTTGAAAATTCTGTCGCTATTGCGTCGCAATGGGATAATTGTGTCGCAACTTAAGTCACTGCATTTTTGTTGCGCCGCAACTAGCCCCGATTCTGCACAAACCTCATTGTTTAACCTCCAAAACTTAACCAAACACACCCCAAACAACCCCAAACCTTATGAACGACTTTTGTACCTCAAAATTCATCATTTTAAGACCATAATGATGCAATGAAATAATTGATTAACCCCTACTTGATTTGCATCACAATAACAAACGTTTTAGGTTACCGAATCGATTAAAACTCACGATTTTGACATCAATTGATCCTCTAAAGATCTAGATCAGTTATGGAACAAATTATATGATTGAAATGACATAAAATCAATATTATTATACCTTTAACACCTGGATATTACAATAAGGATGCAAAAGGCTTGATCAATGACACCCTAATCAACACGTTTGAAGAAGGTTTGCAATGGAAATTGAATGGAGAAGGAGGGGACGGTTTTGGGGAGGCACAAGAAGGTTTAGGATCTAATTAATGTCAATTAGGTTAGCCTAATTGACCCCTAAAACTTGGATACATCTTTCAAAGGTTCACAATTAAGTCCCTCCACTTCACATCTTTACATCTAAGGCTTAAACAACCTAACGGGAATACTTCTTGACATATTAAACACATTTAATCATCTTTGACATCTTAAACACATTAACATATACATCATTAAGGCATTGAAGCCTCACACATATAGCACATTAACCACATATAAGCATTAAATCTCCTAAAGACTTAACGGACACAAGGTGTTGACATAACGACACAAGTCAATCATTAATTAAAAGTTCGGGATGTTACAATTACCTCCCCCTTAAGAGGATTCCGTCCTCAGAATCACTTTAGCATTAAATAGGTGAGGATAGTTCCGAATCAACTTCAACCGTTAATATGATTCCATCTCACTATCACAAGCTCAATTAACTTCCTACGAAGCTTCTTTTACTTCTGGCCAAGAATCTCAACTGGAACATCTACAATCATTTCTTAGCACCAATACTCACATCTTCTAATGGAGTCACACTGGTTTCATCATCATGGCATATGTTCAATAACACTCACGAAATTACTCTGGATGTCATCTAAAAGCAATACACAAGCACATATCATATACCTTCTAGAGTTTACCCTTTTATGAAGGTCATACACATTAGATAAAGGAAATCCATGCTTACTTCACCTATATAAAAAGTGGTAAGCTTCACCACGTGCACATACTCATGAGTAACGAGAAGAAGAAGCATTTTTATCAACTAGTCTGCAACGACTCATATCACATCATTGCCTCTTAGGGATTATAAGCGACTTCGTCACATAACCATAGTCATATAAGTACATTTCTGCTTCGGAATAACCAATCGTTGCATCTTTCCATATAATGTTTTGCGCTCAGGTTTGACTTGAGCACAAGTCACACATTTTTGCACATGCATTATCAAATCATTCTTGATATTTGGCCATCAATAGATGGGTTTCATATCAGCATACATCTTTGTACTAACTGGATGAATAGAACATCAGGACCTATGGGCCTCCTCAAGCACTAGCTCTCAGTTGCCACCAAACAAGGGTACTCAAATTTGGCCCTTTTAAGTCTGAAGGCCACGGTTGTTCACCTCCATCTCTAGTCGTTTCTTCTTGCCTAAACCTTCATCATTCACATTAGCATCTAAAAGAGCTCCAACCTGAGCCGACTTGATAAGTTCAAGCAACCCAGATTCACTCGAGCAATCATAGCACATATCTTACTAGTAGCTCGCCTTTTCGACTCAAAGCATCCGCCACGACATTAGCTTTGCCTGTATGGTGCTTGATTTAACATTCATAATCTCTAAGTAATTCCATCCATCTTCTTTTATCTCACATTCATATACGTCTAAGAAAACACATATTGTAAGCTCTTATGATCAGTGAATAGTGTGCACTTAGTGCCATATAAGTAGTGTCCCCACAACTTCAATGCAAAGGCCACTTTAGCAAACTCTATATCATGAGTGGGGTAATTCTTCTCATGAGGCTTCATCTGACGTAAAGCGTAAGCAACGACTTTGTCTCAATGCATATGATCACAACCCAAACCCGTAGCAAAAACATCACTATACACAACCAAAAACATATATGCCCCCGGGTAAGAATAAAACAGGAGCTTCACATAACTTCTTTTTCATACATCTTTTCCTTCAAGTCCATTGTAACGGTGCGGTTGTTCGCCAAGAATAAGCATTCATGGACAGCCTGCCTACTAATGGCTCATATCATATCAATACCTTTAGCTTCCCACGCAACCTTATATCTTAGTTCATGATAACGTGACTCCTCACTCCCGTTAAAGGATCATTAAATTATTATTTTGTAACAAAACTTTCGGTGTCTAATCTTGGCTTTTAACCCTATCACACGTCGACATATAAGATTTACTACGCCTCGTATCATATTAGGTCGTATCACATTTCAGGCGACATTCAAATAAGCACGTCACCACGGTTCATAAGCCTCCTCAAGTACAACTTTTGGTCATTTCGTTCTCGGATACCGAAATCTTACTTTTAACTTATTACCTCATGATGGTTTATCTCGACTCTACTAACTATGCTCCAGTTCTACTACATTCTTTGTCCCAATGAACATTACCTTGAGCTGATTTGCCGTAGTCAAGCACTCACTATAACCTCGCAACCACGGACTTAGCTAATATATAGAACTTTGTTCCTTTCAACATTAAGCGTCAGCTGCTCCCTTAGCTTTTACTCACTTTTGACGAATTTAAAACTAAGCCTCTTCGAGTTGGAAATCGTAATAATGCTCTTTACGTAAACGTAATGTTCTTCATCATACTTAGAATAGGCACAATTTTCATTGATAGACGTAATGACTAAATGATCTAAAGAAAACTTTAGAATTGATTCCTTAAATTCATACACAACAAGGACTTTTGTTATCATGAAGGTATTTCGAGAAACTCAATAGGATCATTATGAGGATAGAAATAACTGTAGCAGGACCTTCATCATCAACAAATGGTTGCAAAATCGTAAATCTATCTTATAAAGAGAAATACATCCCACAATCAAAAACATTAACTTCTTCCTATAATGGAGAACAAAACGGAAGATGCGTTTGCATGAAAGTAGCACTTGACACACATCACTTGAAGGCTCGATCACACGTTCATAACGAAACTGGGAACATTATTAGAACATCTCAAAACTACGGGTGGCCTCACTTTAGAAATATAGTCTTTGCCTTACATGAGTGAATCACATAGGCGAGAAACATGATCAATTCGGAATAAGATGTTCTTAAAAACTTTTACTTCTTCTGCTTTAAGAAACTATAAATAACTCCATCATCCAACATCTTAACTTTTCTTAAGGGAAAACTCATTTATCTTGAGAAGCAGTCATACATATAATTTGTACAAGTATAAGATATCAACATCACCTTTACAATCATGCAATATAAGGAAGAATCTCCCCCGTAGATACTCGTCCCAAACGTCACATATCGTCCCGTAGCGAAATCAAAACCAAACGAGTCGTAAATCCAAAACAGACCAAATTATGCGCCGCAGGGATGGTGCATGCGCCGCATATTTCAAAACTGGGCATATATGCGTCGCATGGGAGAAATATGCACCGCATATTTCAAAACTGGGCATATATGCGTCGCATGGGAGAAATATGCACCGCATATTTCAATTAATTTTGTCACAGAAAACACCCAACGTTTTGAGCACACAAGATATGCGCCGCATATCGGGCTCCCTTCAGAAGGCCTAATCTCAAAACTGGGCGGATGTGCGCCGCACCCCCTTTTGGTGTGCCGCATCTCATCCAGCTCGACCAAGTACCCCATGTTTTAATCCTTTAAACGAATTCTTTTTCAAACTCCTAACCTTAATCCCAAGCACAACTTTAACACTTCACAGCTCGAATGTAGCCTCACATCATAACATAGTGTTCATAGAATGGAAGAGTTTCATGGTTAAGGGTTCAATCAACCCTTGTGTTAACTCCTTTACTTGCTTCAACCTCATCATTCTTTAATCCATAGATACATGACTACTCTTCACGTGGTTAAATATGCTACCATCCTTTGATTCCATCATTCCAATCTTCACTTCATTCGGATCAACACAGACATAGTCTCACAAACACACACATGTCGTGATACATTTACAATTATGTTCACGACCGGAAATGTAACTGTATCCTTCCATACGCGTGCCCGGTAACCCTTCTATGCGTCACCTACTTATAACCCTCCAAGTATCCAGCATCAACTCTACTCATCAAACTTCAAGTCCATGTCTTTTAAACCCGTGGGCTCAACAACATAATACATCACTTCATAGAAATCTTACCAACTTCGTTACTTTCTACTCCGGTCAACACAAGCATGGCCGTACAAACACGCTCGCGTCGTGATACGCTTGCAATTATGTTCCGGACCATAATTGTAATTGTATCACTTCACATTCATGTTAATTACCACATTTGTGTATCACACTCTTTCACCGATTCCATTCATACAATCCTTATCATTCATCCAACATCTCATTTTCGTTACGGTCCTTATCACTAACCTCGTGGGTTGGACACCATTGACGGGACACCATTACACCAAATCCAACAAATTTCCATTCATTTCAACCACTTCACACATAAATGTAAAGCACAAGGTTATCAAATTCAATTAGAGAAATAGAAAACCACCTCGAGGACCGTCTATCGTAGCAATAGAATAATTAGCGACGGAGAAGCGAGAAATGGAAGAATAAAGGATAAAAGACACATTCACATATCAATAACAATCATCACATAGCCTTAATCCTACACTCTCACTCATCCCAAACCCGTCCTAAGGCATTTCATCTCAAAGGATAAGCATACCTACTTAAGCCTAACTTGATCTCTATCGGTTTAAGTCCAATTCCTAAGGCAAACCTATAGTCATTAGTTCACTTAAACCATTTATCTGATACCAACATGTAACACCCGTCGTTTAAAAATATGGATTTCCAAAAATTTTCGCCTAACGACGTCAAAGAAAGCGGAAGTAAACTTTAAAAGACCAAACCAACAAAATCTGTTTGGTTCATTTATTAACTGGTGTTACTAGCTATATCATCAAAACAAGTTCAAATGGAAACCCATTGGTTGCCCAACATTAAACAACCGACAACATAGTAAACGCAAATCATAAATGTCTAATCATAAAGCAATCATCTAAAGCGAGCAGCCACTATGGGTAACTATATCCATCCTCATTGCAATCTACCCATGCCTTGCACTTATCACATCTACCTGCTCTCTAATGTTGGACCAGAGCGCACAACACGTTTAAAAAGAACAAGTGTTAGCTAACGAATTAGCTAAGTAAGATAACACATCATTAATAAAACATATGTCCATTTAAACATTATGGAAAAGTCATTTGAATCGTTAAGGCACAAATCACATCATACATTACATCTCACATAACAAATCATCACATCAAACATCTTCATATAGGATGGGTCATCCTAAATGTGCCTAGTCATCTTTTGCATCTTCACATATAACATCTAACATCTTTGTATTTGTGACATAAGTCACGCATCTCATATAACATATACATCTTTGTAAGGGTGACATAAGTCACACCCGACTAGATGGACAAACCTTACGGCTGTACATCAATGTCGTTAAGGAATGGCAAGCCAATCCCGGAGTAATCCGTATGTTCAAGACAAATGGGGCGGGTCAGACCTCCCGTATTACTCTTCACATCTTTGACCATGTTGCAAGGAGCCACCCGAGCAACCACATCTACGCACCCGCCGGGCAAGGGCAAGTACGGGTTAAGCTTAACACTTTCATCTAAAATTACGAGCTTGATTTCACATCTCATATAGTTTAGGTGTTCATACTACCTAAACATTATCACATATACATCTTAATGTTTGGACCCTTAAACGTGCACGTGTCATGGAAACTTAATAAGTCTAGTGGACTAGATGAACAAGCCATACAATCATGCACATTTCACATAGCACCAACATATCATCACATTTCAATTCATCTCAAGACATTACATAGCATTTCATAGCATATCATTACATCTCATATCATTTCATAACATTTCATAGCATATCATTACATTTCATATCATAGGAACTGCATTTCAGGCCTCAACAGTCATTTACATAGCCTATATCACCTCCCGTGTAACCTCGAATACCCATAAGCAATCAAGATATCAATTGGGAAGTTATTATATGAAAACCATGTTTTTGTTGAACCCTCAGCGTGCTAAAGTAGTGTATCTTACCTCGTAGAAACGTACAACAAATGATAACGTAAGTTACCAAGCTTTGCAAGTATTCCTGACTACCTATAAGCATTGAACGACCATAATGAGCTAAACAAGTACCTACTTACTTATATTCATGAATCAAGCCTAAACATCTATAAACATGACCCATGACAAGGCTTGATGCATCAGACATTCGATTAATACTTTAGAGCTTACATAACTCGACGGAACTCAGCATTCACTCACTAAATTAAACTTTCTAAAAACTTGACATCATAATCATCTTTTAAAAGCATTACCATTAGAAATTATACTCTCTCACGATTCCGTGGATAGCTTATTTGTCAAAAACGGAGTTACGGTTCAAAAGTTATGGCCTTTTGAAAATTCTGCCGCTATTACGTCGCAATGGGATAATTGCGTCGCAACTTAAGTCACTGCATTTTTGTTGCGCCTCAACTAAGGAGTTGCACCGCAACTAGCCCCGATTCTTCACAAACTCATTGTTTAACCTCCAAAACTTAACCAAACACACCCCAAACGACCCCAAACCTTATGAACAACTTTTGTACCTCAAAATTCATCATTTTAAGACCATAATGATGCAATGAAATCATTGATTAACCCCTACTTGATTTTCATCACAATAACAAACGTTTTAGGTTACCGAATCGATTAAAACTCACGATTTTGACATCAATTGATCCTCTAAAGATCTAGATCAGTTATGGAACAAATTATATGATTGAAATGGCATAAAATCAATGTTATTATACCTTTAACACCTGGATATTACAATAAGGATGCAAAAGGCTTGATCAATGACACCCGAATCAACACGTTTGAAGAAGGTTTGTAATGGAAATCGAATGGAGAAGGAGAGGACGGATTTGGGGAGGCACAAGAAGGTTTAGGATCTGATTAATGTCAATTAGGTTAGCCTAATTGACCCCTAAAACCTGGATACATCTTTCAAAGGTTCACAATTAAGTCCCTCCATTTCACATCTTTACATCTAAGGCATAAACAACCTAACGGGAATACTTCTCGACATATTAAACACATTTAATCATCTTTGACATCTTAAACACATTAACATATACATCATTAAGGCATTGAAGCCTCACACATATAGCACATTAACCACATATAAGCATTAAATCTCCTAGAGACTTAACGGACACAAGGTGTTGACTTAACGACACAAGTCAACCGTTAATTAAAAGTTCGGGATGTTACACCTACAATATCTAGTCAAATGACCAAACCTCACATACTTACCACACGCAACCGCACACTGGCCATAGTGGTGAGTATTGCACTGTGTGCAATATGGCTTAGTGTCGACATAGCCCTTCTTGGCGGGTGGTGCAACTTGAAAAGTGTTACCAGCTTCAGCTCTCCTAGCTTGTTGATGACCTTGACTCCTTCCCGTGTCATCCTCCCACTTCCTCTTGCCCTCTAACTCTTTGTGACCACTAGAACTTCCTTCAACAATGCTTCTCCTCTTAACTTGGTCTGCCAAGTTGTGTGCCATACGAATGGCAGTCGCAATGGTGGTTGGGTTGGATGAAGTAACCATGCCTTGAATTTGGGGTGGTAGCCCCCAAATGTAACGCTCTATACGCTTGTACTCCGGAGTGACCATGGTTGGGCATAAGAGAGCCAATTCATGGAATCGTGTGGTGTACTCGGTCACCTCTAGGCCCTTAGTCTTCAAATTCCAAAACTCAACCTCCAAAATTTGGAGTTCATTCATTGGGCAGTACTCACCCCTCAACATCTCCTTCAGATCTTCCCAAGAGATAGCATATACTTCATCAATTCCTACACTATTAGCATAAGTATTCCGCCAAGTTAAGGCACCATCTTGCAGTGTGCAAGAGGCATACTTAACTCGACAGTCCACTGGGCAATCACTTACGCGGAATACCGTCTCCATCTTTTCGTACCATCGGATCAGCCTGATGGCACCCTCGGTACCGCTGAAAGTGAGGGGATTGCATTGCTGAAAATCCCTATATGTGCATCTCCGTAGTGCTTCTCCTTGCACAGTCGTTGGACCTCTTCCTTGGCCTCCATCTCCATTTGGGTTAGCGTTTCGAGCAGCTAGTGTGGCTGCCACTCCTTCAGCTATTAGCCTCTCAATGTCCTCGGTTGTCATCCTTGCAGCTCTAACGGATGGCATGATTATCCTTGATAGATAATTTCAATGGATTTGTTAGAGACGCCGACGTCATAAGTACCGGTATCACATTCTCAACACAAGCAAATCAATCAATCAATCATCACATACACAATCATCTTTATGCAACTTTGTTTAGATCACACTTACATGTGTTAGGGTCGAGGTGAGTTTCAAACAAGTGGACAACCTTGCTCATTAGAGAATAATGCAAATGAGTTTTGAGTTTCCAACAAAAGAAAATTCTTTAAGGCTTTCAAAGTGTAAGAATTTAAAGTTGAAAGATTAAAATTGAGTTTCATGGTAACTAACCAAAGTGTGGATTTCAATTAACCAAAGTTTGTAATTTACTTGATAAGAGTTTTTAATTTACTTGATAAGAGTTTTTAAATAGTTTTAAGGTACTCAAAAAGCTTAGGCATCCCCTAATAAAATTTAAATCTCAAATAGTTGTAAATCAAATCAAATATATAAGTAATCCTTGAAACAACTCAAAAATATTTTAATATTTCATTGAAATGACCAAGGTTTTTGAGTTAGGGGAATAAAATTAAAGTAAGATGCATAAAGATAATGTTCATGATGATGATGGTGTATGACTTATGCCAGTGGAGGCCGCCTTCGATACGGCCTCGAATGTGTTACTCATTCTCTACTCTCATTCTATTAGTTTGTTCCCCATATTCCGTATCGGATTGCATGATTCGTGTGTTTTCATGAAAAAGAGGCACATATAGATGTAATGCGCATAGGTGACACAAGTATAAAGATATAAAAACACTCACAAGTGGATAATAACAAATTAAACAAGTAAGTACATGCATGTTGTATGTAGCGCACAAAGGTTTAAGCCAAAATTTCAGCTTAGCATTATTCCTGGTTCTGGTCAGATCTGATGAGCCTCCTTTAAAGAGGCATAATTCGATCATGGCATGGTGTTTTTGTCCATTTCTGGTGTCTAAATTAAAGTTCAAGATGTCCCCTTTTCAAAAAAAAGTGGTTCCAGGTCGTGGAAGTAAGAAAAAGTCAGTCAAAAAGTCCTTGCAAGTTAAGTGGTCAAAACTGAAATTTTTAGTCACTAAAACCAGTAAGCTTTTCAAAATTTTATCTCACGATTCTATTGGAGTTGGAACTTTATTTTTATACTGTAACATACTAAATGTGTTATTGATTTTTGGTAAATATTTCATAATTTTTAGAGGTCTCCTTCATAGTAAACTTTTATAAAACTTTTTCTGTCGCAGTGCAGCAAATTTTCTGTTGCAGTCGAGTTTGGTGAATTTTTAAAAATAGTTAAACTTTCCAGTAAATTATCGAAAAATTCATGTAAGCACTTGATACCTTAAAGTTTCAGAAATAAATTCAAAGACCCATACCCTTCGTTTTGACCACGAATAAATTCCCCAAAGTACAAGCAAAACAATGAGCTAAACCTGTAAAAATGCACATATTCTTCAACTAGGCAAAATGCATCTTGTTAACACATCAAGGAATAACATATCTCGATTCTAGGCATTTTAAGATGTAAACTAGTCAAGTTAAGTTCACCTAGCTATTTCATTTAGGCAAACAAGAAGAATCGCATATAACACGTAAGGTCTTTCCGGGGGTAATAGTCTAGGCTCCCATTTTGAAAGAACATTTTATATATCTTCCTTTTTGAAAACCTAGTTCACTATAACTTTGGCTCTGATATCACTCTGTCACACCCCCAAAATATGGGTCAACGAATGGGGCGTGACTTCAATAATATCACAACACAAGAGTATAATGAACGACACTAAACGTGGTCGTTTTGAAAACATGCATTTTATAAAACAAGATTTATTCAAAGATCCAAAGACATTACATGAAATTGAAATAGCTTGATTTAAAATCATTACGACAATACATTAAAGTTAAAAACTCATATCCTTTAGCAAAGGATGGAGCACTAGAAGGGCATGGAGGGTTGAGCCTTTATTCATCAAGATAAGTAGACAACAAGTAGAATCCAAGCATATCAACATCTAATCACCTGCAATACATACTAAATCGTGTCAACAAAAAGTTGGTGAGTTCCTTAGATTTTCATAAAACGTTTAGCCATGAACCACAAGCCATAAGTTAACCATTGCTTTACCACAATGAATGTAGCCATTGTTAAAAAAAACAATGCTAGAAATGTAAAGAGTATACATCTATATAAGCTCATGATACGAAACTGACACGTTGTTATAGTTTTGCCTCCCGATACTTGTTCAAGGTACCGAATGTTTACAAATATGTGTCACCCGTTCGGCTCCCAGCCGTGTTTATGTCGGGTGGGGTGTGTCAACCCAAATAGCGCTATTCAACATATCCACGTTTAAATCCATAATTACCGTATCATGATCGTGAGGACTTGTTGTGAATATAGTAACTTATAATAGCCTTGTATACCGTTGTGCATGTACTTGTGTTCATAAAAGTAATAGTACGTATTGCAGCCCAAAATATAAAAGTAAGATGGGGCTAAGGAGGTCTCACCTTTCAATAGTATAGATGATGAGAAACGATGAGTTGATTAAGTATGCCCTATAGAAGAAAATATAAAAGTAAGATGGGGCTAAGGAGGTCTCACCTTTCAATAGTATAGATGATGAGAAACGATGAGTTGATTAAGTATGCCCTATAGAAGAAAATATAACTTATTTTAGTATAGGATGTTAGTGTTCGATTATTTTTAAAGGTTTTCATCACCCAAAGCTTTATTGAAATTATGGTTCCAAGTCTATTTAGTTGGTTATTAAGTTTATCAATTAAGATGACAAATAAAGGTAGATTTTATAAAAGTATCTTGTATTATTTCAAATTAAGTATATATATATATATATATATATATTATATATTATTATTAAGTATATATATATATACCTTATACTTACATGTACGTATCGATGCCTACGAGACCATACATGACACCGGTTCCCGTCAATTCAAGGATGTGGTGTTTCGGGTAGGTATAATCATTTGCATGGACACACTAGTGCACCCAAGACCATACAATCTGTAGGTTTTTCCCAAGTGCACTAGAGGAAACATATAAGTATAAAACATATATACACATATGCATCTTTTATACCATTACATACTTGTGTTCATACTCACGCGTGTGCAATACACTTGTAGTTAAAGTGCACAAGTATGTATTAATACCAAAAGTGATATAACATGATTGATGGAAGTATTGACTATATACTTGTGTAAGAATTTAATATGTGAAACCATACAATCTGTTGGAATTTCTTTCACATGTATAGATCCAAACAAAAGTACACAATCAACACATCATCACTCATGTTAATGAGTCCAAATGTTACTTTACATTTCTGATTTTTCTTATGTTATTCAATCATTTAATTTAATCATTCTTTATCACATACAAACAAAGAATAAAGAATATACAAAAAAGAATAAAATCAACTTGGATCTAATAAGAAATAAAAAGAATAAACTTTTTGGTGATGAATCCCAATGAAAATAATTTAAAATATACTAATATAATAGTAACTAAATCCATTCTTCTCTTGTCTTAAACAATGATTAAAGGTTCAAACCCAAAGGCCAAACATCAAAGATGATTAGACAAATCATTGAAGAGGATTTAGAAGATGAAATGAAAAGAAAATATATGGGTTTTCACCCATTTAAATTTCGACCAGCCCTTCATGGAGAAGAAGGGTGGTCTTTTCGGCCTCCATATACCTTGTTCTTGCTCCAAGGATTTAGATCTAATGATATACAAGAGTGTTTGATGATTAAAGATGATTTTTAGAGGTCTTGGGGCTGTTCAAAATCAGCCAAGAAAAGAGAAAAAGATGAAGAGGTTTTTCATATTAGATCTTATTATTAGCCTTAGATTTCAAGTCTTTGATTACTCAAACCACCATGGATTATTATTAGATGTTATTAGATGATGTTTGAAGATGATTTTAGGTGTTTTTGATGGTGGTGGCCGGCTGCCCTTGTGGTGGTTAGTGGTGGCCGAAATTTACAAGAGAAAGAGAGGAGAGAAAGCTTTGTTTAGTGTAAGTGTTTAACCTTTGTTTAGAAGTAGGTTAGTGGGTATTTATAGAGGAGGATTAGGGTTTGGGGGAGGGGTTAAGAACGAAATTTACAAGATCTTGGAGGGCTTGGGTTGTAATTTAATTTAATTATTTTTATTAGTTTAGTTAGTAGTAGAATTATTTAATTAGTAGGTTAGTTTAAGGTATAATATTTTAACATAAGGTTTATTATTATTATAACATAAGATTATCATTATAATTACTAAACAAAATAATCATTTCTTTAATTTAATATTTCATTTGTAGTGTATTTCATGCAAAGGTGGTCAAGTTAAAGCACACATACTAGTTTAACGTTTTACCGATAAGTTATTTGTACGCAAAAATCAACTAACACATAGTTTCACATATGAGTATAGATTTAGTATATATAGTATGTATATATATATATTATTTATATATATATATATACATATTCACTACTACTTATCCTATTGTGTGGTCAAAGAAAGTGGTTTCCCTCGAGTCAAACGGACCCCGAATTTGTCGGGTGTCACATTCTCCCCGGGTTATTAGAAATTTCGTCCCGAAATTTTAGCTCGTCTCACTAGTGGGTGGAACGGTAGCAAATTAAAACGGACATACCAAGAAACATCTAAATTAAACATACCGGTGACAATGTTAGGGTCCTCGTGAGCCTCACCGACGTTCAACATAAATACCCTCCCGCGAGCGACATCATTGTTACCACAAATGTTGTTGTTAGGAGGGTTAGGGTTGGCGTTGTTGTTAACACGGGTGTTGTTGTTGGTTCGGTTGTTGTTTTGGTTCTGCAATCTTGGGCAATCTCTCTTAACGTGCCCTTCTCCTCCACACTCAAAACATCCCCTTGGCGCCCCTTGATTTCCAACTGGGTGAGGATTCCTACAATCTCTAGTCAAATGACCAAACCTCATACAGTTACCACACGCAACCGTACACTGGCCATAGTAGTGAGTATTGCACTGTGTGCAATATGGCTTAGTGCCGACATAGCCCTTCTTGGCGGGTGGTGCAACTTGAAAAGTGTTACCAACTTCAGCTCTCCTAGCTTGTTGATGACCTTGACTCCTTCCCGTATCATCCTCCCACTAAATCTTGCCCTCTAACCCTTTGTGACCACTAGAACTTCCTTCACCAATGCTTCTCCTCTTAACTTGGTCTGCCAAGTTGTGTGCCATACGAATGGTAGTCGCAATGGTGGTTGGGTTGGATGAAGTAACCATGCCTTGAATTTGGGGTGGTAGCCCCCAAATGTAACGCTCTATACACTTGTACTCCGGAGTGACCATGGTTAGGCATAGGAGAGCCACCTCATGGAATCGTGTGGTGTACTCGGTCACCTCTAGGCCCTTAGTCTTCAAATTCCAAAACTCAACCTCCAAATTTTGGAGTTCATTCATTGGGCAGTACTCACCCCTCAACATCTCCTTCAGATCTTCCCAAGAGATAGCATATGCTTCATCAATTCCTACACTATGAGCATAAGTATTCCACCAAGTTAAGACACCATCTTGCAGTTTGCAAGAGGCATACTTAACTCGACAGTCCACTGGGCAATCACTTACGAGGAATACCATCTCCATCTTCTCGTACCATCGGATCAGCCCGATGGCACCCTCGGTACCACTGAAAGTGAGGGGATTGCATTGCTGAAAATCCCTATATGTGCATCTCCGTAGTGCTTCTCCTTGCACAGTCGTTGGACCTCTTCCTTGGCCTCCATCTCCATTCGGGTTAGCGTTTCGAGCAGCTAGTGTGGCTGCCACTCCTTCAGCTATTAGCCTCTCAATGTCCTCGGTTGTCATCCTTGCAGCTCTAACGGATGGCATGATTATCCTTGATAGATAATTTCAATGGATTTGTTAGAGACGCCGACGTCATAAGTACCGGTATCACATTCTCAACACAAGCAAATCAATCAATCAATCATCACATACACAATCATCTTTATGCAACTTTGTTTAGATCACACTTACATGTGTTAGGGTCGAGGTGAGTTTCAAACAAGTGGACAACCTTGCTCATTAGAGAATAATGCAAATGAGTTTTGAGTTTCCAACAAAAGAAAATTCTTTAAGGCTTTCAAAGTGTAGGAAATTTTAAAGTTGAAAGATTAAAATTGAGTTTCATGGTAACTAACCAAAGTGTGGATTTCAATTAACCAAAGTTTGTAATTTACTTGATAAGAGTTTTTAAATAGTTTTAAGGTCGGGTTCTGACAACAACTTGATGTATGTAACTTCTCCGGAATCAGCTATGGTTGTTCATAATGGGAATCAGAAGAGTAGTTCTCCAAGCTCGGGTTTATCAGGAATGTCGATGAGCATAAGATCTGCTGAGGGACATTTGGGCATGCTGACTTCGTTTGTGTCTGCTCATGAGAGGTTAATTGGATTAAAACTGACTGATCCTGATCTAGTTAGGGAGGATTACAAGCAAGTTGATCCAGATGATTTGGAAGAAATGGATCTGAACTGGCAATTGGCTATGCTAACATTGAGAATTCAGCGATTCACTGATAGAACCGGAAGGAAGGTCATAGACGGCAAAGTGGGATTTGATAAGACTAAAGTGAAGTGTTTCAACTGTGATGGTTTTGGACATTTTGCACGTGAATGTCAGAGGCCAAGACGAGACAACAATTCAGCTACAGGCCGTCAGAACTTCAATCAGAGTGGTTCTATTGCAGGTCGGAATTCAGGGCGTCAATATGCTAATACTGGGAACCGAAACTTAGGAGAAACGGACAACTCGAGAGCTTTGGTAGTTCAAAATGATGGTACTTATAATTGGGGTTCTACTAGTGCCGATGATCAGAATCATGCATTTATGGCAGAAATTCAAGACTTTGATGGAGGAATGAACGATCTCGTTGATAATTCATTCGACTATACATTGTATGCCAGCACAGATGATCATGATAGTTTTCATCAGAGGGTAGAAGAGGAACCTGAGCCATCAGAACCAGTAAGAGCTGAAAATGAAAAAGTTTCCACTGAAGCTAAGACAAGCTTTATGGCACATCTTGAGGTTATTGAACAGAAGGAACCACTAAGGGGAACTAAAGGTTTATAGTTTGTCGATAGTGGATGTTCAAGACATATGACAGGTGATAAGAGACTATTAACAGAGTTCACACCTGTTAAAGGTTTTTATGTCAGTTTTGCTGGTCCCAAGGGCGGAAGTATTTCTGGTATTGGAAAAGTCGTCAATGGGAAAATTAAAATGGATAATGTAAACTTTGTTGAGCAGCTGGAGCATAATCTGATGAGTGTGTCTCAAATATGTGACAAAGGGAATCCAGTTCACTTTACAGAAAGGGAAGCCCTGATCTTGAAGCCAGGTTATGTTATCCCAGAAGAATGGATCTTGCTAAAAGCTCCAAGAAAGAAGGACATCTACGGTCTGGAATTAGATGTGCTTGATTCAGTGGAGCCAGTTTGTCTGCTTACAAAAGCTTCAGAAGATGAGTCTCTGCTATGGCATACAAGGATGGGTCATATCCATTTCAGGAAAATGAATTATATTACAAGTAATGGATTGGTTCTCGGCGTTCCAAATAAGAGATTTATGGTGGAAGATAAATGTGTGTCATGCCTAAAAGGAAAACAAACCAAGAAGCCGCATAAGCCGAAGACTCAGAATTCTATTGTCGCTCAATTTCAGTTGCTTCATATGGATTTATTTGGACCAGTTAATGTTCGAAGCATAGGGTTTATGTATTACTGTCTGGTAGTCACTGATGATTTTCTAGATTCTCGTGGGTATTCTTCTTGAAGACCAATGATGAGACTGCTCAGATCCTTTTGGAGTTCTTTGAAAGAATTGAAAATTAGTACAACACAAGAGTGAAGAGAATCAGAAGTGATAACGGGACAGATTTCAAGAATCAGATTATGGAAGTCTATTGTCTGAGCAAGGGAATTGAGCATCAATTCAGTGCACCCTATGAACCTCAACAAAATGGAGTAGCAGAAAAGAAGAACAGGACACTGATAGAGACCGCCAGGACAATGCTAGCTGATTCAAGGCTTCCTACTATGTTTTGGGGGGAGGTAGTGAATACTGCTTGTCATGTGTTAAATAGGATTTTAATTGTTAAAAGATTTAATAGAACGCCTTATGAACTCTTAAACAATAGAAAACCGAATTTAACTGGCTTAGAACCTTTTGGAGTCCCATGTACGTTTTTAAAAGTTCGTGACCAACCCAAATTTGCTGAAAAGGCTGAAGAGGGAATTTTTCTTGGTTACATTCCGGGATCTCCAAATAGGAGGGTGTATAATATTAAGGCTGAAATAGTTGATGTTGGATATAATGTCGTAATTTCTAGCTATAATCCCCCTATACACCAAGGGTCTGCTATCTTGTTTAATTATGATGATGTCTTTACATCCTTTAATGGTCCTATTTCTTTTGGTGCAGGTAGTTCAGAGGTAGATGATGTTGTCTTGCTTCATGATGAAAACATTGGTACTAACCCAGTTACAGCTTCAGAGTCTTCTACTGCTACAACATCAAAGGAAAATGAGGAGAATAGAAAGGATGTTAGTGATGCAAATAAGTCACCAAAGCTTGTGTCAAATTCAAGTAATACCAGTGCAGATGGTTTATCAAAGGATACTGAAGATGCAATTACATAAGAATCGGAACCAGTTACTCCACTACCTCAGAATTCAACTAGTGAGGGGGAAATAGGTTCGAATTTAGGTGTTAATCTTCAAGTTGATAAAGTGACACAGCACAGAGTCAACAAGTATCATTGGTGAACCAAGTGCAAGGAGATTAATAAGCTTGTTGGTTTATTCGCAGAGATGGAAGAAACCGGTATAGTTGATGAACGTAAGTTCAGCTGCTTCGTCTCTCAAGAAGAGCCATCTTGGGTTGAAGCAATGCAGCAGGAACTTTTCCAGTTTGATAAACTCCAGGTTTGGGAGTTGGTAGATCTACCTTTGGGAGAATATCCTTTCGGCACCAGATGGGTTTTTAGGTGCAAAAAGGATGAAAAGGGCATTGTGACACGAAATAAAGCTCGGTTAGTTGTTCAAGGTTTTGCTCAACAGGAAGGGTTGGACTACACTGAGGTGTTCGCATCGGTTGCTAGGTTAGAGGCTATTCGGTTGTTTCTAGCTATTGCTGCCTTCAAGGACATTAAGTTATATCAGTTGGATGTCAAGAGTGCATTCTTATACGGTACTGTCCAGGAATTAGTGTATGTAACTCAACCACCAGGGTTTGAAGATCCAGATTATCCTGATAGAGTCTATCGACTGAATAAGGCATTATATGGATTACATCAAGCACCCAGGGCATGGTACGACACTACTACGATAAGCTGTCGAAGCATCTTCTTGAAAATGGATTTGAAAGAGGATTGATCGATAGTACGTTGTTTACAAAATGGAAAGGAGAGGATTTCCTAATTGTACAAGTTTACATGGATGACATTATTTTTGGGTCATCAGACGAAAAGATGTGCAAAGAGTTTGAGCAGATAATGAAAGGGACATTTGAAATGAGTGCTATGGGAGAGATGAACTTCTTTTTGGGTTTGCAGGTTTGAACAAAAAAAAGACGGATTCTTCATTCATCAGACGAAGTATGCTCAGGTGATCTTGAAACGATTTGGAATGGAAGATACTTCACCGATGGACACTCCTATACAAAAGAACCATCAACTTGGGATGTTTTCTCTTAATGATCCAGAAGTTGATCCTACTCGTTATAGGGCCATGATAGGTTCATTGATGTATCTTACAGCATCAAGACCAGATATCATGTTTGCGGTTTGTTTGTGTGCTCGTTATCAGTCTTGTCCCAGGGAAAGCCATATGAAAGCTGTTAAGCGGATTCTTCGCTACCTCAAAGGTCAACCAGTGTTGGGTCTTTAGTATTCGATTGGGGGAGACTTTGAGTTCGTGGCTTATACAGATGCTGACTATGGCGGCTGTAACTTTGATAGGAAATCGACTTCAGGTGGATGTTAGTTCTTAGGGGGGAGATTGGTGTCATGGCAATGTAAGAAGCAGACTTCTGTTGCAATCTTCGTCTTGCGAGGCGGAATACATGGCAGCTGGTGGATGTTGTTCACAGGTTCTATGGATTCAGTAACAACTGCGTGATTACGGTCAGAATTTCCTTTGTACTCCCATAAAGATAGACAATGAATCCACTATTTCCATTACCAATAATCCTGTTAAGCACAGTAGGACTAAGCACATAGACATAAGGTTTCATTTTATACGTGATTGTGCTGAAAAGAAATTAATAGTCCTAGAAAAAGTGCCGAGTGACTTAATTTAGCTGATCTGTTCACTAAGGCTTTCGACCGAACTCGTTTCGAGTTTCTAGTCCAATTGATTGGAATGAGAAATCTATAGTGACAGTGTCTCTCAAAAGGAACTTTGTAAAATATGTCAGTATTTGTGTCGTTTATATGTGTCATATAGTGTCAGAAAAACAAAATAAAAATCAGAAAAATCAGAAAAGAAAAAGAAAAATAAAAAATAGAGTAATCAGAAAAACAAAATAAAAATCAGAAAAATCAGAAAAGAAAAAGAAAATAATAAATAGAGTAAGGTCACTGCGTCAAGACGATTAGACGTGACGATACTTTAGCTTTTAAGCCTACTTAATTGTACTTTAAAATGCCCAGTTCAGTGAGATCATCATACGATGTATCGGTAGGCACAAAGTACCAAGGTTTCCTTATAATATGAACTTAATGTATACAATGTTCTTATGGGAAACATATTCAGATATATGGCTGAGAATGCCTGCTCTTCATATATATGAATTGAGATTGGTCCTTAAATCTTACGAAAGATCTTGCATTGTAATTACGTATATTTGGTCTTTATATAGAAGGTCTCGGGTACATATATGTGTATGTATTGCTTTTTCAGATGTATATTTTAATCTTTTGAAAATTATGGAGCTAATGTGGCATTTGAGATTCGAACAAGTAAGTCCTTGGGGTGTCTTTGTATACCTAGCCTACCTAAAGCTTCCAACTTGGGATAGGTTGTCAGAAAGTTCGCTACACGGGTCTCATCGAAAGTCACGGGTTTTCATAAGCGTTTTAAATGATGTCACAAATATGCAAGTACTTAGCATTATGCAATGTTGGGTATATTTCCTTACATGAGTCAAGTTATGTCGCTTTGCGTGTGAGGAATCACCGACCTGTCACCGCTTACTTGATTCTTAAGGCTTTCTTCCTATACTCACCAAATGTCTTAATCTTAGTGCTTGTGTCAATTGTGGGAGTATATCTGAATGTGGGTCACTTAAGTTCGCAAACTTGATTAAGTGGCATATTAGGCTACTCGGGTTGCATGGTGACTGTCCTTGGTCAGGGTATGCTGAAAGTGTTACAACCAAAAGGAAACTGGAAGTACCGAGTGTTTAAGAGAACAAATATATTGGTAATCGTTGATGGATCACTGTTCATAACTAATAATAAGAGAACCATTTCTCACATGTGGGCTTATGTAACATGCTAAGCTGATCTAATCTGCAGTAACTTTAGCTCTTGTAACTATGTTATTCGTTTATGTTCTGTGTGTGTGTGTATGTGTTATGTTTTTCGTGAAATGTTTAATGTTTCTTGTTGTATTGTTTAAATAAAAGTTCCTATTGCACGAGAGACATAGTCAGAATAGAATCTAGTTTTCAAGAGGACTCAACTACGTTCTATAAGGAACACTGAATAAACGAGTAGAGTAGTTAAGCGATAGTGTCATGATCAATAGCTAAAAGAAAGTGTGTCATAATTAACAGAATATGAGTTTAAGGAAAAGAACACAGAGTTGTTGATTTCAATAAACATATATTGAGTTAATGCCTATTTTTGTTGATCTTTAGAAAGAATATTTTCATAAGAATGAACACAGAGTTGTTCATAGTTTTGAATTTGATCTTTGAAATACTTTTGTTTGAATCAAAAAGATTTGAAATTTCTGTTTCAAGATTGAAAAGGTTATTTCAAATGATTTTGTTTAAGTCTGAACGTGCTTACAGTGAATTATTTGATCTTAAAGTGACTTAGGCTAATAATAGACTGTTAAGTATATTCATTTTATCTTGCAAATTCATAGAATTCTTCATATTGTATGTTATTACTTTGAGAAGATTTGATGTTTTTATTGAGATGTGCAGGACGACGAACAGATAATTTTTCTGTAGGTTGTCAAGTGAAATTACAAGGAAGACGAATGCGGATAGCATAGGTCATTCCAAGTTTGATTGAGATGTATACTAGTTTGATGAGGCTATGTTATGAGTATTTACATCTGAGATCTCAAAACAACGAAATCTTATAGATTAGGTTGTTCATAGATCTATGAGGTAGTAATAAAGTCGACAAACAAACAATAGCTTTGTAGGTCGTGTACTAGAACAATGAGACAGTGTTCTCAAGGTTTGTGAACGGTTCTGTAGTTCTAGACTAAGATAATGTCATAAAATTTCTATGACTTATAATAGTGAAGAATAACAAAATTTGGAGAAGAAAATGAAAAATGTAGTTCTAGATTAAGTCATTGCTATCATGTTGTGTAGTGATGAAATAATGAAGAATAACATTACTATTTTGATTATGTGTCTATGAGCTTGTATGTGCAGGTGTGAGCACAAGAAGTTGTATTTTACATGTTTGATCTGAAGACTTTAATCATGGTTCATGAAGAAAGTGATCAGAAGAAACATTCAGAGTTGAAGATATTTTTTTCAGAATAATTGCAGAAAAGTCAATCTAAAAGAAGGATTTTTGA
Source organism: Erigeron breviscapus (assembly GCA_034093135.1). Taxonomy (NCBI): domain Eukaryota; kingdom Viridiplantae; phylum Streptophyta; class Magnoliopsida; order Asterales; family Asteraceae; genus Erigeron; species Erigeron breviscapus. Next base: position 73,677,361 of record CM067172.1, on the reverse strand, counting down.
GCAAGAATCTGAAGTATTCAAGAAAAACAAGGCTAAGATCATCAGGTTATTACGGTATTATTTATACAGTATAATAGATGATGATAGCTAGGTTTTGTTAGTTGAAGATCTTAGATATAGAAATGTTATTTTGAATATGGAAGATTATCAACTTTGTACTTGTATAACCTTAGACATAGACATAATGTGAATGTAGAAGGTTATCGATTTGTAAAGCCTTAGACATAGAAATGTAATGTTTGAATGTGAAAGGCTACTAGGTTATTATTTTTGTAACCTTAGACATAGATATATTGTTTGAATATGAAAAGTTGTCAAATATGTGTTTTGAAACCTTAGATATAGAAACATATATATAAATGTGAAAGGTGTTTGTATTAAAGCATTGATTATTTAGATCATATAGTTATGAAATGTTTTCATAAGAGTATGAAGTATTTAATCAATATTATGTTTGAAATTTATATGATATAATGAGGTTTTATATTATAAGAATTTCAATATTTTTGTTAAATCATAGTTATGTATCTCAGTCATAAATTGAGGGGGAGTACATAAGAATGATTATTAGTCATAGTTATGTATCCCAGTCATAAATTGAGGGGGAGTACATAAGAATGATTATTTTTATAATGATTAGTCATAGTTATACATCCTAGTCATAAAATTGAGGGGGAGGTATAAGAATGATGAATCAATTTTATAACTTTTTATTTTAAGTGAATTCAGATCGGGAAAACTCGTTTCGAGATTGTTTTGGAAAGATTGATCATGGAAAAGTTAAAGAATTTTCGTAAGTTAATTAACTTTTCAGGTTTAAGACGAAGATCGAGGAAAAGATGAAAACTTGATGTCTACAGGTTTAGTCATTTAATTGTTCATATTTCCAGGAAGTTCGTGATAAACGTTGATCAATTATTTAGAAACTTTAACGAAATTTTGATTTTAAGTGTGCAGGAGGTAATTACGACCTCGTAATTAGGCAGAAGGCAAATACGACCTCGCAATTGGTCGATTGGGCCTAGTGCAATTACGACCTCGTAATTGGGTCGGGTTGACCCAAGCCCATTCGGGTCAAGTGGGTATATAAACCAATTTTACCCTAATACGACCTCACAAATTAAAATTAAATAATAGAGCTTTGCGACCCCGAAAAATAACTTTGCTACCCCGATTGTGATTCGATAGATACAATTAGATCAAGAGTTTTTGAGTGATATCTTTGTGATCCTCGTAAAATACTGAATCTAGGTATACTATCTAATCGTAATATAGTTAACCATGCAACAAGAAAATCAAGAAAAAAGGTTTCGAAATTTTCGAATTAGGTTTCCTTATTTTCTTCGATTTTGATGTGTTTTGGGTAAAAATAAGGGTTGGGGTACTTTTGTTGTTTGAATACGAGTGTATAGAAACAACTTTTGTGAATTTTGGTTGGGTAAATCGTGAAATCGCGGTGAAGAAGATGAACAGTGCGATGACCTCGCATTTAGGGTTTTGCTAGCCCAGATTTGCGACCTCGCATTTGTCAATTAATTTTGACTTGGTTGACTTTCGAAATACGATGTCGATTTACGACCCGGACCAAATACGATGCCAAATTGGAAAATACGACCTCGTATTTTAGAGTTTGGTTGACTTAGTTTTGACTTTTGAAATACGACCTCGTACAAGGATACGACCTCGTATTTGACTTAACAGATTTTCAAAAGTTTATTTTTAATAAAAATTTGAAAATGAGTTAATTATATTTTAACTTAATTACAGGGATAATTTAATTTAATTTATTGAATATTATATGCATATGAATTTTTGTGTCATATTGGGTAATTAATTATTTGTTATTGATTACAAAAATGGCAAGAAATTTCATTGCGGGCCATAACTACATGATGAACTTCGATGATAATCAGGAAGGAACTGCGTATTATCATTAGATATTCGCATTCTTCAGAAGATCAAGGATTCATCATGCCTTGACACATTCTCCAGTCATTTACTTGACGTATTTGAGAGATTTCTGGAGGAATGCTGATTGTGTGAAGGCAGGAGATGTTTATATCTTTCACACCATTGTTGCTGGGCAGCAGATACAGTTCACAGCTGCTGATCTCATTGATATTCTACGTCTAGGCACAGTTGAACAAGAGGGTGGTGCAGCTGGTGTCACCAAGTATAGTCATGAGTTAATTCAAGGTGCTTTTAGACGAATGGGGTTTGCTGCTGATGAGCGTCCATTTTGTGATAAAAAACCCTATCGAAAGGCCTCATTTCTATGTCTTAAATGAGTTAATATTCCGGAACTATCGGTACTTAATGAATCGTATGTTTATGCAGGTTCACGGAAGATGCGAGTGAGGGTAAATGGCATCAAGTGACTCAAGATGAAGGCCTATGAAGTTACAAGACACAAGGAGGTGATTCGGGAGCCGAACGAAGAAGTACGAGAAGCAGCAGCAGCTGCCAGCGCCGCTGGCCCAAGCCCAGCGCCGCTGGGAGCCCATCCAGCGCCGCTGGGCGGCCCAGATCAGCAACCGACTCAAACACCTATTTAAGTCGAAGTAACCCTCAAAACCCTAAGAGAGAGCCGATTCAGCAGCCCTAGCCGCCCATATTCAACCCTAGGTCGACTTTGCAGATTCCAAGGAGGTTTTGGAGCTTCTAACACCTTCCGATCTTCATCCTCAACCTAGATCTACTCTTTTATTTTACTTTCAGTTGGTAAACAATGTCTTTCATCTTTTCAGACTTTGTTATTCCTTTAATAATGTCAGGCTAGTAGGCTGAATACTTGTTTGGACGATGTGATCATGTAGACGTTTATCTATTTTACTTTATTTGTTAGATCTGTTGTAGTGTGTTTTACTGTTTATCGTAGATCCATGTTTTACTAATTCTTCATATTATTATCGGTTCTATATTTGCATGTATTAGTTTAAATCTGATGATCGGTCTATAATCATACACTAGGATTAATACATAAGGATGGAAAACACTAGTCGGTCTTTAACTATATGTAAAAGGTGATTCAATTGTAACCAAGGAATCCAGAACCATAGTAATTAGGATGAATAGAACATGAAGCTTAACAATGTCAGACGCGATCCTTTGACTTGGAAACGAGCACTGTGGTCACCGGAGATAATTACTATCTGGTCATGGCTTAAGAGCCGGGTAACTAAAAGATGAACTAGTAACATGAACTTTAGATCATTAATGCTTAAACAATGAATCTAACGAGAATTTGTTTATAGGGTAGTGTGAGTCTAGCGACAGCACTAGTTATTTAGGCAAAGTGAATCTAACGAGAATCTGAGCCGTGATTAAGTTTCCAACAGACTAGCAAGTAGGTAGAATGATATTTGTTTGTACCATGAGATCGGAGATGCCAAACAAGTATTTTAATTTAATTACTGTTATTTGCTTTTTCAAACTATTTTGAGACTAAGCCTCTCACTGAATAAGCGGTTGCGGCTTCTATTTACTTTTCAGTATTTTTAATTAGTTTAATAGGAAATCGTGACAACCCCATAACCGCTAGAATTACACATATTATTAGATTAGGTAAAGCAACGCGTCCCTGCGAACGATCCTGTAACTTATCACTTAACTATACTACATCTGATCGGGTCCCCTGTCCGTTAAGGTGTGTGTGTTTTTGAGATAATTACTTGTACAACTTTTATAAATTTAAACACTAAAACAAAAACCGCATCAAGTGTTTTGGCGCCGCTGCCGGGGACGCGACGCATTCTTAGTTTAGTAGTGTAATTCGATCCTTTCTTGTGTTTCGGCACGAGAAAGTTACTTTTCAGTACTTAGGTTTAAGTCATTTTAGGTTTAGAAGTCAATTAGGTCAAATTAGGGTTTAGTAGTAATTTCATTTCATTTTTAGTTTAAGTAGTTTTATTTTTCTTTTCATTTTTATATTGGTGCGTTTGATCTTTTTCTTGAGTTTTGCAGATTATTTAGGTAGTTGATGCGTTTAAGACCGGGAACGGTTGTAAAGCACCTGTCTTCAAGCCTAAGTAGACTCAAACGTAGGAGGAGATTCAACAAACCGATTTCACCACCCGTATTTAACTTAGCAAACCTTTTCGACATAGAAACCCCTTTAGGATCATCCGACACATCATCCGACACTATGTCCCAACCGAATTCACCTAGAGCCGAAATGGACGAATTCGACCGACCAATGATGGAAAGGACGAGAGCCGTTGCACCGACACCGGGATCGGCTATAGTCCCACCAAACTTAGGAGATTCGTTTTCAGTCAAAGGCCACCACCTTAAGTTAATCCAGGACAACTAATATGACGGCCGAGCCAAATCCGACCCCCATAAGCATGTAAGCAAGTTTACAAGTTTGTGCAAAATGTTCAAATACGGAGGAGACATCACCGAAGACGATGTAAAGCTTAGCTTATTTCCGTCGTCTCTCATGGGAGAGGCACGTGCTTGGTTCGATGAGCTCGATGAAGGTACCATCACTACATGGAATCAACTTCACGAATAGTTCGTCTCGCGATTCTTTCCCCCGAGTTTAGCTAGGAAAATGCTTCAAGACATCAAGGCTTTCAAGCAAGACGAAGGAGAATCATTAGTTGATGCATGGAAAATGCTTAGGGAAATGATCAGAAACTGTCACCGGAATGGACTTAACAAGGACAAGATCATGGAGATCTTCTTCTATGGTTTAACTAAGAGTTCCCAAAAGGATTTAGACCTAGCCGGCGGTGGTAACTTTTTGTACAAGTCTACCAATGACGCGTACAAAATGATGGAGGATATGGTGCAAGCTAGCTTAGCTCAAGATATGGATGATAAAGATCGAGATAGGAGGATGAGAAGAACCGTGGCTAGCATCGAGAGCAACTCCGACAATGAGGTAATTCATGAACTTAAAGCTTTATCTAACCGTTTTTCTACTTTTGAAGATAGGTTGGACATTATGAACAAAGACCTCAAGGTGATTGCACACGAGTGCAACAATTGCGGAGGAATGCACTATAGCGAGGATTGTGAAGAGGAGGCTACCGAGCAAGTCAATTATATCCAGAACCAATACCGAGGAGGCTATCAACGAGGACTATTTCAAAGAAACCCCGGTAATTCTAATTTTAATTCTAGTTATGCTAGAAATAACTTTGGTTCTTTTCAAAATAGGTGGCAAAGGAGTAATGGTCAACCCGAGCAACCAAAAGTGAAGAATAAAGTCAAGGAGGGTCCAATTTTCAAGCTCACCAACATGATGGAGAAGTATATGGACATGAATGACAAGAGACATGACTCCTTGGCAAGTTATGCAAAGTCGCTCAATGAGAAGATAAGTAATCTCAATCAAAAGGTTGACGAAGGAGCAAGAAATCAACAAGCCGCAATCAAGGACCTGGAGAGGAGGATAGATAGATGGATTGAGCAGAATGCAAGAAAGGAGAGCAGCCCCACTCCAAGGCAAATCATCCAAGGCGGTCCAAGCTCAAACCCTAGCACGAGTCAAAAGTACCAACCACCAATCGGGAGAAACGAGAATGTGAACGCCGTCTTCACCGAAGGTAATGACTCTACTGAGCCTTCTAATGATTTTTGTGAAGTGTCCAATCAGGTACAGGTCATACGGGAGCAAAACGGAGAAGGATCAAGCAAGAACGCAAAACTGGAAACTGTCCAGGAGCCACCAGCGCCGCTGGCTGCACAGCCCAGCATCGCTGGCAGCCTTCCAGGCACTACCCAGCGCCGTTCGGCATTAGCCAGCACCGTTGGTAGTCACCCGGGTGAGCCCCAGCGCCGCTCAGCCCTTGCCAGCGCCGCTGGAGGCTCCGTCAGCCCAGATTCGCGCGAAACTTCGTTTTCAGCTGTTTTTCAAGGAGACGTCGAGACCCAATTCGCTTCAAAATGCAGAATCAAATATGGGGACGACTCTGACAGAAGGGATGAAGTTCAAGATCCCGAAGCACCGGATGACGGGACACAGCTACCTCAAGCATCTGAAGATCTAGGAAGTTTTCTTATTCCTTGCACTATTAATAATGAATATTTTTCGAGTGCATTAGCTGATTTAGGGTCAAGTATTAATGTTATGCCTACTGTGATTTATGAGAAACTTACCCTTTGTTTGCTAAAACCCGTTAACATGAGTATTCGGTTAGCCGATCAGACTTACCGACAACCCAAGGGGATTGTCGAACGAGTCCATGTCAGGGTTAAGGATTTAGAATTTTGGACTGGGTTTGTTGTGCTTGATTCGGTAGGTGAAGTAGTGACACCCTTAATCTTAGGCTGACCATTTCTGCATGTTGCGGATGTTATCATCCATGTTCTTAAACGGGAAATATCGCTGTCTGACGGTCAAAATAGAGTTAAAGTATCTGAACTAGAAGAAGAGGATGAATTGATTAAGGGGGAATGTCTTAGGATGGAGGTGATAGATGATGAACGAAACCCTAGTGGAGAATTAGAAATGCCAATAAGTGAGGAGACCATAGAAACTAAACCTAAAAGAAAAATCTGTTATGAAAGTTTCATGGAATTAAAAGAATTAAAGGAGAAAGTAGATGAACAATTAAAAAATGGCCGAGAAGTAGCAAATATGATTAGGAGGATCTTAGGAAATATTAAATGGGAAGAGCATGTAGCCGACCTAGAAAGAGATAAGATGAATGAGATAATGGCTAGAGAACCAAATGGTAAGTTTTATGGTGACCCTAGCATTTTTCAGATTCCTTGCTACATTAGCTCTAACTGTTTTGAGAACACCTATATAGACCTTAGAGCCACATCTAATATCTTGCCCATAGGAATTTACAAGAATAATTTGAAGAAATATAAGAATAGGGTAAGATGGGAAGACTTAGAAATTAGGTTAGTAGGAGGAGCCAAAGTTTTAACCAAAGGCTTCATAAGAGACTTAGTCATTAGGATAGAAGGATTAGACATCCCCACCGATTTCTTTATAGTTGAAGATGATTCAATTACTAGAGATCATGTGATTTTAGGTCAACCATTCTTGCTTTCGGTATGTTCATCGGTTAATGTGAAAGCCAATAAGATAACCTTGACCATGGGATTCAACCAAGTAGTTATGACTAAGGAGGACATTAGTAAGGCCAACCCCTTTGGAATTAGATACAAAGCTAGAAGCTTGGCATGGGAACTTAAGAAAAGGAGAAAAGAATCACACCTCAAAGACACATCCGACCTCTACATTCGTTCTCCAACGGGTACCGGCCCCCGGCCTACCCCGTATTCTTCCTCAACCTAGTTCCTAGGCCGAGTCCGGCTGAAGACTCGTTAAACTTAGCGCTTCTTGGGAGGCAACCCAAGCCGTTTTTTTTATTTTTATTTTTATTTTTATTTTTAGGAATATGTGACTAATTGAAATTGAGTGATTGTTTTAAATTTTATCATTTGTGATCTATTTTATGAGTATGTCTTTAGAATCACAGATGCAAGCTTTCAACGGATCGAGGAGACAAGTAACTAATTGCAATCGTATTTTGTTTTTGTTTTTATTTTATGTTTTAGCTTGTTATTTTCCATTTTGATATTTTGATTGAAGTGTGCAGGAGTATTTTGCTTTGTAGTCTGAAGGAAACCAGGCACTTGGCTAAAAGCTAAGTGTGGGGGAGTTCGAGCATCAAATCGTTGAAGAAATCAGACGTCGAAACACGTACAGGAGTCAAAAGCGCCGCTAGGAGACCTCCAGCGCCGCTGGGACTGCTTTAGGGCACCCCAGCGCCGCTCACACCCTCCCAGCGCCGCTGGACCTGCACCTGTGCAAGTCCAGCGCCGCTCACCAGTACCCAGCGCCGTTCAGGCACCCGCCAGCGCCGCTACCCGCTTACCAGCGTCGCTCCAAGCTCCAGTCTGCACACCAGATCGCGAAAAATCCAAAAAAAAATCAGAAAAACCCAAAAATCAAAAAAAAATTGAAAAATCAGAAAATACCAAAAAGAAAAGAAGGTGGAGATGCATCAATGGATCGCCATCAAATGGAGACGACTCAAGTTTTTGAAGTTCAATATCAGTCAAGTCGCTCCGCAAATGCCATCTTCAACAACATTCATGCAATTTAAACCCGGGAAGTTTCGTTAATCCTTTTATCTATCGTGTTTTTCCTATTACCCTTTATGTTCTGTCTAGTACAACGAGGACGTTCTACAATTTAAGTGTGGGGGGATGGAATAGGAAAAACCCTTGGTTTAATTGCTTGATTAATCATAAGTTTTCTACTACTTAATTCATGCAAAATTTAAGTTTTTCTTGTGTCGAAAAAGCATTTTGAGAATATAAGCTTTGCAAGTAGACAAAAGATGACGATAACTAAGCAATATTAGCTTTGGTAGATGAATGGTTAGTTAGAACTGTTAGTTTAACTATAGATTTGTGGCTGTTCATTCTTCCAACTGGATTAGAGCTTAGACTGAAACTGTATGCGATTATGTTTGCCATAGCACATTTAACCGGACTTTAATATGCCTAGCAATTAGAGCTTTCTAGTCATTAGTATAGGTGTATTAATTGGACTTAATGATATACGTGCTTGTGTAGGAACTAGTTTAGACGTATGGTTCGCCTTAATTCTTACACTATTTAATGTGAACTAGTTGCATGCGGAGTAGGAGTATGAGTCATCTGGGGTCTCTGATAAATGTCTATTGCATGAATAATGTAGTAATCTTAAGAAAGGCAATCAGTAGATTAATTAAAGAGTTCAAAGAGCTAATAACGAGTAAAATTTATACGCATCAAGTTATGTCGCTTTGTGCGTGGGGAACCACCAACCTGTCACCGCTGTCTTGATTTAAGGTATAAACTCTAACCATTAGTTGAGTTATGTCGCTCTGCGAGTGGGGAACCACCAACCTGTCACCGCTGTCTCAACTATTAAAGATGATAATATCGTATAACTGCTTTAGTGTTTAGCTAGTGAGCATGACTGTAGTGTGAGAGTATGTCTAAGTAGTGACTCACAAGTACACAAACGAATGAATATGAATGCCTTGCTAGTAGCTAGTAGTTCTGATTGCTATACAAACCTTAATTAAGTGCTTAACTAGTCAGCAGAAAGAAGTAAGATTGAGTTGTAAGACATGTGGAAGTATAGAATTGTTTTAGAGGTATTAACACAAATTAAAAGTTAGCTTTTAGTTTTGATTGACCAATTATCCTGCCTTTTGCTATAGCTTACTGATTTTGTCTAAAGGTTTCTCAAATCATTTTGCATTACTAATCTTTCAAATGTTTTAATGAAGTAGAATAACTTTAACACTTAAGTTGTCCGCTCATCATTGTTTTATTTTCTTGGACTATTTGCTTGAGGACAAGCAAAGACTTAAGTGTGGGGGTATATGATGACCGTCCATTTTGTGATAAAAACCCCTATCGAAAGGCCTCATTTCTATGTCTTGAATGAGTTAATATTCCGGAACTATCGGTACTTAATGAATCGTATGTTTACGAAGGTTCACGGAAGATGCGAGTGAGGGTAAATGGCATCAAGTGACTCAATATGAAGGCCTATAAAGTTACAAGACACAAGGAGGTGATTCGGGAGCCGAACGAAGAAGTACGAGAAGCAGCAACAGCTGCCAGCGCCGCTGGCAGCCATGCCAGCGCCGCTGGGTGGCCCAGATCAGCAACCGACTCAAACACCTATTTAAGTCGAAGTAACCCTCAAAACCCTAAGAAAGAGCCGATTCAGCAGCCCTAGCCGCCCATATTCAACCCTAGGTCGACTTTGCAGATTCCAAGGAGGTTTTGGAGCTTCTAACACCTTCCGATCTTCATCCTCAACCTAGATCTACTCTTTTATTTTACTTTCAGTTGGTAAACAATATCTTTCATCTTTTCAGACTTTGTTATTCCTTTAATAATGTCAGGCTAGTAGGCTGAATACTTGTTTGGATCCATGTGATCATGTAGATGTTTATCTATTTTACTTTATTTGTTAGGATCTGTTGGAGTGTGTTTTACTATTTATCGTAGATCCATGTTTTACTAATTCTTCATATTATTATCGGTTCTATATCTGCATGTATTAGTTTAATTCTGATGATCGGTCTATAATCATACACTAGGATTAATACATAAGGATGGAAAACACTAGTCGGTCTTTAACTAAATTTCAAAGGTGATTCACTTGTAACCGAGGAATCCAGAACCATAGTAATTACAATGAATAGAACATGAAGCTTAACAATGTCAGACGCGATCATTTGACTTGGAAACGAGCACTGTGGTCACCGGAGATAATTACTATCTGGTCATGGCTTAAGAGCCGGGTAACTAAAAGATGAACTAGTAACACGAACTTTAGGTCATTAATGCTTAAACAATGAATCTAACGAGAATTTGTTTATAGGGTAGTGTGAGTCTAGCGACAACACTAGTTATTTAGGCAAAGTGAATCTAACGAGAATCTGAGCCGTGATTAAGTTTCCAACAGACTAGCAAGTAGGTAGAATGATATTTGGTCGTACCATGAGATCGGAGATGCCAAACAAGTATTTTAATTAGTTTAATAGGAAATTGTGACAACCCCACAACCGCTAGAATTACACATATTATTAGATTAGGTAAAGCAACGCGTCCCTGCGAACGATCCTGTAACTTATCACTTAACTATACTACATCTGATTGGGTCCCCTGTCCGTTAAGGTGTGTGTGTTTTTAAGATAATTACATGTACAACTTTTATAAATTTAAACACTAAAACAAAAACCGCATCAGCTGCAGATCTGACAAGTAAAACCTTGTTCAAGAAAGGTTTTTATGGCAGATGGAGGTATCTTGCACATGTGTTGCTGGTTGGTTTGAGCAACAAGAAGTCTGGTTATGATACGTTGAACCAGGAAGCCCAAGCACAGATGGTGGGCTTAGTATTTAACAAGCCATACAGTTTCTCGAACTTCTTTTTCAATGAGTTCAGAAAACAGATCAGAGCCGCGGGAACAAGGAGATTTTTGATGTTTCCTAGGTTTGTGATGATGATAATCAATCATCGTCTCCCGAATTTGCCTGTTGTGGGAGAAGTGGAGCAAGTGAGCAGAATCATCAGACGTGGTTATGATGAGTTTTTGCAGAGGTATCCTAATGATCCAAATGCTTAGGATGTAGCATTATTTGGTGCGATTTTGAATGCCAACTACGTGGCACCTGCTGATGAGGTCATATCAACTTATGAAGGGCCTCAGCCAGAAGATGGTGAAGCTTTTGAGGATGTTGTGATTCCAGAGCAGCTTCATGATGTCGTAGTTGAAGGTGATGTACCAGATGAGCCTGAGATTGTTGTACAGGTTGCAGATGATGTGATTAATCAACCTGGAGCCAATCCTGAGATTGTTGATGAGATTCTGGAAGAAATGGCCGATCCAGAGGGTGATATTGCACAAGTGTAACAGTACAATCCCAATGCTGAGGACCCAGAGAATGCAGACCTGGACAGAGATATTGATGATTATGTAGCTAGAGCTGCGGTTGGTTCTGAAGCAGCTAGAGCTAGTGGGTCTGGTACTGGTGAAGCAAGTGGGTCAGGGGTTGGTCAGGCTAGTGGGTCTGGTTTGGATGCTGGGGGTAGAGGAAAGGTTGTTGCTGATGTGGAAGCAGAAGGAGAGCCTTCTGTACATTCTGATGATGATTCCAGCAGTGATGGTGATGAGGATCCTTACATATCTCATGCATTCGTCAGAGTTGGATCCAGAATGGTTCCTAGATCTCCTGTTGTTACTCAAGGAAGATGAAGAGTGAGGGAGACTGATAAAGATTGGGTCCCAGAGCAGTCGTTACTTAAGAGAACAAGACTTGTCAGGGAACCAGAAACTTTTGCTGCTGCTGGTAGATCAGAAAGTGTGCCAGTTATTGTTGTTCCTGAGACTACACAACCACAGCCACAGACAAGTGAAGAGGCTAGTTTGAGCCTTGCTGGTCTGCAGAGACAGATGTCTGAGCAGAGAGAACAACATGAGAAGGCTATGAATGAGATGAGAAGCCTGGTCAGTGGTCTTGTTGAAGATTTTAGGGTTGTGAGTGACAAGAACAAGATTCTTGAAGACAAGCTGGGCAAGGCTGAGGTAGTAGTGTCGAGCATGTACAAGAAGTTTTTGGAAGTTGATGGGAAAGTTATCAAGATGGCAGATGTAATGAAGAAGGGAATCAAGATCTCTGATGAGAAAATGCATGAGCTATTTGATAACTATGTGAAATGGAAAGCTGAGAGAGATAGCTCAGGTTGCAAGGGTGATGAGTTAGCTAAGGCAAGGCATGACGATGATCATAATGAAGATCCAGATGCTGTCAGAGCTACTCAGGAGCTAGGAAGAAGTTCTGTTTTGGTAACAGAGACTCTAGGGGAGTCTAGCCAGGCTAGTGTTGCTGGCAAGGCAACTTCTGAAGTTCCACAGGCTCAAGAACAGGTGTCTACAGAGATAAACATGGTAGTTGAACCTGATGCACCACAAACCAAACCCCTTACAGAAGATGTTGACGTTGATCGATTAAATAAGGGTAAGGGTTTGGCTGAGCAGTCTGTTGTTATTGCTCCTGATGCTGAGAATGCTAGTGCTCAGGATAGTAAGTCTACCAAAACCGACTCTACCAATAATACTTCTACAGGGTCAGATTTGCATCCTACAATTGTTAGGAGATTGGAGAAGAGATTTGGCTATGATCCAGAAGCTCATTTGAGAGCTAGAGCAGAGATTGCGGATTATTATTATGATCCAGGATCTATGAGGGATCAAGAGATGAGGCGGTTAGGTATCTCTCATACTCCTTCAGAGTCAGAGTCAGATTCTGATTTTGAGACTGGGACTGAGACTGAGAAGGAGCAGAGCAAGAGCAAGAAGAAGAAGAAGCAGAAGAAGTAGATTGATGACGAAGACAAGACGAAGACATATTTATTTTAACGTCTAGAAGCTATTGCCAAGGAGGAGTCTGTAAGTGCACGTCTATGTCAATACCAGTCTAGATTGTTTGGTCTTATATTGTAATATGTCTTTGTAATGTGATCGTCATTAATGAACTTCATATTATGCATAGAATAGTAGAATAAGTTTAAGTATTGAATGTGTAAATTCTGCTAAGTGTGAATTGCGACCTCGCGATTCACAGGGATAATTACGACCTCATAATTGGAGGCTCAATTACGAGGATAGGGCAAGATTACGACGTCGTAATTATGTCAAGCTGGGCTATAAATGCGAGGTCGACTCGCTGAAGCCCAGGTCGTATTGTTTCCTATATATATCGAACCCTAACAGAGATTAGGGTTGAACATTTGTCAAAATTTCGAGCATATTTGCAGGTTATAGTCGTCAAACATTGTTCCGCTAGGCTTAGAGAAGATCTGCGAGGTAGCAGATAATCTGAAGGCTTGTTGTGAATCACCAAGTTATAGTGAGGGATTCCGCACCTCAAGATAACTAGAGCAAACTATTAACGATCCAGTTCAAGGGGACTTACAGTGATCGGTGAGTGTTATAGTTCCGGTGAATTCTTAAAATCCGGCGAGATAGAGAAAAATGAAGTGAGAGAGAGAGAGAGGGGGGAGAGAGAGAAAAATATGAAAGGACCATAGTGACCACAAATGTGAAGGGGCTATTTTTCATGTTGTGTGTGTTAAATGTCCATATTGTCCTTAGTACAAGATGAGAATGGATGGTCTTGATCTATCATGCTAAAGATGAACGGCTAAAGATCGTGTTTTAACTTAAATTTAAAGGAGTCTTAAAAGTTTTAGGAAGGGTAATGGAAATGCTTTATATATGAGTATAGATAATAATAGAATGGTGTTTGTGGTAAGCTTAATTGAAAGTAAAAAAATATATAGTTGAATTTATGTTTTTATTTTCAAAAATAATCCATCTACAATACCACATGTAATAATTGATTAATGACTATAAGTCAAAAGTAATAAACCTTAATTTTATTAATTAATCAACCACTAAAAATTCATCACAAAAAAGTAAACACAAATCTCCCAATTCATTTCGAGAACTATGTGAAACATTATAAAAATGTATAGAACTTGTTTTTCAAAACCTTCTAAATAGACTTATGTGAAGCTGTGAATGAATTTGTTCACGTTTATGTTCACATGTGAACAAACGATTATATATAGGGAAAAATTAGTGTGAGGTTCTCTCACATCCAACTTTAACTAAACAAAACCTCCTCACATCTTAATTTTCTAATGTTTTCTACAAAATAAATACATGGTCCTCATATTTTGTAAAAAAAAAAAAATTAGATGTGAGAGGTTTTTCACCTAAGTTGGGTGTGAGACAACCCACCTTCACTTCCTTATATAATACTAGCACGGTCACCGCGCAATGCGATGGTGGTCTGGTGATGTCAGTTACGGGTGTTGATGATGACAACTATTGATAGCGTGACGGTATCGAGTGATGTAGGTTGATGTAAATATAACTGATGTAAGATGGTGGTAGAAATATTTTAGATAATAGAAGGATAACTGCGCAATGAGACGGTGATGTGGTGATGGCGGCGAGTGGTGATGGTGCGATAGAGAGTGGTGATGGTAATTGATGTAAAGGTAATTGATCTGTTGGGGCAGTATAGATATTTTAAAAGATAATGGACTAATGGTGTAAATTAATTCATTAAGGGTAAGAAGATCCTTTCATATCTTTTGTTTTTCTACCTTTTCAACAAGGGTGTATAATCTTTCTATAGTAGTATCTATACCTATATATAAAAATTATAGCTATCTTTGTTTTTGGAAATGTTGAAAATTTCTACATGCCATATGATAGAAATACCCTTTTTTTTTTCTAAAACATCATCATTAATATATCTAAAAAACTCTTAATGAAATAATTTACATTACTAGTCTTTCAACTATTAAAATAACTACACTACTCATTGTATCAATTACATTTACAACAATAGCTCCGTAACCACCCGTCGTTGTAACCACCATATTATGCTAGTAGATATATATAATTTCATCCATAACCAAATGGGTTGGATCAGTGGTTGGAGCTCTTGCCTCTGGAAACAGAGGTCATGGGGTTCGATCTTCATGCCCAACAAGGCGGGAAGTCTTTTTCTACCTTTGGTAAATCTTGGAAGCAGCCTCTCTACATTTGGTAGAGGTAAGACTGTCTACATCTCAACATCCCCCATACAACGTCGAATACGCTATAAGGAACCAAAACTCGTGAAAGACGGTATTGACTATTGAGAGTGTAAGTCCCAACTCAATAGATGGTACTACTGAAGACACCTCTATGTCGATGGTGGAGTTACTTTGCAATATATGCACTGAACTGGAGACGACCAGTTGCAGTGTGTATATACCAAGTTCTAGATAGATTACTTATATAAAAGACAATAAGTAAAGAACAATGCAATAATACAAATAACTTGTAAGATAACTTGATGAGACAATATGTATTTTTCAATGTGTAATTTATTTATTGATATTAAACAAATTACAAGGTTGATGATGCGGAACCAAGATAATACACGAATGTAAATATCCTAACAACCTATGAAATACAATTGATCTATACTCGGAATTTCTCAAGACAATCGAAACACTTAAAGTTGTGAAATGTTCCTTTTAGCGATTGAGAGAAGATTGCACAAGTTCACCAAGAATATTGCAGGTTTGCAAAGTGTGAAGTGTTTGTATGTTTTTCACTTTGTGAGTTGAACACTTAAATTCTTGGTTGTGCAATGACTTGTATTTATAGGCAAAGTTAACATTGGGATGTTAACTTTAGCTGTACAAATGTGGTTGAGAGCATTTAAGGAATAGCATTTAATTCCTTAAAAAGTAGTGTAAAGTCGCATGATAAAGCAACTTTACACAACCACCTTTATGTACCTTTTATTACTTAAATAATAAGACAAGGCTTATTATCCGGGTAAAGGTACATAAAGTATACAAGTCAATTCCTCGTAATCAGTGTAAAGCTTTGTAAGGGCTTTCCACTGATGGTCTCCAGTTTGTAACTGACTAGAATGCCAACTGGGCTTCGCTGCCATTGCCATTCTCTATCTTCCATTTGTTGTCTTCGACTTCAACTGGAATGATTCTTCAACTGGTCAGTTCTCAACTGGAGGAAGTCTTCAGTTGCGTTGACTGTACGGTGCAACTGGACTTCAATATATTTCTGGACAAATCTTCTTGGTCACCAGTTTTACTGGGTCACCAGATGCAACTGGTGACTGGCCAGTTCCAGGTGAACTGGTCCTAACAAATTCCCCCTATTTGTCTAGAAATATAGTCTAAGTCTTTTTCTACCTTTGGTAAATCTTGGAAGCAGCCTCTCTACATTTGGTAGAGGTAAGACTGTCTACATCTCAACATCCCCCATACAACGTCGAATACGCTATAAGGAACCAAAACTCGTGAAAGACGGTATTGACTATTGAGAGTGTAAGTCCCAACTCAATAGATGGTACTACTGAAGACACCTCTATGTCGATGGTGGAGTTACTTTGCAATATATGCACTGAACTGGAGACGACCAGTTGCAGTGTGTATATACCAAGTTCTAGATAGATTACTTATATAAAAGACAATAAGTAAAGAACAATGCAATAATACAAATAACTTGTAAGATAACTTGATGAGACAATATGTATTTTTCAATGTGTAATTTATTTATTGATATTAAACAAATTACAAGTAGATAACTGAAGAAAGAACTTAATGAGATGGCCCTTCGCCAGTTCTTCTTCTCTTGGCAACTGAAGAGATAGGCTGAGTATCTTCAGGATCAATATTCAACTTTTGCTCAAGATTTTCTTTATGTTGAATTTTTCCCCTTAGAAAGTTTACCCATGCTTTCTCAAACCTATTCTTTTGTGCCTTCGCATCTAGCACATTCACCATCTCAACCCATTCGCTGAACCCATATTGCATAGCACCAGGATTGTCAGTTTTAACCAGTGGCCCCCTGGTATAACTAACTTCGACTTGAAAGACTTTGGTGCCTGGCTTGATTGTTACATTTACACCATTAATAGTACCACTATGTCTTCTGGTTGACATGATCTGGGAGTAGTAGCTTCTAGCTTCGGATTCATTTGTAATTCTTATACTCCCAGCACCAGCAGCCAGTACAGCGGACTTGATGTCTTCATTTGAAACCTCGCCAGTTGGTTCAACAAATGTGCTAAGGTCAGCATCTCTAGACAGTGGTCTTCTTGGTTGTGGAATCCTTCTTGGTGGATTCAAAACCTTCTTCACAACCTTCTTAACATTTTCAACTCGTTTAAGAATCCCACTGGCCCTTATCTCCTTAGCCTTCTCCACTGAAATGTTTAAACTCCTGGCATCAAATTCTGCTTCATCCTCAGGATAGTGTCTGTCCAGTTCTACATCCAGCATTTCTTTCAACTGGTGAACTATCCTGGGATCATTCTTGATCCTAACATACTCCTCCTTAGTGATACCCAAAAGATTGGCATCACTCATTTCAAGCAACTTAATCTGAGCAAGATGTGCCCTGGCTTCAGCTTGGTTTCTTTGTTTCATTTTCTTTCTTTCTTTAATGTCATCACCAAGTCTGGCCAGTCTTCTACTATCACTATCTGAAACTGGAGGGAGTATACCAGCATTGCCAGTTTCCAACATTACATCAGTGGCCGGCTGGGCAGATGCATCACCAGCTAAACCTTTACCTTTGTCCATCACATTCCCCCTAACACCCACATCACCAGATCCACCCACTCTTTGCTCACCAGCTTCAGTACTGGTAGCCACAACCAATTATCTTCCAGATGAAGTCCTTCTAGGTGCAACTGGTGTAAGGACTGAACTTCTTTCCCCCTTGGCAGCATCTAGACCTGCCCTAATTGCTTCCCATTCAGAGGGGTGAGATGGCAACCGGTCAAGAGGCTGCCATGACTGCATGTCCTTACACTCTTTAAAGATGCCACACATCATCCTGAAGGACCTCCAAAGGTGGTTGGTTTCTTTAGACTGGGTCAAGACATTTGCACTAACTTGTTCTTGACCAGTTTTTAGTTCATTTAAAAGCTTGGAGTCTTCGTCCAAACCAGAAACCACCTTTTCTTTTACCTCTTCATCTTTCCTCTTCAGATGCTCTACTTCAGTTGTCAGTTTCTCTATAGATTGAGCATGTAGAGATACCTGGGTGTTCAAACTCTCTATGCTGCCTCTCAACTGGTTGATCTCACTGGTAAGTGGGGCCAGATCAACCTGAGGAGTGGCCAGCTTGGTGATCTCAGACATCACCCTTTCAATCAAATGCTCTTCTCTAGCACCCAGCGTATCCTCTATTTTCTGACCAACCGAAGTCATCAACTGCTCTCGAAGGCCAGTTACATCTAGGCCAGGTCTTTCAATTAGTTCCTTAACCTGCCTTTCAATCTCTTTCAAGTCAACTTCTGAAGTTCTGACAGTATTTCCCAGCAAGTTGGAGATTGAACTGGTGACCTTGGAGTGAGTTAGGTCAAAGGCTTCCTTTAGAGTACCAGCCAGATTGTTGCAGCCAGTGACCAACTCATTAAGCTTTCTAAACACCAAGTCTTCATTGGATGAAAACTTGTTTATCCCCAGATCGACCACCTTAATGTTTGTTAAATGATCTTTGTGGTATCTGGAGAATGACTTGGTGTTTTTGTCAAGTGTCTTCTGAATCTCCTCCACCCTGGTAAGAAGGTTTTGGAGATCGGCTTGTAGTGAGACAACTTGACTGTCCAGTGACAAAGGAAAAGGTGTCACTGGACCAGCAACAGTTACTACTGGAGCAACTGGAGGAGGCAAACTTAAGGAAGTCTCCCCAGTTGTCAAGCCAGCAGTTGAAGATATAATTGGAGTGGTGGTTGAAGAAAGGACTGGAAAAACAAATTGTTGTTCATGCTGAGAATGCTCAGGTGTGAACAACGGCGACGGTGGGGTGGCATTTCTCGAGCAAGTGAGAATTGCCCAGTTGGTAAAGGAGCGGAATATATTGGTAAAGATATATCTATAGGCACATTTTCTTGTGGTGGTGAAAGTGAAATTGATGCGTCTGGAAGTGAGACTGGAGATGAAGGGTCTTGAGCTTGTACAGAAGCATCAAGAATCTCCAAGTCTATTTCAGTACCTTCAGAATCCGAAGATTCTATAAGGATTTCCTCGTCATTAACACTCATGTCCAGATCCATGAATGTAACTGAGGGCTGATCAGTTACCTGGACAGTCTCCAGATGACCTTCCCCAGTTTCCTGGATGGGTACATCTGTTGGTGGATCAAATACCGAAGTATCTTCACCAGGGATAGATGTGATGAGGGTTGCTTCAGTTATGGTTGCTCTATCCTCAACCATAACATTAGACACACTGGAGGGTCCCTCATTATTTTGAGGCCCGCCCAGTTGCCTTTCTGACTCACCTGCAAGAGGTGTATCAGTTGAAGCGAATGCCAGTTGCATTCGTTCAGGAAGTTCGACCTCACCAGCTTCAGATACCAGTGAGTCTAGATTCCTTAGCATATCTGGAGCAGTGTACGGTGAATCTGTACTATTATATGCTTCTCTGCCCAGAATTTGCTTAAAACAAAGAGAGAGGAACCTTGAAAAGGGAATACAAACACCCCTTGTGCCCTTCAGTTTTGAACTAGGCTTCTATACAGAATATCTGCAAAGTCCACTCTCAATCCGTTCCACAAGCAGTAAGCCATCTCTGCTTGCGAGGAGTTAATCTGGTCAAGTCCACCAGAACTCTCACCCATGCTCTCCACCAGGTGGATGAAAAAATACCTCCATGAAGGTATAAGGCCCTTCATGGTCATCGCACCTTTTGTCTTCAACACCCCATTCTCCAAACACTCCCTGTGTCCCATTTCAATAAGTACTTGGCGAAAGTTTATATTTGGGGGCAAGACGACTGGAGATTCACCCTCTCTCCAGTAATTGAGGCGTAAGGCATCCCTCAATACATCGGCTGACAAGGTACACTGGATTGTTCCATCCT
>CM067172.1:73633747-73656404 GCA_034093135.1 Erigeron breviscapus | reverse complement strand
CACAATAGGTTATGCTTCAACCTGGCAATAATTCACAAATACATATAATGTCATCAAACACACACAAGGTCACTTAGCCACATTCAATTGCATCTTAGAACCAAACCCATCTTTTATAGTCTCACATTGTTCTTAGTTTGCTTTACAACATATTCGCCTCTTACATCATTATCATAAGGCCAAACTCATTTTTATACGAAAAGTATCCTTTTCATTATTCGACCAAGGTGACTTCAAACAAGCATAACTTGAGTTCTACTCAATCTTTTTAGGTGATTCCAGTGGCCAAATTTACTTAACACACTTAGGTACATTTCATCTTTAGAGACCAACATGTTAATTATCCCTCAAGAGTGACTTCTGATCGTTTTAAAAACACAAACAGTTGCTGTCCTTACGCACAAAACAGATTTGACCTTACCAACTTCAAATAATCGTAACTTGAGTTCTACTTACTCTTTTAACATGATTCCAGTGGTCAAGTTTACATGACACATATACCTACCTTTTATCTTTAGTGACCAATATGTGAATTGTCCTCCAAAGGTGACTTCTGGTCATTTTAAAAACCAAAACTGCTGCTGTTAAACAGCTTTGACCTTACTGACTTCAAATGACCATAACTTGAGTTCTACACAATATTTTGACCTCATTCCAGTGGCCACTTATTCTTAACACAATTTAGCACATTTTAGCTTCAGTGACCAAGACATGAATTTACTCATAAGAATGTGTTTTACTCGTTTTAATAACAGACGTAAAAATCAGTTTTGCTGAAAGATCAGCATGACGACCCTGAATTAAAAAATTCACATCTAGAGTTCTACTTCGTCTTTTTAACCCATTCCAGTGGCAAATTTGAGATAACACAATAAGATACATTTTCTTTTTAGGACTCGACAACTGAAAATTCTGTCATGGGGGTGTTTAACTCGTTTGAAGGTCAGGGTCAGAATCTGTCCAACTAATTCTCACTATCATTCAACCAAATCTATCATGCAACCCAAATTAAAACCCTAAATTGATTAAATTACCATAACCCTAACTTGTATTATATAAATTAACTCATATATATGAAAACCCCCAAATTTCCCAAATATAATTGATTGCATGAACCCTAATCCTTAAAGAAATCAAGAATTGGAAATTAGGTTATGAAGATTGTTACCTCAAGAACTCAAGGAATTAGACTTTGTATTAAAATTTCTTCTTTCTCCCTTTTCCTTCTCTTGAATTAGGCCAGCCCCTCAACCAAACATAAACCCTAGCTTTTTAATTTTGATGATTGAAGATTATTATTTCAATCTTAAAGGAATTCTTGAATTGTATAAAAGAATTAGATTTGATTTGGATGGAAAGAGAAGAAGAATCAAGAAGTGTTTTGAAGGTGTAATGGAATGGTTAGTAACAGAGGAAAAACCATGGCTGGCACCATCTTGTTATGCCACGACCCAACTCACATTTTGGTGGGTATAATACCCGCTATCCGCTAAAGTTCCAACTAATTTAGCCCCTTATTCCAAAATAAAATGCTAGGAAATTATTTTAAGGTCAAAACTATTAATAAGGTTAATTTTCATTGGCCTAAAAATTTTAGGATGTTACAACTCTCCCCCACTTGTAACGGATCACGACCTCGTGATCCAAGCCACATCTAGCAACGACTCTCTAACTTTACGTTATCACTTCGTCATCCTTTCATGCTTTCATAGCGTTATGCTCTATCATATAGTCTTGATTTATCTTCTTTTTAAACGTTTCTTCACAAAGACAATAGGCTCCTCGACGTTGTCTTATTTTAATTCACTTGAAGTTCAATTTCTATTATAGGTACACGTGAAACCTCGACGGTATAATACTTCATAAAACGAGAAACGAGAAAGGTAGAATAAATTCCTGGAAGTTCTGCGGGAAATTCCAAACAAATAGTAACCTTGTTGATTTGAGCAAGTATTTTGAAAGAATCGAAAACCAAGACCTTAGATTTTCCATATATGCAACTTGTAACACGTCTCTCTAAAGATAACTTCTTCATATTACACAATCACCAAAATTGAACTTGATAAGTCTCTCTCCTTTATCCGCATAAGATTCTTGCTGATCACGACCCTCTTTAAGTTGTTATCTTATCGCTTTGACTCTCTCAGTCGATATCATGTTCATACTCATGTCATACAGCTCTAGTTACTCCACTTCTCTCCAGAAATCAAAAGATCAACTTGTCCATTTCTTCTTGACATTTACTTCAAATGCATGAAGCAAAACGTGCATTTCTGCGAGAAACATTGAAGACGGAAACTCCATGCCTCGCTACAACTTTCTCAACACAAATGTTGACTACAATTCCTGACTTATGAGTATTCGAATTGGTAGGGTTTGTGCGTTCTTCTTCAAATGTTAAGCAACAACCAGATAAAATCAGATTGGTCTTCGGAGGTCTTGAGAGATTTCGTAACCGTGTCCATCATGATGTGCTCCCATTTAACTTGAAGGTTTCCAAAGATTGACATTTCCCATAAGACTTTTGGTGCTAGGATTTCGCTTATGCAAAAGTGTGGCAACTCTTAACATATTTCATAACATTCTGCTTCATTTCGGGTCACTAACAACCTTTCTTTAAATCTTGACACACCTTT
This sequence comes from Erigeron breviscapus, assembly GCA_034093135.1. Lineage (NCBI taxonomy): Eukaryota > Viridiplantae > Streptophyta > Magnoliopsida > Asterales > Asteraceae > Erigeron > Erigeron breviscapus. The sequence continues at coordinate 73,653,768 of CM067172.1, read as the reverse complement.
GTTGTACCTGTCTAAAGAAGTATTCAGGTTTTATAGGTTTCATGGAGCAAATTCGCTTTGGTTTCGTTAAGGAGAGGATTCTTTGAATCCGCAAAATTCTTTAGAACATATTTCGTGTAATCTGACTCCTCGTTTGCTTAGGTTCTCGTTGCAACAATCTCATCGGGCGACACCAAACTTCGTAGACATAATCTTTCGAAAGAGTTAATCAACTTACTTGACAGTTGTCACGAAAAGAAAATACTTTAAGACTCATATGATCAAAAACAAATGGTATACTTGACGGTATAGAGGTAAAACACGAAAATTTTAAAGTAGGAACAACTCCGATGGATTCTAAAACGTGAAAGGAACGATTATTCTTGATTTCTTTTAGTAGTTCGTTCAACTTCTCATTCCTTTCTCTAGGCTCACTTCACATTCTTTCTAATTAATTCAGTCAACGGTGAGACTATCTTCAAGTGCCGAAAGTAAAGTGACATTTATCACCTGTCAACTACGAAACTTCTAATCTATATTGATCTTGTGAGTTGTCTCCATTTCGTCACAACACCAATCCAATCCGGGTCAACCACGTTCTCTCTCTTGGTGATCACACGATCGAGATGATTGCACTCCTCCTAATCAGACTGATCATTTAACGAATTGACATGGAACTTTCACTTTCGTCGTATCTCCAAGACTTCACGTAAAAGAACTTTTCTGGCCGGATTGACTTTTAAGATAAACAAAACGTTGTCAATGAAAACAATACGGATTTATTTCACAACAAACGACAAGTGTGGTTCAAAAGACTCACGGGGGTTGGAAAACCTTTAATACAATCGAAGGGTATACTACGAATTTCAAAGTGCCCATACAAGTATAGATAACATTTTCGGGAACATCTCCATTGCGTGCTATAAGTTGATGGAAACTGAAATGAAAATTCGTCTTAAAGTGATAAGAAATTGCTTCTATTTGATCGAATAGGATATCAGATCTTGACCACGGGTACTCGTCTCCGATTGTTACTTTATTGAGCTCACAAGTGACTAAACGCACACGCCTCCTACTTTCTTTCATTTCGTTAAATTAGAAAATCGTACCTCTTGGAAACAAAGGAATCCACTTGAAACGGCTAGAACGAATATAATTTACATGAAAGAAATTGGGAAAATCACGAATAACAAGAAGATTCTCCATAGACCGTGGTTTCCATTCGGCGTCGATGATTCTAATATAAGAGACTTGACTACCATACAAGGATTATCAAAACGTATGAGCAAGATATCAACAGAAATCGACCGTTTCATTTCCTCCGCCGAAGTCAATTGTTTTCTTTGTAATAGGAATATTCAACTAGATCGCCTTCTCCTCTCGCGGAATTAGGAATCATTCGCGCTTAGCCTAGCTGTTCTCAAACATTATACCACACGCCCCCGAAGGAAAAGAGAACAAATCGGTTCAAAGATTTTAGATTAGGTTTTAACTTTTATAACTACCATACTTATCATGTATTAGTCCCTTATAACTATATCATCCTCAGGTTCTCACTACGCAAATTTCATCTTAGTGTCTATCATCAGGCCTCAAGTAATCGTATACTCATTCAATAAAAGCATGTTAATCAAAATCAAAACACATTCGCCATACTCCGTATGGTCTTTTAACATACACTTAAATAACCATTTTCAAGACAAGACATCACATTTCCCATGACTTTATACTATCACATTAAACTACCATTTTAAACATATTACTATACAAATAGTTCTCATTGCCATATCTCGTATGATTTTTCAACATATCACTAACACAATCATAATTATCATAGGAATCTCCAATCCTAACATTTTATATTACTCATATCATAAGCATTCTTTTCATTAATCCATCAATTAAATCATATCAATACACAACTGATTCTCATCACCAAACTTTATATGATCTTTTATCCCAATAATGATGCCACGGGTCTCACTACCCAATGGTCTTACACAAAATAATAACGATGCCATGGGTCTCACTACCCAATGGTCTTACACAAAATAATAACGATGCCATGGGTCTCACTACCCAATGGTCTTACACAAAATAATAACGATGCCATGGGTCTCACTACCCAATGGTCTTACACAAAATAATGTCACACTTCATTCGCATACATTCAACATTCATCAACTATTTAACATACTTTCTCCTTATAAGTGACAACCATCTTTTAAACTTATAAATCAAATTCCACTTTTATGGCCTCATTGCTGATTATTCAAGCAAAACTTTTGCTCTATCGCATTCGCATATAAACAAGCAAATACACATTAGCATACATTCCACGTTTACTATGTATTTATCATACCTTCTTCTTTACTATCATCAAGCAATATATTAAACTCATAAACCAATCTCAAATTTTCAATTCTTACCATTCAATAAACCAGTTAGCATGCAAAGCTCATATTCTATCATACTTAGATATCAACGAGTAAAATCATAAAACAATTCACATTGCCAAATAAGGTCTCCAACCTATGGCTTCACACTAACATACTTCCATATTTAACGGACTTAACTTGAGCTATTATAATATGTGATCATAATAACGCTGCAGTCATTATTATAATTACTTATTATAACACCTCAAGTGAACTTCGCTAAATACTTCCGTATGTCACTAGAAACCGAACTATACACATAAGGCCAAGTCACGTCTATGGTTTAAGTCTAGGTATCTGTGTAATAATAAAATACCTAAATCCCTTAAACCACGGCTTTGATACCACTTGAAAGAACCCGTACTCATTTTAGGAAAATAAGAGAAATTTTTTTTTTTTTTTTTTTTTTTATAAGCCCCCACTGCGCCGCAGTGGAGGTGGGGTTGAACACCTCCCACTGCGCCGCAGTGGGATTATTCTGACCTGCGAGAGAAAAGTCCCCCACTGCGCCGCAGTGGGGTTGAGGCCTCCCACTGCGCCGCAGTGGGGTTGAGGCCATCCCACTGCGCCGCAGTGGGATCCTACTGGTCTCAGACCTGTTCAAAATTCTGCAACTCCAAAAATGTTTGACACTTAGATCAACCTTCAAATCTTGCATAGTCATGACTAACATTTCAAAACATAACCAGAAGTTGTAACAAGTATACAAACACATTTTCAAACATAATTACCGCTTCATCTTGACCAAGGTTACATAAACCCCAATGATAGGTCATTTACCCGTTTTGACACCCTTCCATCCAAAATGCCACTATGCAATTTCTAAAAGACCTTACACTTGTTCAATTGCAGAACTTCAACAAAATATGACCTTTTTAACCAAAATGTACCAAGAGCCTTGAGAGAAGGGATTTCTAAGCCTCTATTACACTTGTTCAATTGCAGAACTTCAACAAAATATGACCTTTTTAACCAAAATGTACCAAGAGCCTTGAGAGAAGGGATTTCTAAGCCTCTAACCAAAAGTTCGTCATTCATCCATGAATGACCTAAATACCTTCAAGTCTTGCACAAACTTTACTTCAAGAACTTCAAGCTTATCAACAACTAGTTCCTTCTTCCGGAACTACCTAAAAAAAGGGTAAACAACTAAAATATAAGCCCGAAGGAAAAGAGAACAAATCGGTTCAAAGATTTTAGATTAGGTTTTAACTTTTATAACTACCATACTTATCATGTATTAGTCCCTTATAACTATATCATCCTCAGGTTCTCACTACGCAAATTTCATCTTAGTGTCTATCATCAGGCCTCAAGTAATCGTATACTCATTCAATAAAAGCATGTTAATCAAAATCAAAACACATTCGCCATACTCCGTATGGTCTTTTAACATACACTTAAATAACCATCTTCCAGACAAGACATCACATTTCCCATGACTTTATACTATCACCTTAAACTACCATTTTAAACATATTACTATACAAATAGTTCTCATTGTCATATCTCGTATGATTTTTCAACATATCACTAACACAATCATAATTATCATAGGAATCTCCAATCCTAACATTTTATATTACTCATATCATAAGCATTCTTTTCATTAATCCATCAATTAAATCATATCAATACACAACTGATTCTCATCACCAAACTTTATATGATCTTTTATCCCAATAATGATGCCACGGGTCTCACTACCCAATGGTCTTACACCAGATAATAACGATGCCATGGGTCTCACTACCCAATGGTCTTACACAAAATAATAACGATGCCATGGGTCTCACTACCCAATGGTCTTACACAAAATAATAACGATGCCATGGGTCTCACTACCCAATGGTCTTACACAAAATAATAAGATACCAACTTGAAAGGACTAGACTCGATAAACCGAAAACTGAAAATATATTATTTTTTTTTCCAGTAAAAAGTATAGACTCGATAAAAGAAAACTGAAAACATTTTTTTTTTTTTTTTTTTTCCAGTAAACCCCCACTGCGTCGCAGTGGGGTTGAACACCTCCCACTGCGCCGCAGTGGGATTATTCTGACCTGCGAGTGAAAAGTCCCCCACTGCGCCGCAGTGGGGTTGAGGCCATACTATAATAAGAGTAGATAAGACAGATTTAATCACGCAACCTATCTATCTCTACGACTAGAAGCCAAAACCTATGACTTTATACTAAACCGTCCCAAGGTTTGATGCCGTTAATTTATAAATTTGTTAGTATGTCAACCACAATAAGGCCGGCTTCTTATTGTGCTTTAATACTAGCAAGTTTGTAAGCTAACATCATTAAACACTCTTTCGGTCCCATATAAAATTTCGGTTACCTAAGGTCGAGTCTCAACTAAGGTTTAAGTCTAGGCACTCTCTACACAAGGGAATACCTAAATCCCTTAAACCCCGGCTCTGATACCAACTTGAAAGGACTAGACTCGATAAACCGAAAACTGAATTATTATTTTTTTTTTCCAGTAAACCCCCACTGCGTCGCAGTGGGGTTGAACACCTCCCACTGCGCCGCAGTGGGATTATTCTGACCTGCGAGTGAAAAGTCCCCCACTGCGCCGCAGTGGGGTTGAGGCCATACTATAATAAGAGTAGATAAGACAGATTTAATCACGCAACCTATCTATCTCTACGACTAGAAGCCAAAACCTATGACTTTATACTAAACCGTCCCAAGGTTTGATGCCGTTAATTTATAAATTTGTTAGTATGTCAACCACAATAAGGCCGGCTTCTTATTGTGCTTTAATACTAGCAAGTTTGTAAGCTAACATCATTAAACACTCTTTCGGTCCCATATAAAATTTCGGTTACCTAAGGTCGAGTCTCAACTAAGGTTTAAGTCTAGGCACTCTCTACACAAGGGAATACCTAAATCCCTTAAACCCCGGCTCTGATACCAACTTGAAAGGACTAGACTCGATAAACCGAAAACTGAATTATTATTTTTTTTTTCCAGTAAACCCCCACTGCGTCGCAGTGGGGTTGAACACCTCCCACTGCGCCGCAGTGGGGTTGAACACCTCCCACTGCGCCGCAGTGGGATTATTCTGACCTGCGAGAGAAAAATCCCCCACTGCGCCGCAGTGGGATTATTCTGACCTGCGAGAGAAAAGTCCCCCACTGCGCCGCAGTGGGGTTGAGGCCATCCCACTGCGCCGCAGTGGGATCCTACTGGTCTCAGACCTGTTCAAAATTCTGCAACTCCAAAAATGTTTGACACTTAGATCAACCTTCAAATCTTGCATAGTCATGACTAACATTTCAAAACATAACCAGAAGTTGTAACAAGTATACAAACACATTTTCAAACATAATTACCACTTCATCTTGACCAAGGTTACATAAACCCCAATGATGGGTCATTTACCCGTTTTGACACCCTTCCATCCAAAATGCCACTATGCAATTTCTAAAAGACCTTACACTTGTTCAATTGCAGAACTTCAACAAAATATGACCTTTTTAACCAAAATGTACCAAGAGCCTTGAGAGAAGGGATTTCTAAGCCTCTAACCAAAAGTTCGTCATTCATCCATGAATGACCTAAATACCTTCAAGTCTTGCACAAACTTTACTTCAAGAACTTCAAGCTTATCAACAACTAGTTCCTTCTTCCGGAACTACCTAAAAAAAGGGTAAACAACTAAAATATAAGCAAAGGCTTAGTGAATATACTTGCATACATTTACGAATACGAAGGAGGGCAACGCACAAAGGACTATTACATGTAACCCATGACACCGTCGTACCATACCTACATGCTCACCTTTGCACTTTAACGCTATACATGGATCCATATAAGCCAAACAACATAATCATTATCTCAACTAGGGGTTCTTAGGCCCCGGAGGTTCTTAGGCCTCATACACAAGGGGTTCTTAGGCCCCGTAAATCACATCAAGAGGTTCTTAGGCCTCTGGGTTCTTAGGCCCATAATCACAATGCCCCGCACGGGCTTTAACGCCAAATCAATTACCACACATGGATAAACAAACTCCAACAATGTGGTCAATTGACCCAACGTATACATAAAGGTATGCAAATATACTCACCTCCTCCGCAACTAGAACAACAATGCTAAAACGATTAAGCACAAACAAGCTTCAACCTATAATCATATCATAAAAATGCATAAGCTTATAATCACAATATGACTAGCTCAACCTAGCCATTCACAATCACTAGCCTTCCTACACCCAAAACCCAACCCATTTGTCATTGAGTCTCATTTTCTTCAACAATACACTAGGTAGTTCAACCTACCATTCTCATCAATAAATCAATAATTAGTCAAAACTCAACTTTTCACAAGAACTAAAATTTATCATATGTACTCGTCAATTTTATAATCAAGCTCAACATATAACTCAATGACAAACTAGGTTATCTAAGGAATTGGGGGAAAAATCACCATAATATAATTTCTATCAAAAATCCCCAAATTGGTTCACTCCATGAACCCTAATTCCACTTGAAAGATAAAAGCTAAGTTAGGGGAAATCAATACCTCAATAATAATAAGCTAATTCAAGACTTTAATTTGGAAATTCTTCTTCCCTTCTTTTCTCTATGAAAATCGGCCACCACCACCACTTCCACACAAACCCTAGCTTTAATTTCTTGAATGAAGACTATTTTGTGGTGATTATTATTGTTCTTAAATTAGAGAGAAATTGCTTGATTGCTAAAGAATGGGATGGTATTGCATGAAGTTTCAAGAAGAAGAAGTGTTAGTTAGGGGTGGAATGGTGACACACAAAATAGAAGATGGCTGGCACTCTATTGAGCTGCCACGCCCCATTTCATCTTTTGCTTATAAAATACCCACTATCCGTTAAAGTTCCAACTAAATTTATCCCATAACCAAAAATGAAATACCTGGCATGTTCTTGTGATGCCACGACCCATATCAATTTTTGAGGGAAAAATATATCCGCTATTCGCTAGAGTTCCAACTAAATAAATCCCGTATTCAAAATATAAATACTAGGAAATTATTTTAATGATAAAACTATAATAAAGGTTTATTTTCATTGGCTCCCATCCCTTTTCCTTAGTCATCCTCCACTTCATTTTTTTTCCAATCTTCTTCTTCTTCATTTCTTTAATCCAATCTTTCTACTAACTTTATCTATAATCTTCTATATTCTTCCAATATCACATCTTAGACTTTGGGAATCTTTATTTCATCTAATTCAAGAAAAGTTCTATGAAATAATCTTAATAATCATAATAATAATGTTCAAGGATTCTAGCAAAAAATTAAATTGGGAAATTAGGATTTTAAATATCCATTTGATTTGGGGGTGCTTGGTTCAAGATTAAAAAGGGAAGAAGACAAGTTAGTGTGGGATAGCATGCCATTCTTTAATTGATTTCATCTCATTTTTGAAGGTATTTCTAATTCATTTACTTGTTCTAATTAGGGTTCTTGCAAGTAATTAAGTTGGGGTTTTGATTAAATGGGTCAATTGAATTAATTTTGACTTAGGGTTCATGATGTATTGAATTTGGGAAATTTGGGGGTTTTCATATATATGAGTTAATTTATATAATACAAGTTAGGGTTCTTGTAATTTAATCAAATTTAGGGTTTAAATGGGGTTGCATGATAGATTTGGTTGAATGATAGTGAGAATTAGTTGGACAGATTCTGACCCTGACCTTCAAACGAGTTAAACACCCCCATGACAGAATTTTCAGTTGTCGAGTCCTAAAAAGAAAATGTAGCTTATTGTGTTATCTCAAATTTGCCACTGGAATGGGTTAAAAAGACGAAGTAGAACTCTAGATGTGAATTTTTGAATTCAGGGTCGTCATGCTGATCTTTCAGCAAAACTGATTTTTACGTCTATTATTAAAACGAGTAAAACACATTCTTATGAGTAAATTCATGTCTTGGTCACTGAAGATAAAATGTGCTAAATTGTGTTAAGAAGAAGTGGCCACTGGAATGAGGTCAAAATATTGTGTAGAACTCAAGTTATGGTCATTTGAAGTCAGTAAGGTCAAAGCTATTTAACAGCAGCAGTTTTGGTTTTAAAACGATCAGAAGTCACTCTTGAGGGATAATTAACATGTTGGTCTCTAAAGATGAAATGTATCTAAGTGTGTTAAGTAAATTTGGCCACTGGAATCACCTAAAAAGATTGAGTAGAACTCAAGTTATGCTTGTTTGAAGTCACCTTGGTCGAATAATGAAAAGGATACTTTTCGTATAAAAATGAGTTTGGCCTTATGATAATGATGTAAGAGGCGAATATGTTGTAAATCAAACTAAGAACAATGTGAGACTATAAAAGATGGGTTTGGTTCTAAGATGCAATTGAATGTGGCTAAGTGACCTTGTGTGTGTTTGATGACATTATATGTATTTGTGAATTATTGCCAGGTTGAAGCATAACTATTGTGTAATTGCGGTTTTGATGGTTTTTTGATTTGTGGTCGCGAAGGAGGTGAGTATTCTTGCATACTTTTATATATGCCTTGGGTCAATTACCATATGATGGTGGATTCCGTGTGTGGTAATTGATTTGGCGTTAAAGCCCGTGCGGGGCATTGTGATTATGGGCCTAAGAACCCTGAGGCCTAAGAACCTCTTGATGTGATTTACGGGGCCTAAGAACCCCTTGTGTATGAGGCCTAAGAACCTCTTGTGAATGGGGCCTAAGAACCCCGAGATTATTGATATCGATTGTGTTGATATAGCTTATATGGATCCATGTATAGCGTTAAAGTGCAAAGGTGAGCATGTAGGTATGGCACGACGGTGTCATGGGTTACATGTAATAGTCCTTTGTGCGTTGCCCTCCTTCGTATGTATAAACGTATGTAAGATTATTCACTAAGCTTTGCTTACTTTTTAGTTGTTTACCCTTTTTATAGGTTGTCCCGGATGCGGAAGAGAGTTAAGTAATGTAAAGATTGAAGTTAAAGATGCTTAATGGTTATGGGTTGCTTTGGTTAAATGCGGATAATGGTATTGGCAATAGGACCCATAGTGACCCCTTTGAACTATCGGCTCTTTGTACTCTTGTTTTGTCCTTTTGGAAAATTATTATGATGTCTAGTGTTAGACTCGAGTTTTTGGGTATTTTAAATGGGTCGTCTTGTAGTTGTAATGTATTGATTTTGTTTAAACGTGTTTTGGAGAAACTCATAATCCGTAACAGGTTTGGATGACGATTTTACGAACGGGTCATGCCGAAATTTCTAATTTTGTACGTTGTCTTTTGTAATGTGTCAAATCCTTCTTTGAACTCATAAATGTTGTAATGTGAAGTTTGGTTTTGAGTTGGTTGAGTTGTAAGTTGATTTAAGTGTCAAAATGGAGTTTTGGAAAAACAAACTGGGCAGCAGGTACCCACTGCGCCGCAGTGGGCAGTTACAGCCCCACTGCGCCGTAGTGGGGAAAATCTGTAAAAAAAAAAAAATAAAAAAAAATTAGAAATGTCAATCTTTGGAAACCTTATAGTTAAAAAAAATAGTATGGCCGATTATCATCATGATGAAGATGAGCACAACGAACAAAACGAAGAAGAAGAGCCCATATTTGCCGAGGATAGTATGGATATCTCGGACCAAATAGGGAGAGCATTGGAGAAGTATACTCCTCTTTTATTAAAAAGATTGAATCAAACTTTAGAAGGAGCCGTGAACGATCACATTGCTCAAATGATTAGAGAAGAGGTTGCGGTCAATGTGCAACGGGAGTTTGAGAAAAGAGATGCCCAAGATAAGGGCAAGAAGACTGAAGATGAAAAGGAGGTGGAAATAACCGGGGAGAAGGGTTACAAGAAGAAGTTCACTTTTCGAGATTTTGAAGTGTGCCACCCACCGGAGTACCACGGTGATCGTGATCCCATCATTTGTACTCGGTGGGTATCGGAGATAGAAGGGGCATTCCGCACTAGTCAATGCCCCTCGCATTTGAAGGTTATATTTGCGGTTGGTATGCTCAGGAACAGTGGGAAGAGATGGTGGGACGGATTGTTAGCAATTAAGAAGGAAGCTTTAGATCATGTAGAATGGCCCGAATTCAAGACTATGTTTTTCAAGGAATTTAGATCGGAAGCCGAAGTGACTAAGTTGAGAAGTGAATTTCTTAATGATAGTCAAGGTAGTTTAAGCTTGAATGAATTTCGTGCTCAATTCTTGGATAAGGCTCAATTTTGTCCGGAATTTCTTGAGAACGACCAATTGCTAAAGGAGCAATTCTATATGAAGTTGAAGAAGAACTTGAGGGAAAAGATAAGCCTACGTCAAATGGATTCTTTCTCTATGTTGGCGGATGTGGCTAGGGATCATGAGATCGAGCAGTCTAGGGTGGAGGAAGGTGAATTGAAAAGGATGTATGAAGACACGAACTCTCCCAACAAAAGGTTTAGACATGAGGGTAGTTCTGGTAATAACTCACATAAACGACACACCCCATTTTGCCGTAAATGCAAGAGGAATCACTCGGGGATGTGCAAGACATTCGAGAAAGGATGTTATACTTGTGGGAAGCCGGGGCACACGAGCCGGGAGTGCAAGTCCAAGCCTCAAAAGCCTATCGTATGTTTCAAATGCTTTGAGGAAGGTCACATGAGGAGTTCATGCCCTAAGTTGACTGAAGGGGAAAGACTTGAAGAAAGAAGAAGGGAGGCGAAAAGGAAGAATGCCCAAACCCATGGGAATCAACGAGGAAGATCCTTTCAACTAACTGTGGAGCAGGCAAGGAACACCGATGATGTTATTACAGGTACATTTCTTGTATATAATGTGCCTATGTGAATTCTCTTTGATTCGGGGGCGAATAGATCATTTGTTGCAATTAGAGTAATTCACGCTATTCCCGTGTCCAAGTCATGTCTAGAAAATATTTTGCAAGTTGAAGTTGGTAATGGTAGGATGGAATTTGTGAAAGATGTGTATAGAGGGTGTGAGATCAAAATTTCTTCGGAACGCTTTCAAGCCAATTTAATTCCTTTTCCGATGGGAGAGTTTGATATAATCTTGGGTATGGATTGGTTGAGCTCATGTAACGCTAAGATCGCGTGTGATGAAAAGGCAATATATTTAAAGACCTCCGAAGGTGAAGATTTGGTAGTTTATGGTGATAGGAAGGAGCGTTCTATATCTGTTTGTACCTTTGCTCGTGCCAAACGCTATATGTCTCATGGATGTCATGCCTACCTTGCTCACATTGTTAATGTTGAAAAGAAACCTTTATCTATTAAAGACATTCCAATCGTTAGTAAATTTGCCGATGTTTTTCCCGAAGACTTGCCGGGTATCCCCCCCGAACGGCAAGTTGAGTTTTCAATTGATCTCATTCCGGGGGCTAACCCCATTGCTAAAGCTCCTTACCGTTTGGCTCCAACAGAAATGCAAGAGATGATGAAGCAATTACAAGAATTACTTGATAAAGGTTTTATTCGACCTAGTAACTCTCCTTGGGGCGCACCGGTACTATTCGTTAAGAAGAAGGATGGAAGCATGCGTATGTGTATCGACTATCGTGAGCTCAACAAAGTCACCGTAAAGAACAAGTATCCTTTGCCTAGAATCGACGACTTATTCGATCAACTTCAAGGAGCGTCCTATTTCTCTAAAATAGATCTTCGTTCGGGTTACCATCAACTCAAAGTATGTGATGAAGATATTCCTAAAACCGCTTTCCGTACTCGTTATGGTCATTTTGAGTTTGTTGTCATGCCTTTTGGTCTCACAAATGCTCCCGCGGCTTTCATGGATCTCATGAACCGTGTTTGTCGCCCTATGCTTGATAAGTCCGTGATTGTTTTCATTGATGATATTCTTATTTATTCCAAAAGCTCAACCGATCACGAAGTTCATTTAAAGGAGGTGATGGAAACTTTACGTAAGGAGAAACTCTATGCCAAATTCTCCAAATGTGAGTTTTGGTTAAGAGAAGTGCAATTTCTTGGTCATGTTGTTAATAGTGAAGGAATTATGGTGGATCCGGCTAAGATTAATGCGGTGATGAAGTGGGAGCAACCAAAGAATCCGACGGAAATTAGGAGTTTTCTTGGTTTAGCGGGCTATTACCGTCGTTTTATCCAAAACTTTTCTAAAATAGCTTCCCCATTGACCAAGTTGACTCGGAAAAATACCAAATTTGAATGGAAAAGCGAACAAGAAGTGGCTTTTCAACAACTAAGAGAAAGATTAAGTCAAGCACCGGTTCTTGTTTTGCCCGATGGTCTTGAAGATATGGTGGTATATTGTGATGCATCGTCTAATGGCCTAGGTTGTGTTCTTATGCAACGGGGTAAAGTCATTGCCTATGCTTCGAGGCAATTGAAAGAGCATGAAAAGCGATACCCTACCCATGATTTAGAGTTAGCGGCGGTGGTTTTTGCTTTGAAGATTTGGCGTCATTACCTCTATGGAGTCAAGTTTACTATCTATTCCGATCATAAAAGCCTCAAGTACTTCTTTGAGCAAAGAGATCTTAACAATCGCCAACGAAGATGGCTAGATCTTTTGAAAGATTATGATTGCGAGATTTTGTATCATCTCGGGAAGGCTAATGTGGTAGCGGACGCCTTGAGTCGGAAGAGTTCTCATCATGCCTTAGTCGTTTCTCCCCTTTGGGTTTTGATCACTAATGACTTCTTTGATCAAATTAGAGAAGCTCAAGAAAAGGCCTTGCAACGAGATCCTAAGAGAGAAAGGATTCAAGGTCAAATCCAATATTTTACCAAGGATTCTCGTGGCCTTACCGTACGATTTGGGAGAATTTGGATTCCTTTCTCTTGTGAGTTGAAACAAGTTCTACTTGATGAAGCTCACAAATCCAAATATTCTATTCACCCCGGTGCTACAAAGATGTATCATGACTTGAAAGTAGAATATTGGTGGCCCGGAATGAAGCGGGATGTGGTGAAATATGTTGAAAAGTGTTTGACTTGTGCACAAGTAAAAGCGGAGCATCAAAAGTCTTATGCGGATAAAAGGAGAAGACCGATTGAGTTCCATGTGGGTGATCGTGTTTTGTTAAAAGTCTCCCCATGGAAAGGTGTTCTACGGTTTAGAAAACGTGGAAAGCTAAGCCCTCGTTTCATTGGCCCGTTTAAAATTTTGGCCAAGGTTGGCAAGGTTGCTTACCGTTTGGAGCTACCGGATGAACTTTCGGGAATTCATCCAACTTTTCATGTGTCTCATCTTAGAAAATGCCTTGCCGATGAGTCTTCTTATGTGCCATTGAACGAAATTGAGGTTGACAATAAGTTGAATTATATTGAAGATCCGATTGCCATCGTTGAAGAAGAACTTAGAAGAGTACAAAATAGGACGGTGAGAACTTATAAGATATTGTGGAAGCATGGTAGGATGTCCGATTGTACTTGGGAGTCCGAGCATGATGTTCTCGTTTACTATCCGTCTTTGCATATGGCTTGGATCACGAGGTCGTGATCCGTTCCAAGTAGGGGAGAGTTGTAACACCCCAAAAGTTTTAAGGTAAAAGAAATTAACCCCTTTTTATAGTTTGGACATTAAATTAATTTCCTGGTATTTCATTTTTGGTTATGGGATAAATTTAGTTGGAACTTTAACGGATAGTGGGTATTTTATAAGCAAAAGATGAAATGGGGCGTGGCAGCTCAATAGAGTGCCAGCCATCTTCTATTTTGTGTGTCACCATTCCACCCCTAACTAACACATCTTCTTCTTGAAACTTCATGCAATACCATCCCATTCTTAAAGCTCCTTACCGTTTGGCTCCAACAGAAATGCAAGAGATGATGAAGCAATTACAAGAATTACTTGATAAAGGTTTTATTCGACCTAGTAACTCTCCTTGGGGCGCACCGGTACTATTCGTTAAGAAGAAGGATGGAAGCATGCGTATGTGTATCGACTATCGTGAGCTCAACAAAGTCACCGTAAAGAACAAGTATCCTTTGCCTAGAATCGACGACTTATTCGATCAACTTCAAGGAGCGTCCTATTTCTCTAAAATAGATCTTCGTTCGGGTTACCATCAACTCAAAGTACGTGATGAAGATATTCCTAAAACCTCTTTCCGTACTCGTTATGGTCATTTTGAGTTTGTTGTCATGCCTTTTGGTCTCACAAATGCTCCCGCGGCTTTCATGGATCTCATGAACCGTGTTTGTCGCCCTATGCTTGATAAGTCCATGATTGTTTTCATTGATGATATTCTTATTTATTCCAAAAGCTCAACCGAACACGAAGTTCATTTAAAGGAGGTGATGGAAACTTTACGTAAGGAGAAACTCTATGCCAAATTCTCCAAATGTGAGTTTTGGTTAAGAGAAGTGCAATTTCTTGGTCATGTTGTTAATAGTGAAGGAATTATGGTGGATCCGGCTAAGATTAATGCGGTGATGAAGTGGGAGCAACCAAAGAATCCGACGGAAATTAGGAGTTTTCTTGGTTTAGCGGGCTATTACCGTCGTTTTATCCAAAACTTTTCTAAAATAGCTTCCCCATTGACCAAGTTGACTCGGAAAAATACCAAATTTGAATGGAAAAGCAAACAAGAAGTGGCTTTTCAACAACTAAGAGAAAGATTAAGTCAAGCACCGGTTCTTGTTTTGCCCGATGGTCTTGAAGATATGGTGGTATATTGTGATGCATCGTCTAATGGCCTAGGTTGTGTTCTTATGCAACGGGGTAAAGTCATTGCCTATGCTTCGAGGCAATTGAAAGAGCATGAAAAGCGATACCCTACCCATGATTTAGAGTTAGCGGCGGTGGTTTTTGCTTTGAAGATTTGGCGTCATTACCTCTATGGAGTCAAGTTTACTATCTATTCCGATCATAAAAGCCTCAAGTACTTCTTTGAGCAAAGAGATCTTAACAATCGCCAACGAAGATGGCTAGATCTTTTGAAAGATTATGATTGCGAGATTTTGTATCATCTCGGGAAGGCTAATGTGGTAGCGGACGCCTTGAGTCGGAAGAGTTCTCATCATGCCTTAGTCGTTTCTCCCCTTTGGGTTTTGATCACTAATGACTTCTTTGATCAAATTAGAGAAGCTCAAGAAAAGGCCTTGCAACGAGATCCTAAGAGAGAAAGGATTCAAGGTCAAATCCAATATTTTACCAAGGATTCTCGTGGCCTTACCGTACGATTTGGGAGAATTTGGATTCCTTTCTCTTGTGAGTTGAAACAAGTTCTACTTGATGAAGCTCACAAATCCAAATATTCTATTCACCCCGGTGCTACAAAGATGTATCATGACTTGAGAGAATTTAGATTCCTTTCTCTTGTGAGTTGAAACAAGTTCTACTTGATGAAGCTCACAAATCCAAATATTCTATTCACCCCGGTGCTACAAAGATGTATCATGACTTGAAAGTAGAATATTGGTGGCCCGGAATGAAGCGGGATGTGGTGAAATATGTTGAAAAGTGTTTGACTTGTGCACAAGTAAAAGCGGAGCATCAAAAGCCTTATGGTATGTTGCAACCGTTGGAAATCCCCAAATGGAAGTGGGAAGAGATCACCATGGATTTCATCACAAAATTGCCCAAGACCCCTAGGAATCAATTTGATACAATATGGGTAACAGTTGATAGATTAACCAAGAGTGCCTTGTTTCTTCCTATTCGTGAGGCATCATCATCTGAAGTGTTGGCAAAGATCTACGTAAAAGAGGTTGTAGCTAGACATGGAGTTCCTATCTCCATTGTTTCGGATAGAGACACTCGATTCACTTCTCACTTTTGGCGGAAATTTCATGAAGATATGGGTACCAAGCTCAAGCTTAGCACCGCCTATCACCCACAAACGGATGGTCAAAGTGAGAGAACCATTCAAACGCTTGAAGACATGCTTCGGGCATGTATAATCGATTTTGGAGGCACTTGGGATCTTCACTTGCCTTTGGTAGAATTCTCTTACAACAATAGCTACCATTCTAGTATTCAAATGCCGCCGTATGAAATGTTGTATGGAAGGAAGTGTCGATCTCCAATTTGTTGGGGAGAAGTAGGACAAAGAGAAATAGGTGGCACGGAAGTGGTGCTAAAAACCACCGAAAAGATAGATGTGATCAAAGAGAGATTAAAAGCGGCTCAAGATCGGCAAAAGTCTTATGCGGATAAAAGGAGAAGACCGATTGAGTTCCATGTGGGTGATCGTGTTTTGTTAAAAGTCTCCCCATGGAAAGGTGTTCTACGGTTTAGAAAACGTGGAA
Organism: Erigeron breviscapus; assembly: GCA_034093135.1. Taxonomy (NCBI): domain Eukaryota; kingdom Viridiplantae; phylum Streptophyta; class Magnoliopsida; order Asterales; family Asteraceae; genus Erigeron; species Erigeron breviscapus. The sequence continues at coordinate 73,637,147 of CM067172.1, read as the reverse complement.
AGCTAAGCCCTCGTTTCATTGGCCCGTTTAAAATTTTGGCCAAGGTTGGCAAGGTTGCTTACCGTTTGGAGCTACCGGATGAACTTTCGGGAATTCATCCAACTTTTCATGTGTCTCATCTTAGAAAATGCCTTGCCGATGAGTCTTCTTATGTGCCATTGAACGAAATTGAGGTTGACAACAAGTTGAATTATATTGAAGAACCGATTGCCATCGTTGAAGAAGAACTTAGAAGAGTACAAAATAGGACGGTGAGAACTTATAAGATATTGTGGAAGCATGGTAGGATGTCCGATTGTACTTGGGAGTCCGAGCATGATGTTCTCGTTTACTATCCGTCTTTGCATATGACTTGGATCACGAGGTCGTGATCCGTTCCAAGTAGGGGAGAGTTGTAACACCCCAAAAGTTTTAAGGTAAAAGAAATTAACCCCTTTTTATAGTTTGGACATTAAATTAATTTCCTGGTATTTCATTTTTGGTTATGGGATAAATTTAGTTGGAACTTTAACGGATAGTGGGTATTTTATAAGCAAAAGATGAAATGGGGCGTGGCAGCTCAATAGAGTGCCAGCCATCTTCTATTTTGTGTGTCACCATTCCACCCCTAACTAACACTTCTTCTTCTTGAAACTTCATGCAATACCATCCCATTCTTTAGCAATCAAGCAATTTCTCTCTAATTTAAGAACAATAATAATCACCACAAAATAGTCTTCATTCAAGAAATTAAAGCTAGGGTTTGTGTGGAAGTGGTGGTGGTGGCCGATTTTCATAGAGAAAAGAAGGGAAGAAGAATTTCCAAATTAAAGTCTTGAATTAGCTTATTATTATTGAGGTATTGATTTCCCCTAACTTAGCTTTTATCTTTCAAGTGGAATTAGGGTTCATGGAGTGAACCAATTTGGGGATTTTTGATAGAAATTATATTATGGTGATTTTTCCCCCAATTCCTTAGATAACCTAGTTTGCCATTGAGTTATATGTTGAGCTTGATTATAAAATTGACGAGTACATATGATAAATTTTAGTTCTTGTGAAAAGTTGAGTTTTGACTAATTATTGATTTATTGATGAGAATGGTAGGTTGAACTACCTAGTGTATTGTTGAAGAAAATGAGACTCAATGACAAATGGGTTGGGTTTTGGGTGTAGGAAGGCTAGTGATTGTGAATGGCTAGGTTGAGCTAGTCATATTGTGATTATAAGCTTATGCATTTTTATGATATGATTATAGGTTGAAGCTTGTTTGTGCTTAATCGTTTTAGCATTGTTGTTCTAGTTGCGGAGGAGGTGAGTATATTTGCATACCTTTATGTATACGTTGGGTCAATTGACCACATTGTTGGAGTTTGTTTATCCATGTGTGGTAATTGATTTGGCGTTAAAGCCCGTGCGGGGCATTGTGATTATGGGCCTAAGAACTCAGAGGCCTAAGAACCTCTTGATGTGATTTACGGGGCCTAAGAACCCCTTGTGTATGAGGCCTAAGAACCTCTTGATGTGATTTACGGGGCCTAAGAACCCCTTGTGTATGAGGCCTAAGAACCTCCGGGGCCTAAGAACCCCTAGTTGAGATAATGATTATGTTGTTTGGCTTATATGGATCCATGTATAGCGTTAAAGTGCAAAGGTGAGCATGTAGGTATGGCACGACGGTGTCATGGGTTACATGTAATAGTCCTTTGTGCGTTGCCCTCCTTCGTATTCGTAAATGTATGCAAGTATATTCACTAAGCCTTTGCTTATATTTTAGTTGTTTACCCTTTTTTTAGGTAGTTCCGGAAGAAGGAACTAGTTGTTGATAAGCTTGAAGTTCTTGAAGTAAAGTTTGTGCAAGACTTGAAGGTATTTAGGTCATTCATGGATGAATGACGAACTTTTGGTTAGAGGCTTAGAAATCCCTTCTCTCAAGGCTCTTGGTACATTTTGGTTAAAAAGGTCATATTTTGTTGAAGTTCTGCAATTGAACAAGTGTAAGGTCTTTTAGAAATTGCATAGTGGCATTTTGGATGGAAGGGTGTCAAAACGGGTAAATGACCCATCATTGGGGTTTATGTAACCTTGGTCAAGATGAAGCGGTAATTATGTTTGAAAATGTGTTTGTATACTTGTTACAACTTCTGGTTATGTTTTGAAATGTTAGTCATGACTATGCAAGATTTGAAGGTTGATCTAAGTGTCAAACATTTTTGGAGTTGCAGAATTTTGAACAGGTCTGAGACCAGTAGGATCCCACTGCGGCGCAGTGGGATGGCCTCAACCCCACTGCGGCGCAGTGGGGGACTTTTCACTCGCAGGTCAGAATAATCCCACTGCGGCGCAGTGGGATGGCCTCAACCCCACTGCGGCGCAGTGGGGGACTTTTCACTCGCAGGTCAGAATAATCCCACTGCGGCGCAGTGGGAGGTGTTCAACCCCACTGCGACGCAGTGGGGGTTTACTGGAAAAAAAAAATATATTTTCAGTTTTCGGTTTATCGAGTCTAGTCCTTTCAAGTTCATCCCGAAATTTTTAAGCCAATGAAAATAAACCTTTATTATAGTTTTATATTAAATAACTTCTGGTTATGTTTTGAAATGTTAGTCATGACTATGCAAGATTTGAAGGTTGATCTAAGTGTCAAACATTTTTGGAGTTGCAGAATTTTGAACAGGTCTGAGACCAGTAGGATCCCACTGCGGCGCAGTGGGAGGGCCTCAACCCCACTGCGGCGCAGTGGGGGACTTTTCACTCGCAGGTCAGAATAATCCCACTGCGGCGCAGTGGGAGGTGTTCAACCCCACTGCGACGCAGTGGGGGTTTACTGGAAAAAAAAAAAAAAAAAAAAAAAAAAAAAAAAAAAAAAAAAAAAAAAAAAAAAAAAAAAAAAAAAAAAAAAAAAAAAAAAAAAAAAAAAAAAAAAAAAAAAAAAAAAAAAAAAAAAAAAAAAAAAAAAAAAAAAAAAAAAAAAAAAAAAAAAAAAAAAAAAAAAAAAAAAAAAAAAAAAAAAAAAAAAAAAAAAAAAAAAAAAAAAAAAAAAAAAAAAAAAAAAAAAAAAAAAAAAAAAAAAAAAAAAAAAAAAAAAAAAAAAAAAAAAAAAAAAAAAAAAAAAAAAAAAAAAAAAAAAAAAAAAAAAAAAAAAAAAAAAAAAAAAAAAAAAAAAAAAAAAAAAAAAAAAAAAAAAAAAAAAAAAAAAAAAAAAAAAAAAAAAAAAAAAAAAAAAAAAAAAAAAAAAAAAAAAAAAAAAAAAAAAAAAAAAAACTATGAAATAATAATAATAATAATCTTAATAATCATAATAATAATGTTCAAGGATTCTAGCAAAAAAATTAAATTGGGAAATTAGGATTTTAAATATCCATTTGATTTGGGGGTGCTTGGTTCAAGATTAAAAAGGGAAGAAGACAAGTTAGGGTGG
>CM067172.1:73586066-73632747 GCA_034093135.1 Erigeron breviscapus | reverse complement strand
TTTAGCAAGTATAGATCACTTGTAATTCAAAGATTGTTTAGATACTTACATACGTGTAATATCTAGGTTCCGTAACGATCTTGTATTTTGTTTATTCTTCAATAAAGAAAATACACTTGAAAACTACATTTGTGTTCCACCATTTATTTACTTGTTTAAATATTGCTTAAGTCATTTATTACTTTATTTATATTCTTGCATATTTATATTGAAGTAATACTAGTCCAAGTCTAGTTCATACTTGTCTTGTATTTTACACTCGTGGGTTAAACCATCGTGTGAGGGACTTTACAATTTTAATCTGGACTAAAAGAGTTTTTGGGCTAGTAATTTGTGTTGGGTTAAAATTTGATTTGGACTTAAATTTGATCAAGTGCTTTATTGGGCTTATATTTTAAATCACGTTGGACTTAAGTGTCATTATTTGAGATAGTATTTTTGTTGGGCTAAATTTTTTAGGATCTTGTCTTGAGTTGTTCTTTTATTAGATTGTCATCAAGTTTTTAGTCAAAATGTCAACCAAAGAGATCAAGTTTGAACCAAACATGGGTTTATATAATTTTCATAATAATCAAGAGTGTTCATGTTCTCGAGGAAATGCTTGTGTTGTTCGAATGTATTAAAAGAATGAGGTTGTTTGCAAGAGATTAACAGATCTTTGCAGGGAGCGTGAGAGTTTTGAGTCTGAAAATAATAACTTGAAATCAATTCTTTCTTCGTATCAGACTTCGGAAAATTTTGAGTCAATAAAATTCAATGTGCCAGATAAGTTGACGACTATGTTCATTTAAGAACCCACATGGGATGAAATATGTGATCATGACGATGGTCGTTGTACATGTAATTTTAATCCCAGAATTTTCAAAGGACATGTTCCATGTGCTGTCATTCGCTTTCAAGAAAAACGATTCATGTATGAGACGAGTCAAAAACTCATGGAACAAAGCAAAAGTTTTCAAGATAAGATTGACCAACTCATGTCAGAGAACAAAGAGCTCAAATATGCTAATGATCTCATTTTATCAAACATTGAAACTTTTCAACAAGAAAATGATCTTTTGAAGTAAAAAATAGTAAGTTGTATGCTCAATTGAGAGATGCTCATGCACATTTTACTGATGAATATTCATCCAATCAGTCAAAAGAACTTGTTATGCAACAACAGATTTCTAAGCTTCAACATGAATTGCAAAATAAGCCCATCATTTTTGAGAGCAAAGTTGAAGAAGAAAGAACAAATTTTTGTGCTCAAATCAAGTGTCTTGAAGACAAGTGTTTGCAACTTCAGTCAAACGAACATTTTTGACAAAGAGAATCTTCGACCTTGAGATTGAATTGCAAACACAAACCAAATCTTTTCAAACTCAAAATCATTGTTCTGTCTCTCTTGACCCACCTAAAGAAGTTGTTGAAGTTTGCACTGAACCTGATTGTCCTATATGTGAAGTTGTGAATTCTTCTGTACCAAGTGAATGTGATGTTGTTAAGACCATTGAGACCTCAACTCAGACTGATCTTGATTGTGTTTGTGACAAGACTGAGGTGTCCAAAAGTTTTCCAAAATCTGAGTCATCCAAACCTAAAGTTGATATTCCAAAGAGGATTTACACGGGTAAATCTTCAAAACCTTTTGAAAGAAAGGTCTCTCAGTTTACTAATTACTCTTTACAAAAGGGTAAGAAGTACACTAAGAAACCAAATTTTGATGGAACAACTACTTTAGTGTCTTTTCTATCCTTCGAGGATAACTCTTTACATATTTCGGAAGCCAAATCTCAGTTGACAAAATCAAAATGGAAACCGATTTTAAAAGATCAGTCAACTGAGTCAAAATCATTCAAATATTCCTTTTCAGAACTCTTTGATCTTGCACCAAAACCTGTGAAAGCAGTTGTGCAAAAAGTGAATGATTTTGTTTCGAAAAATCATATGATGAAAAGTAGCTTATGCACACTTCAGTGTATAACCCGTTCTAAAACCGTTTTTTTGATAATTTCATCATTCTTAGAAAAAAAAATCCAAAAAGATTTTCATTTTCCTATTTTTGAAAAATCCAAAAAGATTTTCTCTTTTCATCTTTTTTATTTACTTTGTCTTTTAGTTTATCACAAAGTATTAGGATGAGATGCAAGGCATCGAACGCCTTTGTGTACTGCCTTTTAGTCTCATTTTTAATATTTGTGCGAAACTTCCAAATCTTTTTACTCACCCTTTATATGCAAAAACTTTGTTCAAATCATGCATATATTTAGGGGGAGTTTGTTTATTCAACCAAAACTTCCAAGTGTTCAAACTCATTTGTCATTTTTAAAACACTTTGGATGTTTTCAGACCATTTTCGATCATCTTTAAAGATGTTCGGTGTTAGATTTGCACATGAGATTTTAGGCCTCTCATAAAAACTCCATGATCTTGTCACCGCCGATGAGATCTAACTCCTTGTGAGGGTATTTGAGTGAGATGTTGTTTGTGCAAATAGGACATGAGGGAGTAGTCGAAAAGTGAGAGGTTAAGGTGAAATGTGAGAAAGGGCTAAAAAAAATGAAAGCCCTCCCCAAAATTCTCAAAAAGCTGGGTCAACACGTTCCTATCGGATTTCATTTGTTGATTTCTCGATATTGAAGAAGACTTCATGGACCCAGTGAAACAATGCACATCTTTACCTAACCACTCAAGTATTTCTTAACAAATACTTGTTTTATTCTCACGGAGATTTTCACATTTCTATCGACTCTTCATTTGGAAGATGTTGATATTGAAAATGGGAGACACTCTGCACTAGTCCCCGACTTTGAACATGCACTTATTGAGTCTAGAGCTTATTGATATATCATTCTTTGATACATTCTTTTCTTAGGACACATCGAGTAATTATATATCTTTGTGACATTGCATATCTTTGTGATATTGCCGGAACATTCGTAGTGATATCATATTTTTGATATTTCACGATGATCGAATGGAAATCCTACCAATGCTAACATCTTTTCCAACGTTGAATGTAGGTCTCACATTTTCATTTTATGAATTTGTTGAGTTAACGATAAGTCTATGTGACCTCGAATTTATTTCCCAAAGTCTTTGAGGAAAGTTAAACATGGTTATCGATACGCATTTGTGACACTGACCATGTTCTACATTCTTTAAAGCAATCTATTGGTTGAAAAGCCATAGACCGAACCATTTTAGAGATAAGCTCTGTGCATGTCTCGATGATAATGGGAAGTCCTAAAAATAGTAATTGTATTTTTAGGCCACACCATTAATCCTTTTGATTTTTGGTTGTGTCAACGGATCATCTTTATCCGGATTTCATTTCTCTTCACACAAACACAAAGAACACCAACACCATTTTAAAATCTTTTTCCAACAACGCAACCTCAAATTCTAGTTCACCAATAGGTTCATTGGAAATTGGGAATTGGTTTGGGTTAATTTGCTTGTTGTTTGTTGTCATCTACCGTTTATGCTATCAATCATTATTGTATGATGAACACCTTTCACATATTCATCATAAGGGGGAGAAGTGATTAAATGATTGATAGATAAAATTCAAGGTTCTTGGTAGATTTTGATGGATGTTAATGGTTTTGTTTGTTTGTTCAAAGGATCATTAGTTTAGGTGAAAGGAGTGAATAATTATCTTGATAAGTTGAAAGATTGTGTCGAGATCAAGAATATTCAAGATAATTTTAGTTTTGGAAAGTTCATGGTCGATCAATAAAGGAAAGATTTATTGGTAAATTGACCATTGTTTGATGATAAGAATAGTTTGAGATTGAATGGAGATTGACTTTTTGTTGAAACTTGGATAGTTAAGTTCGTTCATAGTTTGAAGAGATTATTAATTTGAGGGGGAGCAAGAAATTTGAAGATAATTCATTTAGTTGATAAGTTGCTCCAAGATAGAAATGTTTGTTTGAGGGGGTGCAAGAATAAGTTGATCATAGAATCAAATGCCCCAAGATGATTGTTTATCCGAAGACAAGTTTGAAGTTTTAAAGTCAAATCAATTTTCCACGTTCCAAAACCAAGTTTCCGCATTGCCAAGAGAACTCAATGATAACCAAGATTCCGCATCTCATAAGAATTCAAAGTCAAAACCAAGCTTCCGCACGCTACTCAAAGATTCAAGTTACTTCTCCAAGCAACATCAAGTTGAAATCAACATTCAAAAGTTCAAGTTGTCAAAGCTCAAAAGTTACCAAGATTTCAAAGATGCTTCCAAAATATTCAAAGTTGCAAGAGAAGATCAAGTTTTAGAGAGTCATCGTCAAATATATATGTTTGTTGAGAAGATTCAAAGTCAAGGTTGATACAAGGCATTGAAGACAATGAGAAAGCTTCAAAGTCCACTCAACATTGAAGATTTTCAACAAATGAGCTCATCATGTTTATTTAAAGACCGAAGACGATGCAACATTTACAATTCAACACCAAGGGGGAGATTGTTAAAATTATAAATTATGTTGTTGAATTGTAATTATCTAAGTGTGGAAGGGGTATTAGTGAAAATAGGATAAATGTATATAAACCCCCTTTCCACCCATTTTGTAAACTAATGCTTTCATATAACAAAATCTAATTCTATACAAATGCAAGGTGTCTCTCAAAACACACACAAACACACACTAGATCTAAATCTATCATAATCCATCAATCAAGCTTAAATCTATCTTTTACACGAATTACTTTCTAGGACATGGTAGAAAACCTAATACGTGGAACCAATATCAGTAAGTTGAAGTATATTTAAATCATGTTTATTATTATTGGTATTTTAACAACTGTTTGGTAATTGATTGACGAATAAAGCCGATGTGGGGGGAAAAAACTGATGCTTGGTGAAAAATTGAACACATCTGGGCTTAATGAAAATATGTGTGGCGGGAAAAATGGGGAAAATTTTGGGGGGAATAGGTTTAAGGTAATGATCCACGTTTTCTTCTAATTCCATCGATAACCTCCGATTTCCGCTATACACCTAGAGAAGATGAAAACTGAAATACAGTAGAAGATGAGTTATTTTTTTATTTTTTTTGGAAGATGAGTTGAAGGCAAAGGATTCCTCACTAAATCTTATTTTTATTTCTGTTTCTATATTTTAAGTAATTAAACTATTATTTACAAGAATAAAATGTTTGTAAAATGTTTTCAAATTGAAGAATTTGTAGTTTTAACCCAAACGGCTCAAATGTGGCATGATGGGCGGTGTAGCCCGTAAAATGGCTTGCATGTCTAGAAATGAATTATATAAAGCTGTTGGAATGTTATAAAGTTTTGAAATTGAAGAATTTGTAGTTTTAACCCAAACGGCTCAAATGTGGCATGATGGGCGGTGTAGCCCGTAAAATGGCTTGCATGTCTAGAAATGAATTATATGAAGCTGTTGGAATGTAGTATGAGTAATAAAGTGGTCAGAAGGTTCAGATGTAAGTTTTGGCGTGAAAAGATAGTATTATTGAAATGGGTCGGGTAAAGTAGCAAAAAACTTGATCTCTCATAAGTGCCATAACTTTTGCATACATATTATCACATATCCTTCTACTTCCTGCACTTTATAATATTGGTTTTGTACGTAAGTTCATGCTCTTTAAACCTCTCACATGGTGTTACTTGTTTATGTGATTTGATGTTAACAGATTCAATTTATACTGGTATATTGCTAAAATGCGATTAAGAGCTGAAATTGATATGTTGACTGGTTTTAATAAGCTTGATTAGAAGTTTCTAGCAATTTTTGCATAATATGTTAAAAAGAGTTCATGAGATCAATTGGCTAGATAATGAGCTATAGATTGAAAAACGGACTAAATAAGGTAAGTGGTATTAAAAGAGTTGTAAATGAGTAGATGAATTTAAATAAACCATTTGGCATGTATTAATAGTATCCGTTTGGTTGTTACAAAACCATTTAATCAAATTTAAATCTTCCAAATGCTACAACATTGTGGGATCCGGCCCATTTTCATATCTGAAATACTAAACAACAAGTTTATACAAAACTCTATTTCTCCACCTTTATCACTTTATTTCCAAAAATATTTTCTTAAAAATGAAAACCCTTAGCTAATACAGATTTGCTTTATGTACTTCTGCTAATTGTTTCAACAACATCAGTATATCTTTCACTAATGCTATGTTTTTAAGTACGAGTATTATTTAAAAAGAAACGGAAAGGAAACTAAAAGATGATGTATATTTTAGTTAATTTAGTTAAAAATCAATCACCCTACTTTTGGAATGATTTAAAAGGAAGAAAGTGAAGCCCTTTTTTTTTCTAATCACTTATCTCTCTTTCTTTTCTTTTCTTTTTTCCTTCTAAATATAAACTCAATAATACAATGTAACATTAAGGTAAGCGATTTTAGTATTTTCTTAAAGAAAATGTTAAATCTTGTGCCCTTTCTTTTCTAAAAGGAATGATTTAAAAGGAAGGAAGTGAACCTTTCTTTTCTAATCACTTGTCTCTCTTTCTTTTCTTTTTTTCTTTTCTTCTAAATATAAACTCAAGAATACAATGTACCATTAAGGTAAGCGATTTTAGAATTTTCTTTAGGAAAATGCTAAATCTTGTCCTTAGGGTTGTACTTAACGTGCATAAAAAACTTGTACCTTCGGTATCAAAAGCTCACCCCCTGAATTTTATGGTAAGTGTATAACTATTTAATACACCTTAGGGCTGCGTTTAGCAAAACCTTTTAGGATTTTGAGTGATAGTCGTATGAAATTTAGTTATTTTAATGAGTTGTTTGATTTTTATTCAAATGTTTGTGAGAAGGTTTTCACTTGTTGGGTTCAAGAATCATTATATTGAAAAGTAAAAACTGTGTAAATAAAATATACATAAAAACATCAATAACGAACCATTAATATATACTGGTGTATTATACAGTCAACTACTTATTTTGATATATACACTAGAAAAGGATAGAAGCAGTAAAGTTAGATATTAAGACGTGTAGATTTGTATCCGTTAAATATAATAAAATACATATAAATGCCGCAAATAAAAGAATAAGGACCTTCAACGACATTAACAGTTTTACTTCGATTGGTTGTTCCAATGACTTTTTTGTGGGCTTATGAGGTGTTGAGGAAACTAATAACCCAAACAAGTCTTTTCTGTTAGAAAACCTTTGTGTAAAATCCCAAACGTTTTATGTTTGACTATTTGACTTTTCGTTAGTTTACGTTAGGTCCGTTATGTCTATGTGCCCTATATGGGATTATGTGAATAAATGCATATGTGTTTATTATGATATGATTAATATGATGATAAATGAAAGTACTTAAAGTAAAGTATGAAAGTTAAGTGCTTGTTAGATCGTTAAGTCTCCCGGTAAGTGAATTAAGCTAAGAAAGTCATGTTTAGAAGTTAAGGGGTCCTAAGTGTAAGTTTAAGAAGTGATGGCCAGGGGTTTAAAGGTTAATTAGGCTTCCCTAATTCCCCTAACCTGCATATTACGTGAGTAAGAAACCCCAAGCCGCTCCCTCTTCCCTCTCAAATCGATTCTCCATCCAAATCACTCCGTTTCTAGGTGTTTCGAGCAAGTTTTGTTAAGATCTCTCATCCTCTTGATCATCTACAGGTAATATAGGTTATTTCCCTTTGATTTGTGATCTTATGAGTCGATCATATGGATCTTGTTCCTGGTCTTAGGGTTTGGTGAACGAAATCGAAGAACAACAATTATTATTATTATTGTTTGTTATTCGATTAAGGAATTAATCAGTCGGCTGTAAATACCGACCACAAAGTATTATTATTACAAGATGAATATGATCAAGATGATCAGTGGAATGATTGATCAAGACGAATCAATCAAACATACAAACAGAAAATATAAATCGAAGAATAAAAAATATCGAGAGACAAATATTGATACAGATATTTGATATGAATGAATCTCAAACCCTAATCGGGTTATAAGTTTTATTTATACTCCAAGAAGCTTGCACTACTCCTCCCTCCTCTTTTCCCTTTGTGCACAACTAGTCCTTCCAGTATCAATAATAACACACCTGCACAATACTCAACCCTGAAGTTAGAACAATATTCAAATATAACCCTAAAGTTTATATTAGACATATAATTTTAACACCCTCCCTTAATATAAACTTTAGGCAGAAAAAAGATCAATCATGTTCATCTTACTTAACAAAAAATCATGTTGCCTTATGCATAAGCTCTTTGTAAAAATGTCAGCAGTTTGATCATTGGTATCAACTTTAACAAGATTAAGCATACCAGAACTAACTTTTTCCCTTACAATATGAATATCAATTTCAATATGTATAGTGCTTTCATGAAGAACTGGATTTGTTGCAATCAAAACAGCTGATTTATTATCACAATACAAAGTAACAGGCAACAAATTTTTAACTCTTAAGTCATTCAAAATGTTAAGAATCCATACCAATTCACAAGTCACAGTGGCCATGGCCCTATACTCTGCTTCAGAGGAAGACCTAGACACTGTTTTCTGCTTCTTACTTTTCCAGGAAATCAATGAATCATTTAAAAAAATGCAAAAACCAGTAACAGATTTCCTGGATGTCACACATTTCCCCCAATCTGAATCCACAAAGGCAGAAAGAGAGAAAGACTGACCTTTTATAATGTGAATACCTTTACCTGGATTCTTCTTAAGATACCTTAAGATTCTGAAGGCAAGCTTTAAATGTGAAGCTTTAGGAGCATGCATATATTGACTTAAACACTGCACAGGATAGCTAATGTCTGGTCTATTGATAGTAAGATAGATCAATTTCCCAATAATTTTTTGATGCAAGGTCACATTTTCAATAAAAGGATCAGAATCATCATGTCTATCAGATATAACAAGATTCATATCCATAGGTGTTCTCATAGGTTTTGAACCAAGCATACCATATTCAAATAAGAGATCCATACAATACTTCCTTTGAGTTAAGCAAACTCCTTGTGAAGTATCAATTACTTCAATGCCTAAAAAATACTTCAATTTTCCCAAATCCTTTATAAGAAACTTGGTCCTTAAAAAACCTTTAACCTTTTCAACCTCAGAATTGTCATTACCAGTGATGACAATGTCATCAACATAAACAAGAAGAGCAATAAACAAATTTGTATCAGTCTTAGTAAAAAGAGAATAATCACTTTTACTTTGGATGAAACCATATTCACTTAAAGCATTAGTTAGTTTATGATTCCATTGCCTTGGAGCTTGTTTAAGTCCATATAAAGACTTAACAAGTTTACAAACTCTTTTATCATCTTTAGAAAAATATCCTGGAGGTAATTCCATATAAACTTCTTCATATAAGTCACCATATAAAAAAGCATTGTTTATATCAAGTTGATATAAAGTCCAACCATATTGAACTGCTACATTAATAAGACACCTAACAGTGACCATTTTCACAACAGGAGAGAAAGTCTCCTCATAATCTATACCTTCCTTTTGATTATAACCTTTAGCCACTAACCTAGCTTTATATCTCTCAATTTCACCAGAAGATTTATACTTAATTTTATAAACCCATTTACATCCTATGGGTTCTCTCCCTAAAGGAAGATCAGTCAAAACCCAAGTATTGTTCCTATACAAAGCCTCCATTTCAAGATTCATTGCTTCAATCCATTTAGGATCTTTAGCAGCTTGATTATAAGTAGATGGTTCAACACTTTTATTAATGCTAAACAAGAAATTAACCACATTTGAACTCAAGTTAGAATAATTCACAACTCTGTCAATACCATATTTAACTTTACCATCAAGCACATAATCATTTAAATTTCTAGGAACATTAGTGGTTCTATTAGACCTCCTAAGATTGAGAGTATCCACTGGAATATTATCATTAGTGATCTCATGATCAACTATATGAACACCCTCAGAATTATCATTATTCCCACCTTGCAACACCTCATTGGTGTTGTCATCATGTGTTGTTGTGCCTCCATTGTCATTGGCAGATTCATGTGTACTACCAGTGTCAATGGTGGCTCTGCCATCACAATCAGTTTTGTTTAAGTTGTCATCATTGGGTCTAGTGGACTCAACAATCACCTCAATCCTGTCAAAAAAATTGCATAACTCTTCATTAGAACAACCACTTGTACTCATTTTAAAAGGAAATATTTGTTCATAAAACTTCACATCTCTGGCAAACAAAATAGTTTTATCATCTAAACTGTACAGTTTATATCCCTTCTTTGAATTTGAGTAACCAAGTAAAACACATTTTTCAGCTCTCTTAGAAAACTTATTATCATTATTCAAAACAGTTGCATAACAAAGACAACCAAAATTTCTAAGATGGAATAAGGCAGGTTCAAAACCAAACACAAGTTCATAAGGAGATTTTCCTTTTAACACAGAAGAAGGAGTCATATTAATTAAATAAACAGCAGTATAAATACACTCAGGCCACATGTATAGAGGAATCCCTCCCTGAAAGAGAAGAGCCCTAGCCACATTCAACAAATGTCTATGCTTTCTTTCAGCCACCCCATTTTGTTGAGGTGTATAAGCACAAGTAGTTTGATGTATAATACCAAATTGTTTAAACATTTTATCCATGTTCCAGTTAACAAACTCAGTCCCATTGTCTGACCTAATTATTTTAACATTCTTTCCAAATTGTGTGTTAATCATCCTTATAAAAGAATTTATGTTTTCAAATACCTCAGTTTTATTTTTCAACATGTAAACCCAAACTGCCCTTGAAAAATCATCAACAACAGTTAAAAAATACTTGTACCCTTCTTTACTAGGTTTCCTATAAGGACCCCACACATCAAGATGTATTAAATCACCTACACTTAATGACTTGTGATCACTTAGAGGAAAAGGTTGTCTAGTTTGCTTAGCTTTATGACAAGTATCACATGGCAGAGAATCATCAATCATACCAAGTTTAAGTTTAGATTTTAACACATGCAGAACATTATAAGATGAATGACCTAATCTTGAATGCCACAAATCAGCAGATACATTGCAATTTGATACAGAATTAATATTAACATTATTAGCACAAACCTTACCAAGATTTAACAAATATAGACCACCATGAACTCTACCAGTCCCCAAACTTCTCATTGTTCTCAAATCCTGTATATAGCATGCATATTCAGAGAAACCAAAAAATAGTTTACTGTCTCTATTTTCTTTGTGAACAGATAGAAGATTAACATTATACTCAGGTACAACAAGAACATCAAACAATGTAATATGATCAGTGATTCTTAAATCTCCAATTTTAGTAATTTGAGCAGATGTACCATTAGGATGATTTACAGTAAGATTTAAAGCAGATACATCAATCACATTGATCATGTCTTTATCAGAAGCACACATGTGTTGATTTGCACCAGAATCAATGATCCAATTAATTAAACTAATCAAAGTATCAAACTGAACATTTGAATTAAAATAAGTTGAAGACATAAAGGCATTAAAAATAGCACCTGCCATATTAGCTTGTGTCTTTCCTTTAGAATCCTGATTCTCATTTAACAAACTCATAAGCTTTGCAAGTTGTTCATTAGTGAAGGTAAACCAGAATTAGTCACAGAAGAAGAATTAGAACCATTTTCAGAATTAGACAAGTTATTTTTATCACACCAATTACTGGTTTTATCATTCACAACATTATGACTTGTATAATTTCTGTTTTGATTTTGAAAATTAGATTTCTTCTTATAAACATCTGGATAACCAACAAGTTTATAGCATTTGTCAATAGTATGACCTTTTAAACCACATGCAGGATTAGCACAAACAAGATTATCATTTCTAACAAACTTCTTTTTAGGATCATTAAACTTTGACACAAAAGCAGAATTAGAAGGTTTAGCATGATTCAAAGAACTTGTATTTCTATGTGATTCTTCTCTAGATATCAAAGCATAAGCAGATTTCACATCAGGCAAAGGATCCCTTGTAAGAATAGTACTTCTAACAGACATATACATCTCATCAAGACCCATAAGAAACTGCATTAACCTTATTAAATCATGATGTGTTTTAAATTCTTTAGCAGCTTTACAAGTACACACAGGCAATTTAACCATAGCATCAAACTGTTTCCAGAATGTATTTAACTTGTGATAATACTCTGACAAAGAAGAACCATTTTGACACAATGTGTTAGTTTTATGATGTAAATTGAACATAACAGAACCATCAACCTTGTCATAAGTTTCTTTTAAGTCTTTCCAAACTTCACTAGCTACTTTAGAAAATATCTGTCCCATATACAATTCTTGACTAACAGATCCTAAAATCTAAGAAAGAACCACAGAGTTGCACCTATCCCATTGTTTAGCAAGAACAGAATCATCTTCATTTTTTTCACATGTACCATCTATAAAACCTACTTTATTTTTAGTTTCCAAAGCAAGCAACATAGCACATGACCACACATTATAATTTTCAGTTCCAGTTAATTTGAAAGATAGAATAGGAGCACCACTAGTATCAGTAGGATGCAGATATAAAGGATCACCAAAATCTAGATTACTAACAGTAGTAGGTTTAGAACCACTACCAGCATCAGGAGCCATTAATAATCAGATAACAAGTAAACAATTAACACCAAATATACTCAACAAATCAGATAATCAAGTAAATCACCAAACACTTAATAAGCAATCAATAAACACACGAAACAATAACAATCAAAAGTCAAATAAGAACAGTAATATTTAAAAATATATATATATATTTTTGAGAAAATAATTCTAATCCCTCAAAAGTGTCAGTGACAGGATTCCAAGCCTCTCAAAGGAGACCGGTCAAGTATTAACACAATTGATTTTGTGAGAATAGAATAAAAAAATTTTAAAAAAATATTTAAAGAGATTTAGAAGAAGAAGATCAACAATACAGTGCTTTCGGCTGGAAAAATAAGGAACCCTAATTTTCTTCTTGATTCACTTAGTCAAGAAGAACAATCAGGATCTGAATATGAAGAAACCCTAACTTCTTCTTGATTCACTTAGTCAAGAAGAAGTCAGATCTGAAACAATAAGCAGCGGAATCAACAAGATCGTAAACCAGAAAACCCTAAAAATTAGGGTTTCTTAGATCTAGGGTTTCGAAACCGAAATACGCCATAAATCCAGAAAACCTTAATCAAAAATCACCAATCAGAGTAACCTGGCTCTGATACCATGAACGAAATCGAAGAACAACAATTATTATTATTATTGTTTGTTATTCGATTAAGGAATTAATCAGTCGGCTGTAAATACCGACCACAAAGTATTATTATTACAAGACGAATATGATCAAGATGATCAGTGGAATGATTGATCAAGACGAATCAATCAAACATACAAACAGAAAATATAAATCGAAGAATAAAAAATATCGAGAGACAAATATTGATACAGATATTTGATATGAATGAATCTCAAACCCTAATCGGGTTATAAGTTTTATTTATACTCCAAGAAGCTTGCACTACTCCTCCCTCCTCTTTTCCCTTTGTGCACAACTAGTCCTTCCAGTATCAATAATAACACACCTGCACAATACTCAACCCTGAAGTTAGAACAATATTCAAATATAACCCTAAAGTTTATATTAGACATATAATTTTAACATTTGGGATGAGATAGTTACAATTTTGTTACCGATTTCAAGTCATTCGGGTGATCAATGGAGTGGGTAATGTTTGTAAATGGTTAAGGGATCAATTGATGGATTAAAGTCATCAATTGTACCATAAAAGATGTTAATTGTAAGTCTCCAGGTCGTTAATGGGTGTTAAGGTCGTAAAGGGTTTGTAAAAACGAAGTTTTGTTCGAAGCTACAGTATACGAGACTCATACAAAGGTATGAGACTCATAAACTGATAATTGTCGATTATGTTTTCCCTCTATTTGCTAATATGAGACTCATAAAAGGGTATGAGACTCATGAACTGATCAAGTTCGATTTATGTTTTTCCTTTTGCAAATATGAGACTCATAAAAAGGTATGAGACTCATAAACTGTTCATGGTCGATTTATGCTTGCTACTGTTTGCACATATGCGACTCATGGCCGATGCATGAGACTCATAAGGTGTCTTTCCAACTTTTAAGGTTTAAAATAGGGGTTAAGTAACAAACAAGTATCCATATGACTTATGAAGATCCTATAAGTCAATAAATCCTCGTTTATGTTAGTTTCTTGATTCAATACTTATTCTAGGTTATCGGGAGCACAAACCAAGCACAGTAAGACATACTTAACACGTTATTAAGCAGTATCAAGGTAAGATAACATCTTTTGTCACCTGATGGTACAACAAAACCCGTTTTCATAAGTTAAACCTTCCAAATGTTTATGATACTTAAAAGTAAGTTAAAGGGTGCTTATGGGAGGTTGTTACGGGATATGTGGCTTATCATTTATGATATATGATATGCATTTGCAGGTTGCAAAGGTAAGATGTAAGTTTTTTTATGAAGTGAAATGTTGGCATGATATGGATATACGATTATGAAATGATGATGTGCTTATGTTATATGTTGTATGCATGGCTTGAACACCTAGTCACTGAACTTATGATTAGGATTGCCATGTTCACGAGCACGATAAGGGCCCTAACGTAAAAGATGATGTATGTGATTAGTTTAGTTGAAAGTGTAGCCTAAGCTAATATAATTAAGAAGTCTCGAGCATATGTAAAGTCTTGTGTTAAGCTTAACCCGTGCTAGTTCTTCGGAGCTAGTGCGTACGTGGTCACGTGGTTTGGGAATCATGATACCTCTCGTGGCATAGTTATGTTTGAGTATTCCGGGTGGAGTAACTAACCACCTTTGCATAAAGGCATAAACGGTTTATTCAGTTGGAAATGACTTTGTCAATTCCTTAACGACGCCGATGGACCACCTTATTGTTTACCCATCATGTCGGGTGTGAGGACTCCATGTATGGTCTATGACCGCCTACACACAACCCCACATCCCTATGTAAGTGGCATAAGTCACTTAGCCTACGTCTTAGGCAAAGAAATAAAGAAAGAAAGATGAAGAAAGTAAAGTTAAGCACAATTAGGAATATGATGATCCTATTGTGTATGATATGATTGTTATGCATGTATATGATATTAACAAGTAATGATGATTTTGTTAATATATTTAAATGGCAAATGTTTTCAAATTCATGTTATCTTACTTAGCTAGTTTTATTAGCTAACACTTGTTCTTTTGAAAATGTTGTGCCTTCAGGATAAGCAAGCTTGAGCTAGGAAAAGATTAGCTCGGTGAGATGGGTAGAAGTAATAAAGAAGATTAGCATTAGACGTTGAATGCTTAGACTTCACCTTTTAGCCTTATGTCTTGGCTACTTTTATTTATGATTTACGAACATGTAATAATGATGGCATTTATATTGGTGCCATAACTTGGATTTCATTTATATTGTTTTGATGATGCATTAGTAACACCATTTTATGAAAGATACCATCCGGTTACGGATGTGGCAGTTTTTAAAGTGATCCTTTCCGCTACATTTAAACGCCGTTTGGCAAAGTTTTTTTGAAAATCCAGGCTTTTAAATGACGGGTGTTACATGGTGGTATCAGAGAAATGGTTTAAGTGAACCAAAATTCGACCAAGACCTTAGGATTTTGGACTTAAACCGTATGAGAAATGATAGGCTTAAGTAGGAATGCTTAGCCATTGAGATGAAACACTTAGGACGGGTTTGGGATTGAGTGAGAGTGTAGGTTGAGGCTTGAATGTGTTTATATGTTGCTGAAATTAATGTTATGTAGCCTTAATCTCTTTGTTCTCACTTTAACCTTTGCTAACCGTCGTCATTGCATTGTAGACATCATGGTTAACACTCGTACTAACAGTCAACATGAGAGAGCAGCTCCAAGCAATGCTCAAACTGATCAAAATGGGGCTGGAAATGGTGTTAACAAAAGGCCTCCTCGAAGGCCATTTCCGGGTGCACAACCCACAAGGTCAGAAATTGATAGGGCAAACCCCGTGATTGAGCAGATTCCTAACCAAGCTGAAATGTTTGAAGAGTTGAGGACTATTCGGGCTCTTTTGAGAAGGAATGAAGAGGAGTTGGCTGAAGTGAGAGCTGAAAGGGAAACTAGTTTGCAACGGGATGAGCATACTGATGGAAACTATTCCAACCGCTCAAACAGTACCGAGCCATCTAGGGTAAGGTCACAGGTTGCTCCTGAAAATGTTGTTGCTAACGTGAATGGTGTTGAAAATGTGGTGGAGCCTCGTGGTGTGGTTGCCCCTCGTGCTAATAACTTTAAGTATGAGAGTTTCCAGAAGTGTGGAGCAAAAGCATTTGATGGTACTCAAGATGCTGTAGGTGCCATGGAATGGTTGGATGATATCGAGGTTGTGTTTGCTTCGTGTTATTGCCCTGAGGATATGAAGGTATTGTGTGCTTCCCGTATGCTAAAGAAGAATGCTCGTAATTGGTGGAAGGCTGCTACTGTTTCATTGGCTCCCGAGGTACTAACTGCTATGCCCTGGGGTACATTTAGGGAGAAGTTTTTGGAAGAATATGTGGGTACTTGTGAGCTGAGGCTCATTGAGAAGGAATTCAGAGCTTTAACCGCTAAGCCCGTTGCCATAACTGAGTATGCTCACTCATTTATGGAAAAGCTCAAGTTTGTTGGACACTTGGTTCGTAGAGATGTTGATCAAGTTGAAGCTTACTGTGATGGTCTCCCTGCTAGTTATCGTGGCCTTTGTAGGCAACATACTACATTGTCTGCTGCGATTAAGGAGTCCAAGAGGCTGGATGATGACTTCAAGAGTGAAAAGACTGCAGTAAAAGCTAATGAAGATAAGCAATCAGGTTCAAAAAGGAAGCATGATGGGTCAAATGGATCGAATAGGAAGTTCAAGAAAGCTTCATCTTCAAGGGGTGGGGGCAGCAACAATGCAAAGCCGAAGAATTGGTGTGGTACTTGTAAAGCACCTCATTCGGGTCCATGTTCAGATAAGACCCGAAGGTGTGATACTTGTGGTGGTACGGGTCATCCTGCTTCAGAATGCAAAGACAAGCCAAAGTGTTACCGGTGTCACCAAACCGGTCATTTCATCAAGGATTGCCCACAAGGAAAGATGATGGAAAGAAGACGGCTGTCCAAAAGCCTAAAGCTCGAGCCTTTCAGATGACAGTTGAAGCTGCCAAGGAGAACGATGAGGTAGTAAGCGGTACATTTCTTGTAAACTCAAAACCTGCCTCTGTTCTTTTTTATTCGGGTGCAAATAGATCTTTTGTGTCCACTTTGTTTGCTCATAAGCTTGATAGGGTCACTACTCCTCTTGATTGTTCTATAGAGGTAGAAATTGCTAACGGTACTATTAGTGACATTCAAGAAGGTTATGATGATTGTTCCATTGAGATAGAAGGTCGTTCCTTTCCGGTTCAGCTATTGCCTACAACTCTTGCTGGGTTTGATGTGGTGATTGGCATGGACTGGTTATCTCAACATGATGCTAATATTTTATGTTCCCAAAAGATCGTGCGTTTCTCTACTCCAGATGGCAAAGTTATTTCAGTTTATGGAGATAAGAAGAAAGGGGGCATAAAGATCATCAATTTGATGAAGGCTCTCAAGTGTATACGACATAATAAGAACTACTTCATTGCCTATGTTATTGACGCACAAAAGGATAAGTCTTCCATTGCAAATGTGGAAGTAGTTTCAGAATTTTTTGATGTGTTTCCCGATGATCTCCCCGACATCCCTCCCGACCGAGAGGTCACTTTTCATATTGATCTTATACCCGGTGCTACTCCTGTTGCAAAAGCACCTTATAGATTAGCTCCTACTGAAATGAAAGAGCTAATGACTCAGCTTCAAGAGCTACTTGATAAAGGTTTTATTCAACCTAGTTCCTCGCCTTGGGGAGCCCCGGTTCTCTTTGTCAAGAAGAAAGATGGTTCTATGCGCATGTGCATAGACTACCGTGAGCTGAATAAGCGAACGGTTAAGAACAAGTATCCTCTCCCGCGTATTGATGATCTCTTTGATCAGCTCCATGGTGCTTCCTACTTCTCTAAGATCGATTTGCGGTCCGGCTATCATCAATTAAAAGTCAAAAGGGAAGATGTGGCCAAGACAGCTTTTCGTACACGTTATGGGCATTATGAGTTTCTTGTCATGCCATTTGGGTTGACAAATGCTCCAGCCGCTTTCATGGATTTAATGAATCGGGTATGCCGCCCATTCTTAGATCTTTTGTGATTGTCTTTATTGACGATATTCTGATTTATTCAAAGTCTGAAGCCGAGCACCGTGAGCACTTAAAAGCTGTCCTTGAGGTTCTTAGGGAGAAGAAACTCTATGCAAAGTTCTCCAAGTGTGAGTTTTGGCTTCGAGAAGTTCAATTTCTCGGGCATGTCATCTCTTCAGAAGGTATTAAAGTTGATCCCGCCAAGATTGAAGCTGTCTCTAAATGGGAGCAGCCAAAGACACCCACGGAGATCAAGAGTTTTCTCGGTTTAGCGGGCTATTATAGAAGGTTTATTCAAGATTTCTCCCGAATAGCTAAGCCAATGACTGAATTGACGAAGAAAGGGGTGAAGTTTGTATGGACGGAAGCTCAAGAAAAGGCCTTTCAAACGCTTAAGACAAAGCTATGTGAAGCTCCTGTCCTAGCCTTACCCGAAGGTACTGATGATCTTGTTGTTATAGTGATGCTTCTATTTCAGGTTTGGGTTGTGTCCTTATGCAAAGGGACAAAGTTATTGCATATGCTTCACGTCAGTTGAAGCCTCATGAAAAGAATTACCCGACCCATGATCTTGAATTGGCTGCGGTAGTGTTTACTTTGAAGTTGTGGAGGCATTATTTATATGGCACAAAGTGTACCTTGTACACTGATCATAAGAGTTTACAATATGTGTTCTCACAAAAAGAAATGAATGTAAGGCAAAGGAGATGGATGGAACTTCTGAAAGATTATGATTGTGAAGATTAAGTATCATCCCGGTAAAGCCAATGTGGTGGCGGATGCATTAAGTAGAAAAGTGCAGAATTTTTCTTGTAGATTGATGAGCATGGTTGTTCAAGCAAAGTCGGGGTTACTTGATCGCATCAAGGAATCTCAAGTTAAGGCTTTAATGAAAGATAATATCGACAAGGAAAGCATTGGGAAGAAGAAAAGACTTGAGATGGAAACGGACAGCCGTGGATTTAAGACATATAAGGGTCGAATTTGGGTACCATTGCTTGGTGGTAACCGAGAGTTGATCCTTGAAGAATCCCATAGGTCAAGGTATTCAGTTCACCCTGGTATTACAAAGATGTATGCAGATTTGAAGCCTATCTATTGGTGGCCAAACATCAAGGGAGAAGTTGCTCATTTTGTGGAAAGATGTTTGACATGTGCACGTGTGAAAGCTGATCACAAAAAGCCATACGGTTTGTTACAGCAGTTGGAGATTCCGGAATGGAAATGGGATCATATCACTATGGATTTTGTGACCAAGCTACCAAGAACACCAAAGAGAAATTACATGGTATGGGTTATTGTGGATAGGTTGACGAAGAGTGCTCATTTCTTGGCAACACGACAAGATGTACCACTAACCAAGATGGCAAAGATGTATGTAGATGAGATAGTTTCAAAGCATGGTGTTCCTTTATCCATTGTTTCAGATCGAGACACAAGGTATGTGTCTAGCTTTTGGAAGAGTCTTCAACGAGAGTTAGGTACTAGAGTTAATTTGAGCACCGCCTATCATCCTCAAACTGATGGGCAAAGCGAGAGAACTATACAAACATTGGAAGACATGTTAAGAGCTTGTGTTTTAGAATATGGTGGAGCATGGGATGAACACTTGAAATTGATCGAATTCACTTATAATAACAGCTATCATGCAAGCATTGGAATGCCACCATTTGAAATGCTTTATGGTAGGAGATGTAGGACTCCAAGTTGTTGGATGGAACTCGGTGAGAAGCAGTTTACGGGCCCTGAAATCATTGAAATCACAGCTGAAAAAGTTAATGTTGCAAAGGAAGCACTTCGTGTAGCTAGAGAACGACAAAAGACTTATGCCGACAAGAAAAGAAAGCCGATTGAGTTTAAAATTGGTGATTTGGTAATGCTGAAAGTTTCTCCATGGAAAGGAGTGATTCGTTTTGGAAAGAAAGGAAAGCTAAGTCCACGTTTCATTGGACCTTTCAAGGTTTTGAAGCGTATTAAGGACCTTGCATATCAGTTGGAATTACTTCCAGAATTGGATGGAATTCACAACACATTTCAGGTTTCATATTTGAGGAAGTGTTTGGCTGAGGAGTCTAGTGTTATTCCAATTGAGGATGTGAGTATTGATCCACAGAAAAGAATGGTTGATGAACCGGTAGCAATACTCGGAAGAAAGCAAAAGAAACTCCGCCGGAAGGTGATTGATCTCGTGTTGATTAAATGGAAGCATAATCATGGTGAAAGCTTAACTTGGGAGACTGAATCCGTGATGAAGGAGAAGTATCCAGATCTGTTCATTTCTGAGGAGATTCCGAGGACGGAATCCTCTTAAGGGGGAGGTAATTGTAACATCCCAAACGTTTTATGTTTGACTATTTGACTTTTCGTTAGTTTACGTTAGGTCCGTTATGTCTATGTGCCCTATATGGGATTATGTGAATAAATGCATATGTGTTTATTATGATATGATTAATATGATGATAAATGAAAGTACTTAAAGTAAAGTATGAAAGTTAAGTGCTTGTTAGATCGTTAAGTCTCCCGGTAAGTGAATTAAGCTAGGAAAGTCATGTTTAGAAGTTAAGGGGTCCTAAGTGTAAGTTTAAGAAGTGATGGCCAGGGGTTTAATGGTTAATTAGGCTTCCCTATATCCCCTAACTTGCATATTACGTGAGTAAGACACCCCAAGCCGCTCCCTCTTCCCTCTCAAATCGATTCTCCATCCAAATCACTCCGTTTCTAGGTGTTTCGAGCAAGTTTTGTTAAGATCTCTCATCCTCTTGATCATCTACAGGTAATATAGGTTATTTCCCTTTGATTTGTGATCTTATGAGTCGATCATATGGATCTTGTTCCTGGTCTCAGGGTTTGGGATGAGATAGTTACAATTTTGTTACCGATTTCAAGTCATTCGGGTGATCAATGGAGTGGGTAATGTTTGTAAATGGTTAAGGGATCAATTGATGGATTAAAGTCATCAATTGTACCATAAAAGATGTTAATTGTAAGTCTCCAGGTCGTTAATGGGTGTTAAGGTCGTAAAGGGTTTGTAAAAACGAAGTTTTGTTCGAAGCTACAGTATATGAGACTCATACAAAGGTATGAGACTCATAAACTGATAATTGTCGATTATGTTTTCCCTCTGTTTGCTAATATGAGACTCATAAAAGGGTATGAGACTCATGACCTGATCAAGTTCAATTTATGTTTTTCCTTTTCCAAATATGAGACTCATAAAAAGGTATGAGACTCATAAAGTGTTCATGGTCGATTTATGCTTGCTACTGTTTGCACATATGCGACTCATGGCCGATGCATGAGACTCATAAGGTGTCTTTCCAACTTTTAAGGTTTAAAATAGGGGTTAAGTAACAAACAAGTATCCATATGACTTATGAAGATCATATAAGTCAATAAATCCTCGTTTATGTTAGTTTCTTGATTCAATACTTATTCTAGGTTATCGGGAGCACAAACCAAGCACAGTAAGACATACTTAACACGTTATTAAGCAGTATCAAGGTAAGATAACATCTTTTGTCACCTGATGGTACAACAAAACCCGTTTTCATAAGTTAAACCTTCCAAATGTTTATGATGCTTAAAAGTAAGTTAAAGGATGCTTATGGGAGGTTGTTACGGGATATGTGGCTTATCATTTATGATATATGATATGCATTTGCAGGTTGCAAAGGTAAGATGTAAGTTTTTTTATGAAGTGAAATGTTGGCATGATATGGATATACGATTATGAAATGATGATGTGCTTATGTTATATGTTGTATGCATGGCTTGAACACCTAGTCACTGAACTTATGATTAGGATTGCCATGTTCACGAGCACGATAAGGGCCCTAACGTAAAAGATGATGTATGTGATTAGTTTAGGTGAAAGTGTAGCCTAAGCTAATATAATTAAGAAGTCTCGAGCATATGTAAAGTCTTGTGTTAAGCTTAACCCGTGCTAGTTCTTCGGAGCTAGTGCGTACGTGGTCACGTGGTTTGGGAATCATGATACCTCTCGTGGCATAGTTATGTTTGAGTATTCCGGGTGGAGTAACTAACCACCTTTGCATAAAGGCATAAACGGTTTATTCAGTTGGAAATGACTTTGTCAATTCCTTAACGACGCCGATGGACCACCTTATTGTTTACCCATCATGTCGGGTGTGAGGACTCCATGTATGGTCTATGACCGCCTACACACAACCCCACATCCCTATGTAAGTGACATAAGTCACTTAGCCTACGTCTAGGCAAAGAAATAAAGAAAGAAAGATGAAGAAAGTAAAGTTAAGCACAATTAGGAATATGATGATCCTATTGTGTATGATATGATTGTTATGCATGTATATGATATTAACAAGTAATGATGATTTTGTTAATATATTTAAATGGCAAATGTTTTCAAATTCATGTTATCTTACTTAGCTAGTTTTATTAGCTAACACTTGTTCTTTTGAAAATGTTGTGCCTTCAGGATAAGCAAGTTTGAGCTAGGAAAAGATTAGCTCGGTGAGATGGGTAGAAGTAATAAAGAAGATTAGCATTAGACGTTGAATGCTTAGACTTCACCTTTTAGCCTTATGTCTTGGCTACTTTTATTTATGATTTACGAACATGTAATAATGATGGCATTTATATTGGTGCCATAACTTGGATTTCATTTATATTGTTTTGATGATGCATTAGTAACACCATTTTATGAAAGATACCATCCGGTTACGGATGTGGCAGTTTTTAAAGTGATCCTTTCCGCTACATTTAAACGCCGTTTGGCAAAGTTTTTTTGAAAATCCAGGCTTTTAAATGACGGGTGTTACATGGTGGTATCAGAGAAATGGTTTAAGTGAACCAAAATTCGACCAAGACCTTAGGATTTTGGACTTAAACCGTATGAGAAATGATAGGCTTAAGTAGGAATGCTTAGCCATTGAGATGAAACACTTAGGACGGGTTTGGGATTGAGTGAGAGTGTAGGTTGAGGCTTGAATGTGTTTATATGTTGCTGAAATTAATGTTATGTAGCCTTAATCTCTTTGTTCTCACTTTAACCTTTGCTAACCGTCGTCATTGCATTGTAGACATCATGGTTAACACTCGTACTAACAGTCAACGTGAGAGAGCAGCTCCAAGCAATGCTCAAACTGATCAAAATAGGGCTGGAAATGGTGTTAACAAAGGCCTCCTCGAAGGCCATTTCCGGGTGCACAACCCACAAGGTCAGAAATTGATAGGGCAAACCCCGTGATTGAGCAGATTCCTAACCAAGCTGAAATGTTTGAAGAGTTGAGGACTATTCGGGCTCTTTTGAGAAGGAATGAAGAGGAGTTGGCTGAAGTGAGAGCTGAAAGGGAAACTAGTTTGCAACGGGATGAGCATACTGATGGAAACTATTCCAACCGCTCAAACAGTACCGAGCCATCTAGGGTAAGGTCACAGGTTGCTCCTGAAAATGTTGTTGCTAACGTGAATGGTGTTGAAAATGTGGTGGAGCCTCGTGGTGTGGTTGCCCCTCGTGCTAATAACTTTAAGTATGAGAGTTTCCAGAAGTGTGGAGCAAAAGCATTTGATGGTACTCAAGATGCTGTAGGTGCCATGGAATGGTTGGATGATATCGAGGTTGTGTTTGCTTCGTGTTATTGCCCTGAGGATATGAAGGTATTGTGTGCTTCCCGTATGCTAAAGAAGAATGCTCGTAATTGGTGGAAGGCTGCTACTGTTTCATTGGCTCCCGAGGTACTAACTGCTATGCCCTGGGGTACATTTAGGGAGAAGTTTTTGGAAGAATATGTGGGTACTTGTGAGCTGAGGCTCATTGAGAAGGAATTCAGAGCTTTAACCGCTAAGCCCGTTGCCATAACTGAGTATGCTCACTCATTTATGGAAAAGCTCAAGTTTGTTGGACACTTGGTTCGTAGAGATGTTGATCAAGTTGAAGCTTACTGTGATGGTCTCCCTGCTAGTTATCGTGGCCTTTGTAGGCAACATACTACATTGTATGCTGCGATTAAGGAGTCCAAGAGGCTGGATGATGACTTCAAGAGTGAAAAGACTGCAGTAAAAGCTAATGAAGATAAGCAATCAGGTTCAAAAAGGAAGCATGATGGGTCAAATGGATCGAATAGGAAGTTCAAGAAAGCTTCATCTTCAAGGGGTGGGGGCAGCAACAATGCAAAGCCGAAGAATTGGTGTGGTACTTGTAAAGCACCTCATTCGGGTCCATGTTCAGATAAGACCCGAAGGTGTGATACTTGTGGTGGTACGGGTCATCCTGCTTCAGAATGCAAAGACAAGCCAAAGTGTTACCGGTGTCACCAAACCGGTCATTTCATCAAGGATTGCCCACAAGGAAAAGATGATGGAAAGAAGACGGCTGCCCAAAAGCCTAAAGCTCGAGCCTTTCAGATGACAGTTGAAGCTGCCAAGGAGAACGATGAGGTAGTAAGCGGTACATTTCTTGTAAACTCAAAACCTGCCTCTGTTCTTTTTTATTCGGGTGCAAATAGATCTTTTGTGTCCACTTTGTTTGCTCATAAGCTTGATAGGGTCACTACTCCTCTTGATTGTTCTATAGAGGTAGAAATTGCTAACGGTACTATTAGTGACATCCAAGAAGGTTATGATGATTGTTCCATTGAGATAGAGGGTCGTTCCTTTCCGGTTCAGCTATTGCCTACAACTCTTGCTGGGTTTGATGTGGTGATTGGCATGGACTGGTTATCTCAACATGATGCTAATATTTTATGTTCCCAAAAGATCGTGCGTTTCTCTACTCCGATGGCAAAGTTATTTCAGTTTATGGAGATAAGAAGAAAGGGGGCATAAAGATCATCAATTTGATGAAGGCTCTCAAGTGTATACGACATGATAAGAACCACTTCCTTGCCTATGTTATTGACGCACAAAAGGATAAGTCTTCCATTGCAAATGTGGAAGTAGTTTCAGAATTTTTTGAGTGTTTCCGATGATCTCCCCGACATCCCTCCCGACCGAGAGGTCACTTTTCATATTGATCTTATACCCGGTGCTACTCCTGTTGCAAAAGCACCTTATAGATTAGCTCCTACTGAAATGAAAGAGCTAATGACTCAGCTTCAAGAGCTACTTGATAAAGGTTTTATTCAACCTAGTTCCTCGCCTTGGGGAGCTCCGGTTCTCTTTGTCAAGAAGAAAGATGGTACTATGCGCATGTGCATAGACTACCGTGAGCTGAATAAGCGAACGGTTAAGAACAAGTATCCTCTCCCGCGTATTGATGATCTCTTTGATCAGCTCCATGGTGCTTCCTACTTCTCTAAGATCGATTTGCGGTCCGGCTATCATCAATTAAAAGTCAAAAGGGAAGATGTGGCCAAGACAGCTTTTCGTACACGTTATGGGCATTATGAGTTTCTTGTCATGCCATTTGGGTTGACAAATGCTCCAGCCGCTTTCATGGATTTAATGAATCGGGTATGCCGCCCATTCTTAGATCATTCTGTGATTGTCTTTATTGACGATATTCTGATTTATTCAAAGTCTGAAGCCGAGCACCGTGAGCACTTAAAAGCTGTCCTTGAGGTTCTTAGGGAGAAGAAACTCTATGCAAAGTTCTCCAAGTGTGAGTTTTGGCTTCGAGAAGTTCAATTTCTCGGGCATGTCATCTCTTCAGAAGGTATTAAAGTTGATCCCGCCAAGATTGAAGCTGTCTCTAAATGGGAGCAGCCAAAGACACCCACGGAGATCAAGAGTTTTCTCGGTTTAGCGGGCTATTATAGAAGGTTTATTCAAGATTTCTCCCGAATAGCTAAGCCAATGACTGAATTGACGAAGAAAGGGGTGAAGTTTGTATGGACGGAAGCTCAAGAAAAGGCCTTTCAAACGCTTAAGACAAAGCTATGTGAAGCTCCTGTCCTAGCCTTACCCGTAGGTACTGATGATCTTGTTGTATATAGTGATGCTTCTATTTCAGGTTTGGGTTGTGTTCTTATGCAAAGGGACAAAGTTATTGCATATGCTTCACGTCAGTTGAAGCCTCATGAAAAGAATTACCCGACCCATGATCTTGAATTGGCTGCAGTAGTGTTTGCTTTGAAGTTGTGGAGGCATTATTTATATGGCACAAAGTGTACCTTGTACACTGATCATAAGAGTTTACAATATGTGTTCTCACAAAAAGAAATGAATGTAAGGCAAAGGAGATGGATGGAACTTCTGAAAGATTATGATTGTAAGATTAAGTATCATCCCGGTAAAGCCAATGTGGTGGCGGATGCATTAAGTAGAAAAGTGCAGAATTTTTCTTGTAGATTGATGAGCATGGTTGTTCAAGCAAAGTCGGGGTTACTTGATCGCATCAAGGAATCTCAAGTTAAGGCTTTAATGAAAGATAATATCGACAAGGAAAGCATTGGGAAGAAGAAAAGACTTGAGATGGAAACGGACAGCCGTGGATTTAAGACATATAAGGGTCGAATTTGGGTACCATTGCTTGGTGGTAACCGAGAGTTGATCCTTGAAGAATCCCATAGGTCAAGGTATTCAGTTCACCCTGGTATTACAAAGATGTATGCAGATTTGAAGCCTATCTATTGGTGGCCAAACATCAAGGGAGAAGTTGCTCATTTTGTGGAAAGATGTTTGACATGTGCACGTGTGAAAGCTGATCACAAAAAGCCATACGGTTTGTTACAGCAGTTGGAGATTCCGGAATGGAAATGGGATCATATCACTATGGATTTTGTGACCAAGCTACCAAGAACACCAAAGAGAAATTACATGGTATGGGTTATTGTGGATAGGTTGACGAAGAGTGCTCATTTCTTGGCAACACGACAAGATGTACCACTAACCAAGATGGCAAAGATGTATGTAGATGAGATAGTTTCAAAGCATGGTGTTCCTTTATCCATTGTTTCAGATCGAGACACAAGGTATGTGTCTAGCTTTTGGAAGAGTCTTCAACGAGAGTTAGGTACTAGAGTTAATTTGAGCACCGCCTATCATCCTCAAACTGATGGGCAAAGCGAGAGAACTATACAAACATTGGAAGACATGTTAAGAGCTTGTGTTTTAGAATATGGTGGAGCATGGGATGAACACTTGAAATTGATCGAATTCACTTATAATAACAGCTATCATGCAAGCATTGGAATGCCACCATTTGAAATGCTTTATGGTAGGAGATGTAGGACTCCAAGTTGTTGGATGGAACTCGGTGAGAAGCAGTTTACGGGCCCTGAAATCATTGAAATCACAGCTGAAAAAGTTAATGTTGCAAAGGAAGCACTTCGTGTAGCTAGAGAACGACAAAAGACTTATGCCGACAAGAAAAGAAAGCCGATTGAGTTTAAAATTGGTGATTTGGTAATGCTGAAAGTTTCTCCATGGAAAGGAGTGATTCGTTTTGAAAAGAAAGGAAAGCTAAGTCCACGTTTCATTGGACCTTTCAAGGTTTTGAAGCGTATTAAGGACCTTGCATATCAGTTGGAATTACTTCCAGAATTGGATGGAATTCACAACACATTTCAGGTTTCATATTTGAGGAAGTGTTTGGCTGAGGAGTCTAGTGTTATTCCAATTGAGGATGTGAGTATTGATCCACAGAAAAGAATGGTTGATGAGCCGGTAGCAATACTCAGAAGAAAGCAAAAGAAACTCTGCCGGAAGGTGATTGATCTCGTGTTGATTAAATGGAAGCATAATCATGGTGAAAGCTTAACTTGGGAGACTGAATCCGTGATGAAGGAGAAGTATCCAGATCTGTTCATTTCTGAGGAGATTCCGAGGACGGAATCCTCTTAAGGGGGAGGTAATTGTAACATCCCAAACGTTTTATGTTTGACTATTTGACTTTTCGTTAGTTTACGTTAGGTCCGTTATGTCTATGTGCCCTATATGGGATTATGTGAATAAATGCATATGTGTTTATTATGATATGATTAATATGATGATAAATGAAAGTACTTAAAGTAAAGTATGAAAGTTAAGTGCTTGTTAGATCGTTAAGTCTCCCGGTAAGTGAATTAAGCTAGGAAAGTCATGTTTAGAAGTTAAGGGGTCCTAAGTGTAAGTTTAAGAAGTGATGGCCAGGGGTTTAATGGTTAATTAGGCTTCCCTATATCCCCTAACTTGCATATTACGTGAGTAAGACACCCCAAGCCGCTCCCTCTTCCCTCTCAAATCGATTCTCCATCCAAATCACTCCGTTTCTAGGTGTTTCGAGCAAGTTTTGTTAAGATCTCTCATCCTCTTGATCATCTACAGGTAATATAGGTTATTTCCCTTTGATTTGTGATCTTATGAGTCGATCATATGGATCTTGTTCCTGGTCTCAGGGTTTGGGATGAGATAGTTACAATTTTGTTACCGATTTCAAGTCATTCGGGTGATCAATGGAGTGGGTAATGTTTGTAAATGGTTAAGGGATCAATTGATGGATTAAAGTCATCAATTGTACCATAAAAGATGTTAATTGTAAGTCTCCAGGTCGTTAATGGGTGTTAAGGTCGTAAAGGGTTTGTAAAAACGAAGTTTTGTTCGAAGCTACAGTATATGAGACTCATACAAAGGTATGAGACTCATAAACTGATAATTGTCGATTATGTTTTCCCTCTGTTTGCTAATATGAGACTCATAAAAGGGTATGAGACTCATGACCTGATCAAGTTCAATTTATGTTTTTCCTTTTCCAAATATGAGACTCATAAAAAGGTATGAGACTCATAAAGTGTTCATGGTCGATTTATGCTTGCTACTGTTTGCACATATGCGACTCATGGCCGATGCATGAGACTCATAAGGTGTCTTTCCAACTTTTAAGGTTTAAAATAGGGGTTAAGTAACAAACAAGTATCCATATGACTTATGAAGATCATATAAGTCAATAAATCCTCGTTTATGTTAGTTTCTTGATTCAATACTTATTCTAGGTTGTCGGGAGCACAAATCAAGCACATTAAGACATACTTAACCCGTTATTAAGCAGTACCAAGGTAAGATAACATCTTTTGTCACCTGATGGTACAACAAAACCCGTTTTCATAAGTTAAACCTTCCAAATGTTTATGATGCTTAAAAGTAAGTTAAAGGATGCTTATGGGAGGTTGTTACGGGATATGTGGCTTATCATTTATGATATATGATATGCATTTGCAGGTTGCAAAGGTAAGATGTAAGTTTTTTTATGAAGTGAAATGTTGGCATGATATGGATATACGATTATGAAATGATGATGTGCTTATGTTATATGTTGTATGCATGGCTTGAACACCTAGTCACTAGACTTATGATTAGGATTGCCATGTTCACGAGCACGTTAAGGGCCCTAAAGTAAAAGAAGATGTATGTGATTAGTTTAGGTGAAAGTGTAGCCTAAGCTAATATAATTAAGAAGTCTCGAGCATATGTAAAGTCTTGTGTTAAGCTTAACCCGTGCTAGTTCTTCGGAGCTAGTGCGTACGTGGTCACGTGGTTTGGGAATCATGATACCTCCCGTGGCATAGTTATGTTTGAGTATTCCGGGTGGAGTAACTAACCACCTTTGCATAAAGGCATAAACGGTTTATTCAGTTGAAAATGACTTTGTCAATTCCTTAACGACGCCGATGGACCATCTTATGGTTTACCCATCTTGTCGGGTGTGAGGACTCCATGTATGGTCTATGACCGCCTACACACAAACGTCACTTAGCCTACGTCTTGGCAAAGAAATAAAGAAAGAAAGATGAAAAAAAAAAAAAAAAAAAAAAAAAAAAAACACACAACCCCACATCCCTATGTAAGTGGCATAAGTCACTTAGCCTACGTCTAGGCAAAGAAATAAAGAAAGAAAGATGAAGAAAGTAAAGTTAGGCACAATTAGGAATATGATGATCCTATTGTGTATGATATGATTGTTATGCATGTATGTGATATTAACAAGTAATGATGATTTTGTTAATATATTTAAATGGCAAATGTTTTCAAATTCATGTTATCTTACTTAGCTATTTTATTAGCTAACACTTGTTCTTTTGAAAATGTTGTGCCTTCAGGATAAGCAAGCTTGAGCTAGGAAAAGATTAGCTCGGTGAGATGGGTAGAAGTAATAAAGAAGATTAGCATTAGACGTTGAATGCTTAGACTTCACCTTTTAGCCTTATGTCTTGGCTACTTTTATTTATGATTTACGAACATGTAATAATGATGGCATTTATATTGGTGCCATAATTTGGATTTCATTTATATTGTTTTGATGATGCATTAGTAACACCATTTTATGAAAGATACCATCCGGTTACGGATGTGGCAGTTTTTAAAGTGATCCTTTCCGCTACATTTAAACGCCGTTTGGCAAAAAATTTTAAAAATCCAGGTTTTTAAATGACGGGTGTTACACTTTGATAAGCTCTTTTGTTTATAATTTTTTAGTTCAAATGCAAATACAAAAAAAAAATGATCAATGTCTTGATCCATCTGCTCCCTATTGCGCAGAATATGCACCAAACGAGCTTTCTCATGAAGTTGGACGCAAGTTTTAAAGCATTACATCACATTATATTTGTTTAATATAAAAAAAATTCCATGCTTATGTGGTCCTGTTTATATCCGTGTGTTGTATTCGGAAGATCGGATATCACATATTTCATACAAAAGATTGACGAACAAAAATAGGTGATCAACATGAGCATCTTACCTTTTATTTTAGCATCCATTGGTTGGATTGGTCCAAACACTCTCCATAGAGAGCCTGTCTCTGTTGCCTTGTTAGATTCCCTTAAAGAAGCATTGTGTGTGAAGTTTACCGTATGTTTTCGCAACTTGTGTTTTGCATACCTAATAAAACACAGCAATGACGAAAGCATCAATCTTATATTAGCAACAGCACATCCACCAGAAACCTGTTTGTTGCTAATCGGCTTTTGGTAAGAAAACTGATTTTATTTATATAGTTGTTAATTGATTTTTGATACTAATATAGTTTTTAAAGAGCATTTACTTACCCCGATCTAGTGGTTCTTGGGTCGTTTGAGATTTATGTATCGAAATGATTATTTTACCAATCTGTTAAGGTAAACTTTCGTATCACCCCGCTTTAAATGTGGGCAACGCGATTCACAGTCGATGGATTCTTGTATCAATTGATCATGTTTATTTCTAAATCGCTTGAACATGATTACCAAATACTAGAGTCCATCCTATGTGAATCGTGTTGCCCAAATTTTAAGCAGGATGCTACAAAAGGTAAATTGATCCTTTTGTCGCATGAAAGTCAAGCAGCTCGAGAACTACTAAATCACGCTAAATAAATGCATATATAAAACCAAATTAGTATCAAAACATTAGCTAACATCTAAATAAATAAAATTTGTTTTCTTACTAAAAAATGATTAACAACAAATATGTTTCTCATCGGGGCATGCGTTGTTTCTAATTGAAGATTGATGATTTTGTCATGTCGTTTTTTAGGTATGCAAAACACAATTTGCAAAACATAAGGTAAATTTCACACCGTGCTTCTCTCAACGAATCTCACAAAGCAACCAAGACATACTCTCTATGGAGAGTGTTTAAAAGAATCCAACCAATGGATGCTAAAATAAAAGGAAAGATGCTTATGTAGATTATCTGTTTTTGTTTGTCAATCTTTTGCATTATTTACATGTGATCTCCAATCTTCACAATACACGAATATAAACAATACTACATAAGCATAAAACCTTTTTAATGTTTCACAATATTTTCATAAAAGTTACCTTAATTCAAAAATTGTTATAGTAAACGAATATAATGTGATAATGTAATGTAGTGCTTTAGAACTTACTTCAAACTTCATAAGTAAACTCGTTAGAGCATACCCCAGGCAATAGGGAGCAGTGGAGCAGACGAATCAAGACATTAATCGTTTTTCTATATTTTAGCACTTGAAATATAAAATTATAAACAAATGAACTTATCAAAAGCTGTAAAACATAAAAGAGTTGTTTAGGTTATTAGTTTCCTAAACACCTCATCAGCCCACAAAAAAGTCATTGGAACAACCAATCGAAGTAGAATTTTATAATTAAGGGAAACATTTCTCACTAAAGAAGATAACATTAATACATTAAAATGACTCTAGAATATTAGTACATAAATCAATGTTAAATTACCATCATCCAACATATACACAACTCATAACCCAAATAAATCTCATATAATTGAAAATTGTAACATGATATGTTGAAAAGAGTTATTTGCTTAATTTAGAGTCCTCTTTTTTATTTTACTTCAGTTATTTATAAGTACTTTAGATTATCTAACTTTTACATTTCTACACAATTCAATATCTAACTTTATTGCTTCTATATTTTTCTATTGTATATATCAAAATATACCACTATCAAAAGTTCATTATTGATATTTTTATGCATACTAGAGTTCATGCCCGTGCGTTGCACGGCTAGGTAAAGTAGACTTCGAATATACGTATGGGTAAGTTTCTTTGTTTGATGTCGTATAAAGTTGAGGGTCTAAAGTTTTTACGACGCTTAATTTGTGAATCGATCAAGTTGCCAAAAATTGCCAAAAAATCGAAGGGTAGTTATAAAAATGATATAATTTATATTATTAATTGGGCTATTTATAATGTAAGGTAAAGATGCATATATAATTAAACAAAACCAACAAATTATATATATATTATATGTATTATAATAAACAAAACTAATTAACCTCATTAATAAAATCATAAATAACCTCATAATTGAAGTGCCAAAAAACTTCATGTCATCAACTTTATATGTATATAGATTATATTCACACAGTGTTTAATATCATGACTCCTACAATCCAATAAACGAAAGCTTTCTCACCAACATTAGATCAAATCAAACAACAACTCATTAAACTAACCAGATTTATCAGTCAAAAGCCTAAAACTAAACAAATCATAAATCAAACAAATCAGCTAAAAACTGATTCAAAGAACAATTAAATATTTCTTAAATAAAAATTGAAAAAATTATAAAAAGAAAACTAAAATCGAATGCTTACCTTAGTGTCAGTGAAAGATATACATTGTTGTTAGACTCGTATGAGTCTCGAGTCAAAACAAATAGAAAAAGAGCCGACTCAGTAGTTCTTCTAGCTCGTGCTAGAATCGCGATTTGAGGGAGCAACTCGAAACGATTCGGTCAGAACATTTTGTAGTAACCACCTTTCATCGAAATTTGTACTTCACCATACCTAATTTGGCTCTTCAGTCATGGACTCATTTCATCATCTTCGTCAATTCTCACCTTCATAAATTCAATAGGTTGTCTTTTAGGGAGAGAAAGAAAGAGAGAGAGAGAGAGAGGTAGAGGGAGAAGTAAATGTGTAAAAGTTTTATTGGAGTATATATAGAAATAAGTTAAATGAAGATGCTTTTAATGAACTTTATCCATTAATGGTTATAGTACTTTGAAAAGTACCAAGACCTTTTCACTTCCAAAATACTAAAACTTTATTATCTTCAATTTTAAAAAGAAAAAATTAATAATTTGAACATGTATGAGAATTTTCAATTGTTTTTGTATTTGGTCAGGAAAAAATGGGTTTTGGTCAGGAAAAAATGGGTTCAGAGTCCAAACATGTGGAGTATGAGAATTTCTAAGAGAGCTAAAATGAAGCCAGATTAGGATTGTGTTAGACCGCTAACACTTAAAAAGTCAGTATTTTGAATATTTAATATAATTTCTTCTATACATAACAAATTTATAATGATTGTTAGCATTTGATCATAATTTTAACCCTTTAGCCCGGTCAAAGCATTTGACCACTTTCACTATTAATTAACTTTGCCCATATGGCCGTTATCAAACAGAAAGAGTGAAAAATGACCCGTTTTCATATAAATGGCTTTGATTGAATGTTTTTGTGGTGGCCCAACTCGCCGGTTGCTCTATTAATCATCGGAACTAACTTCTTGTATTCGTAACAGATAGGAAACCAAACTGCAACGGACGTGGAGCAGCATGCTTGGACCCACGTTTTGTTGGGGGAGACGACATTGTATTCTACTTCCATGGAAAGCGTAATGAGCATTTCACTTTGGTTTCGACGACAACCTCCAAATCAATGCAAGATTCATCGGGTTAAGGCCAATAGGCCGAACTAGGGACTACACATGGATCCAGGCATTTGGGGTCCTTTTTAATTCCCATACAGTCGATCTCAATAGAGACCACTGAAATCTACTAAATGGGACAATGAAGTTGACCACCTTAAGTTCACTTACAAAGGGAAAGAGCTAGCAATACAACAAGAGTATCCCGCGATATTGGAGTCCCTAAAAGGTGACATAAAGATAGAGAGAACTTCGGAAAAGAATAGTGTTCTTATTACTATTCGTGAAATGGCAGAAATTTCAATAAATGTAGTGCCTGTGACCGAAGAAGATGATCGAATCCATAAGTATGGTATATATACCTAAAGATGACTGCTTTGCTCATTTGGAAGTACAATTTAAGTTCCATGGTTTATCACCACTAAGTAGAAGGGTTGCTTGGAAGGACATACCAGCCCGAGTTCAAGAATCCAGCCAAACAAGGCGATGCAATGCCGGTTGTTGGTGGTGAAGACAAGTATAGAACCGAATCTCTATTCTCTTCGGAATGTAATTCTTGTATCTACTCGAAAGTTAAAGGTTCAAATCGAGAGGTGAAGGTGATGTAATGACTTATGGAACCATGATTTGAACCAAATGAATTAAGCCAGAATATATATTACTGAAATATTAATATTTGAACCATGTCTAAAACTATATATTATATATATTAATGTAATAATATAAATATTTTTTGCAAATAAACAATGTCCAACTTATGTTTTGATGTCATATAATTCGACGTTTGAGTGATCATATCTTAATGTAAACAGAAAGACGTTAGCTAGCAAATTCACAAGTAACATCATATCCCAATGTCAACTAAAAAAACCTAATGCTAATTTCACCTAACTTAACTGCTTAAGGATATATTGAAGAAAGATATTGATTGCAAGCCTATTCAAAACTTAATAACCCTTTCTATTTATCTTCTTAATTTCCGATGATATTTATTCATACTTATTGTTTTAAAAGGATATATATGATCAAACTGTACTAGGACAAAAGATAAATTAACCATATAGAACTTAAATAATATAAATAGTTCATTTCAACATGTTAATACTATAACAACGACATGTGATAGTTAAAACAAGAATATTAAACCCGCGCTTCCCCGCGGAAGTAAGTTACACGTATCGGGTATGAATCAATTCGAAATCTTGATTTATGTTATAACATGTTATTAGATCAGG
The DNA here is from genome assembly GCA_034093135.1 of Erigeron breviscapus. Classification (NCBI taxonomy): domain Eukaryota; kingdom Viridiplantae; phylum Streptophyta; class Magnoliopsida; order Asterales; family Asteraceae; genus Erigeron; species Erigeron breviscapus. Next base: position 73,597,274 of record CM067172.1, on the reverse strand, counting down.
CAAGGAAAGGTTATAGAAAAGTGAACGTAAGATATTTGTTAATGTAAGATATCTTTTTGAGGATAGAATTATGTATTTTTTTTTGGTAAAATAAAGGAAACTATAGGATGTGATATGATATTATGCCTCGTATTGTACTGTATATGTAATTAATAAAGATTTTATAAATATTAGGATAGAGTCGATTTTTATTATTGATACAATTCATAAGTGAATTAGTTAGTCCGACCAAATAAAGGGTAACCGGACCAGACTTTCCGCGGCGACCTCGCCGCTAATGAGGGGGGCCCGCTAATATTCTGTCAGATTAACCATTAATGACATGGGGGCCCGCACTTTCCGCGGCGATATCGCCGCGGAAAGTTTTGTCTTATTCGACTTTCCGCGGCGATATCGCCGCGGAAAGTTTCTGGTCGGCTTACCCCTTATTCCATGGTCGGGCCACGCGGGGCGTTCATATATTCATAAGTGAATTAGTAACCCAATCTACATAGTACATACAATAGGTTGGTTTCAAGTTGAATACTTCACACTCCACTTTTTTTTATTTGCATATATGGACAGCTGTATTGTATCCTGTAACCACTTGTTGTCTACATTAGTATCATTCTTACACGCATTTGAACCTTTTTTGTCTCCATCATATCTCTAGTCTCTTTTATTTACAGAAACTTCATAAATTTTCCGTTTAATTTTTTTTCATGTTGATGACAGATTCACAAGTCTCTCTCTATATTCAAATAAAGGCCCAACCATATTTTTCATTTCTATATGTCAATTCTTGTTAATCTATTGTCTAAAAATCGGCAAACCTTGTTGGGGTTTAACTACTCTTTCTTTTTAACTACATATGATAAATGAATTCCGACACAACGCGGTGGAATGTTGGGTGACGAAAAATACATCTGGATGACTCCGGGAGCTGAATCATGTGAGTAGAACCGAGTTTGCATTTTAGTACTCGTATATAATTTAATTAATTAGTTCAAACCTAGATATGTTTTTTTATATAGAAAAAAAGAAGATGTTTTATTTACAATTAACTTCCACCTCTATATATTCAGCTGGATCTTCACTTTTCTTTCTATGGTTAACGGGCCTAGTTTAAGTATGATCTATGTCTATATACCCTTTGACATATCGCCTACCTTTTTTGTTGGATTTTTTAACCTTTTTTAATTTTGTTTTGTTGATATTTTGAATTAGGTTTGAAGTTTGATATGTGAATGTTGTTGGGTTGTTGATTTGAAAAGTGGTTGTTCCTGGAGATAAAAGGAGACCGATTTCTTACCGGCGTCACTTGTTGTCGGCGATTGTCAAGTGTGACGATTGGAAGCGGTGGTGGTTGAAGGCGGTGGTTGTTCCTAGCGATATTTTTCCGGCGATAGTCGTTGTCGGTGTTCATTTTTCAGACATATATATTTTTATGTTTATCTGTATGTAGATGTATATATGTATGATATGTTGTTTTTTGTGGTATTCTATTTGGATATAGAGTTCATGTTAATTACGAAATTACCAATGTGAATAAGACCAAAAAAATAGTGTAGATAACACTACTTGAATTGTTATATATATAAGTCTATAACAACGACATGTGATAGTTAAAATATCAAATGAAATGTACAGTAAGGAAGATGCAACATTTAATAAATTAAACAAACTTACTACTGAAACGCCACAAATTTATTGAACATCTCATGAGGTAGGTTACCATTTGAAAACAACATTCAAGGCTTGCTTATAAATGCAGTTCCAAACAAACAAAAGAACACATACTATACATTTATACAATGCCATCATCATCATCATCTAAACCATATGATCGATGATGATGCATGGTGGTCATGTGTGCATGTATGTATGATAGAAAAATAGTAGTAAATAAAATATCATGGATAGGTTTTAAGAGTGGTACCACAGAAAGTGCAAACAATAGCTTTGTTAGATCTCCAATAAAGTGGGATGATGAAGCAAAATCTGGTTTTTGTGACAATGTCAGCGACACTGGCTCCTCGCCTGCATCTTGAACACGATCCTGCCACCGGCTTCGTTTTCTTTACGATACGTTTTTGATCAACTAGGAAGCAAAACAACACCATATATATGTATATATTTTTGGTGTGTAGATGTATAGAGAGAAAGGAGAGGGAGGAGTGGTGTGAAGACGTAGAATGGATAGATAATGAAGTGTTTTTAAGCATATATTAAACTCAATATATAAACTAAGCCAAAGACGCACTTTGATTATGAATGTGCGTTATTAATGAACTTCTTTTTCATTAAAAAACGAAAAGCCTCTTTAGCCATAATAAGCTTCTTTTATTTTTTTTTTGACTATGTGGAACATATTTTTGGTTTCTCCTGTTAATTTCAAGTGCTTAACTCAAACACCATTTTAGTATTGTCATCCGGGACTTAATCTATTTTCTCTTAAAAGGGTTTCATCTTGAAAGGTAATTATGGTTTAAATTTTGTCAAAGACATTTGAGGAGAGTCTTTGTATCACTATACTCACTCAAGATATTGGAAAACAACCCTTAAAAATGTTACCAGGATTCGAACTCGAAGGGAACATACCAATTCCAAGAGATATTGTTACTTCTTATGTCACTAAAAAAACACCATTTTAGTTTTATTACAAAACTGGTTTATAACATGAAGTTCATATTTTTTTTTCGAACAGCGAAAATATATTAATATAAATGAAGAACCACTAGCAAGACGCTAGAGGTCACAATACAAAATCTAGAATTACAACAAAGTACACATTCTAGATCCTACCCAGAACTTTGACTGCTAAGGTCGCAGAAAGGTTGAAAAAACTTATGCCAATTACAGAAACTGAGACATAAGAAAAAACCCCACCAACGAAGGCCGAGCCACCGGTTTTCACTTCATGGTGTTTTTGGTGCGCCCCCATACAAGCTCTGAGGATAACAAATCAATAAGACACTAAAAAAGACCAAATTAGATACTAAACGGTCTTTCATTCCACGAGTCCCATGTAGAGAAAGCTTTCCTATCTCGATTGGTAGTCCAGAGATACGAAAGCGAAATGATAGAGTAGACAATATCCTTACTATTATCATGAACCGCGTTGTGAATGGCGTTGTTCCTAGCTTTCCAAATATGCCACCACCAAATATACAAAATAGCTTCCAATTTATGGCGACTATGAATTTGTTATTACATTTACTTAATTATTTTACAAAATTTGTTTTACTCATGTAATTACATTAACTTTTTGTTTTTTTTCTCAATGAACTTTTTTAACACTGCATTGTATTATTGATAACTTATCTTACAAAGTTTACGCTGGATTTCTTAAAATCACTTAATCAAATTTTCAAATAAGGGATATCTGAGTATCTGACATACTAAACAAGTTTATACAAAACCATGAAAACTCTACACACTCTCAATTTCTCTAAGTTGAATTCTTCATTATAATATGATTGTTATTATTTCATTTGAATGATTTTTGATTGAATGGAAGGTTGAAATTAGCTAGAATGGAAATGAGAAAAAGGTTAAAGAAAAAGATGAAGCGAATGGAAGAATGACTCACAAGTTAGAAGGATGGTTGACACTCTTCTTGAGTGCCACGCCCTATCTCTATTTTTAGTGGGTATTTATCCCTTAAAGTTTCAACTAAATTAACTCGTATCCAAAAATAAATATTAAGAAATTATTTTAATGTTAAAACTATATAAAAAGAATTTATTTATCATAAAATTTTGTGGTGTTACAACATCAACCATGTAATTTGAGAAAAAAAGGAAATATGTTGATACTTTATATAATAATATAGATAAAAGACATCTCATCTTTACTTCTTTATAAAACAAATTACCCATCCCTCATTTTAAACTTTCTATATTTAAAAACACAAAATACCATTAACTTTCAACACTTTCTCAACCCACAAAATATTTTTCAACCATATCGATCTAAACTATCTCTCTCAATTTTCACTAATTTAAATAGTTTCACCATACATCCCTTAACCTTTAAAATAACCACACTACCATCGTTTACATCAATTACCTTTATATTAATAACCACACAATTACCGCCACCCACGCGCCATCATCACCCGTCATTACTAACACCGCCGCATTGCGCATAAAACTCTCTTATTTTTTCTTAAAAGGAGACACTCATAGGGAACATGTATATAAAAAATAATAATTATTATTGTTTATATTACAAATAGATAGATGGATGACATGTATTATCATTGGGATAGTGTATGTAACTTATATCAAAAGTAAAATGTAATAATAATAAATGAGTATAATAAATATTTAGAGTACAAACCACCTACCTCATTTGCAATCGGTGGGCTTGTTTTATATCCATTATTTTCTTTTCTTTTTTTAATGGAATTGGCATACATCCATTCTTTATATACATTCACCATATAAAGAAAACCATCTTCTTTATTTTTTAGGATTCTACTCTTCTCTTTTTACCCTCTGGTATTTTCTTTCTTTTGAAAACTTCTGGTTGATTTATAATACCATTTTTGAAAATAAAAAATTAAATGGTTTATATTTAGAGTGTTTATCAAACCATCAAAGCGGTTAGCCCGGATCAAACCGCGGTATTTGGATTGGTTTAGACGGATTGAGTTGTTAAAGTCTGGTTTGGTGGTTTAAGTTTTGAAAAACCGGGTTATTTGGTTCGGTTACGGTTTGAGCAAAGAAAAAACCGCGAAAAACCGGACCGTACTTCATACTTTCACAACTCGAGAAGAAGACGACTTTATCTAAAGTCATAAAGCTTAAACATTTTACAAAAATAAACATTTTTATGTTCCAAATTCTTTAGAGTTTCATTATAAATAACACACCTATATTTCAAATTTATAATTAGTTATACATTTTTAATAGTGAAAAATCCATAAAACGGTAATCTTTTTACTCAAAATTCCTAATAAGGGGAACCTATTTAGATTTCATCTATTAAAAGGATTTTCATTTCTATAAATTTCTAAATAAAGATAATGTCGTTAATTTTCATCGTTAGTCACTCGTTAAGTGTCAAGTCATCATGTCATGTCATTTAAAAAGCTTACGTGGATATCTACTTGATAATGAAAATGTATATACAATGTTCATATATAACAAACCCAAAATTAGAGAAACAAAAAGAAAAGAAACAGGAACGGAGATTAGAAAGGAAACAGAGAGAAACAAGTCTCACCTTAACAATCTGTCTTTAACACCCGTACACACACTCACCTCTGAAATCAGAAAGAAGCAGAATCGCGGATTCCGATCTGAACAGGAAGAAGGGGTGTTTGACCGGCGTTGACCAGATCTGAACGCGGATTCCGAGGAGTTTTGAATAATATCTAAAATGGACATGTTGCTAGACACGATCTAAGTGAGATCTACATAAGGATTTCGAGTTCCAAATGTGTTTGGATCCACTGATTTTCGCTTTTTAAAGTTTCTCATCGAAAAACTCTTCACACTTTCTTTCTTCGATTTCTTCATAGTTTTTCCATGTTTTGATCTAAAAATCATTAGGCTTTGTTCGCGGTCAAATTCCGATCATGTTCATGTTTTCATTTTTCTGATTCGCTGATTTTCAACGACGCTTAATTTTCCGGCGAAGTTTTTTGAAGAATTGATTGGCAACGGTTTGTGCGGAACTTAATTTTGAGCGTGTTGGTACCACTCTAGAGTTTTCACTCGAAGAAACGAAAGAGATATCGCGAAAAGAAGTTTTCCGGTGAGTTCTTGTAATTTCCGGTCGTCGTATGGTTACTGTTGACACGGCGAGTTCTTGAATGTAGAGATGATATAGATTTTTTTATCGAGTCACATGTCCACGTAAGTCTTTTAAATGACGTGGTGTGGTGACATGGCGCTTAACGGATAACTAACGATAAAAATTAACGGTATAACCTTTATTGAGAACTTCTTAGAAATAAAATCATTTTAATAGACGAAACCTAAATAGGTTCCTTTTATTATGAATTCTGGGTAAAAATGTTACCTTTTTATGGATTTTTCTCTTTTTAATATAAACAACTTTTTCAACATATGGATGATATATGTTATTAACATATAAATAAAGTTTTTACCAAAAGTTTGAATACATTATAACAAATAGTTTGACCTGCTAGTATTTTATTTAATATGTATACTTTTAATTTTAAGTGTTTGTTATGGATCTTAACACAAATCTTGACAATATATACAGAATTATATGAAAATAAAAAAGGAAAAAAAAAACTTGAAAAACCGTCAGACCGGCCAAACTAGATCAACTTACATGGTTTAGTCTGGTTCGATCAGACAATATACCGGTCTGGTTTGGTTTGATACATGTTGAAACAGAAATTGCTGATTTAGTCAAAACCGGCCAAATCGGTCCATGAACACCCCCTAGTTTATATATGAACAGAAAGCATAGAACCATCTGGGTTACAGCTCAGTGGTCACCTGCCTCCCTAAAAAGCGACTTGGTGGGACACCACCCAGGTTCGAATCCCTGCAAAAGCATATTCAACCAGCCAAGGTTTCTGGGGTCTCACCGCCAGGCAGCGTTGCAGGGTCGCTAGCTTGAGATGAAAAATTTCTCTACAGGACTAAGGAGTTTTTGGGCATTTATCTTTCTTTTTTTTTTAACAGAAAGCATAGACGAACATTGGAGACGAATCTCACCGGCATATGGAGAAGAGAAAGCATGGACTCGTGGAACTGGAAGTGGTTTAAAACACCCTTTTCGATTTTATAGGCTTTTGGTAACAAACCTTATTTTATTTATCTAGTTGTTAATTGATTTTTTTTGATACTAATCTAGTTCATAGTCACACAAAATGCAATACGCTTCGTTACATGTACGAAATTCGCTCTTGGTAACAAATTCGCTACGAACTACGAAGGGGTATACTCATTTCGGTACGACGCGGTACGAAGCAGGACGGTGTACTATGTATTTGGGTCAGCGTACCAAATATAAAAACATAACTAAACAAAAATTCAAAGATGAACATAATATTAGAAAATATAATATAAAAAAACACCAACCAAAATATTTCTAATCTAAGAATGGAAGTCCTACAATTTTATTGCAAAGGTTAGTATGATATGTAGTTATATACATGCGTATAGTGTCTAGTTGTTTTTGTTAGAATATAAGAACATAAACATATAAACAATCACGAGTGCGCAACAAAGAGAGAATCGAAACGTGTACCTTATGCAAAGCTTCCAATAAAATATAATAATAATAAGTTTATTATTATTTAGGGTTTAAAGTAAAACCCCTCTACGATCGCACACTAGACACCCCTATACCGTATGCTAGTACCCAAATCACGATCAAACAACCCTTTGTTTCTACCCTTGAAGTCGAAAACCACAAAACCCAAAAAACCCTTTTGTTGCTTGCTTTCGGCCGAACCCAAGGAGAGAAGAGGAGAGAATTTCACAACTAAATTGTATTGTGAATGTGTGTGAAAAACCCTTGGAATTAGCCCTCTATTTATAGGGTTAATTGTAAGGGTTTTAGACTTGGTGACCAAGCAATCCTAAAGGCTCTAGAAGCCTTAGGAATTTCGCCCCCCCTTGTAAAATTAGGAAATAACTCTAATTCCTAATTTCACATTTACACCTCCTCTTTAATTAATTAAACATTATTAAACCTTTAATTTAGTTTAATTAATCATTTCGTGATTATATTAATTAATATATTACTTTAAATATACTAATTAATAATATAGAGTTACCGTGTCATTTCGTGTGACCCCGTAGGCTTAAATTATTTCCGGACATGCGTTTATTATAACGTGATCACATACCAACAGCTCCCACTTGAGCATGTTATATAAAGGCAATAATATTGGTTAGCGTCTAGCAACAGGCCAATGCTCCCGGAAATATTTAAGGATAGTTTCTTAAATTATCTTTTGAAATGATTTAGTCTTTAATATCCTTTTGTTTCAGATACCCTTGTTAATTATGAATATGGATCGATGTCATTTCATAATTTAACGATTCTGTTTCTCATTTCTACAATTAATCAAGATTACCAAAATTAATCAAGACATCCTCTTGAGTTCATTTGGGTATGCGCATACAAACATCTTAATTAATCAATGAGGGCGCCAAATGGTATCATTCTTCAGTTGCAAATTGAAGGAACAAATCCTATATTGACTACACGTGTTAGTCATGTCGTTTCACTACATTTCTGAAAATAGCCCTTTATTACTACCTTGTTCAGGACAGTTAGAACTATATCAAGAAAATGCAATCCACACATGCATAACCTGCTTGTATCTCAAGTCTAAGGATAAATAAAGTAACCATTTCACGAATTTCACTTAATGACGCTGATCCATAAAATGATAATTCGTTAAGTGGGGTAAGTCCGATATTCATCTCTTTGAATACCATGTGAGTTTGGCAAGACCATCTTCAAAATATTCCTTAAATATTTTAACCAATCTCTCACATTTGTCTTAGTTTAACTATATTCCCATATAGTTAATCGACAATGGATATTTAGAATATTTTAAAATATTCATGGATTTAAACATGCAAATATAGGACACAATCATTATAAAATGAAATCATTCATACCAAGTATATAATTCATTTATTAAAAATAACAATTGTTTAACATCCCATTATCCAAATACCAATAACAGATTTACATGATATAACTAGCAAAATTTAAGACCTATGCCCTCGGCATGCTTATTGAGCTTTCCTTTTGATAAAGCCTTTGTAAAAGGATCTGCTAAGTTACAATCTGTGTGAACTTTGAGTAATTTGATTTCACGCGATTCGATTTGCTCACGAACATAGTGATATCTTCTCTGGTAATGTCTGGCACCTTTTTGAACTCCAGGTTCATTGGCAATGATAATTGCTCCCGAATTATCACAGTACAGATCCATAGGTGAGTTATTTGAGGGCATCACGTCAAGCCCAGAAATAAATTTTCTGATCCAGACAGCTTTCATGGCGGCATCTGAAGCAGCAATATACTCAGACTCTGTAGCAGACATAGCAACTGTAGATTGTTTCTTGCTCTTCCAATCTACTGCACCTCCATTTAAAACGAAAACATATCCTGACTGAGATTTTGTATCATCTTTATCAGTCTGAAATCCAGCATCACAGTATCCAGTTACTTTGAGCTCTGCATCGGGATTTCCTCCATACACAAAGAATAATTCTTTAGTAGCACGCATGTACTTAAAAATATTCTTCACAGCAGTCCAGTGATCCTCTCCAGGATTTTGCTGATAGCGGCTAACTATTTTGCGCGAACGCAACATCAGGTCTAGTGCATCTTACCGCATACATGATAGATCCCACAGCCGAATCATAAGGAATTCTTTGCATACGCTCCACCTCTTCAGGTGTAGAAGCACCGTTCTTGCTAGATAAATTAAGTCCTTCTTGCATCGGTATAAAACCACGCTTAGAATTTTCCATCTTGAATCGCTTCAAGATCTTATCTATATAAGCATTTTGACTTAATCCAATCAACCATTTACTTCTATCTCTATAGATCTTGATTCCAAGAATAAATGCCGCTTCTCCCAAGTCTTTCATAGCAAAACACTTTCCAAGATGAGATTTAACATCCTTCAACATTGGAATGTGATTTCCTATTATCAATATGTCATCTACATACAAGACAAGGAAAGTAACATTACTCTCACTAGCTTTGCGATATACACATGGCTCATCAGGATTTTGAGCAAAACCAAACTTTTTGATCTCATCAAACCTTTTATTCCAACTCCTTGATGCTTGCTTCAATCCATAAATGGACTTTGAAGTTTGCATACCTTGTCGGGATGTTTTGGATCGACAAAACCTTCTGGTTGTACCATATAGACTTCCTCGTCTAGAAAACCATTCAAGAAAGCGGTTTTGACATCCATTTGCCATATCTCATAGTCATAGTACGCTGCTATGGCTAAGATGATCCTAATAGCTCTAATGTCCGCAACGGGAGAAAAGGTCTCCTCATAGTCAACTCCATAAAGTTGAGTATAGCCTTTCGCCACAAGACGAGCTTTATAGGTGTGTACATTTCCATCTATGTCGGTCTTCTTCTTGAAGATCCATTTACACCCAACGGTTCTACCATTTGGTGGAAGATCAACCAAGCTCCAAACTTGATTATCTTTCATGGATTTCATTTCCACATTCGCAGCTTCAAGCCATTTTTCAGATTCCGGATCTGATAATGCAGCTTTGAAATTAGGAGGTTCATTTAAGTCTCCTAATACGTGTTCTTCAGACTCAACAATAAGATTTAATCTTTCACGAGCACGTATTGTCCTCGAGGACCTACGAATTGGAATCGCTTCATCTTCAACTTGTAGTTCATCTTGAGATTCATCTCTTTGAACATTTCCCCCCCCCCCAAGTTGATGATTGCTAGTATTTTCAGAAGTTGACACATCTTCTACTTGAGCCTCATCAAGTTCAACAATCCTCCACTGTCTTCTTGAGATATGAGTTTCCTTTCAAGGAACTCAGCAAATCGAGATACCTTAACAGTGTTTTCGGTAGGAAAGTAGAAGTAGTAACCCATTGTTTCCTTTGGGTATCCTACAAAGATGCACTTAACAGATCTAGATTCGAGTTTGTCAGGCGTATCTCGTTTCACGAGTGCCTCACATCCCCAGACCTTTAAGTAAGACAATTTGGGAACACTCCCATGCCACAATTCATGCGGTGTCTTGTCAACCTTCTTGGTTGGAACCATATTGAGAATGCGAACAGCAGTCTCTAGGGCATAATCCCAAAACGAAAAAGGAAGAGTTGTAAGATTCATCATTGGTCGAACCATTTCTAACAAGGTTCGATTTATCCTCTCCGAAACACCATTATGCTGTGGAGTATATGGAGGAGTAAGCTGTTGAACTATTCCACAAACTTTAAGATAATCTTTAAACTCTTGGCTTAAGTATTCACCACCTCGATCCGAACGAAGAATCTTGATGGTTCGAGTTGATTTTCTACTTCATTTTTAAACTCTTTGAATGTTTCGAAGACTTCATGTTTATGTTTAAGCAAGTAAACATAACCATAACGACTGAAATCATCCGTAAAAGTGACGAAGTAGCTAGCTCCTTTCCTTGACACATGTCTAAATGGGCCACATACATCCGTATGTATTAGTCCAAGTAGCTCTTTAGCCCTCTCCGGTTTATTT
>CM067172.1:73580279-73585066 GCA_034093135.1 Erigeron breviscapus | reverse complement strand
CATCCAAACTTCATTCAATTGCTTACTCTCCAAAGTATTCAAGTTGATGTGACAAAGATCAAAGCTTCAAAAGAGTCTTCATCAAACATACTTCATTCAAGATCTTCAAGTCATACAACAACATTTTGTCAAGAAACTCCAGTGCATACATAAAAGGGGGAGAGTTCATTTTCATGAAACTTCATTCCAAGAAGATGAACTTCATTCAAGAATCAAAACTGAAGAATCGAAAAGATGAATTTCACTCAAAGATCGAAAATTGAAAAGTCAAAACCAAGATTCATACCTTCCGTATTTCAAAAGACAATTCAACAATTCTTGAAGATTCAAGTCACACACTTGTTCGACTTCATTATTCTCTTTCTTCAAGACTCACACGCATTCATTATTCTCTGTTCTAAAAGAACATTGAGAATCCTCACATGATTTAACTCAAGAAGTTCAAGACCAAGACCAAGACTGAATCAAGTTCTCCAAAGACAAAAGAGAAAGCTTTGAAGACTTGTTTCAACACACCAATTGTCTTCACCACCGGGCTCATCAAATTCATTCCTACAAGACAATATAACACGTATTTCATTCATTACAATGTATCACTAAAGGGGAGAATGTTAGAAATCCAAAAATAGTGATAAATTGTAATCTAGATTAGAGGAATTTCTTGTTGTTAAGTCATAGATAAATGATCACTAAAGTTGAGGGGCTAATTGTGACAATTAGCATAATTGTGTAATTAGACTATAAATAGCCCTCTCATACCTTAGAGATCATAACTTTAACATATAACTTTAACACAAAACTTTAAAGCATAACTTTTATACCAGATTTACACACGGTTACACAATTCTCTCTCAAAACACACACACACACACCAAGAACACACACTTGCAAACCGCCATTGTTGGATCGAATTCAGAGCTAAAATCGTGTTATAACAAAGAAAGAAGTTGTGGCCAGTGCTGTTGAAAGGGCCTTTGCTACTGAAAGCATTGTGCAACAAAAACAAGTGACTGGTACTGATGCCAGTGCACGATTAGCACAGAGAGCATTTGGCACTGAAGCCACTATGCAGACTGAAGAAGCTGCTGGTACTGAAGCCAGTGAGCCCCAGTTTGAATCTTTCCCAGATATACCAACTACTTTGAAGTCTGTTAAAGGAAAAGAACAAATGGTATCTGGTGAAGAAGAGCAAACTGTTGAAGAATCATCAGAGTTTCCTACTGCTGATGATGAAACTTCTAAGAAACTTGAACAAGAATGCATAATGATAGAGATCTTTAAGAGAAATCAAAAAGATGAACTGCTGGCCCATCAAAGGGAGATGGCAACTATGGGGACTCTGGATTCTTATAATGCTGGCAGGTTGGGCATAAACATTGATGTGTACAAAAAGATGAAGGAAGACCCCAGAGTTCATCAATGTCTGAATGCATTGAATGATGTTCATGTACGCTCCTTTTACGCTGAAGAAGAACAGATTTATGATTCATAATTTATGGTGTTAGTGTACCAGAACTTATCAGGCAGAGGAAGGAGGAACTGGTGAACCTCTAGAAGAAGATAAGGAAAAATGCTGGTGCTCTGGAGTTAGAGTACAGAAAGAAATTGACAGGCTTACCTAAGCTTACTGCCAAACAGCTCAAAGCAATTAAAGATGCAGATGTGAGCACATTCATTATCCTAGATACTTCTCTGAAAATCAATCGTCAACAACTCCAGTCTGCTGTAGAACAACAGAGAGTATCAAAGGAAACTGAAGCAATGATCCAGACAGCCAAATGGAAAGACAAATATAATGAAATGTTGAATTTCAGGGTTGATGCTAGAAGGATCACTGGTGCAGAAATTAAGCTTGCTGATAATCATGAAGGTATGTCAAAGTTTGAAATAAAGTTGACCAGGGAAGGTAACTTTACTGATGAAAGAAAGAGTACTTCAGTCCAGGAGTTTGGATGGAGTGAACTGAAGGAGATTGCCTTAACGTTCAGGGGGAAGACAGATTTGTCGACTGAAGTTAAAGCATTTCTGAAGAGGGTTGAGAAGGTATGGAGAAGAAAGCAACAGATGGAAGTTGCAATAGGCATGAAATCACCAGAATCAGTACCATCTTCTCCATCACCAAAGAGAAAGGCTTCTAAAGATGCTCCAGGACAGACATCGAAGAGAAGGGCCTGACTCTTATATCATTTACTTATTGTAATTTATCGTTTGATAAAAATTGTAACTATTTATCAGTTGATGTATGTAATATTAGTTGCAGTTTTTAATTCATAAAAATAAATGATCAGATTTAGTCTAAGTTAGAACTTAAAAGATGAAACTGAAAACACTCATGATCTATAAAGTGTTTTCCAGTAACTTAGATTTTTTAGACTAAAATCAACACAAGTGTTTTTCAGGCATACAAAATTGTATAGATATAAGCTTGAAAAACCTTGCATTATTTCTAAACAAATAGGGGGAATTTGTTAGGTCCAGATTTACTGGACTCGCTCCAGACTCGACAGCCTTACTGAAGATCTGTCCAGAAATGATAAATACTGGACCTACTCCAGACTTGGAAACTGGAGTCCCTCTGAAGATTTGTTCAGAAATAATGGAAGACCAGTGAGCAAATACTTGTATAGGAAATCTGGAGTATTCTCCAGATTAGCTCACTGGACTTCACCCCAGTCCAGATCTATTCTACTGAAGACATTCTCACTGAAGTCTGAAGAAAGAAGACTGACAAACAGTGGAGCCCACTGACAGTCTTACCAGATCTCCCGACTGGAGCCTTTATTAGTGTTCTAGACCTTACAAGTCTGAACACTGATATCGAGGAATTGACTTTATGCCTTTACACACTTTTACCCGGACATCCCAATTGTCTATTGATAAAAGTACATACGTGTGTAAAGGTGGTTGGTTAAAAGGACTTTATCCTTGTACCTTAACCAATGCATTTAATAACCTTGTCGGTTCATTAAATGCATGCAACCATATTTGTACGGCAAATAAATTCATTGTTGAATTTATCTGCCTATAAATACAAAGTCATATTTCTCGTTCAAATTACTTTTTAGCAATTTGGTGAACTTGCTTAAATACTCTCGATCTAAACAGTTATACTTCACAACTCTAAGTATATCGATCTAAGGAGATTATTTAGCAAGTATAGATCACTTGTAATTCAAAAGATTGTTTAGATAGTTACATACTTGTAATATCTAGGTTCCGCAACAATCTTGTATTTTGTTTATCATCAATAAAGAAAATACACTTGAAAATTACATTCGTGTTCCATCATTTATTTACTTGTTTAAATATTGCTTAAGTCGTTTATTGCTTTATTTATATTCTTGCATTTATATTTAAAGTAATACTAGTCCGATTCTAGTTCATACTTGACTTGTTATTTTACACTCGTGGGTTAAACCATCGTGTGAGAGACTTTACACATTAATTATAAAAAAACATTATATTAATTCAAAAAAAGTATTACTTTTATAAAGAAAAGATCAATAAAGTATTAAGCCCATAAAATATTACTGGGTCAAAATTATAATTCTAGCCCAACACAAGTACACAACCCACGTGACATACAAATTAGGGTGTTTCCTCTTTAGTCTTTAGCCGCTCTTGTTATCTTCTTCAACAAATTAGGGTTTTCCCTTTTCTTCTACTTCTTCAACACATCGGTCCTCCGGCCACCCCACCAAGGTTATCATCTCTTCTCTCTCTGTCCTCTCTTATTCTTCTTCTTCTTCTTCTTATTCTTCTTTGCTTGGCCGAGATTGACCAAAAACTGATGCTGGAAACTTTAAAAAAACGTCCCCAAAACTAGAAACGGTACAAGAAACGCCAGTTGACTTATCGAAGCGGTCAAGGAACGTCCCCAAATTTTTGGAAACGGCCAAGAAACGTTTCGCAGCCGTCCCCGTAGGCGTTTCTGTCCCCGACAAGTTTCTGGTACGCGATACGGTGCCTTCTGGACGTTTCCATGCATCAGAGATTAGACTTTGATATTCATTCAATGATTGTTTTATCTTTTTAAGCTAAACGGAGTGGGGCGAGAGACCCCTTAATTTCGCCCAAATCTCGCCCTCCACACCACCCCCTATTGCCGATTAAGCCCCAAAAACCAAAGTGGCGGAATTATTCTATCGCCCAAACTTTTCCACCTTCCAAGAAAAAGAGCCGTTACCAACGGCTATTAATTAAAAAAAAAAAATTTTTTACCTTTTAATTTTATTTTTACCATCTATATATATACACTCTACCTTTTACACAATTCATCTAACTCTTTCTTTCTTTTCTTCTTCTCTTTTCTTTACATTTTTTTACAATGTTCCCTAATAATAATAATAACTTTAACCCTTTTAATAATAATAATAATCGTTTTATCCGTCCTAACAATCAAAATCAACAAGACGTCAACGATCCTAATATGCTACCAAACGCGACGTTGTTCCAATTGATCCAACAAATGGGTGCTACGCCACCACAAATGCCGGGTTTTATACCATTTTATGCGCCACAACAAGATGGTTTATACGGTTTTGGTGGGATTACGCCACCACAAAACACGCCGGGTTCATTTTTTGGTAACTTTATATATTGTATTTTACTTTTTATACATACATACAATTGTTGTTTATATACTTTTTGATGTTCATATAAATGTAGTTTATTTATTTATAGTTATATATATAGAGGTTAGGGTTTATGTGGCTGTTAGACACCCAAGCTTGGGTGTAGAACCCCTCACATCTTGTTTTTTTAATCCATAAAAAGCATGGGGGGCC
>CM067172.1:73440279-73575279 GCA_034093135.1 Erigeron breviscapus | reverse complement strand
TCGTTGAATGTTGATTATTGGCTTATAACTTACGATTATTGATTGTTGGTTCACGTTCGTTGAATGTTGATTATTGGCTTATAACTTACGATTATTGATTGTTGGTTCACGTTCGTTGAATGTTGATTATTGGCTTATAACTTACGATTATTGATTGTTGGTTCACGTTCGTTGAATGTTGATTATTGGCTTATAACTTACGATTATTGATTGTTGGTTCACGTTCGTTGAATGTTGATTATTGGCTTATAACTTACGATTATTGATTGTTGGTTCACGTTCGTTGAATGTTGATTATTGGCTTATAACTTACGATTATTGATTGTTGGTTCACGTTCGTTGAATGTTGATTATTGGCTTATAACTTACGATTATTGATTGTTGGTTCACGTTCGTTGAATGTTGATTATTGGCTTATAACTTACGATTATTGATTGTTGGTTCACGTTCGTTGAATGTTGATTATTGGCTTATAACTTACGATTATTGATTGTTGGTTCACGTTCGTTGAATGTTGATTATTGGCTTATAACTTACGATTATTGATTGTTGGTTCACGTTCGTTGAATGTTGATTATTGGCTTATAACTTACGATTATTGATTGTTGGTTCACGTTCGTTGAATGTTGATTATTGGCTTATAACTTACGATTATTGATTGTTGGTTCACGTTCGTTGAATGTTGATTATTGGCTTATAACTTACGATTATTGATTGTTGGTTCACGTTCGTTGAATGTTGATTATTGGCTTATAACTTACGATTATTGATTGTTGGTTCACGTTCGTTGAATGTTGATTATTGGCTTATAACTTACGATTATTGATTGTTGGTTCACGTTCGTTGAATGTTGATTATTGGCTTATAACTTACGATTATTGATTGTTGGTTCACGTTCGTTGAATGTTGATTATTGGCTTATAACTTACGATTATTGATTGTTGGTTCACGTTCGTTGAATGTTGATTATTGGCTTATAACTTACGATTATTGATTGTTGGTTCACGTTCGTTGAATGTTGATTATTGGCTTATAACTTACGATTATTGATTGTTGGTTCACGTTCGTTGAATGTTGATTATTGGCTTATAACTTACGATTATTGATTGTTGGTTCACGTTCGTTGAATGTTGATTATTGGCTTATAACTTACGATTATTGATTGTTGGTTCACGTTCGTTGAATGTTGATTATTGGCTTATAACTTACGATTATTGATTGTTGGTTCATGACTGATGCATTTACATTTGATTGTAAGTATTGCATACATTGTTGATGACCCTCGGCAGGGGATTGCCGACATCCTGGTGCATAGATGTATGCACCCATTTTTGGATGTAGTGCCTGACTCCGAGTATATAGACATATATATCTCGATGATTTTGAGATACAGCCTTGTTCATTGTGATGACAGAAGGGTATCGTTGCATTGGTGACTGGAGTTCACGCATAAGATAGGCATGTTGACTTATTTATGCCTTTGGTACTTGCATTTGATATTCATATCATTGAGCATTCATTTACACGCATTTACGTACTTATGAAATTTTGTGGATTGGATATTGTTGTGTTACTTAGAGGCTCACTGTAAGTCACGTCTAGCCTCTACTTGTACATTATGATTATTGATTATGGTTCCTTGTGGACCATTACTACGAACTCACCAACCTTGTGTTGACTATGCTTAGTACACTTTTCAGGTAATCAGGTTAATCCTGGGCGCGGAGTATAGTTGCTTGCTTGCTTGCTGTTTAACCCGGGCATTGGACTTGATGAATCAAGGATTCATAGACCTTCTCTTTTGCATTATACTTAGGATTAATTGCCATCTTTTGAATGCTCCTTTGTAACCTTGATGGTTATTGCTCCTTTTGTATTTTGGTACTTGTTTCGTCTTTGTAATGGATTCACTGAATCTTTATTTGCATTTAGTTCTTGTTCTATTGTAATTCCACCTTGTGCTATATGATTTCCGTGATATTCCGAGCCTCGGCTTGGGGTGTTACAGAATGGTGGCCCATGCGTGGTCGTAGAGAATTAGGCGGTTTGACCTAGACTACGGCTTAAGTTAAAACTCTTCATATAGCATGCATGGTTAGGAAATTTGTGTGCAATGTGAATTTTGTGAATCCCCGTGTGAGTTCGTAGTTAAGACCACTTGTGTGTTAGCTTGAATTCAAGGTGATGATTGTAGATTATGGTTAATATGGGTTGTTGTTGTTAATTGTTGGAACTAATGTGATGATTTAGGGCAAAATGATGGGATGCCATTAACTTAGTATAATATTGTGGCAACCCTAAAAGAACCCGATCAACTCTTTTATGGTTACCCGATATTATAGCAAGTTCATGACATCGTGGATTGCGCACGTGTGGCTTAAAGTATAATAAGGAACCGATATGCTTAATGGAAGTTGATTAGGTGGAAGGTTAGCCGTTGGTACACCTTGTATACATACCCGGTCAATAACTAGAGAGCATATCGAATTCGGATTATACTTTGAATCATTCGTGTTAGTTGTTTGATTGCATGATGTAATGAGCATGATTACTTAATGTTATGATATGTAAAAATCCCTTATGATGCTAAAGGTGGTCCCACGGAATGTATAAGATGGTTTGAGGCGATAGAGGCGGTGATCGAAAGGAGTCATTGCACCTATGATGACCGGATTTCCTACGCATCCGGCATGTTTAGACATGATGCCTTGAGTTGGTGGAACCAGGAAATAACGTTGGGACGGACTTATAATTTGGAGTGGATTGACTTCAAGAACAAAGTGAAAGCAAAGTTTTGTCCTCCGTATGAACTACAAAACTTGACCATCGAGTTTGCTAATCTCAACATGGAGGGAGCCGATTACAAGGGCTATGTTAGACGATTTCAAGAGTTGTCTACCCTCATTCCTCACTTGGTAGGTACCGAGCCTCAGGCCATCCAGAAGTTCGTACTGGGCTTGAATCCTCAAGTCCGATCATATGTAAACTCTAACATGCCTACTTCTTTGGCTAATGCGGTTAACCAAGCCGGGAGTGTGACTGAAGATTTGTTGAGGAGTGGTGTTTTGAGCAAGTCCTCAACGAACAAGAGGAAAGAAGTGGGAGAGTCGAGTGGGGTAAAGAAGATGGGAAAATTTGACCCTAGAAATGCTAATAGGGGTAGGGTGATGGCGGCGGTGGAACCGGCTAAGAAGGCTTATTTTGGGCCTCATCCTTTCTGTGGGAGATGTAACAGGCATCATCCCGCTAATAACCAATGTGGAGCATGCTTTAATTGCAATCAACTCGGGCACGAAGCTAGAAATTGTAGAGCTCCAAGGGCGGGTCCAATGAATGTGGCTCCCGTTCAGGCCGTTCCTCCTCAAGGTAACCAAAGAAGAGGCGAATGTTTTGAATGTGGTAGCCGTGACCACTACCGTAATAATTGTCCTCGATGGGTAGGACAACAAGTTCAAGTAGTCGTTCACCCCAATCAACTCCAAATGGTCGGGCCAAACCAAAACCGGGGCCAACAGGGCCATCAAGTGCAACCACGCGGCCGAGCCTTTGCGGCCAATGTAAATGAAGCCCGCAACGATCCCAACGTAGTAGCAGGTACCTTTCTCCTTAATGGTCACTATGCCACCGTCCTATTTGATTCCGGGGCCGATTATAGCCTCGTGTCTTCTAATTTTGTTCCTTTGATTGATGTACATCCTTGTGCTCTAAACTATGTGCTTGACATTGAAATGGTAAACGGGTCACTAACAAAAATTAGTCAAATACTTCGCGATTGTGTCTTGACTTTGGAAGACGTCGATTTCTTCATAGACCTTATGCCTTTGGATATTGGTAGTTTTGATATTATAGTGGGTATGGATTGGTTGACGGCGGTGAATGCAACCATTGATTGTGGCGAGAGAGTTGTTAAGATACCTTTGGCTAACGGTAAAATTCTTAGGGTTCAAGGCGAAATCTCCGATCTCTCGAATTCTAAAGTCTTTAGTGCTACCATCCCAAAGGTAGAATTGAAGACCGTTCCTATCGTTTGTGATTTTCCCGATGTTTTTCCGGATGACTTACCGGGACTACCTCCAACTCGTGAACTAGATTTTCGTATTAATCTTATCCCCGAAGCCGCGCCCGTAGCAAAAGCCCCGTATAGGCTAGCCTTAACCGAAATGCAAGAGCTACAAACTCAACTCAAGGAGCTCCAAGAGAAGGGTTTCATTCGCCCTAGCCAATCTCCTTGGGGTGCTCCTGTTCTCTTTGTCAAGAAGAAAGACGGATCCTTCAGAATGTGTATTGATTACCGGGAATTAAACAAGCTCACCGTGAAGAACCGATATCCTCTCCCAAGAATCGATGACTTATTTGATCAACTTCAAGGTGCTAAGCACTTTTCAAAAATCGATCTTCGCTCGGGTTATCATCAACTCCGGGTACATGAAGATGATATCCCCAAGACGGCTTTTCGCACAAGGTATGGTCATTTTGAATTCACCGTGATGCCTTTTGGGTTGACTAATGCACCGGCGGTGTTCATGGACTTGATGAACCGGGTGTGTCAACCATACTTAGACAAGTCTGTCATTGTGTTCATTGATGACATACTTGTATACTCGAAGACAAAGGAAGAGCATGTTGAGCACTTGCGTGAGGTGCTTGAACTACTAAGAAAAGAGAAGTTGTATGCCAAATTCTCCAAGTGCGAGTTTTGGTTGGAAGAGGTCCACTTCCTTGGTCACGTAGTAAGCAAGGATGGTATTCATGTGGATCCAAGCAAGATTGAAGCGGTCAAGAATTGGAGAAGACCCGAAACGCCATCCGAGATCCGTCAATTCCTTGGATTGGCGGGTTACTATAGAAGATTCATTGAAAACTTCTCCCGTATTGCACAACCACTCACCCTCTTGACTCAAAAAGATAGAAACTTTGAATGGGGCGAAAAACAAGAAAACGCCTTCCACACTCTTAAAGATATGTTATGTGACGCTCCTATTTTGACGCTACCGGATGGAATCGAAGATTTTGTTGTTTATTGTGATGCTTCGGGGCAAGGGTTGGGTTGTGTTCTTATGCAAAGGGGTAAAGTCATTGCTTATGCCTCTCGTCAATTGAAGGTGCATGAGAAGAACTACCCGACACATGATTTGGAATTGGGAGCGGTTGTGTTTGCTTTGAAGTGTTGGAGGCATTATCTCTATGGCACCAAATGTGTGATTTATACCGATCACAAAAGCCTCCAACACATCTTCAACCAAAGTGAATTGAATATGAGGCAAAGGCGTTGGTTAGAACTATTTAGTGATTATGATTGTGACATCCGTTATCACCCGGGCAAGGCAAATGTAGTAGCCGATGCCTTGAGCCGAAAGGAGAGAGTGAAACCAAGACGGGCTAGAGCTATGAGCCTCACAGTAGGGCCGAATATTCGTGATCGGATCATTGAAGCCCAAATCCAAGCCACCCTACCGGAAAACTTTGGAAACGAGAACCTAGATGGCATGGAACAACAATTCGACCGGAAGAATGATAATGGGCTATACATGGTTGAAAGACTTTGGGTTCCTATTTTCGGCGACTTAAGAACGCTTATATTGAATGAAGCTCATCAATCGCCTTATTCGGTCCATCCCGGGTCGGATAAGATGTACATTGATTTGAAAGACTTGTATTGGTGGCCGGGCATGAAGCGTGATGTGGCTAAGTATGTGAGTGAGTGTCTTACTTGCTTACAAGTTAAGGCCGATCACAAGAAACCACCCGGTTTGTTGGTGCAACCGGTAATGCCCGAATGGAAGTGGGAACATATTTCAATGGACTTCATTACTAAACTACCGAAGACGAGAAGCGGCCGTGACACGATTTGGGTGATAGTAGATCGGTTAACGAAGTCGGCTCACTTTTTAGCCATTCGTGAAACCGATAAATTCGACACTTTGGCTCGTTTGTACATCAAGGAAGTAATATCTAAGCATGGAGTGCCGATTTCTATCATTTTCGATAGGGATGCCCGTTTCAAATCAAAATTTTGGGAAGCCTTTCAAAAAGCCATGGGTACTCGACTTGACATGAGTACGGCGTTTCACCCTCAAACGGATGGGCAAACCGAGAGAACCATTCAAACACTTGAAGACATGTTGAGGGCATGTGCAATTGATTTTGGTGGAAGTTGGGAAGACCATTTGCCGCTAGTCGAGTTTTCATACAACAATAGTTATCATGCTACCATTCAAATGGCGCCCTTTAAGGCATTGTATGGTAGGATATGTCGTTCTCCCTTAGCTTGGGCAGAAATTGGGGAGAGTCAACTAATCGGGCCCGAAATTGTGATTGAAACGACTAAGGTAATATCTCAAATTAAGGAAAAGTTGCAATTGGCCCGTGAGCGTCAAAAGAAGTATGCCGATGTGAGGCGAAGACCGTTGGAATTTGAAATTGGTGAGTATGTACTTTTGAAGGTGTCACCTTGGAAAGGTGTTGTACGTTTTGTGAAGCGGGGAAAACTTGCGCCAAGGTATATTGGTCCTTTCAAGATTCTTGAACGGGTTGGGAAAGTTGCTTATCGGCTAGAATTGCCTCAAGAGCTTAATGGTGTGCATGATGTGTTTCATATTTGTAATTTGCGTAAGTGTTTGGCGGATCCTACACATCATGTGCCTATGGACGAAATTAGGGTTGATTCGAATTTGAACTTTGTTGAAGAGCCGGTAGAGATCTTGGATCGTCAAGAAAGAAACTCAAGAGCAAACGCTACACGATTGTTAAGGTTAGATGGAATGCTAGACGTGGAGCCGAGTTCACTTGGGAGCGAGAGGATCACATGAAAACTAAGTATCCGCATTTATTTAGTAATTAGTGTTTTGTTAAATTTCGGGACGAAATTCCTTCAACGGGGGGATAATGTAACATCCGTGAATTTTGACCCGTTGACTTTTTGTGTAATTTGACTAACAAACTTGTTGAATGAAATAATTGGGCCCATTTGTGATTATATGACTATGTGGTATGTTAGTCGGGTCGTTAATATGTTTGTTTGGCGTTTAATTGTATAATCGATTGTAATTTTGGCTCATAAAGGGAAACGGGTCGACCCATGGGTTGTCCATGACCCATGAGCCTACTAGTGACCCATTTCCCCTTATCCTCTCATTTCTCTCCTTTCTATCTATCTATCTCTTCTATTCTCTCTCAAGTAAAAGAACCCCCTTTTGTTCTTCATCATTTCTTGCATCAACATTGTGTTTGAAACTACCACAATACAAGGATCATAGCCATCTTCATCTCGTTTGCTTCCTATTGGAGAATCAAAAGCCAAGTTCTTGCATTTTACCCATTTTGACCTAATTTCGGGTTCTAGCTCAAGGAGGAGTTTTGGTAAGTCTAATTCATCTCATTTGTACCTACTTATGTTTGTTTATGCATTTCTAGTCATCTTGAACATTTACAAGTCCTAAATCGGCTTAAATCTCGTTTGGGTCAAATTAGGGTTTAAATTAGGGTTTGAAGGTTTTGGGTGTGATTTTGATGTTTTGGTCGAATTTGTGGATTGGGTTATGTTTATTTATGGTTAATGGTGTTTATTTATGCTTCAATTTAAGTTACAAGTTCCTACAAATCGATTTGGTTTGGTTTGGGTCGAGTTTTAAGGGTTTTTCCTGCATATGCTGCTGCTGCTGCTGCTGCTTCTGGTCAGAACTGGGCCACTGCGGCGCAGTGGCTTAGGCTAGCCCACTGCGGCGCAGTGGCTTAGGCTAGCCCACTGGGCGCAGTGGCTTAGCTCACTGCGGCGCAGTGAGCTTGGCAATGGCTCACTGCGGCGCAGTGGTTAGGTTCTGTGAAATTATGCGCGTCGATTTTCAAATGTTAATAACTTTTGATCCGTAACTCCAAATAAGTCGTATGACCTATCGTTAGAATCGTAAGAGAGTCTAGTTTCTGGTAGTAACACTTTTTTTGTATGAATCTTCTCTCTTTTCTAAAAAGGTCGAGTCGAATGCGTCTTGTTCTTACTCGTTAAAGTTGGAAAGGCGTTTAGGGTTGTGACTTAACCTAATTGTGCTAAACCAACTTGTTTATGATTGTAGAGTTGACATTATGGTATATTGATGTATAATTATAGGTTGTGGACGTGTGGACCGTAATACTCGCTTGTAATCTTATACTAGCTTCTTTGTCGGACAAGGTGAGTTTCGTATCTCCCTACTCGCTTGAGATTCGGGCTGAAAAGTGTAAACTTGCGTGTTTACTGACGTTGTTGATTGATTGATTGATTGGGTTTGAATGTTGGATTGTTGAGACGGTTTTTCCGCTTGAATGACTTGGTTTATGGTTGTTAAGTATTTCGTTAATATTAGGATTTGACGTACATACATGATTGATTGATTGATTGATTGATTGATTGATTGATTGATTGATTGATTGATTGATTGATTGATTGATTGATTGATTGATTGATTGATTGATTGATTGATTGATTGATTGATTGATTGATTGATTGATTGATTGATTGATTGATTGATTGATTGATTGATTGATTGATTGATTGATTGATTGATTGATTGATTGATTGATTGATTGATTGATTGATTGATTGATTGATTGATTGATTGATTGATTGATTGATTGATTGATTGATTGATTGATTGATTGATTGATTGATTGATTGATTGATTGATTGATTGATTGATTGATTGATTGATTGATTGATTGATTGATTGATTGATTGATTGATTGATTGATTGATTGATTGATTGATTGATTGATTGATTGATTGATTGATTGATTGATTGATTGATTGATTGATTGATTGATTGATTGATTGATTGATTGATTGATTGATTGATTGATTGATTGATTGATTGATTGATTGATTGATTGATTGATTGATTGATTGATTGATTGATTGATTGATTGATTGATTGATTGATTGATTGATTGATTGATTGATTGATTGATTGATTGATTGATTGATTGATTGATTGATTGATTGATTGATTGATTGATTGATTGATTGATTGATTGATTGATTGATTGATTGATTGATTGATTGATTGATTGATTGATTGATTGATTGATTGATTGATTGATTGATTGATTGATTGATTGATTGATTGATTGATTGATTGATTGATTGATTGATTGATTGATTGATTGATTGATTGATTGATTGATTGATTGATTGATTGATTGATTGATTGATTGATTGATTGATTGATTGATTGATTGATTGATTGATTGATTGATTGATTGATTGATTGATTGATTGATTGATTGATTGATTGATTGATTGATTGATTGATTGATTGATTGATTGATTGATTGATTGATTGATTGATGAGTTGATTACTTACTTGATTGAGATTCGGGCTGAAAAGTGTAAACTTGCGTGTTTACTGACGTTGTTGATTGATTGATTGATTGGGTTTGAATGTTGGATTGTTGAGACGGTTTTTCCGCTTGAATGACTTGGTTTATGGTTGTTAAGTATTTCGTTAATATTAGGATTTGACGTACATACATGATAGTCGGTTATACCTTCATTGGGTTTTAGATGTGGTGGGAAGGCTGCGGGTGACCCTATATATAAGCATCTGGGGCTCGAAGGAAGTAGAATCCTCTTAAGTGTATGTACGTATAGTTGGTTTAAGTTGAAATTATTGATTTATGATCGGTGATTATTGATTGTTGGTTCACGTTCGTTGAATGTTGATTATTGGCTTATAACTTACGATTATTGATTGTTGGTTCATGACTAATGCATTTACATTTGATTGTAAGCATTGCATACATTGTTGATGACCCTCGGCAGGAGATTGCCGACATCCTGGTGCATAGATGTATGCACCCATTTTTGGATGTAGTGCCTGACTCCGAGTATATAGACATATATATCTCGATGATTTTGAGATACAGCCTTGTTCATTGTGATGACAGAAGGGTATCGTTGCATTGGTGACTGGAGTTCACGCATAAGATAGGCATGTTGACTTATTTATGCCTTTGGTACTTGCATTTGATATTCATATCATTGAGCATTCATTTACACGCATTTACGTACTTATGAAATTTTGTGGATTGGATATTGTTGTGTTACTTAGAGGCTCACTGTAAGTCACGTCTAGCCTCTACTTGTACATTATGATTATTGATTATGGTTCCTTGTGGACCATTACTACGAACTCACCAACCTTGTGTTGACTATGCTTAGTACACTTTTCAGGTAATCAGGTTAATCCTGGGCGCGGAGTATAGTTGCTTGCTTGCTTGCTTGCTGTTTAACCCGGGCATTGGACTTGATGAATCAAGGATTCATAGACCTTCTCTTTTGCATTATACTTAGGATTAATTGCCATCTTTTGAATGCTCCTTTGTAACCTTGATGGTTATTGCTCCTTTTGTATTTTGGTACTTGTTTCGTCTTTGTATGGATTCACTGAATCTTTATTTGCATTTAGTTCTTGTTCTATTGTAATTCCACCTTGTGCTATATGATTTCCGTGATATTCCGAGCCTCGGCTTGGGGTGTTACAATGCGTCCATTAATCCAAAACTTCAATTCAATCTACACTCGTCTCACCAACGCGAACAATCATCTAAGTGGTGCAAATGATGCGGATGTGATTAAGAGAGCTCTCGCCGAGTATCAAGGGACTTACAAGGCGCCTTTCAAGTATTTGGATATTTGGGATAAGATTAGATGGTCGTCGAAGTTTCATTATGTGACCGACACTAATGTTAAGGCAACTCGTGGAGAACCGGCCACAAAAAGGTCGAAAACGTCATCATCCAACGAACCACAAAGTTAAGGTATAAATTTCATTCCTTTCTCTTTTTAATTCGAATTTTTTTTTAAAATAATATAATTTCGGTCCTTTTTTTTATTAATTGCAAACATGTTTTATGTTTTATGTTTCGTATAAAAAGGTTCGGATGCACGTGTCAACTTTGATCTAAATGACATTACTGAGGATGAGTCGGCGTTCCCGGAGCGCCCGTCCGGGAGAGACGCGGCTAAGAAAGCCGCTCATGGAGGGTCGTCGAGTTCGTCCGGCAAGGGAAAAGGGGTGGCTAGGTACTCGGAGACATTTGATAATCTCTCGATGAAGTTGGATGGGTTGTTTGAGGCGAGTAGGGAGCGGATCAATATGGGCAAGCAAAAGATGGAGATTGGACAAAAGAAGGTTGAATCAAAGAATACCCAACTCAAGCTAGCGGAGTTGAAAGTGTTGAGCACCGACTACAGTTATCTTGATGAACCCGATAGATCAATCATGGAGAAGGCGAAAGAAGAACTTAGGAAGAAGTATCGTGACCCGTAGTTTATTTGTGTGTTGGACTTTATTATGTTTAATTTGGTTTGTTTAAGTTGTTTAAGTATTGTTACTAAATTATGTAATGGACTTTATTTATAAATTATGTGGGATGTTTTAATTATGGATGTGTTTTATGTAATATATATATATAGACATTGGATCGAGATATAGACATGAAAGATTGAATTAAGAATGAATGATACCATATAGACATTGGATCGAGATATAGACATGAAAGATTGAATTAAGAATGAATGATGGCAATAAACATTATTAAAGACAACATAAATTTAAATAATACCTGAATTTATTGATTGAAAATCTTGATTACAAATGATTGTCTTACAATCGAGAGGAGCTACAATAATTTGAAAATCTAAATTTCTTGAACATAGAGCAGTTGATAAATTTCTGGAGTCTTCATTCATAATTGAAGTCTTTCCACGTCATTGAAAATAATTATTCTTTATATTGTCTTCTTTTGAATAATTGAAAATTGTCTTCAACAGGACTTTGTCTTCTTTTGAATTATTGGAATCCACTTTTGTTAGGACCAGTTCACCTGGAACTGGCCAGTCACCAGTTTCCACTTACCAGTTCACCAGTTGCATCTGGTGACCAGTAAACTGGTGACCAAGAAGATTTGTCGAGAAATATATTGAAGTCCAGTTGCATCGTACAGTTAACGCAACTGAAGACTTCCTCCAGTTGAGAACTGACCAAGTTGAAGAAACATTCCAGTTGAAGTCGAAGACAACAAATGGAAGAAAGAGAATGACAATGGCAGCGAAGCCCAGTTGACATTCTAGTCAGTTACAAACTGGAGACCTTCAGTGGAAAGCCCTTACAAAGCTTTACACTGATTACGAGGAATTGACTTGTATACTTTATGTACCTTTACCCGGATAATAAGCCTTATCTTATTATTTAAGTATTAAAAGGTACATAAAGGTGGTTGTGTAAAGTCACTGTAACATGCGACTTTACAACACTTTTTAAGGAATTAAATGCTATTCCTTAAATGCTTCCAACCACTTTTGTACGGCTAAAGTTAACATCCATATGTTAACTTTGCCTATAAATACAAGTCATTGCACAACCAAGAAACATAAGTTATTCAACAAGTTATTTCACACACAAACGAATAACTTCTTACTTTGCAAACCTGCAATATTCTTGGTGAACTTGTGCAATATTCTCTCAATCGCTAAAAGGAACATTTCACTACTTTAAGTGTTTCGATTGTAGAAGAGAAATTCCGAGTATAGATCAATTGTATTTCATAGGTTGTTAGGATATTTACATTCGTGTATTATCTTGGTTCCGCATCAACCTTGTAATTTGTTTAATATCAATAAATAAATTACACTTTGAAAACTACATATTGTCTCATCAAGATTGTTTACAAGTTATTGTATTATTGCATTGTTCTTTACTTATTGTCTTTTATATAAGTAATCTATCTAGAACTTGGTATATACTTATCTAACTGGTCGTCTCCAGTTTAGTAAGTATATTGCAAAGTAACTCCACCATCGACATAGAGGTGTCTTCAGTAGTACCATCTATCAAGTTGGGACTTACATATATATATATATATATATATATATATATATATATATATATATATATATAAAAATATATATAGATATATATATATATATATATATATATATATATATATATATATATATATATATATATATATATATATATATATATATATATATATATATATATATATATATATATATATATATATATATATATATATATATATATATATATATATATATATATATATATATATATATATATATATATATATATATATATATATATATATATATATATATATATATATATATATATATATATATATATATATATATATATATATATATATATATATATATATATATATATATATATATATATATATATATATATATATATATATATATATATATATATATATATATATATATATATATATATATATATATATATATATATATATATATATATATATATATATATATATATATATATATATATATATATATATATATATATATATATATATATATATATATATATATATATATATATATATATATATATATATATATATATATATATATATATATATATATATATATATATATATATATATATATATATATATATATATATATATATATATATATATATATATATATATATATATATATATATATATATATATATATATATATATATATATATATATATATATATATATATATATATATATATATATATATATATATATATATATATATATATATATATATATATATATATATATATATATATATATATATATATATATATATATATATATATATATATATATATATATATATATATATATATATATATATATATATATATATATATATATATATATATATATATATATATATATATATATATATATATATATATATATATATATATATATATATATATATATATATATATATATATATATATATATATATATATATATATATATATATATATATATATATATATATATATATATATATATATATATATATATATATATATATATATATATATATATATATATATATATATATATATATATATATATATATATATATATATATATATATATATATATATATATATATATATATATATATATATATATATATATATATATATATATATATATATATATATATATATATATATATATATATATATATATATATATATATATATATATATATATATATATATATATATATATATATATATATATATATATATATATATATATATATATATATATATATATATATATATATATATATATATATATATATATATATATATATATATATATATATATATATATATATATATATATATATATATATATATATATATATATATATATATATATATATATATATATATATATATATATATATATATATATATATATATATATATATATATATATATATATATATATATATATATATATATATATATATATATATATATATATATATATATATATATATATATATATATATATATATATATATATATATATATATATATATATATATATATATATATATATATATATATATATATATATATATATATATATATATATATATATATATATATATATATATATATATATATATATATATATATATATATATATATATATATATATATATATATATATATATATATATATATATATATATATATATATATATATATATATATATATATATATATATATATATATATATATATATATATATATATATATATATATATATATATATATATATATATATATATATATATATATATATATATATATATATATATATATATATATATATATATATATATATATATATATATATATATATATATATATATATATATATATATATATATATATATATATATATATATATATATATATATATATATATATATATATATATATATATATATATATATATATATATATATATATATATATATATATATATATATATATATATATATATATATATATATATATATATATATATATATATATATATATATATATATATATATATATATATATATATATATATATATATATATATATATATATATATATATATATATATATATATATATATATATATATATATATATATATATATATATATATATATATATATATATATATATATATATATATATATATATATATATATATATATATATATATATATATATATATATATATATATATATATATATATATATATATATATATATATATATATATATATATATATATATATATATATATATATATATATATATATATATATATATATATATATATATATATATATATATATATATATATATATATATATATATATATATATATATATATATATATATATATATATATATATATATATATATATATATATATATATATATATATATATATATATATATATATATATATATATATATATATATATATATATATATATATATATATATATATGATGCTATTCCTTAAATGCTTCCAACCACATTTGTACGGCTAAAGTTAACATCCATATGTTAACTTTGCCTATAAATACAAGTCATTGCACAACCAAGAAACATAAGTTATTCAACAAGTTATTTCACACACAAACGAATAACTTCTTACTTTGCAAACCTGCAATATTCTTGGTGAACTTGTGCAATATTCTCTCAATCGCTAAAAGGAACATTTCACTACTTTAAGTGTTTCGATTGTAGAAGAGAAATTCCGAGTATAGATCAATTGTATTTCATAGGTTGTTAGGATATTTACATTCGTGTATTATCTTGGTTCCGCATCAACCTTGTAATTTGTTTAATATCAATAAATAAATTACACTTTGAAAACTACATATTGTCTCATCAAGATTGTTTACAAGTTATTGTATTATTGCATTGTTCTTTACTTATTGTCTTTTATATAAGTAATCTATCTAGAACTTGGTATATACTTATCTAACTGGTCGTCTCCAGTTTAGTAAGTATATTGCAAAGTAACTCCACCATCGACATAGAGGTGTCTTCAGTAGTACCATCTAACAAGTTGGGACTTACAAGTGGTATCAGAGCGGAAGGCTAATATACTTGCCTAGATCTGCAAAGATGAACACTACTGAAGGTGGAGATGGTTCTGGTTTAGGTGAAAACCCATTGAACAATAATTCACCACCTTTCAAAACGTTAACACCAACCCTCCTCCTCCTTCTACCCCAAGCCACGTCCATGTACATTACTCTAACACTCCTGTTCCAAAATTTGATGGAAACAGTGAGACCTTTGGTACATGGAAAGCTAGAATGCTGTTGCATTTTGGTGGTATTGAGAGGTATATGTTGAAAATCATTAAAGATGGACCATATATACCTATGTCTATTGGGGTGAGTCCTCTTCTTGATCCAACTGGAAGAAGAGGCTCAAGGGAAAAGCCAGAAGACCATTGGTCTGATGAGGATCGCAGACTGGTGGACTTGGACACCAGACTGAAAAACATGATCCTTGGGGCTGTCCCTGAAGACCTAATTCCAACACTTGTGTTGTTTCCCAGTGCCAAGTCTATGTGGGATGAATTAGTGATTCAATTTGAAGGAGGTGATGACACTATTGTCACCAGAAAAGTTGCTTTGAACAAGAAGTATGAATCCTTCTTTGCCTTGCCCAATGAAAGTTTAACTGGTACTTATACCAGATTTTCTAGCCTCATCAATCAGTTGAGAGGTTTGGGTGTAGAGAAGGATAAGGATATTCTTCTTGAAAAGTTTTGTGATATTCTTCCATCTAAATGGGAAAACATGGTTCTTGTCTTGAGACAAGGTAAAACCTTGCACTCTCACACTCTTGCATCGCTCTATGGAGCCTTCAGATTCACTGAAGATAATAATGCTGCAAGACTTGTGGCTGAGCAAGATGCCATGAACCATGCTCAGAGTCCCAAGGTTGCTAATGTAATTGAGCGACCTTGTGCTGCTTTAATGTCTGCTGAGAGTGTCCAGGCACACTCGATGAAGGAGATGTTGAACAGTTTCTTAAACTCTGGGCTGACCACTGAAAACAGTGAAGGTTATGATGAAACTGACGATGATGATCTGGTCGCCATGATTGCTAAAACCTTTAATAGGTTTAAGCATAAATCTAAAAGATTTAATGGCCCCAACAATGCTTCCAGCTCCAGCTCTCTGGATAAGACCAATCTTACATGCTATAAGTGTGGCAAGAAAGGTCATTTTATGAAGGAATGCCGATCTAGTCAGTTGAATAACCAAACTGGCCCCTCTGTCCCTAATTACAATCGGCCTGATGATAGCTATAAAGCTAAATACAAGCAGCTTAAGGCCCAGATTGCCCTTCTGTCCATGGATAAGAAAAAGGATCAGTGCTTAATTGCACAAACTGAGGGAAAATGGGAGTACTCTGATGACTCATCTGAGGATGAAGAAGAGGAAAGGGACATGTGTTTCATGGCCTTGGAAGATCAACAACAACAGCAGCATGTGGTGAAAGATGATGTCGTCTCTGGAAGATGGGTGGACATCATACTGAAAAAGGTATGTGATTATGATCACCAGGTTGACCCTGAATTAAAACTGGACCTGGCTGAATCATTAAGTGGTGATTTGGCATTTGTAGAAACTGTTAGAGCAGATAGTGAAAGATATTTAGACACTATCTTAATTGAACTAAACAATGTCAAACCACAACTGAATGATTTGCAAAGTGTCCAGTTGGCTCTCAAGGAGTCAGTTTTAAAAATTGAGGCATTAGAACTTGATAATCAAAAACTATCTCATGATTTTGAAAAAGCTCAAATGATTATCAAGTCCTGGGTAAAAGCATCTGGCAAAAACTATGATGCATTTTCAAGAACAATCGATGCCCAGAAAAATGCATGGAAATCTGAAGATCTGGAGATGGCAGCTCTTATACCAGATCTTCATGCATTGCCTCCAGCTCTCCAGGTTGAAACACCTTATGATCAACCTGAAGCTGTTAAAACTGAAACCAATGAGACCACCCCCATTGAGGTTAAAACTGGAGCCAAACAGGCTAAAGCTCCAGTCAAAAAGGCCACTGTTAACAAGCCTTTACCTCATAAGTCTAAGGAGCCCAAGACCCGAAAGACTAAATCCCCAGTTGAACCAATGTCCAAGGTTCAACTGCCTGAACAAAACAATGTTTTGGTTAATTTGGAAAGGCAACTCCAACTTTTGTCTCGGCAGGTTCAGAGTTGCACTGCCCGAATTAACAATCTGGAAGGAGGTTCACCACCTCCAGTTTTAAAACAAAACATTAAATCACTCCCTTCTGTACCTAAACAAAAGAATGTTCCATCTGGAACAAAATCTGGTAAACTTAAGGTGAGTAAGTATCAAATACCAATCGTTTTTACTTCTGCACCTGGAGCTGGTGATAATGCTCCAGATGTAGCCTCCAGTTCAACACCTCAACAATCAACTGTGGCTTCTGTAGAGAAGTCCAGTGGACCCATCAAGAAAAGATGGGTTCACAAAAATAACTAATGATTTTTGTGTGTGTGTAGGGCGATCGAAAGAAGAATATCTGGTATCTGGACAGCGCTGCTGGCCGGACTATGACCGGATGTAAGCCCCTACTGGAAGAGTTCACTGTCCAAGATGGACCGACAGTGACGTTTGGTAACGATCAATCTGGAAAGACTGAAGGATATGGTGTGCTCAATAATGGACAAGTCGAATTCAAAAGAGTTGCATTTGTGAATGGTTTGAAATATAACTTGATCAGTGTAAGCCAACTTTGCGATGATGGCTTCAGAGTATTGTTCGATATTGCACAAGGCACCATATTTAACAAGGATTGGAAAGTGGTGATGATTGCACCAAGAAAAGGGAATGTGTACATCATGGATATGGAACCAGCTCCAAAAGAGCAATGTTTCTATACCAAAGCTGATGAGGACACCAACTGGCTATGGCATAAAAGGTTATCCCACCTTAATTTCAAGAACATTAACAAGTTGTCTCGCAAACAACTGGTTGATGGGATACCCCAGATTTCCTTCAATAAGGAAAAGCCATGTCCAGGGTGTGAGATGGGCAAGCAGAAGAGAGCCAGTTTCAAAACTAGGCAAAATTTTAGCATCACTGAACCTCTTCACATGCTTCATATGGATCTCTTTGGTCCAGTGAATGTTCAAACTAGAGCTGGAAAGAAATACACTCTAGTTGTGGTTGATGAATTCACCAGATATTGCTGGGTGGTATTCATCAGATCCAAAAGTGATGCACCTGCTGAAATCATCTCCCTTATCAAAAGAATTGAGCTCAAGTACACTCGAAAAGTTTGTCAGTTGCGAAGTGATAATGGTACTGAATTCCAAAATAAGGTACTTGAAACATTTTGCACTGACACTGGCATTTCTCAAAACTTCTCATCAGTTCACTCTCCAGAGCAAAATGGAGTTGTGGAAAGAAAGAATCGTACACTGATAGAAGCGGCCAGAAGCATGCTATCTGAATCTGGTCTTCCCACCAGTTTTTGGGCTGAGGCAGTTGCAACTGCTTGTCACACCCAAAACCGGTCAGTCTACATCAAGAGACACAAGAAGACTGCCTACGAAGTACTCAGGAATCGAAAACCAAATATTGGATACTTTCATGTATTTGGTTGTCCAGTTTATATACTGAACGATTCCAGTCAGCTTGGAAAGTTTGATGCAAAAGCTGATGAAGGGGTATTTTTAGGCTATTCAGATATTCGAAAGGCCTTTAGAGTTTATAATTATAGACTCCAAAAGGTGCATGAGACAATTCATGTCACATTCGATGAATCAACTGAAGCAATCAACAAGAGACCAAGCCTTGATATTTCTCCAGTCATTCCAATCAACTTTGGTGAAACTGACCAAGTTCATCGGTCAGTTGTTTCACCAGAAGATGCTTCCAGTTACAACAAACTGGAACCAGTCAAGAAGAAGAAAAGCACCAGTGACACATCATTTTATCCCTCCATCAATTTTAACTTACCACAAGAATTGGTGATTGGATCAGATGTACGTGCCACTCCAATATCAGCACCAGTTCAAGCCCCTACTTCTCCAGTTACTCATGAAATACCTTCAACTGAGGAATTTCATGATGCCAATCGAGACCTCATTGACTCTGATGAGGATGTAGAAGCTGTTTGGACTGATCCTTCTCCAGATGCTGCTGCAACTGAAGAAGATCGCCAGGTACCTTGCACTGATATTGTAGTTCACCAGCCTAGTCAATACACTAGATGGACTAAAGCCCACCCAATTGAACAAATTGTGGGTAATCCAACTAGTGGGGTTCAGACTAGAAGAGCCACCAGTGAGCAATGCTTAAACGTCACCTTCTTATCTTTAATTGAACCAAAGAAGATTGACGAGGCTATGGCAGACCCAAGCTGGGTGGAAGCTATGCAAGAAGAGCTCCTCCAGTTTGAAAGGAACAATGTTTGGGAGCTTGTTCCTTGTCCACCAGGGTTAAAGAAAGAACCTATTGGTACCAGATGGGTCTACCGAAACAAAATGGATGAAGATGGCCATGTTGTAAGAAACAAGGCCAGATTAGTTGCCCAGGGTTATTGTCAAGCAGAGGGCGTTGACTTTGATGAGACTTTTGCTCCAGTTTGAAAGGAACAATGTTTGGGAGCTTGTTCCTTGTCCACCAGGGTTAAAGAAAGAACCTATTGGTACCAGATGGGTCTACCGAAACAAAATGGATGAAGATGGCCATGTTGTAAGAAACAAGGCCAGATTAGTTGCCCAGGGTTATTGTCAAGCAGAGGGCGTTGACTTTGATGAGACTTTTGCTCCAGTTGCAAGACTTGAAGCCATTAGAATATTCTTGGCTTATGCAGCCCATCTGCAGTTCAAGGTCTTCCAGATGGATGTCAAAAGTGCGTTCCTTAATGGAACATTGGAAGAAGAAGTTTATGTTAAGCAGACTCCAGGTTTCATCGATGAGAAGCATCCTCATTGGGTTTATAGACTGAACAAAGCATTGTATGGTCTAAGACAAGCCCCAAGAGCCTGGTATGATACTTTAACTAAACATCTTCTCAAAAATGGCTTTCAAAGAGGTGCAATAGATAATACCTTGTTTATCTTGAAAGAAAGAGGTAATATCTTATTGGTACAAATTTATGTTGATGACATTATTTTTGGTTCAACTGATGATGCAATGTGTAAAAAGTTTTCTAAAATCATGTCATCTGAATATGAGATGAGTTTAATGGGTGAATTAACATTTTTCTTAGGTCTTCAGATTAAGCAAACTGAAAATGGAATTTTCATAAACCAAGGAAAATATGTCAGAGATTTGTTAAGAAAATACAAATATGATTCAATCCCATCGAAAAACACACCTATTGCAGCACCATTGAATTTGGACTCTGACCCAACTGGCAAACCAGTTAACATAACTGACTATAGAGGTATGGTTGGTTCACTGATGTACTTAACTGCCAGTCGACCAGATATAATGTTTGCAACATGTTTATGTGCCAGGTTTCAGGCTAACCCTAAAGAATCACATTTGCACGCTGTAAAGCGTATCTTTAGATACCTGAAAGGGTGTCCTAATCTTGGTCTTTGGTACCCCAAAGGCTCAGGATTAGATCTAATGGGTTATTCAGATTCTGATCATGCAGGTTGAATTGATCCTCCAGTTACCAGGTTCGGTCTTTGTCAAATTTTCATAACGTTACAAATACTTGGTCAATTTGTGTGACACGTGATGATACTCGAGTGTTTTAAACCACTTGATATCGTGATCTGACGTGTATGAAACCATTTTAAGTACTTGACAACTGTTTGTGTTGGGAAAACAAAAAGTGTGTGGGGTTATGGGTAAAGTGAGCCGTCGTAGCATTTAATGCTGACATGGTAACATTTAATGCTTACATGGAAAATTATATTTTATTTTCAAAATATCTTCGAAAATATTTGGTTTAATAAAATATGATTTGTGGGTTTACATTGGGATCTTGAATCCCCTTATAAATACCCTTATTTACTTCATAACACACTTTTTCATTCTCTTCATTTACTCTCTTCATTTACTTCCAATCATAAATTTCAATTTCATTCTTCTCTTTGCTTCCAATATCAAAACCCTAAATATTCCTCAATTTCAATTTCATTCAATGGCACCTAAATCATCCCGATCAAGAGATGTAAATCTCTTGACTGCTCCTTACAATCCCTCACCAGATGTCGCCCAGGCACCTGGTTCTCCTTATAGCGCAGCCTTAAAATTAAACCCAAACAATCCGTTGGCTAGCCTACAAGGCTCTCAAGGGTCTAAAACCCTTATTGGTAGAATCAGAAATTTTTGAAGGATTCTCCAATAGGACCCTTATTCACCAGGAACCCACGCAAGATGTATCATGATTACTTGTGTGAGTTCTGGTTCACTGCCACACTTTCTTCTGATTGTTCATCCATCAGTTTCACTTTAAAGGATGGAACAATCAAGTGTACTCTGGATGTAGAAGTGTTGAGGGATGCTCTTCGCCTCAATTACTGGAGAGAGGGTGAGTCTCCAGTTGTCCTAGCCTCAAATATCAATTTTCGTCAAGTACTCCTTGAGATGGGTCATAAGGAGTGCTTGGACAGTGATGGTGTTTTAAAGACCAAGGGGGCGATGACCATGAAGGGCCTTACACCTTCATGGAGGTATTTCTTTGTACATCTGGTTGAAAGTCTGGGTGGTAGTTCAGGTGGTCTTGACCAGATCAACTCTTCACAAGCTGAAATGGCTTATTGTTTGTGGAAGGGGTTGAGGGTGGATTTTGCTGACATATTGTTTAGGAGTCTTGTGCAAAAGCTGAAAGGCTCAAGGGGTGTTTGTATCCCCTTTTCCAGATTTCTTTCTTTGTGTTTCAGGCAGATTCTGGGTGAAGAAGAGTATAGAAATACAGACTCTTCGTTCACAAGGCCAGATGTTTTGAGGAATCTAGACTCACTAGTGTCTGAAGCTGGTGAGGTTGAAATTCCTGAGCAGATGCAGCTGGCGTTTGCTAAAACTGGTGCACCTTTGGAAAGTGAACCAGAAAGACAATTGGGCGGGCCTCAAAATAATGAGGGACCCTCCAGTTCGTCTCCAGTTGTGGTTGGTGATAGAACAACCATAACTCAAGCCGTTCCTATCACGTCTATCCCTGGTGACGATACTTCGGTATTTGATCCACCAACAGATGTACCTCTTCATTACTCTCTTCATTTACTCTCTTATTTACTCTCAACCTCATTTACTCTCTTCATTTATCTCTTCATTTACTCTCTTATACCCTTATTTACTCCAAAACTCATTTACTTTCTTTTTCATTCTCTTCATTTACTCTCTTCATTTACTTCCAATCATAAACATTGCTTCATTTACTCTCTTCATTCTCTCTTCATTTACCCTTATTTACTCCTCATTTACTTTCTTTTCATTCTCTTCATTTACTCTCTTCATTTACTCTCTTCATTTACTTCTTCATTTACTCTCTTCATTTACATCTCTTCATTGAAAATTCCTTATAAATACCCTTATTTACTCAAAAACTCATTTACTTTCTTTTCATTCTCTTCATTTACTCTCTTCATTTACTCTCCAATATCTCTTCATTTACTCTCTTCATTTACTCTCTTCATTTACTCTCTTCATTTCCTCTTCATTTACTCTCTTCATTTACTCTCTTCATTCCTCTTCATTTACCTCTTATTTACTCTCTTCATTTACCCTTATTTACTCTCTTCATTTACTCTCTTCATTACCTCTTCATTTACTCTCTTCATTTACTTCTGGGATCTTGTTCCTTATAAATACCCTTATTTACTCCAAAACTCATTTACTCTCTTCATTTTCTCTTCATTTACTCTCTTCATTTACTCTCTCATTTACTTCTTCATTTACCTCTTCATTTACTCCTTCATTTACTTCTTCATTTTCATTCATTTATCTCTTATTTACTCCTTATTTACTTCATAAATCATTTACTTTCTTCTTCATTCTCTTCATTTACTCTCTTCATTTACTCCTCATTTACTCTCTTCATTTCTCTCTTCATTTACTCTCTTCATTTACTCTCTTCATTTACTCTCTTCATTTACTCTCTTCATTTACTCTCTTCATTTACTCTCTTCATTTACTCTCTTCATTTACTCTCTTCATTTACTCTCTTCATTTACTCTTTTAAGTATGATTTTTGGTTTTACATTGGGATCTTGAATCCCCTTATAAATACCCTTATTTACTTCATAACTCATTTACTCTTTTTCATTCTCTTCATTTACTCTCTTCATTTACTTCCTCATTTACTCTCTTCATTTACTCTCTTCATTTACTCTCTTCATTTACTCTCTTCATTTACTCTCTTCATTTACTCTCTTCATTTACCCTTATTTACTTCATAACACATTTATCTTCTTTCATTCTCTTCATTTACTCTCTTCATTTACTCTCTTCATTTCTCTTCATTTCCTCTTCATTTACTCTCTTCATTTACTCTCTTCATTTACTCTCTTCATTTACTCTCTTCATTTACTCTCTTCATTTACTCTCTTCATTTACTCTCTTCATTTACTCCAAAACTCATTTACTCTCTTTTTCATTCTCTTCATTTACTCTCTTCATTTACTTCCAATCATAAACATTGCCTCATTCTTCTCTTTGCTTCACAAATACCCTTATTTACTCCAAAACTCATTTACTTTCTTTTTCATTCTATTCATTTACTCTCTTCATTTACTCTCTTCATTCCTTATAAATACCCTTATTTACTCAAAAACTCATTTACTTTCTTTTCATTCTCTTCATTTACTCTCTTCATTTACTCTCATCAATTACTCTCTTCATTTACTTCCAATCATAAACATTGCCTCATTCTTCTCGGTACTTCATTGGGATCTTAATATTCCTTATAAATACCCTTATTTACTCCAAAACTCATTTACTTTCTTTTCATCCTCTTCATTTACTCTCTTCATTTACTCTCTCATCCACATTGCTTCATTTACTCTCTTCATTTCTCTCTTCATTTACTCCTTCATTTACTCTCATTCCCTTCATTTACTCTCTTCATTTACTTCATAACACATTTACTTCATTTTCTC
The DNA here is from genome assembly GCA_034093135.1 of Erigeron breviscapus. Taxonomy (NCBI): domain Eukaryota; kingdom Viridiplantae; phylum Streptophyta; class Magnoliopsida; order Asterales; family Asteraceae; genus Erigeron; species Erigeron breviscapus. The sequence continues at coordinate 73,550,235 of CM067172.1, read as the reverse complement.
TTCATTTACTCTCTTCATTTACTCTCTTCATTTACTCTCTTCATTTATCTTTCATTCACTCTTCATTTATCTCTTCATTTACTCTCTTCATTTACTCTCTCATTTACTCTCTTCATTTACTCTCTTCATTTACTCTCTTCATTTACTCTTTCATTTGAATCCCCTTATAAATACCCTTATTTACTCCAAAACTCATTTACTTTCTTTTCATTCTCTTCATTTACTCTCTTCATTTACTTCTCATTTACTTTCTTTTCATCCTCTTCATTTACTCTCTTCATTTACTTCTCATTAAACTCTTCATTTACTCTCTTCATTTTCTCTTCATTTGCTCTCTTTGCTATCTCTTATTACTCCTTATTTACTCCTTCATTTACTCCTTCATTTACCTCTTATTTACTCTCTTATTTACTCCTTCATTTACTCTCTTCATTTACTCTCTTCATTTACTCTCTTCATTTACTTTCTTCTTCATACTCTCTTCATTTACTCTCTTCATTTACTCTCTTCATTTACTTCTCTTTGCTTCATAACTCATTTACTTTCTTTTTCATTCTCTTCATTTACTTGGGATCTTGAATCCCCTTATAAATACCCTTATTTACTCCTCATTTACTCTCTTATTTCTTCATTTACCCTTCATTTACTCTCTTCATTTACTCTCTTCATTTACTCTCTTCATTTATCTTCATTTACTCTCTTCATTTACTCTCTTATTTACTCTTCATTTCTCTTTCATTTACTCTCTTCATTTACTTCCAATCATACTCTGCTTCATTCTTCTCTTCATTTACTCTCTTGATTTTTTTCATTTATCTTTCTTCCTTATAAATACCCTTATTTACTCCAAAACTCATTTACTTTCTTTTTCATTCTCTTCATTTACTCTCTTCATTTACTTCCAATCATAAACATTGCTTCATTTCTCTCTTCATTATCTTGAATTCCCCTTATAAATACCCTTATTTACTCCTCATTTACTCTCTTTTCATTTCCCTTCATTTACTCTCTTCATTTACTCTCTTCATTTACTCTCTTCATTACTTCGGTATCATTGACTCTCTTCAACAGATGTACCCATCCAGGAAACTGGGGAAGGTCATCTGGAGACTGTCCAGGTAACTGGTCAGCCCTCTGTCACATTCATGGATCTGGACATGGGTGTTAACGACGAGGAAATCCTTATTGAATCTTCGGATTCAGAAGGTACCGAAACAGACTTGGAGATTCTTGGTGCTTCTGTACAAGCACAAGACCCTTCATCTCCAGTCTGCCCTCCAGACGCATCAATTTCACTTTCCCCATCTGAGCATAATGTGCCTACTTATATTTCCTTACCAATAAATACCGCTCCTCTACCAACTGGGCAATTCTCCTTTGCTCGAGAAATGCCCCCACCACCGTCGCCGTTGTTCACACCTGAGCTTTCTCAGCATGAACAACACATTGAATTTCCTATCCTTTCTTCTTCTACCACTCCTCCAATATATTCAACTGCTGGCCTGACAACTGGGGAGACTTCCATTAGTTTGCCTCCTCCAGTTGCTCCAGTAGTAACTGCTCGTAGTCCAGTGACACCTTCTTCCTTGTCACTGGACACTCAAGTTGTCTCTATACAATCCGATCTCCAAAACCTTCTAACCAGGGTGGAGGAGATTCAGAAGACACTTGAGAAGAACACCAAGTCCTTCTCCAGATACCACAAAGACTCATTGACAAATATCAAGGTGGTTGATCTGGGGATAAACAAGTTCTCATTAAATGAGGACTTGGTGTTTAATAAATTGAATGAGTTGGTCACTGGCAGTAATAATTTGGCAGGTACATTGAAGGAAGCCTTTGACCTAACTCATGCTAAGGTCACCAGTTCTATCTCAAGTCTACTTACCAATACTGTCAGAACTTCTGAAGTAGACTTGAAGGAAATTGAAAGGCAGGTCAAGGAACTTATTGAGAGACCTGGCCTAGATTTAACTGGCCTTGGTGAGCAGATGGTATCTTCAGTTGGTCAGAAGATGGAGGATATGTTGGGTGCTAGGGAAGAGCATTTGGTTGAAAGGGTGATGTCTGAGATCACCAAGCTGGCCACTCCTCAGGTTGATCTGGCCCCACTTACCAGTGAGATCAACCAGTTGAGGGGCAGCATTGAAGGTTTGAGCACCCAAGTATCTCTTCACACTGAAACATTGAATAAACTGGCCAATGAAGTGGAGGATTTGAAGAAGAGGGATGATGCTTTGAAGGAAAAGGTGGGTGCTGGTGTTGATGAAGAATCAAAGGTTTTCAATGAATTAAAAACTGGTCAAGACAAAGTTGTTGCAAATGTCTTGGCCCAGTCTAAAGAAACCAGCCACCTTTGGAGGTCCTTCCGAATGATGTGTGGGATTTTTAAAGAGTGCAAGGACATGCAGTCGTGGCAGCCTCTTGACCGGTTGCCATCACATCCTTCTGAATGGGAAGCTATTAGGGCAGGTCTCGATGCTGCCAAGGGGGAAAGAGGTACAGTCCTTGCACCACCAGTTCTACCAAGAAGGGAATTAAGCTTAGCTGCCAGTACTGATGCTGGTGAGCAAACTGGTGATGCTAGTGTAAGGGGGAATGTGTTGGATAAAGGAAAGGGCAAAGCAACTGAAGAAGCCCAGCCGGCCACTGAAATGGAAATGCTTGAGACTGGTAATGTTGATGTACTGCCTCCAGTTTCAGACAGTGATAGTAGAAGACTGGCCAGACTTGGTGATAGTGTTAAAGAACGAAAGAAAATGAAACAAAGGAACCAAGCTGAAGCCAGGGCACATCTCACACAACTGAACTTGCTAGATATGAGTGATGCCAATCTTCTAGGTATCACTAAGGAGGAGTATCTCAGTATTAAGAACAATCCTAGGATAGTTGACCAGTTAAATGAAATGCTAGATGTTGAACTGGAAAGACACTATCATGAGGATGAGGCTGAATTTGATGCCAGAAGCTTGAACATTTCTGTGGAGAGGGCTAAGGAGCTAAGGGCCAGTGGGATTCTGAAAAGAATTGCCAATGTAAAGAAGGTTGTGAAAGAAGTGATGAATCCACCAAGAAGGGTTCAACAACCTAGAAGACTACTGACCAAAGCTGCCAGGGATGCTGATCTTAGCACATTCATTGAACCAACTGGCGAGGTAACAAATGAAGACATTAAGTCCGCCGTACTGGCTGCTGGTGCTGGGAGTATTAAAATCACTAATGAAACTGAAGCAAGAAACTACTACTCCCAGATCATGTCAACCAGGAGACATGGTGGTACTATAACAAATGTCAACATCACAATTAAGCCAGGCACCAAGGTCTTTAGAGTTGAAGTAAAGTATGCTGGTGGGCCACTAGTGAGAACTGATGATCCTGGTGTGTTGCAGTTTGGGTTCAGTGAATGGGTCGAGATGGTGAAGGTGCTGGATGCGAAGGCACAAAAGAATAGGTTTGAGAAGGCATGGGTGAACTTCCTAAAGGGCAAGATTCAACATAAAGAGAATCTGGAGCAAAGGCTGAATATTGACCCTGAAGACACTCAACCTATTTCTCTTGTGACCAAAAGAAGAAGAACTGGCGAAGGGCCATCAGTTTAAGTTCTTTCTTCATTTTTATCTTCTTGTAATTTGTTGTACATTCTGTTGTAACTTGTGTAAATTTTGCTCCTTGTATAAAAGAAGTTACCAGTTTGTAACCACAAGGTAGATAAAAGATTAAAATCTAACAAACACAAAAAGAAAAACCTAAGGCATTTGTTGATCTATAAAAATGCCTTAGATACCTTAGATAGATTTAAATCAAACAAGTCTCTATAGTTCACACTTGTATAGATACAAAAACTAGAAAAGACTTGGACTATATTTCTAGACAAATAGGGGGAATTTGTTAGGACCAGTTCACCTGGAACTGGCCAGTCACCAGTTTCCACTGACCAGTTCACCAGTTGCATCTGGTGACCAGTAAACTGGTGACCAAGAAGATTTGTCGAGAAATATATTGAAGTCCAGTTGCATCGTACAGTTAACGCAACTGAAGACTTCCTCCAGTTGAGAACTGACCAAGTTGAAGAAACATTCCAGTTGAAGTCGAAGACAACAAATGGAAGAAAGAGAATGACAATGGCAGCGAAGCCCAGTTGACATTCTAGTCAGTTACAAACTGGAGACCTTCAGTGGAAAGCCCTTACAAAGCTTTACACTGATTACGAGGAATTGACTTGTATACTTTATGTACCTTTACCCGGATAATAAGCCTTATCTTATTATTTAAGTATTAAAAGGTACATAAAGGTGGTTGTGTAAAGTCACTGTAACATGCGACTTTACAACACTTTTTAAGGAATTAAATGCTATTCCTTAAATGCTTCCAACCACTTTTGTACGGCTAAAGTTAACATCCATATGTTAACTTTGCCTATAAATACAAGTCATTGCACAACCAAGAAACATAAGTTATTCAACAAGTTATTTCACACACAAACGAATAACTTCTTACTTTGCAAACCTGCAATATTCTTGGTGAACTTGTGCAATATTCTCTCAATCGCTAAAAGGAACATTTCACTACTTTAAGTGTTTCGATTGTAGAAGAGAAATTCCGAGTATAGATCAATTGTATTTCATAGGTTGTTAGGATATTTACATTCGTGTATTATCTTGGTTCCGCATCAACCTTGTAATTTGTTTAATATCAATAAATAAATTACACTTTGAAAACTACATATTGTCTCATCAAGATTGTTTACAAGTTATTGTATTATTGCATTGTTCTTTACTTATTGTCTTTTATATAAGTAATCTATCTAGAACTTGGTATATACTTATCTAACTGGTCGTCTCCAGTTTAGTAAGTATATTGCAAAGTAACTCCACCATCGACATAGAGGTGTCTTCAGTAGTACCATCTAACAAGTTGGGACTTACAACTTTGCCGAAAGTAGATGAATTATAGCCGTTCTTTTACAAAGACTAAATCATTGATTTTGGCAAAAGGTCTTTTGTCTTCATTGAAAATACTTTATTATACTTTATTATTATTATAATTTATTATTACATCATATCATACGGGTCTTGAGAATCTTGAAATATTTCTGTATCTGGCGATGATTTTCTTGAAGGAGATGGTGAATGCCGAATTTCATTAAGAATTTTTAACATTTCTTCTTGAGAACTGCAAGCTTGAATCCTTTGAATATACTCTTGATCTTCTTTGTGAACTTTGGAATCTAGAACTGGAGACTTGAGACTTTTTTCATATTGATTTGTTAATTCCTTATAATATTTGTTGACAACTTGAACATTTGCTTTTTCTATAGAGAACTTATTCCACCATTTGAATTTATATTGTCTATAAAGTAAAGGTGGAGAAAGTTCTGTAGTTTTTTCTCCTTCGAAAATATAAGTCCATGAAGAGATCCATGGGATTCTAAATGTACTCATAAATTGTAAAGTGTATTCAAAAATAGGGGTTCCATCTTGTTGAAAATAATCTGTAAACTTTGAGAATGCTTCGGATATATCTTTGGGAAAAGCTTCAGGTCGAATTCCATATATTTAAACCATTTGATAAACCATGTAGGATAAATATTTGAGAAATTGTCATCAAATTGAAAAAACCAAGAGTGATCATAATTTCTTAATAAAAAGGTTTTTTCCCAAGCTTCTTGATAATCATAATAATTATACTGAGGATAGGAAGGAAAATTTGAGAGAGTTTTTGAAATATAAGGTTTTGAATTCCAATCTTCTAGAGTAAGGACTCTTAAAATCTTAACTTGACTATAAGCTATTTTAGATGGATCTTCTTTATTAAAATTGTGTCGAATTATTGCAGATTCTGAATCAACGAGAATAGTTTGATAATATTCTCTGGTTTTATATTCTCCATTATAGAAATGACAACCTTTGGGGTATAGAAAATCTATTAAGGTGAAAAAACTTTTTTGTACCTTTTCAACTTCAATGGATTCTAAAATTTTTATAATCTTAGTATTGGGGTTTGTAAGATAAGGAATGGTGGATGGAGAAATGGATGATGAAGCAGATAAGGTTGGTTTTTGAACAATAGGTTTTGATTCTAAGGTTTGTATAATAGATGAAAATGGAGGTCTAGGTCTTGGGCCTGGGGTTAATGGAGCAAATCTATTTTGTATCATCGGAAGTGGTGGAAAATGAGGTGTATTAGAAGGAGATTTTGAGAATTGAGAATTTGATAATTGAGAACTTGAGAATTTGTTTTTTGCTAAAACAATTTTTTTTGAAGAATCTGAGCTCATATTCCTTGTAAAAATTCTCTTGATAAAAAATCTGGAAGAGAATTATTCTTTCCTTTTATAAATTCAATTTGAAAATCAAAGTTGCTTAATAATGCTTGCCATCTTGCAAAAATTTGTTTGGAAATTAAATTTTTAACATCTTTTTCTAAAATGTATTTTGCAGATAAACAATAAATTCTTAATAAAAATGGTTTCATATATAAATCATCTTCAAATTTCTTTATACATAAAACAATACTTAAAATTTCTTTTTTAACAGTAGAATAATTCTTTTGAGTATCATTCCATGCACCTGAATAATATCTAACTAATTCTTCTTTATTTTGAAGATTTTGTTTTAAGATTCCTCCAAATCCTAATTCACTAGCATCTGTTTCTACTATAACTTTAGCATTAGGATGAGGAATATGTAGACAAGTAAATATTTTATTTTACTTTTAATATGTCTTATTATATTTGTATGTTCTTGAGTCCATGGTTTTGGATTCTTTTTAAGTCTATCATATAAAGGTTTGCATATAATTCCTAAATCTTTGAAAAAATCATGAATATAATTTAAACATCCTAAAAATCTTTGTAATTGTTTTTTATCTTTAATTTCATCTGGAAATTTATTTGAGAATTCTAAACTTCTATCTATAGGTTTTATAGTTCCTTGAACAATATTATGGCCTAAAAATCTTATTTCTGTTTGAAATAAACTTATCTTAGTAAGTGATACAACTAATCCATTTTTATGAATAATATTATAAAAAGCATTTAAGTGTCTAAAATGTTGGTCTATAGAGTTTGAAAATATTAAAACATCATCAATATATACTATAGCATAATTTCCTAATGGTATGATAATATCATTCATAATATTTTGAAATTCCGATGGAGCATTTTTTTACGTGAATTTTTTTTTTTTTTTTTTTTTTTTTTTTTTTTTTTTTTTTTTTTTTTTTTTTTTTTTTTTTTTTTTTTTTTTTTTTTTTTTTTTTTTTTTTTTTTTTTTTTTTTTTTTTTTTTTTTTTTTTTTTTTTTTTTTTTTTTTTTTTTTTTTTTTTTTTTTTTTTTTTTTTTTTTTTTTTTTTTTTTTTTTTTTTTTTTTTTTTTTTTTTTTTTTTTTTTTTTTTTTTTTTTTTTTTTTTTTTTTTTTTTTTTTTTTTTTTTTTTTTTTTTTTTTTTTTTTTTTTTTTTTTTTTTTTTTTTTTTTTTTTTTTTTTTTTTTTTTTTTTTTTTTTTTTTTTTTTTTTTTTTTTTTTTTTTTTTTTTTTTTTTTTTTTTTTTTTTTTTTTTTTTTTTTTTTTTTTTTTTTTTTTTTTTTTTTTTTTTTTTTTTTTTTTTTTTTTTTTTTTTTTTTTTTTTTTTTTTTTTTTTTTTTTTTTTTTTTTTTTTTTTTTTTTTTTTTTTTTTTTTTTTTTTTTTTTTTTTTTTTTTTTTTTTTTTTTTTTTTTTTTTTTTTTTTTTTTTTTTTTTTTTTTTTTTTTTTTTTTTTTTTTTTTTTTTTTTTTTTTTTTTTTTTTTTTTTTTTTTTTTTTTTTTTTTTTTTTTTTTTTTTTTTTTTTTTTTTTTTTTTTTTTTTTTTTTTTTTTTTTTTTTTTTTTTTTTTTTTTTTTTTTTTTTTTTTTTTTTTTTTTTTTTTTTTTTTTTTTTTTTTTTTTTTTTTTTTTTTTTTTTTTTTTTTTTTTTTTTTTTTTTTTTTTTTTTTTTTTTTTTTTTTTTTTTTTTTTTTTTTTTTTTTTTTTTTTTTTTTTTTTTTTTTTTTTTTTTTTTTTTTTTTTTTTTTTTTTTTTTTTTTTTTTTTTTTTTTTTTTTTTTTTTTTTTTTTTTTTTTTTTTTTTTTTTTTTTTTTTTTTTTTTTTTTTTTTTTTTTTTTTTTTTTTTTTTTTTTTTTTTTTTTTTTTTTTTTTTTTTTTTTTTTTTTTTTTTTTTTTTTTTTTTTTTTTTTTTTTTTTTTTTTTTTTTTTTTTTTTTTTTTTTTTTTTTTTTTTTTTTTTTTTTTTTTTTTTTTTTTTTTTTTTTTTTTTTTTTTTTTTTTTTTTTTTTTTTTTTTTTTTTTTTTTTTTTTTTTTTTTTTTTTTTTTTTTTTTTTTTTTTTTTTTTTTTTTTTTTTTTTTTTTTTTTTTTTTTTTTTTTTTTTTTTTTTTTTTTTTTTTTTTTTTTTTTTTTTTTTTTTTTTTTTTTTTTTTTTTTTTTTTTTTTTTTTTTTTTTTTTTTTTTTTTTTTTTTTTTTTTTTTTTTTTTTTTTTTTTTTTTTTTTTTTTTTTTTTTTTTTTTTTTTTTTTTTTTTTTTTTTTTTTTTTTTTTTTTTTTTTTTTTTTTTTTTTTTTTTTTTTTTTTTTTTTTTTTTTTTTTTTTTTTTTTTTTTTTTTTTTTTTTTTTTTTTTTTTTTTTTTTTTTTTTTTTTTTTTTTTTTTTTTTTTTTTTTTTTTTTTTTTTTTTTTTTTTTTTTTTTTTTTTTTTTTTTTTTTTTTTTTTTTTTTTTTTTTTTTTTTTTTTTTTTTTTTTTTTTTTTTTTTTTTTTTTTTTTTTTTTTTTTTTTTTTTTTTTTTTTTTTTTTTTTTTTTTTTTTTTTTTTTTTTTTTTTTTTTTTTTTTTTTTTTTTTTTTTTTTTTTTTTTTTTTTTTTTTTTTTTTTTTTTTTTTTTTTTTTTTTTTTTTTTTTTTTTTATTTTCTTCTTCATTACTTGATTCATTTTTTATACCTTTTTGTTTATCTAGTTCTTTTATTTTAGTTTTTATTTCTCTAATTTCTTCTTTAATAACTTTTACTTCTGTTTGTAATTCTGTTATAGTAACAGGAGTTTTTATTATTTGATTATTTTGGAATTTTTGACAAATATCTTTGCTTTAGTTTTAGTGTGTGTTAATGGCGGTTACTAGAGAGAGAAAGTAGAGAGAGAGAGAAGAGAGATGTCAGGGAAGGTTTGGTTTGTATTATATGGTGAAAGGTTACAATAATACAAGGGTTAGTTATAAATGACTTATGGGAGGGGTATTTATACTAATCACTAACTTAACACTAATACCCCTTCCAATACTAGAATTTACAATTAAACACCATATTTATATTTCTAACATGTTTCTTCTTCTTTATTGGTAGATAAATTATATTTTTCTTTTAATTGTTTTAAATATACTTCTTTTATATCTTTATCACTAATTCCTTCTATTAAATCTAATAATTCTTTATTATCTTTGGTTATAGTATTTATTTCTCCATTAATTTCACAAATACAAGGACCAATGCATTCACATGCCTCATCTTCTGAACTAGAACTTGAACTATTGTTTAAACAATTTAAATCATTATCTTCATAATCAGTAATACTTTCATCACTTGTACTGTCATCAATAAGTATTTTATTAATTTGTTCTTTTAATTCTTTTGAAATATTTAACTCATTAATTTTCTTCTTAGTATCGCAATTTCTTGAATAATGGCCTTGTCTTCCACATTTATAACAAATTATAACATCTTGTTTGCCTTGTTTTTTATTTTGAATATTTCTTTTATATTTTTTTATCGTATTTTTGTTCATATTTCTGTTGATTATATTTACTTCTTAATGTATGGTTTTTTATTATAGTTTTTCTTAATAAATTGTTTATAAGTTTTCTTTCTTGATTTTGTAGGAATTTTTATTGGTTCAAACCATATTGTTGACAAAAATTTCCTAATTCACTTCGACCTTGGATACCATCCTTTTTCATTTTTTCTTTTAATTTCATATCATTACATATAGTTAATCCTTCTTGATTTATGTAATTTATTATTTGACCATAAGATAATTCTTTATATGGAATAGTATTATTAAAATCCTTTTTAATATTTTCTCTTATTCTTTCTTTTAACCATTTTATTCTTTGATCACAATATTTTTTAAAGAATACTTTGTGATTTCTTCTTACTTGTACCTTAGAATCAGACATTTAATTCTTCATAATTCTCCATATCAGATTTAGTTGGATTATAAGTATTAGTTTCACTTAAATTTTCTTCATATAGAGGTCTGGGGATATTATTAGAAAATCAATTCCTTTTATTTTCATAGATTGACATCTTCTTAATAAACTATCTTCTATGGTACTTCTAGAAGTGCTATTTCCTATAGAATGTCTAGGTAATTCTTGATTATTAAAAGAAATATCTATTGAACCATCTGAATGTTCTATAATAGTAGACGTTTGATTTTCTATTTCAATTGGTTTTGGTGGATTAATATCTTGAAGATTCCATGTTAATGATTGAGTTATTTCATTCCATCTTAATCTCTTAGGTGTTTTTACTTTTGTATATTATTTATTATTTTTATATCATCATGTGGAGGGTGTATACTTATAATTTCTTCATCTGAACCTATTATAGTATATTTTTTGGTGATAGTAGAACTAGTCGAAATTATTGATTCTTTGAAAAATGGGTTTTTAATCTTATTTTCTGTACAATATATAGAAAACCATGAGAAAAATGGCATATTTTCATTATTTTGTAACATATATAAATGCCAATCAATTTTATGTAAAAATCTTTCGTTTTCATTGAAAGTCATATAATACCATATTAAATTTTTATTATTATATTCATTGAACATTTCTTCTTCTAAAAATTTTATCATTTCTTTATCCATTTTTAACAAGTAGTTGCAGTAATTTGTTGAGAAAGTTTTTTCTTATATTTTAGTTCTTCTTTTAATCTAAACTTTAAAAAGTTAAGATGTTGATTATTTTCTAACCAATAAAAACATCTTTCCTCTACTTTTATTCTTTCTTTTAACCATTTTATTCTTTGATCACAATATTTTTTAAAGAATACTTTGTGATTTCTTCTTACTTGTACCTTAGAATCAGACATTTAATTCTTCATAATTCTCCATATCAGATTTAGTTGGATTATAAGTATTAGTTTCACTTAAATTTTCTTCATATAGAGGTCTGGGGATATTATTAGAAAATCAATTCCTTTTATTTTCATAGATTGACATCTTCTTAATAAACTATCTTCTATGGTACTTCTAGAAGTGCTATTTCCTATAGAATGTCTAGGTAATTCTTGATTATTAAAAGAAATATCTATTGAACCATCTGAATGTTCTATAATAGTAGACGTTTGATTTTCTATTTCAATTGGTTTTGGTGGATTAATATCTTGAAGATTCCATGTTAAAGATTGAGTTATTTCATTCCATCTTAATCTCTTAGGTGTTTTTACTTTTGTATGCATAGGATTGGCTTCAAATATTATAGTTTCATCTCTTGGGGATACTATTTTTGTCTTAGGCTCTATGGTTGTAGTCATAGTCTTATAATATATTCTATATATTACTACAACAGCATTTGTTCTTTCTTTAAATAAATTTTTATCATTTCTTTATCCATTTTTAACAAGTAGTTGCAGTAATTTGTTGAGAAAGTTTTTTCTTATATTTTAGTTCTTCTTTTAATCTAAACTTTAAAAAGTTAAGATGTTGATTATTTTCTAACCAATAAAAACATCTTTCCTCTACTTTTATTCTTTCTTTTAACCATTTTATTCTTTGATCACAATATTTTTTAAAGAATACTTTGTGATTTCTTCTTACTTGTACCTTAGAATCAGACATTTAATTCTTCATAATTCTCCATATCAGATTTAGTTGGATTATAAGTATTAGTTTCACTTAAATTTTCTTCATATAGAGGTCTGGGGATATTATTAGAAAATCAATTCCTTTTATTTTCATAGATTGACATCTTCTTAATAAACTATCTTCTATGGTACTTCTAGAAGTGCTATTTCCTATAGAATGTCTAGGTAATTCTTGATTATTAAAAGAAATATCTATTGAACCATCTGAATGTTCTATAATAGTAGACGTTTGATTTTCTATTTCAATTGGTTTTGGTGGATTAATATCTTGAAGATTCCATGTTAAAGATTGAGTTATTTCATTCCATCTTAATCTCTTAGGTGTTTTTACTTTTGTATGCATAGGATTGGCTTCAAATATTATAGTTTCATCTATTGGGGATACTATTTTTGTCTTAGGCTCTATGGTTGTAGTCATAGTCTTATAATATATTCTATATATTACTACAACATCATTTGTTCTTTCTTTAAATTCTAAATTTTTAGCTTCTACTGATAATAATTGCATGTTTTGATACTCTTTATTTATAGGTATAGTTTGTTCATGAGTTTTAATAGAATAGTCTTGTAAAAAATCAAAAGTACCAATTTTGTAAATAGTATTTACATTTTGTTTTGGAATACTCCAATCTAATAAATTATTTTCAATTTGAGAAATGTTTAATTCAACTGAATTCATATGTAAAGAGTTCATGTCTATATCTTGTTCCTGCTCTATAGCATTTGAACTATGATTCCTTCTATTTAAGATTCTAGATAATTGATTCATAATGAAAAGATTTTAATACTTAAGAGTTTGATGAAAAGATCTAGTTTAATTTTAAAGTAATAGGTTTATATTCCGGGAACACCCCCATACCGTCGTGGTCCGGCCACCCTTTTTAAAATAAATAATGGGCTTTACGCTAATCCAACCGTCGGTCGACAGGGCTTACCAACGCAATACTTACCCCTACCTTAAAATTAAACTTTATTTTTTCATTAAATTCTTGTATTAAATAAATTTTCATACTGATTCAATTATAAAGATCCTTAATTAGATAGAAAACATGGCTCTGATACCATCAGTATGAAAATTTATTTAATACAAGAATTTAATGAAAAAATAAAGTTTAATTTTAAGGTAGGGGTAAGTATATATATATTAGTATTGGAGTAAAAAAGGTAAAAGAAAGAAGTAAAAAGTAAAAAAAAAAATTGGTGGGAGAAACATGGATGCCACATGTCCAAAGTCCCCCCACCCAAAATATGCCTCACTCCCCCATTTTCCTAACAAAACTTTGTTGCTTACATGGCGCCACATGGCGGATATCCCCACCCTCAAAATATGCCTCACTCCTTTTAGCCTAAGTGATATAAGTTCAGCATTGTGTCCCTGTATATAGCCTGTAAGCTATATGTGGTGACATGAATAATTGCAAGAACACTACACAAACTGACCCACATTCTGAAAAACAAGATCTTGTGTTTCTTTCTGGAGAAATAAAGATAACCCTTTTGGACGTTTCTTTAATCCTAGGACTACGTGTTATTGGTGAACCTGTGGTCCTGTTGGAAGATTTGCCGTTATCAAACTTAGAGAAAGACTTTGGTGCATCTCTCTTGAAGAGGACAATCAGTCTCAATACTTTGAAGCAAAAACTTGATTCTCTTGGCAAGAGCCATCGGAAATAATACAAAAGTTTCCTCATATTGTTCCTTTTTACAAAAGTTTGTTCCTTTAAGAGTATTGACCAAATAGAAAGTATCTTAGTAACGCACTTTTATATCATGTGTACAATATTAATCAAATATGAGAAGACGTACATATATCCCCAACGGGAATTGCAAAGGATCAATCAAATAAATGTGTAATTAGAAACCTGAAGAGACACAATTAACACGTACTCCTATATATATAACGTATTTTCATATTGATAGATTTTATTGGCATAGTACTTTTTAACAGCAGCAGGTATATCTCTATCTATATTTTTAGGGCTGTGTCATTTATACCCCAAATTCTTCTCCAATAAACCAAAACTCATTTTCTTCTCCAACCCATAAAACCCTATAGTTAAAAACCCAAAAAAGCAAAATTATACATCCAGGTTTGTTTCTTTCTTCTCCAACCCAAAAACCCTTATATTTTAGAGTTTATAAGACTTTACGGAGTGGGGCGGATTCCCCCTCCATTTCGCCCAAATCTCGCCCACTACACCAATCCCCCCATCCGATTGCGCCCAAATCACCTTCCAGGCGGAAAAAATATTTCGCCCAAAAAACTCATGTGACCGTGCCTTGTTTTCCGTGTGTGGCCCTCCAACGGTTAGTTTTCAACTTTTTTTTTCTTCTTTCTATATATACATAAACCCACATCCTTTTTTTACATACAACCAACACAAAACCAAAACAAAACCAACATACATCCCAAAATTATATAAAACATACACTACATTATTTAACAATTATGGAAGATATCGATGAGTTTTCATCTTTTAGTTCCTTATCAAGTGGTGGTTCGACCGATCTAGATGAGGCTATTGAGAGTACGATCGTTTTGACGATAAACACGATGTTAGAAGCCGCAAGGGAAGAAGAAGAGGAGGAGGGGGGCGCACCAATACCACGTGTTCCCGGTTTTAGGCGAAGGGCGGTCCTAGACCGTAGACGGCATGAGGCAAATGAATGGTTGATGCGTTTACTTTGTTGACAACCCGGTATATCCACCGAGGGAGTTTAGGAGGTGCTATCGTATGAGTAAACGTTTATTTTTGCAAATAACAAGAGATTTGGAAGAGAAGTATACGTATTTCCAACAAAGATATGATTGTCGTGGGAAGTTAGGTTTCACCGGGATACAAAAGTGTACTGCGGCGCTTCGCCAACTAGCATACGGCAGTACCGTCGACTCATTTGATGAAAATTTCGAGATGTCGGAAAGGGTTTTACGAGAGTCACTAGCCAACTTTTGTGAAGGTATCAATCTAAAACTTTAGTTACGTAGTTTTACATTTTATTATAATTTAGATTTATAATTTAGTTTACGTAGTTTTACATTTTATTATAATTTAGATATTATAATTTAGTTACGTAGTTTTACATTTTATTATAATTTAGTTACGTAGTTTTACATTTTATTATAATTTAGATATTATAATTTAGTTACGTAGTTTTACATTTTATTATAATTTAGTTATTATAATTTAGTTTAGTTTTACATTTTATTATAATTTAGTTATTATAATTTAGTTACGTAGTTTTACATTTTTATAGGTGTTAGGAGTATATATGGGCCGACTTTTCTACGTAGACCTACTTCTGGCGATATACAGCGGCTTTATGATGTGCATGAGCAGCTACATGGTTTCCCGGGCATGATAGGTAGTATTGATTGCATGCATTGGGTGTGGGAGATGTGTCCTACCGCATGGCGCGGTACGCATACACGAGGGGATATTGGGCGGCCGTCCATGATACTTCAGGCTGTCGCATCGACTGATTTGTGGATTTGGAATGCTTATTTTGGGCAGCAAGGTTCAAACAATGACATCAACGTATTTGAGTCGTCGCCCATACTTGAAGAAATTATATCCGGTTTGGCCCCTAATGGTTAGACTTACAAAATTTGACATTATAATTAGTATAAACTTCAACATTACACTTATTATATAGTAACTAACGTATTAAAGTTATAAATTGCAGCTCCTTTTTATGCAAACGACAATTATTATAAAGCCGGATATTATTTGAGTGATGGCATCTATCCAGAGTATGCTACCTTCGTGAAGTCATTTACCGACCCAATTGATGACAAAAGAAAATACTTCAAGAAAAAACAAGAGTCGGCGCGAAAGGATATTGAGCGAGCTTTCGGCGTGTTGAAGAAGCGTTGGAAAGTTATTAGCTTTCCATCACGGTTTTGGAGCAAGGAGAGGATGCATGACGTGTTATATACATGTATTATTTTACATAACATGATTTTGCAGGATGAAGACAAAGCTTACTGTCAAGACTTCTACGAGCATGACCCGACTTTGGACGAGGATTACTGGAGGCACGACCTCTAGCAGCCTGAATTTGATTACCTCTATTCTGATTGGGTCCAGTAATCTGTAGCTGGTTAGGATGAACCGCCACTTGAACCTGTTGCCCAACCCATTGAGGACATGTGTTTCGGTAGTGCTCAGTAGAACCACATTCATAACATGCCCCACGAACTCCAGTTGGTCCCCTTTGATTCAATGGTACAACATTCAATGGTGCCCTATTCAATGGTGCCAACTGAGTCCTTGGTTCCCTACAGTAGTTTGCCAAATACCCAGTCTTATTGCAGTTGTAGCATGTTAAGCAATTCTGATTTGTTGCATGATGAAGATTGCACTTGGTACACTTAGGGTGAGGACCCACATATTCCTTCTTGCCAGCATCAGTCACTGCAAATACCTTGCCTCTGTCCTGTCTCTTCCCATCAGATCGCCAAACTTTCTTACTACTACTCGCCCCACTGCTTTCCTTCCTTTTTGTTCCAACAGCAGTAATAGTTCTACACTGAACCAACTCCTCTGTCATAGCCTCAGACCTTAATATAGCCTCCTCCAGGGTAAGTGGGTGAACAGCAGCCATAGTCGACCTAACCTGAGGAATTAACCCACGAAGATACTTTTCTATACCCTTGTTCTCAGGTTCAACCAAATATGGAACGAGCCTTGACAGTTCATTAAAACGGGTAGTATATCTAGCATGATCAGCACCAACCATCTTATGTTCCAAAAACTCTCGTTCTAGCCTCACCAGTTCGGTTGCTGTACAGACCTTCCTCATCATCAACTCTCTGAAGTTGTACCAAGACATCGCCTCTGCCGCTAATCTGCCTCTGACTTGGCACTGAGTGTTCCACCAAGACAAAGCATCTTTAGTGAATGAGCCTGCCACATACTTAACCCTTTGCTCAGGGGTACATTCGCTAATACCAATCACAACTTCCATCATTTTCTAACCATTGGATAAACTTGACTGCTCCACCTCTACCATCATACTCTTGCACACCACAGTCTTTGAAGTTCTTGTAAGTACAGGTCCTGACGCCGCTTCTAAGTCCCCTCGGTACATTTCCAACACGAATTCCTTGATCAACGTCTTCATAATATTCACCACCCTGATCATCCTCATGCTGAGCATCTTCATTCTCTGCATTTTGTGCATTTTGGGCATTTTGGGCATTTTGTGCAAGTATAGTATTAACCACTTGAGTAATCATGGCAATCATGGCTGGGTCTGCTTGCATTCCAACTGGCTCGTTAGTGGTTTCATTTTCAGTTCCACTGCGACCGCGTCCACGACCACTACCTCGGCCGCCACCGCGGCCTACCTCACGACCAACGCCACGGCCAGCACCTCGACCTACACCTTGTCCAACGCTACGACCAGTACCTCGACTCACACCTTGTCCTACGCCAGGCCCAGTGCCACGACCAGTACCACGACCAGTTCCACGGCCAGCACCTTGACCTCCTGCATGTCCAATACCACGACCAGCACCTTGACCTTCACCACTGCCTCTCCCATTGCTAGCACCAGCGCCAGATCTTGTCCTTGCCATTGTCCTATATCCACGTAACGTTAATCGGATAAAAATACGCTCGACGATGTTAATGTCACACGTTGCACTCAGTAAGCTCTCTCGACTTATGATCTAAGGGATGCTATCTAGAACTTTAACTAGTCATGCAGTCCACGTCAATGCAATACATATATATATACTAATAATATATAACCCTAAATCGCAGTTAAAATGTGGTCCGAATCTAACACCTACATCCGATGCACTAGTGGTGTATGTATACAGGTGATACCAGCGGCTTTCCCTCCACACCCCTAGTACATCTAATGCAAGGTCGGATCACGGTACTGGTATGCTCTCTTGGTATTGGCAGGGTATGTATACAGGGTGTACCAGCGGCTAACCCTCTACCCAACCAACACCCATTAAGCAGCCCAGGGTTGCTACCACACTATAACTCCCAGTGCAATCCATGAGGTCAAAAACTGTCGTAAAACAGGAGATAATCGCAGAACATTGATCAGGCATTTCCTTGCTATCGTCCTGCAATACTAGTTAGTGCCATCACTTCATCTTTGCCCTAATACACATAAATAATCACAATAGCACCAAAAACACACAGTCACCAAATGACAGCCACAGTCAAAATAAGCACAGGGATAATGAATCTCAAAAGAACATGAACTCAAAGTATAAGTGACGTTAGCACGTCTAGAATGCATCTATGCTTCCTATCGTAAATGCTATACGGGGTTCTTAGGTTATAGTCTAGGCTTTTCCACCTAATTCTCTACAACCACGTCTCTGATACCATTCTGTAACACCCCACCGTTGGCGGAAACATGAGGTGTCATGAAAAGTACAGCACGACATGGAATTACATAGATACTACTAAATGAAATAGAATATAATGATATATTCTCAAAACATAAGTCTTAATACAAGAGTTCCAAGTCACACAATGCTAGGAGAGCTTATTACTAGTACGTTCATAACAGAAAATAAACCAAGGCATGCAGCCTTAAAGTCCGATATAAGTAAAGGAGCACTAATCTTCAAAGTCCATCCTAGAATTTAAGTCTTTATCCCTAATTTGCCTGAGTACCTGAAAAGTATACTAAAACGTGTCAACACAAAGGTTGGTGAGTTCGTAGGTTTTATATCAAAAAGTCTAGTCAAAGTAATAAGTCTTTTGTCGGTTCTTTTAAGTCTAAACAAGTGATAGTTCAATATATAACGAGCAGAGTTACGCCATAATAAGTCAAAAGTCTCAAGTCTCAACGTCTCAATGTCTCAAAGTCCGGCCTTACGGTACCTGCCTTAGTCCAAAGTCTCAAAGTCTCAAGTCTCCAATACTCACTGTTAGGACCAGTTCACCTGGAACTGGCCAGTCACCAGTTCACACTGACCAGTCACCAGTTGCATCTGGTGACCCAGTAAGCTGGTGACCAAAGATGATTTGTCGAGAAATATATTGAAGTCCAGTTGCAACGTACAGTTAACGCAACTGAAGACTTCCTCCAGTTGAGAACTGACCAAGTTGAAGAAGCATTCCAGTTGAAGTCGAAGACAACAAATGGAAGATAGAGAATGGCAATGGCAGCGAAGCCCAGTTGGCATTCTAGTCAGTTACAAACTGGAGACCATCAGTGGAAAGCCCTTACAAAGCTTTACACTGATTACGAGGAATTGACTTGTATGCTTATGTACCTTTACCCGGATAATAAGCCTTATCTTATTATTTAAGTATTAAAAGGTACATAAAGGTGGTTATGTAAAGTCACTTTAACATGCGACTTTACAATGCTTTTTAAGGAATTAAATGCTATTCCTTAAATGCTCCCAACCACATTTTGTACGGCTAAAGTTAACATCCCAATGTTAACTTTGCCTATAAATACAAGTCATTGCACAACCAAGAATTTAAGTATTCGAACTCACAAGTTAAATACTTCACACTTTGCAAACCTGCAATATTCTTGGTGAACTTGTGCAATCTTCTCTCAATCGCTAAAAGGAACATTTCACAACTTTAAGTGTTTCGATTGTCTTGAGAAATTCCGAGTATAGATCAATTGTATTTCATAGGTTGTTAGGATATTTACATTCGTGTATTATCTTGGTTCCGCATCAACCTTGTAATTTGTTTAATATCAATAAATAAATTACACATTGAAAAATACATATTATCTCATCAAGTTATCTTACAAGTTATTTGTATTATTGCATTGTTCTTTACTTATTGTCTTTTATATAAGTAATCTATCTAGAACTTGGTATATACACACTGCAACTGGTCGTCTCCAGTTCAGTGCATATATTGCAAAGTAACTCCACCATCGACATAGAGGTGTCTTCAGTAGTACCATCTAACGAGTTGGGACTTACACTCACAAAAACACGTCAACTAAGCACGTCATGAAGCACAACAACAAACACATAATCACATACATACAACAAGACATGAGCATATCATATGGCACAAATAACTCTATACGCATAGGCTCAATATTGAACATATCAGAAATCGACAAAAGTGTTTAAAAGAAACAAGTATACTTTTCACCCCAAAACTGATTAAAAGAGGGGCTACGGAACTCACCTTAATTGGAGTGAATCGTGGGATGAAGAAAGAAGAAAGTAAGTAGACTATGTTGTGCTTCGTGGAACCTTTTCAAAGAAAGTAATACTTGATTTAGTTAATATGTTCTTGTTAGAAGATAGATGAAAGGAAGTTCGTTTTTGTAATCTTCATTACCCAAATTAGATTGTTATCATGACATTTGTTTAATTTATATATATATATATATAAATAACTTCTACACATGAGATTAGGTATGTACACTGGTTCCTATCAAACAAGGATGTAGTGTTGTAAATCCATACATGTACACCGGTTCCTATCAATCAAGGATGTTGGTGCAACGCAGTAGGTATATGGGATCATGTGTATAAGTAAATATATATATGTACATGGTTTTCATTATATATATCATTTATATTGTCATGTAATAAAAGTATTCAAGTTTTATAAAATTTGGTATACATCTTTAAATTGAATAATCCAAACCAAGCCATAATCTACAACTTGACACCATTAAAATACTTATAAATTATGATTAAGAGATCAAGAATTATTACCTTATATGTGCACTTAATCAAAAGGATATTTAAAGGAATGATCAAAGATGACTTAAAGCTAAGAACTACTGGAATTCCAGCCCTCTGTTCTAGACTTGTAATTTGACTTCTGGACCTTTTTGGACAAATTCAACGGTTGAAAACGTTGGTCTATATGTTAGGAAGCTACTGTCAAAGAACCATGATGATCCGACGGTTTAATCTCCGGGGATCGGAGGTTTTCTGGGCTGCTGTAATGAAAAACGGGTTTTGAGTTGTTTTGGATATTTTCTTTCTCAAAGTCACTTATGACTTATTAATGATTATGAACTTGAATTTGTATGTGTTTTGTGCAGAGGAAGTGAGAAAGATAGTACTATTATATAGGAAAAATAGAATGAAGGATATGCATTATATGCATGCATGTATTATTTAGTTTTTCATTAGTTAATTGCTAGGTAGGCTCCATGTTTGTTTTCTAATCAATTTAGGTGTTTGGAAGCTTATACTTTTCAGCAATTAAAGGCTTTTTGAAAGTTAATTACATATTGATTGAATGAATAATTAAAAGATAGATTGAATTAGATACTAAAAGACAATTTGTGAGTTGTTTAGTTCAATTAGTGTGTTAGGTACTTGTCTCCCACTAAAATTCGTGGTTTAGCTGGCCACTATGAGTAGGATTGATGATTAAATTCATATTTATAGTTGTAGATATTTCTCTCCTCTTTCCGTAGACAGCTTACTCGTCAAAAACGGATATCGGACGAAGAAGTTATAGTCAAAACATTACAGCAACGTTAATTTATCATTTTTAGCACATTTAAAGTTATATTTAGTTTTGGACATATTGAATGATATATATATATATATATATATAGATATATATATAGATATATATAGAATATATATATATAGATATATATATATAGAGAGAGAGAGAGAGAGAGAGAGAGAGAGAGAGAGAGAGAGAGAGAGAGAGAGAGAGAGAGAGAGAGAGAGAGAGAGAGAGAGAGAGAGAGAGAGAGGTAGTTATCCAGCTAAGGGATTAGGTTCATGATCAATAAACAACAAGAGATATCACGCGTATTTCTCTTTTACATAAAATTATGTCGGCTTTTGTCTCATTAATACCATTATTAGCTGGCTGCTGACACTCGGGTATAATATAAATATTTAATATCGTATATTATACTAAGGCATAGAAATACGTTTTCCCAAATAATTTTTACATTCGTATTTAGTTTATTTAACATATCCTAATAATACAAGTTTCATATCAGATATGGACAACAATAATGGCCTCACAACATGGGCCTAATCACATCGAATCATTTACAATATCTGAATCCATCTAAATATTGTAATTAGTCCAACTCATATATATATGCACAAAAATAGTCGAAGTTTTCATATATTCATAAAAGTTTGCCATCATCATATATAACAAGTAACGGATCAAAATGGCAAATGTTACAGGATAGATAACTCAAATGCGGTTAGAAGCAGAGAAACACATAACATGTTATTGGCTGATTTGGTGGATCATGTATGGGAGAACCGCACGAGGGCGAATGAGGAAGAATACGTGCCGCCTACCGTTGAGTCCTACTTTAGCGATGACGACTAGTTTGTATTTTATTTTGTTGTATGGTGTGTATTTGAACTTTATTAATCATGTATTTGAACTTTATTAATCATGTATTTGAACTTTAATAATTATGTAATAGTTAATTACTTTGTATTTTATTTATAGTAAGATGGATATTTTTTTATTAAAAAAATGGAGGTGAAGAGAAAAATAAAATAAAAAAATAATGATTGGAATGTGACAAGTGTCACAAGTCTCCCACATGACGCAAGTCCCCTCCTCATGGAGTTGCCCACTCCTTATAGCCTAAGTAATCAAGATCTAAATTCAGGTTTGTTTTATTTCTATCAAAACCAACTTCCAATGGCCATGGGCCTGTTTATGGTTCGCTAATGGGTTACGCTTGACACTTCAATGTTAATTGTGAGAAGAAAATTATTGTTCCTTTTCACCACCGTTTGTTCCTTTATTGTATATATTATTCCTTTTAATGTGACATAGTTCTTTTTTTGAATCAAGTGTTCCTTTCCATAAAATATTATTCCTTTTAGAGTAAATTACAATTTTCGTCCCTGTGGTTTGTACCAAATTTCACGCTTCATCCCTAGGTTCACGAAATTACGTTTTTCATCCCTAAGTTTAGAACTCCATCAACGCTTTTGGTCCAGACTACTAATGAATGTTAAAAATTGATCACATGACTTGCACGCTGAGGGTATGATGGTCATTTCTTTTTCGTAGGACCAGAAGTATGATTAATTTTAAACTTTTTTAAAATCATATATACAATAAATAACTAAAAAAAACCCATCCCATTATTCTTTTTCTTTTCCAGTAACAACAAATTTATTCAACAATAGCATCAAATCTCAAACAACTCTTTAATCCCTCAAACATAATTATCAGATCATCAAGCAATAACAAATATATACACATAAAACATCCGCTAAATACATATATCACTTCTGCCAACTATGAAGTATATAGATACACATACATAACACACATAAATACTAATATATATAATATCATTATAAAGAAAAAAAATGTAAGCTTTTCAACCATACACATATCTTTGTAGGAACCAGATCCTCTCAACTTTCTTTGGTTATTGTGTACCATATGTGTATCATGTATTATGGGTTGATAAAAAAATTATACGGAGTATCTAACAATTATCACTTTAACCAATCTATACATATCCATCCATCTATATATATCACAACCTGCTGCTACTTAATAATATATATCATCCTCGTGTATGTATATGTATCTGACATGTATCATCCTCGTGTGTATGTATCTGTATCAGCCTCATCACCGCTACGAATCTCCGGCCACCTCCACCCTGCGAATCCCCGACCACATCTTTAGGTTGCGTACGTGACATGGATGGATAAGAGATTAAAAAACGAAAAAGACGAGACATTGTTTTGAAAGATCCGACGGCTGGATGGCCGGAAAAGAGGCCGGCGACCCAAGGGAGGTTCTTCCTCTCTCTTCCAACAACTTATTTATTTTACTTCTTTCAAATATATGATTAAAGGAAAGGATGGCTTGGATCTTGAAAGATCTGTTAGATCTTTATTTATTTTAAGTTTTAATTTGTATTTTTAGGATAAAGGTAGTATTTTTTTTAAATGTTTTGTAATATGTTTTGTAGTGATTATGGTTGAAAGTGTATCAAGATCTGATGCAAGGTAGTTCTGTGATGAAGATAATGATGATGATGGATGAAGAAATATATGATGATGATGATGGATAAAAAAGATTTGATCTAAGGTTCTGTGTAAAATAGATAAGAGAGACAATGGATAAGTAAAAAGACTTATTTGCCCTCATGTGCAGGGCACATGTCTGACTTAACGGGGTTTTTTAACGTCATTTAGTCATGTGGACAAAAAATGTGGACGTGGTTTCAAAGCTGAAGATGAAAAACGTAATTTCGTTAACCTAGGGATGAAACGTGAAATTTAGTACAAACCACAGGGACGAAAATTGTAATTTATTCTTCCTTTTAATGTCTGACCGTTCCTTTTTAGGATGGAGATCTTCTAAAGTTGTTTTCAACTTTATAGGTAAAGTTGAGTACATCTTGACCTTTGGATTAAAATCAAAGGCCAAGATTCAAAAATGATTTTTGAATCTTGACCTTTGATTTTAATCCAAAGGTCAAGATACCAACTTTACCAATAAAGTTGGGTTTTAACTTTAGAGGATCTCAATCCGTCCTTTTTAAAAGAGATAGTTCCTTTTAAATATAGACTGTTCCTTTTTACTACAGTTTGTTAGATTTTGTAAAAAGTAACAACTTATCTTAAAAAATAATTAGTACTGAAAAAACCACATATAATACGTATATATATGGTCTAACTTTGTAGAAAAATTAGTATTATATAGGAAATTATCCATAACTTCGATCACCTGGACAACATTTAACAACTCTCTTCTTCCTCGGCATGCTTAATTCTTTTAATTCGTCTAATATAATTAAAGACAGAAAATTGGAGATCGATGATATCTAGTGATGGCTGATCGATAAAGAGAGGATATATATATATAGGAGTACGTGTTAATTGTGTCTCTTCAGGTTTCTAATTAAGCATTTATTCGATCGATCCATTTAGGGAGGTGTTTGGCATGGCTTATTTCCTTTTTACAAAAGCATGTTCCTTTTTTTCAGAAACAGCCTCATCAGTAGGGGTCATTTCTGACACGTTGTTGTTGTTCTCAAACACATCCACGACATCAGCCAGTTTTTCTTCAATTGAGAACCAACAAATTAAAAATGTTGAATTAGTTAAGTAAATATAAAAAATACGTATATATATGGTCTAACTTTGTATATGTACTCACCCATGATATTACTCGTAGTAAATTTACTCCGTCATTTCTGAATCACACTCCGTCAAAAACACATAATAAATCTCAGGAATAAAATTATAACTTAATATTTCTCTCATTAATAAGATTACAAACTTGACCACCAAGATTTCTATATAAGTTAATCTCTCTCTATATATATATATGTTAATAGCTGTCCTCAGACTCCTATTCTCTGCCTCCAAGTCTTCCATCCTGCGAAGTGCAGTCTCCAGTCGTCCAGACATCAAAAACATCTCCTCCCCCAAACACAAAACTCATACGAGAGTCCCCCATAACCTACTCCCTCCACGTGAGCCATCTGAGAGGTCAAAGTGGGAAATGTATAGTATGATGGCTCAAGAGGAGGCGTGTGCAGGCGATGCCGCTGGGCCGCCGGCTCAGAGATAGAAGGTGGTGGATGAGATAAAGTGTAATGATACTCGGTGAAAGGTGCGGTGTTTGATGATGGGTCTGATAGACTATAGTGGTAGTGAGTAGTGGATGTGATAGTGTAGTGTGGTGGATAGAAAGGTGATGGTGGTGGTGGTGGTGGAGGATAGGGAAGTGGGGGGTGTCGAGAGGTACCCTCCCCGAATGGGACAAAAGGGGTGAAGTCTGGGAGAGGGGGTAGTCATGACGTACCTTCCCCAAACGGGATGGAGGGGGTGAAATCCGGGAGAGGGGGTACTTGTGATGTACCCTCCCCAAACGGGGCAGAAGCGGTGAAATCTGGTAAAGTGGTAATGGTGATAGGGGCATGGATAGAGGGGACAAGCATAGTGACAATAGGTATAATAGGGGTAGGAGAGACTGGTGATCCAGTCATAGGAGGAAGCTTTGTAGTAGGGATAAAAACAGGTGGGGGCATAGGCACTTGATCAGGGATAGGGGAAGGAGAAAGCTCAATCTAGAGCTCAAAGGGCTCAGACTCGCTAGAGTAGGTGGCCCTGGAGGATGAGTCAGAGTTAGTGTCACTGACGGGGATCAAAATCTCCGTCATGGGGGAGTCAGGGGACGATGACAAATAGATTATGTTTATAAGTGTCAAGCGTTAAACAAATAGATTATGTAAAAACAATAATGTCTTCTGCTACTCCGTCATTTTTCCTCCATAATATATATATATATATATATTTTATATATATATATAGGGTAGGGTTAACGTGAGAACCACAAATATGGAGAGAACCGTGAGAACCACTAGTTTTCCTCCCTTTTTCTTCTTTTTTGTGTGGTTTTTTATTTTTTTAATTTTTATTTTTCATTTTTTGAAACTTTTTTTTGTTTTTTATTTCTTTTAACAAAAACCCATTCCAAAAAAAAAATAAAAAAAAAAATTTTTTTTTGTAAAAAATCATATGGGTTACGCGTTAAGAAAACGTATGTATACGGTACGGGCCAGAGGCCTTATCCGTTCTAAACTGACCGTCAAGGGACGCATATGGGAATCGTATGGATTTGATGGGCGGCGATCCAAGAGATGGTGACGGTTGTATACGGTACGGGCGTAGCCCTTAACTAGGCATGGTTTTTTAGTGGTTCTCACGGTTCTCACCATATATGTTGGTTCTCACTTGATCCCTTCTCTATATATATATATATATATATATATATATATAAGTATAAATGATATATGGAAAATACCAACACTTTGGATTTGGTGAAGAGACACATGCTCTAACACACAAATGTTCCGCAACATAATCTATAATCAACCGATTAAGCCATGAATCAGAATTCAGATATTCTCTCATCTCGTGCATGCAGATACTCCATCCGTTCTTCAACTCTGCTACAACAAAGTTTTCACGTTTGTTCTCCTCATTATAGACCCACTCAACAATTTCCTTGCTTCATCATCAGTGGCATTTGAACTAGATACTTCGAATGGGCCAATAGAAACGAAAGACTTTGAAAACTTTTCCAAATACGTCTGAGTAACTGAAGTGAACTCCAACAGTAAGGCCCTCTGTGTTGTTTTTTGATCCCTGATGGAACTAGATATACTCTTCAAGTCTTTAAGAATCTTATTCACCAAGATCTTGTCATCGGTCTCATTCGGAGGAGCATGATCAATATGTAAATAAGGGGAAAGTCGGTTAAAATGATCACAAAAAGTCGTAATACTAATTAACATAATGATATACCACACACAAGTTCACTAACCTTCCAATTTTTGCGAAAAACCTCAAATGAGCCTTCTCTACATCCGAAATTTGTCAACCCTTGAATTAACCCTCCCAATTTCATACAATATAATTCTAAAAATAAAATGCAACCCCCTATATATTCTTATCTTTTCCTTTCCCTGTATGGTAAGCACGGATTCCCTTCTTGAGACCTTCCAAAGCAAGTTTTGCCCACGGTTGTTGGTTTAGAGATTAACATCCTTCACATACCACAACCTTTGCCATCCTAATTTACCCGACGGGGGGGCACAAACAATCAAGAGCATAGCCATTATTGCAAACGATTGCTTAATCTCTATCTCATCAGATGTATTATGAAGTACATGCAAAACCTTCTCGGGATCTACATATCTGCATTTTTGTTCTCTCTTTTTATTCAGTTCAAATTTGCAATATTTATCTAGTAAAGCACTATCTATTTCCGAATCATCATCTAGTCCTACCGGCAAAGGTCCATCTTGTATATCCATTATTTTAGAAAAATCTTCATATTTGATTGGAATCTCTTTGGTCTCACCCCCCATACAAACTTTTAGCACCATATTTTCACAATCAAAATTGTATGCTATTGTCTTAACTACATCGGAGGGTAGACCTAAACTTTCTGTCCCCAATTCCAAAAGACTTCCAAAAGGGGTTGTCTTGATTACCTCTCTTTTGCTCCGTTAGCTCCTTGATTACTTTGTTACGCATACAGGTTAACCTACACCTTATGTTGGTTTTGAAAGACTCTTTTTCACTTCCCGATTTCTTTATGTATCCTTCTTTTAATTTAGCCTTCGCCTGCATCTTTTTCAGAAGGAATGGTGAGAGAATTTGCTTGGGAAGACAGCCTTTTGGCTATCATCTTTTTGACTGCACTCAAAGGTTCATCATCCCCCCATGTTTCAGTTTGGTTAGACGGACCAACATCGTCCACCGTCGGTCCTGCAGAGAATGTACTGGAAGATCCATAACAAGCTTCACCTGCAAAGTATACAAATGTCAATATGCTTGCAAATATCTTAGATGTGTTTGACCGATAAAAAAGAGCATTTATATGAATATTACCAGCAGTATCTGAGAATGCACTCAAAGGTTCATCATCCCCCCATGTTTCAGTTTGGTTAGACGGACCAACATCGTCCACCGTCGGTCCTGCAGAGAATGTACTGGAAGATCCATAACAAGCTTCACCTGCAAAGTATACAAATGTCAATATGCTTGCAAATATCTTAGATGTGTTTGACCGATAAAAAAGAGCATTTATATGAATATTACCAGCAGTATCTGAGAATGCACTCAAAGGTTCATCAGCATCTTCTTCATAAACATTGGGATAATTTTGGTCTGGTTCAAGTGGAAGTGTAAAAGCAGGACTGGTGTCCCTAATACAGAGGGTTTCCAGATGTCTTTCTTCCCACATTTTTATGTATTTTTCATATCTTTTGCAGTAAGATCTCTGTGTGGTTCCCCTAGACCCAGTCATTTTCAGTTGTTCCTGCTCACCCACTTCTTCTAGATTTATGATTGAGAGCTGTTTGGGACCCCTTTCCGGCTCATGATACTGAAGCTGATTAAAGTTGATCAAGACCACCCGCGAAAAAAATATTCTTTGACGCGTATATGCCTTGTACTCCTCATACGGTGTCCAGGCTATATCCTGAAATATTACCCAAATATTTAAACTGCCTAAAGTTGAAAAAGGTATTGGCTTTATGGGTGTTGAAAATGGGGATTTGCAAAAACACACCTCATCTGTCATGTTGAACCGAATAGCCTCCAACTCACTCAACAAATTAGGCTTATTATTCATTCAGTTGCCTGGTTGGACCATATGTCGGCTGTAGTAAGTATGAAGAGGGATGTCTTTCTCAGACTCGCCAGATATTTCAACCAAGAAAGCTTCTCTTATTTTGGGAATTCTTTCCAAAAAAAATATCTAAAGATAGTTTATAATATGAAGTCAGAATAATCTCAAAAATAGGGCAAAATTGCATAAAACATCAAGTTTATAGAATACCTCATACAGCCACGATGGTCCCAAGAAACCATTGGAAGTGTTGCTGGAGATGGTTGAAGTCAAAAGGCAATGGGCAGCAGCACCCCATGCAACACTATTTAAAGCTTTAGGATCCACATCTTGCAAGAATTGTAACCAGTAGACAGGGAAAAAACTAGAATTATCACTGTTGGGAATAATCTTAGTTCCAATCAGGTAAATTAGATACGCCCGTACATGATAAATAAGCACATCCTCTGTTGGGTTTTCTGGAACTTTTTCAAACTCATCTCTCAGCCAAACTTTAGACACCTGCAGTTTTTTATTTTTATAAAGTTTATAAGATCCAAGCATATTAGTGCAAAGCTCCTCAGCAGGTATATCATTACAAATAACTGGTTTCCCATCAGCTGGGATCATTGATATGGCGTAAACATCTTGTAGGCCAAAATATAACTGAATATCTCCGTTAGGGCCAAATGTGAATGCTCTTCTCTGGTTGTCATAGCAGTCTCTAATGAAGGTTTGAAACATGTGACACTGTTTGTAAGCTTTCATATTCGCAATTGCATGAAAAAAAGATCCTTCAAGCTTTTTTAGGACCCTATGATCCGCAACCCATGGGCGGTTAACAAAGCTTGTTCGAACCCATGGGTCGTTAACCGCCCATGGGTTGCGGATCATAGGGTCCTAAAAAAGCTTGAAGGATCTTTTTTTCATGCAATTGCGAATATGAAAGCTTACAAACAGTGTCACATGTTTCAAACCTTCATTAGAGACTGCTATGACAACCAGAGAAGAGCATTCACATTTGGCCCTAACGGAGATATTCAGTTATATTTTGGCCTACAAGATGTTTACGCCATATCAATGATCCCAGCTGATGGGAAACCAGTTATTTGTAATGATATACTTGATGAGGAGCTTTGCACTAATATGCTTGGATCTTATAAACTTTATAAAAATAAAAAACTGCAAGTATCTAAAGTTTGGCTGAGAGATGAGTTTGAAAAAGATCCAGAAAACCCAACAGAGGATGTGCTTATTTATCATGTACGGGCGTATCTAATTTACCTGATTGGAACTAAGATTCTTCCCAACAGTGATAATTCTAGTTTTTTCCCTGTCTACTGGTTACAATTCTTGCAAGATGTGGATCCTAAAGCTTTAAATAGTGTTGCATGGGGTGCTGCTGCCCATTGCCTTTTGACTTCAACCATCTCCAGCAACACTTCCAATGGTTTCTTGGGACCATCGTGGCTGTATGAGGTATTCTATAAACTTGATGTTTTATGCAATTTTGCCCTATTTTTGAGATTATTCTGACTTCATATTATAAACTATCTTTAGATATTTTTTTTGGAAAGAATTCCCAAAATAAGAGAAGCTTTCTTGGTTGAAATATCTGGCGAGTCTGAGAAAGACAAACCAGCCTAAATTTTGTAAGATAAGTAATACTCGTACAATAGTGTTAAAAAAATTAGTTTAAAAAACTCAAGTTAATGTAATTACATGAGTAAACTAAACTTGTGTAAAAAAAACTTTAGTTAATATAATAATATATTCATTTTTTTTTTTTGAAAGGCTAATAACATATGCATAGTAATAAAAAAAGATTCAAAAATATGTTCCACATAGTAATAAAAAAAGATTAAGCTAATTATGGCTAAATGGCCTTTTTCTCATGAAAAAGAATAAAGCACATTCATAATTAAATTAAGTTCATGTTTGGCTAGTTTATATATCGAGCTTATGCTAAAGAGCGTTGCAATATCTATACATCCTACCTCTACTCCCTCTCCTTTCTCTCTATACATCTACACGTGCACCGAAAGTATATCTAATATAGAGAGACACACACACACACATATATACTAGCATGGTACCCGCGCGTTGCGGCGGATACCATGGACATGGACAAGGTGTCTCACGTCGTGACATAGCAAGACACCATAAACTTATTAACACAAATGAGAGACTGTGAAATGCTTCCAGCTACCCCAGTCCAAGTTATCCATTTGGCCCGTGATCTAATCCATACGAAGCTTAAATCCTGCACTTCTTGAACCACCTGATTGCAATTAACCATCTTATTCTCAAAAATCAGCTTGTTCCGACTTCGCCGTACAACCCATATTGTAGTAAGAACAATACCATGCATTAACCTTTTCCATTTAGGCGTACCCCGAATAAATTTATGAGCATCCAGCAAGTCACAAACACAAAAAGGAAAGAAACGGACCAATTTACACCATTTTGTGATTGCCCACCATACCTCATTTACGAATGCACAAGAAACAAACAAATGTTCAGCTGTTTCATCCTATTCACCACAAATAGGGCAGAGCGATGATTGAACTTGAATGTTACGGGCCCTTAAAGATTGTAAAACTGCAAGCCTCTTCATCTCCGCCCTCCAAGCAAGAATGGATACTTTGGAAGGAACCCAAGAATTCCAAAAAAATATATCAGTAGGATGTTGTAGAGAACCTACCTGCAATCTATGTTTTAATGACTTCACCGAGAACTCCTTATCATCCCCAAATTCCCATCCCCAGGTATCCGGGCCACTAGAAGGCGAATGAGATCCAACAACATGTAAGAGATCCGAATGCTCCTGGATTTCTTGATGTGATGAAGGAATTCTCTTCCAATGAAGAACATACTGGTTGGTCCGAGTGATACGGTCTGCCACTTTACAGAACTTATTTGATTATAGGCTAAACAACAATGGAAACCGCACTGCAAGGGTATTGTCACCACACCAAAGATCAGTCCAAAAGTGAATCGCCTCCCCATTGCCCGGAACTCCTCGAATAGACAAGTTCAGTGAGATCCCTTTACTTTGGATGGCCGACGATATCTTACATATATTGTTCCATGGGCCAGGTAGAGATAAACGATGGGGACTAAAGGACCAAGCACGAGAGGAGCTATGAATTGACCAGATAACTTTTCTCCATAACGCGTTTTGATCCGTTTTAAACCTCCACCACCACTTGGCCAGCATAGCCAAGTTAGCATCTCGCAAAGAACCAAGACCAACACCCCCATAATCCTTTGGTTTCATAACTTTATCCCATGCTACCCAATTAATAATTGATTTATCCTTTGGTTTTTCTTGGTCTTAGTTGAAGAATTTCTATAGAATTATCCCCAGCTTTCCCATTTAAAGTAAAAGCGCCTTGTATTCAACTTTTTAATATATTCCACATAAAGAATCCAAATCAAAATCTTTAGACATAAAATCATTTAATTTCAAAATGTGTTATCAAGAATTACCTCAAAATTGGCTTTTGAGTACATGATTTCTTCAGCTTTTATGAATCTCATAATTGGGCTTATCTTGACACTCTTTGTTCTTTCTTGTTGCTGAGCTATGAATCTCATTCACAACCCTAACACAAACACATAATATGCATTTTACACAACCAAAAATCCATTAGAATAACCAAAAATTTACACAATGAAATAAATAAAGTTGGAGAAAAGGAAAACAAAACTAAAAATTTATTGAATAAGAGAACCCCTCATGGCTTGATGTCTATCACTATGCCAATCTCTTCTAACACACTCATAACGCCTTCGTCCTAGTCTAGGCATCTCAGAATTTTCCCTAAAAATCACACGTTCATATGTATACATTATCGGCATTCACATTCACATCTCAAAAGTAAAAAATGTAGCAGCAACCATAAGCTGCATTCACATTCACAAACATTTTTATAATCCTAAAAAAAGCTACAAAATTTAATTACGGTTTATTTATATCAATCTGTTAGAATATTGACAAAAAATATAAAAACACCTATATATATATATATATATATAGCCAAAAACTCAATGCTTTCGTCCCACCAATTATTAACAGATCTACAATCCGAACATATATATAGATAGAATATATATATATAGGGGTGGGATAAATTGAGTCCAGCTTAATTTGAGTCCAAAAAGGGTCCATGTAACTTACACATGTGTAAGTTGTAAAACTTACACATGTGTAAGTTAACTTACACATGTGTAAGTCGTGGTGGCGGTGGTCGCCGTCGCCGGAAATCATGGTGGTGGTCGGAGATGATGGTGGTGGTAGGAGGTGGTTGGAATTTGAGGAGAGGGAAGAAAATC
Source organism: Erigeron breviscapus (assembly GCA_034093135.1). Classification (NCBI taxonomy): domain Eukaryota; kingdom Viridiplantae; phylum Streptophyta; class Magnoliopsida; order Asterales; family Asteraceae; genus Erigeron; species Erigeron breviscapus. The sequence continues at coordinate 73,516,929 of CM067172.1, read as the reverse complement.
AATGAACTCAAATTAACTCATTTTATCTTTTCTATATATATATATATATATATATATATATGTCGAAACATAATTTAAATAAAATAAAAAATGTTGAACATACCCATTTATCTATGAGTTTTCCGAATTGATGAACCCCTGAAAAAGAAGAAAACTGAATCCCCATTTCTTGAACAAACCGATTGATGTATGAAGTTTTCAATTTGATGAGACGATTTGCGGCACCCAGATCTGAATATTTGAACAAAACTAATTAATAAAATTAATTAAAGAAATCAATAATATAAAGAGTATAAAGGAATATAGATATGGACGGAAATAATCACAGAGGTTAAGGCTATGGAGGATTTCCCCGATTGGTGGCCGGGGTGTTGGTGATGATGGACTCCGGTGGTGGATATTGACGGAAATAATCAAAGAGAGGGGGTATGTGTTTAAGTGTGTGTGTGTTGTTTTGACAGAGGGACTGAGAGAAAGAGAGAATGGCTAGGTAGGGCTTGGGAGCGTGTGTTTTAGAATACCAAGACTGCCCCTCATGAATGTTTATTAATAAAAAGATATAAGGGCAATTTAGTATTTTCCCATCTAACTAATTTCTATCCTTTCCTAAATAGTAGACACATAATATGGTGTTATTTTGCTTTTTGGTGAAGAATCATTATAAAGGAGCAGTAGATACATATATGGTGTTATTTTGCTTTTTGGTTGATCAAAAGCGTACCGTGAAGAGGACGAAGCCGGTGGCAGGATCGTGTTCAAGATGCAGGCGAGGAGCCAGTGTCGCTGACATTGTCACAAAAACCAGATTTTGCTTCATCATCCCACTTTATTGGAGATCTAACAAAGCTATTGTTTGCACTTTCTGTGGTACCACTCTTAAAACCTATCCATGATATTATTTTCTATTTCTCTATCATATAGTTTAGATGATGATGGTGGCATTGTATAAATGTATGTGATGTTCTTTTGTTTGTTTGGAACTGCATTTATAAGCAAGCCTTGAATGTTGTTTTCAAATGGTAACCTACCTCATGAGATGTTCAATAAATTTGTGGCGTTTCAGTAGTAAGTTTGTTTAATTTATTAAATGTTGCATCTTCCTTACTGTACATTTCATTTGATATTTTAACTATCACATGTCGTTGTTATAGTATTAACATGTTGAAATGAACTATTTATATTATTTAAGTTCTATATGGTTAATTTATCTTTTGTCCTAGTACAGTTTGATCATATATATCCTTTTAAAACAATAAGTATGAATAAATATCATCGGAAATTAAGAAGATAAATAGAAAGGGTTATTAAGTTTTGAATATGCTTGCAATCAATATCTTTCTTCAATATATCCTTGAGCTAGGTGAAATTAACATTAGGTTTTTTTAGTTGACAATGGGATGTTACTCGTGAATTTGCTAACGTCTTTCTGTTTTACATTAAGATATGATTATCACTCAAACGTTGAATTATATGATATCAAAACATAAGTTAAGTTTTAGACATGGTTCAAATATTAATATTTCAGTAATATATATTCTGGCTTAATTCATTTGGTTCAAATCATGGTTCCATAAGTCATTACATCACCTTCACCTCTCGATTTGAACCTTTAACTTTCGAGTAGATACAAGAATTACATTCCGAAGAGAATAGAGATTCGGTTCTATACTTGTCTTCACCACCAACAACCGGCATTGCATCGCCTTGTTTGGCTGGATTCTTGAACTCGGGCTGGTATGTCCTTCCAAGCAACCCTTCTACTTGTGGTGATAAACCATGAAACTTGAATTGTACCTCCAAATGGGCAAAGCAGTCATTTTTAGGTATACCATACTTATGAATTCGATCATCTTCTTCGGTAACAGGCACTACATTGATTGAAATTTCCGCCATTTCATGAAGAGTAATAAGAACACTATTCTTCTCCGAAGTTCTCTCTATCTTTATGTCACCTTTAAGGGACTCCCATATCGCGGGATACCCTTGTTGTATTGTTAGCTCTTTCCCTTTGTAAGTGAACTTAAGGTGGTCAACTTCATTGTCCCATTTAGTAGATTTAATGGTCTCCACTGAGAATGTGTGGGAATTGAAAAGAACTCCAAGTGCCTGGATCCATGTGTAGTCCCTAGATCGGCCTATTGGGGTTAGACCGATGAATCTTGCATTGATTTGGAGGTTGTCGTCAGAAACCAAAGTGAAATGCTCATTACGCTTTCCATGGAAGTAGAATACAATGTCGTCTCCCCCAACAAAACGTGGGTCCAAGCATGCTGCTCCACGTCCGTTGCAGTTTGGTTTCCTATCTGTTACGAATACAAGAAGTTAGTTCCGATGATTAATAGAGCAACCGGCGAGTTGGGCCACCACAAAAACATTCAATCAAAGCCATTTATATGAAAACGGGTCATTTTTTTTCACTTTTTCTGCTTCATAATGGGCCATATGGGCAAAGTTTATTTATAGTGAAAGTGGTCAAATGCTTTGACCGGGCTAAAGGGTTAAAATTATGATCAAATGCTAACAATCATTATAAATTTGTTATGTATAGAAGAAATTATATTAAATATTCAAAATACTGACATAAAGTGTTTATAGGTCAACTCAATCCTAATCTGACATCGTTTTAGCTCTAAATTAACATACATGTTTGAAAGAAATTCTTACTTCTACATTGAGCCTTGCATATAGGGGAAGCACAATCCAGATAACAAGCTTTATGTTTCGGGTTCGAGGGAGATGTTGTCGGGCATTCGTTTGGGCATGCTACTTGCTTCAAGAAACACTTGCTTCTACGATTAGGACAAGTTAACCTGTCGCTGGCGCCAATAATATGGGCTACGCCAAATGCAAATACAAGCATAAGAACCAACAAACATTTTGTGTCGATATGCATGACTTGCATAGTACGTACTAATTGAGAATGAATGAATTGATGAAGATGTTCCACATTGGTTTGTTTATATAAATTAGAATGACTAGCTAGTGGGATTATTATGGATAGATTAATGGTTTGAAGCAGTTAAAACGTAAAAGCAACATCATAAATCACATGCATAAGGGAATACTACTTTACAAAGTCTAACATCGTTCAACTTGTCATTACAAAAGAAAGTTTTTTAGGTTGTACGTAAACTAGCACGAATTAACGTAAAATATGAAAATGGAAAGCTGTTTAATTAATTTGGTTAACATAATTTGGAGAGTATATATGATTTTTGAATCAAACATTTTCTTTTTTACTTCTTTATATATATACCCTTCTGAAACCGCGGTAGATTAATCTGTGAAGAAGAGCATCATTATATATAGGATTTAGATCCTCTTGAATATATTACAGGTCATGTTAACCAATGAGTATAAAACAATCATATGAAAAAAGCGTCCACCTTGAGTAAATATATATGAAGATCCCACTGTTTAGTTTGTTCATAGAATATTTGACAACACTTGTCATGTTCATATAAAATCACATATAGGTCCGTTTATTTTTCTCCTAACCAAATAGCCTAATAATCCTCCTAACCATGAGATGATGACATGTGGAAAAATCAGGAGGCAAGATTAGGAAAGAGAATTAGTGGATACCACATGTCACAAGAGGATTTTTAGGCTAATATTTAAGAGGATTTATCATTTTCATTGTTATTAATATATACAATTTCCGTGGATGCCCCTCTTCTCCCATTTCACTCTAGCGACCACTGTAGCTTGTAAGTATTGCTACGGTACATTTTTTTTTTCTTTTTAATTATCAAATCTTTTTCAGAAACAAAAAACCTCCTCCTTCAACATCTCTGCTCTTCTTTTTCTTATGTCAATCTCAAACAATCTCTGCTTTTCTTTTGTTTATGTCAATCTCACACAAAATATTTAGAACCCCAACCCAACGATGATGAACATGAACTGTACGCTGTCCCTCGCGCTACTGATGAAGACGACGACCGCCAACGTTGATGAAACGCTCGATGATGAGGTTAGGGTTTCTTATATCTATGTTAACTTTTATATTTATCTATGTTTATGATGAAGTATGTTACTTTTGGTGGTATATGTATAAGTTTTGTGAAACATCTTTTAGGTTTTGTTTAAATTGAAATGGGTATTTCTTGAATTGAAGTAAAAAAAAAAATTCTGTGAAATACTAAACACCATTTTCAAGCTGCTTAATCCCCTTCTTCATGTTCTTACTTTAGGTAAAGCCGCATCGTTTTGATTCCTAATTTTTTTTGGCCAGAATTCTCAAAAACCCTAATTTACATGGTAACCCACTTTAATCTTTTTTAGGCCTTTTTTTTCAATTTCATGTTAATTCGATTTCCAACTGTGATATCTACATCTATGTCTATGTTTGTCCAAAAAGGAAATTGATCACACTACTTTGAATGGAATTATTGATGATGAGGACCATTTGTTTGACCGAAATGAGGTACAACTGTAAAGAGTTATTTGTTTGTTATTATAGGTAGTGATATAGTTCTGGTGGATACATGCTGAGCTTTGATGTTTATAGATGGTATGAGTGCCAATGCTTCATTGATAGTAGTATATTAGTGTTTGGACAGACAACACATTAACAATCTAATGAAACCATATATGTATGTTACTACATGGGCTAAAAAAAAGTCATAACCAGATTCCCCAACCAACTGAATAGCTAAGGAATGTGCCATCAACTGGTCTTTGTTGATGTTAGAACTTAGAAGTTGATCTGTTATCGGTGACAAAATTGGCAATGGAGTAACAGATCAATTGGGTTTCAATTGGGTTCCGTTCATAGTTACGTTGGGTTGGAACCTGCCATCACTATTGTTGGATATTTAAAAAAAGTTTATGTTAGATATGTTTACAAAAACCAAATTAAAACGATGATACCGTTTTTCGGATTAAATCAATTTACTAGGTCATCTAAAGTAGATTTTACTTTTGGCATCTGCAATCTCACATGGCTTAATGAGCACTAGCTGGCGATCCCTAGACTGTGGCTTGGTTAAGCGAACGCTCATGACTAGCAAGTAATGGTTCTTTCTTAGGTTAGCTACTAAAATGGCAAATGTAATTGTAATGCAACAGATATATGCAATCTTGATCGCGAATTGTAGCGACCATAGTTGAACATTAGTAACTCGACAGGAAAAAACCACCTGGACGTAAAGCATTTGACACTTATAATGCTTAGATTTAGGTTTTTAAGGACATGTCGATATCGAAGACAATTTTGGTTTAGACGAGATATAATTAACCTTGAAAAGTAGGGAACTTAATATATGGTGCTTAGTGCTTACAGGTTGACCAGGTACAAAACATGGGTGGGAGTAAGCACAAAGTGATAAGGAACCTACCTACTTCAAATACTTTTTTTGCAGCCTGTGTCACTTTAAAGCGGGCTATGTGCTTGGAATGTACTTTCGTTAAAGGTATCTCATCTATAAAAGTGGCTAAATGGGTGGCTCAGGTAACTAATGAAAGCAGGTAATCAAGGTAAAAGGAGTCATTTTTATATAAATGTCAATCAATCTATATAAATGTTATGTAACTTAGTTACCTGGTCCAACTACGGTGTTCCCTTTGATTATACATAGAACACACAAAGCTATTGTTACGAACACAACATATCTAAACAGGTCTTAATTTTTGACACGTAAGTTTCGGCTCATTTAAAAAATTAGTCTTTAGTTGTTAATAACTTCGATCCCCATGAATATATGACTGAATTCAAATTTCTAGATATCTAATGTAACTTCTGACATTAATTTAAATAGACCAAAGCTTTTAATAAATTAATATGGGAATAGCTTAGGAAGTTTTATCTATGTTGAATTTCTGCTTGAAAAGCCGCAAAAACTTTTAAGCTCTTTCTTTAAACCCCTTTCTATTAGTTAAAGATTGTATAATTCTATGCTTATTGTTGTGAGTTTACTAAGTTGTAACACCATGCTGATAAATTTGATTGAAGTTTCACATTTTAGCAACTTGCAGGTTATGCTCTTAGCTCTGTGGGAAGCCGTGTTACAATAGAATTTTTGACATTTGCTTATGAAGGGTACCATCAAAGAGATTGAGTCGCTGCCTCATATTTGCAGAAGCGTTATCATTTGATGTGGGGGGCTCAGAACGTAAATCGAACAAACAACTTTGAGGGAAAGCCTTAAGAAAATGAAAGAAAGTCGAAGATACTGCCCATATAGCATTCTATGAAGGCTATGGTAGTTTCAACATCTCCCCAGTTGCTCTTAGCTTAGGTTTTCACTCCCGCCGCGAAGTGCGGGATATTATACTAGTTGGTAAATAATGTTTGTATTAATTAAGTCAATATAACATATTTTTTCTCGTTTATTTTATAAAATTACAAATATTCTTAATTGACTTAATACATTAAGTATATATATATTTTTATTAAGCTTAGTAACAAACTAAATGTTAGATCAAGTGGTTAACGTTCTTATATCTAAAGAGGTCAAGACTTGTATCACTATAGAACTTGTAATGAGACTATATCATAAATAAATCTCTAAAAGATGACATTAATGTTACTTGTTTTTTTATTTGTTTGTTTTAATTATTTAACTTATAAACAAGGGGATTTTAAGACAATAAGAGTCTGTTTATTTTTTTAACCGGCTATTGAATTGATAAAATGATTGAATGGATAAATAATATTTGTATGGATTAAGTTGATTGTTTTTATTTATTAAGTAAAAAAAAACCAAACACATCTATGTAATAAAGATTTTTAATTAAGTCATAGCCTTTAGGGGGGAAGGAGTACCCCATCGGGTAAGAATCGGGTAGGGGGACCACGATCGGCTACACCATTTCCAGGCTTCGGCTAAGCTTCGGGTACTTGGAATCGGGTATGGAATTGATTAGTGAAACCGAGCTTGGGTTCAAAACTTTTGAACGTTGGAGGTGTGGGGCCCAGTTTTACAACGGCTACTTTGAACAATAAAAAAAAAATTGCTTCCCTCCTAAATGCTTTCTTCTTCATATATATATATATATATATATATATATAATATATATACATATTCTTCTTCATATATATATATATACATACGCCGGGGTATATATATATATATACACAGCCACCACCACCCTCTATATACATACCAGCCACCACCATGGAACCACCTAGAGGTAACCAACGAAACCACCACCAAGGTTATCGTCAACCACCACCAACGAATCAAGGTTATCTTCAACCACCACCGAATCAAGGTTATGTTCAACAACCACCACCACCACCGAATCAACTGTACTATTTATTTTTATGTGATTGTGTTTTTATTTTAAAAAACTATTATGTAATGTTTGTTTTTATTTAATGAATGTTTGAATTTAGTATTTATATTTATATAGTTAAATTGATAATTTAATAAAAAAAAATTGAAAAAGAAAATGAAATTGGGTAAGTTTAATGAATTGAGTATGTATTGCAAGTGATTTTGGTAAGAATTGGATAGAATTGGGGAGTTGTGAGTTAGAAGGTTTTGATTTGATAAAAGATCGGGTAAGTTAACCAATTAGGGTAGCATTCCTTCCCCTTGAGTCTTTAACAAACACTATCTAGGATTTTTTATTCCCTCGTGGTAGTTTGACACTTTGACTGTCATGAGATGACCAATTTGGCCCATTTATCATCAAGCCCAAATGACCCTTCAATTTCCCTCCAAATCAAAAGAATAAAATTTCCAATCGGCTGTTTTTTTCCCATAAAAAGAAGCCCTAATTTTTTTCCCCCTCAACCTTTCAAAAAGATTCTATATAAATATAGATTCATATACATATATTTTCAACGATTCAACTTCCTGTAACAAATGGTACGTATTTCCCCATTTCTCTATTACCCCATTTCAGTACTTCTTTTTTACTCCCAATCTATAGAGTAATTTAGGGCTCCAATTTACTTTAAATTTGTCCAGAAAAAAAAAACAAAAAAAAAAACAAAAAACACAAAAAAGACACCAAGTTGGGGGTTCATTATGGTTTGTTAAATATGATATTTTGCATGCAAAGACTTTATTTTTAAGTTTAATTTTGGTATTTTCAAAGTTGTAGTCAAGGTGTTTGATAAAATGTCTGTGAGAAGTATACTTGGGTTTTTAGAGGTGAAATAGGCTGTTTTAGAGGGTGGAATTGGCGTTTTATTCGGATTTCGGTATTTTGAGTTTGGATTGAGGGAAGGGCATAAGAGGTGTGTTGGATGGAAACTCCAGGGTCGAAAAGGTTGTTGAGGAAGAAATCGTTGTCGAAAAGCTATGATGAGAATTTGTTGGATGAGTATTTGGATAGGCAACTAGGTGGGTCGACGAGGAAAAGGTTTAGAACAAAGAAAGAGTTGGAGAAAGAAACGGAAAAAGAAGCGATGATAGCTTTATCGTTAGGGTTTCCGATTGATGCGTTGCTTGAAGAAGAGATTAAGGCAAATGTAGTGAGTAAGTTGGATGGGAAGGAGCAGAATGACTATATTGTGGTGAGAAACCATATATTGTCTAGATGGAGGGCTGATGTTCAAGTGTGGCTTACGAAAGGACAGATAAAGGAAACTGTCAGTAATGAGTATGATCAGTTGTTGAATTCGGCTTATGATTTTCTTTTGAATAATGGGTATATAAATTTTGGGGTTTCGCCGGCATTTAAAGCTAAGATGCCTGAAGAAGCAAACGAGGGTTCTGTGATTATCATTGGTGCAGGGCTTGCTGGGTTAGCTGCTGCTCGCCAGCTTCTAGCTTTTGGTTTTAAGGTGATTGTTTTGGAAGGTAGGGACAGACCTGGGGGTAGAGTTTATACACAAAAGATGGGTAAAGAAGGTAATTATGCTGCGGTTGATCTAGGTGGTAGTGTCATTACAGGCATCCATGCGAACCCGCTTGGAGTATTGGCTAGACAACTTGCGATTCCTCTTCATAAAGTTAGAGATGTATGTCCGTTGTACGATCCAGAAGGGCGGCCTGTGGCCGGTGACGTTGATGCCAAAGTAGAATTTATTTTTAATAGGCTTTTAGACAAAGTTACCGAATTTAGACAAATAATGGGTAAATCAGCCGCTGATATTTCTCTGGGATCTGTTCTTGAGAGGCTTAGACAGATGTATACTGTGGCCACAAAGCCTGATGAAAGACAGTTACTTGACTGGCATTTTGCAAACTTGGAATATGCAAACGCAGGTTGCCTTTCACATCTCTCTGCTGCTTATTGGGATCAAGATGATCCTTATGAAATGGGCGGTGATCATTGCTTTCTTTCAGGCGGGAATTGGAGGTTAATCGAAGCATTGTGTGATGGGGTTCCCATTTTTTATGGAAAAACTGTTCAGACGATTCGGTATGGTGAAGAAGGTGTTGAGGTGACTGCTGGGGACCAAACGTTTCAAGCTGACATGGTGTTATGCACTGTTCCGCTTGGTGTCCTAAAGAAACGATCCATTAAATTCATCCCAGAGTTACCCGTACGAAAACTTGAAGCAATTGAAAGATTGGGATTTGGGTTGCTAAATAAGGTTGCTATGGTATTTCCGCATGTCTTTTGGGGGGAAGAGCTTGATACATTTGGCTGTCTCAGCAAGAATAGCAATACACGTGGCGAGTTTTTCTTGTTCTACAGCTATCATACAGTTTCCGGTGGTTCAGGACTTGTTGCATTGGTTGCCGGTGAAGCTGCAAGATCGTTTGAGCTCACACACCCGTCCACTTTGCTTCATCGTGTTTTAAACATCCTGAGAGGTACTAGACCCATATAAATAGAAAGTGAAATCTTTCAATGAATATGTTGATCATTTTGCGTTTTTTTTTTTAATTTTTCGACAGGTATATATGGTCCAAAGGGTATTGATGTTCCTGATCCCATCCAATCTATCTGTACTAAATGGGGAAATGATCCTCTTTCTTATGGTTCATATTCTCATGTAAGGGTGCATGCTTCTGGTAGTGATTATGACATACTTGCAGAAAATGTGGAAAACCGGCTTTTCTTTGGTGGTGAAGCCACAAACCGGCAACATCCTGCCACTATGCATGGTGCTTATTTAAGTGGTTTAAGGGAAGCTTCATGTATTTACAGAGTCACAAAGGGTAGTAAACAAACTCATCCTAGGAAAAGCATTCGGAAGATTGTTGGAGTGAGTGATACTCTTGTAAATCTGTTCAAGTATCCGGATTTAGCTATTGGAAACTTCAGTTTTGTGTTTGACCCGTCCAACGAAGACCCTAAATCGAGGGGACTTATGATGGTTACCGTGGAAAGTTCTAGTAGCGAGTTAAGTAATGATAACGGGAAGGTCAACAATGGTCAACATTCTGAGAAGCAACCTGTGAGGCTTTATATGATTGTAACGCGTGCACAGGCACAAGAATTGCAATCGGAGACAGGAGAGCGTGAAAGTGGATTGACATATTTGTTCAAAAATCATGGGTTGAAGGTTATGGGATCAGATAGTTTTGGCCTCTTAGCTAATTCGTTGATTTCCCAGATTGCTACACGTAGAGGGAGGGTCAGAAATCGGAGAGTTCCTGCAAACCGTGTATCATACACTTGATCCCGTTGCTTTCAAAGCCCTAGTTGTTGTATACTTGTAGGACATGAAGAAATCATTAGTGAATTCAGGTGACCGAATATAGTTGTGTTGGAGAATGGTGAATCAATCACGTAGCAGCATCACTTAGTAAATGTGAAATGATGGTTGGCATGAAATTATGTATACTAGCTCATATTCATGTCCATGGACTTAGTTTTAGCATCTGTTTTTATGTTTTACCGCACTCAAAGTGTAAATTACCCTACCTGTAAAATTGCTTCTTTTTTTCTTGTTGGGTTTGAAAGATGACACAAGGTGTAACGATGGGTCACATTATGTTAGTTATCATATTACTGTACTTTCCAAAATGAGTTTTATTTTCTTTTATGTTTCTAGTTATGTCAAGGCATAATAATAACCTGGGTTGGTTTCAAATGGTTTTAGCTATAGAAGATCAAGTCAGATCATTAGTCAAGGGTTTTGATAATTGCTGGTGGTTAAACAATTGTGGATAAGTAAAGCTTTGTAGTGTAATTTTGTCGCTGCACTTAGGGCAGCCATCGAGTCGAGCTTCTTTCGAGCAACTCGAGCTCGAGCCCTAAATTCAGGCTCGAAATAATTATCGAGTCGAGCTCGAGCTCTACATAGCTCGGCTCGAATACCTATCGAGCTTTTAATATATTTGTATATATATTTTCTATAGCATAAATTGTATATATATTTTCGAGCTTTTCGAGCTTTCAATAGCAAAATTGTATTATATATATATTTTCGAGCTTTTCGAGCCGAGTTTCAAGCCGAGCTCGAGCCATGTTTATAGACACAAGCCAAACTCGAGCCTTTTTCGAGCCGAGCTCGAGTTATATTGTAGGTATAACGAGTCGAGCTCGAGCCTACACATTGAAAGCTCGAGCCGAGCAAATATTGTTCGAGCCGAGCTCGAGCCATGCTGAGCTCGAGCTCGGCTCGGCTCGGCTCGATAACACTATTAGCTGCACTTTCTTTTGATGGAGCTCGAAATCATTACACGTTCAAATTAAAAGACAAATACCGAAACTTGATCTGAAGAACCAAATTCATCGTTCACTTACTCAATACCATTGTTTTACACTGTATTTATCATCTTTTCGAAATATAGTTACTAACAATACTAGTATTAATATTTGTACCATATAAATATAAAACGTGTTTTAGAATGTTGTTAGATAGTAAAGGGAAAATGAAACAAAGTATAAAATCCAAAACCAATCTTAGGAAAGGAATAAAGTGTGAGAGAAAGAAGAGATAGATATGTCCATGGCGGCGATGTTATCTCCATTTCCAGCCAACTTTAACAACTCCTCTAAAATTCTGATTAAAAATAATTTATCATCATCAGCATCAAATAAAACAGCAGCAGCAGCAGTTCCACTACGACACTCAATCTCCATACCTACTACTCACCATCAACATTCTTCTTCTTCTTTGTTTGTTCCCGAGGCTCGTTTTTCATTCTCCCACTTTTCGACCATTTTTGCTCCAAACATAAATAAAAAAAAAAAAACTTTTTTTGCTCCAAACATGTATTATATATATATGAAATATGATAGTTAAATTAATAATTAAATTATATATATGATAAACTATTATTAATAACGATGTGTAGCATTGTAGCTAACTAATTTTTAGGTAAAACTAACAGTTTCTGCACTTATTGAAATTTGAAGAATTCGTATATATAAGGTTATAAGCTATGATATAATAATAGTGATATTTGAAAGTCGGATAACAACATTATAAGTTGGATATATACAGGACTGTTTTGGACATTAGTCTTAGTGGCTTGCAAGTTCAATTAAGTTTTTTTGTATAAATTCATTCGAGTCATCTTTTTTTTAAAACAACTTCGTTTTTAGCTCATATCGTCTAAGAAAGCGATAAACTTGTTAGGAAATGGCTTATTGCATTTCGATAATGTGTAATTTTTCGAGTGTTCTTTTGTGATGTTGTAAATTTGGGTTTGTTGGTTCATCAATTCAGGTAGAAAGTGCGGTCGATTCCTTGTATCCGGAGTTCAGGTCGGTTGATAATCTTGTGGCACGGAATACATCTAGAGTTCTTAAAGCTTTTCAGAATGCCAGGGTTGGAGCTCATGTATGAAAACGTTATCATCCTTTTAAACCATTGATCTTATGATTACATCTAAATTGCTGCATTTTTAATTTAGCAAGTTATATCCTGCTTTCTGAAATCTTTTTTTGATTACGTTGATTTAGCATTTTGGTGGTTGCACTGGCTATGGCCATGAAGAAGCTGGAGGCCGAGAAGCACTTGATCAAGCGTTTGCGGAAATATTTGGTGCTGAATCTGCTATTGTCCGTTCTCAGGTTTTGCCATACTCGATCACTCATCTGTTTTTCCCATCATTTTTGGTACTAGCCAGCTTACATAGGAGGCTTCATTTCAGTTTTTCTCAGGAACTCATGCTATTACATGTGCCCTTTTTGCTTTCTTGAGGCCTGGCGATGAGGTAACTGTCGATCTTGTTCAACTCATTCAGAACTCATGACTTGTTATTTTTGCACCTATTCGTATTTATATGTATGCAAAATGCATAATGTCATTCTGAGTTGGTACTCACTGGTTCGGTTACCAGCTTTTGGCAGTTGCTGGTGCTCCTTATGATACACTGGAGGAAGTTATAGGAATCAGGGATGGAAATGGATTAGGTTCCCTCAAAGATTTTGGAATCAGTTATCGAGAAGTTGCAGTAAGTTTCTTTTCACCTTTTGTTATCTACATGTCTTAGTTTTAGGTTCTGATTGGAGGTGGCAATTCCACCTATTTACTTATGAATGGCCCACTTCGTGTTTTTTTTTTTTTATATATAATTATCTCTAGTGTTCTAAACGAGTACCAGTAGTTACCTTAAAAGCAAAAGGATCAAGTGGCTACAAAGTCACCCATATTGTAATTTTTTTTCTTGTATAAAACATCGTAAATCAGTCTATTAAATTGACTAGATTACTGTTAGAATACTAAACTTGTGTTCGTATATGCCAATCTTATTGCATGTAGTTTTTGTTTTCCTACACATGTGTTAAAGTCAGCCCAACCCAACCATTAGAACCTGCATCATATTTTACATTTTACGGCCCTGGTTCCTCCCTGCACATTTTTCCACCTTAAATTCCAATGTACAGATGCAAATTTTTATGCATAAGCTGTTTCAGCTTGCAGATGATGGAGGGCTTGATTGGGGTGCTCTTGAGCTAGCTTTAAAACCTCAAACGAAATGTGCCCTTATTCAAAGATCATGTGGGTATTCTTGGCGTAAAAGCTTAAGTGTAACTGAAATATCAAGGGCAATACAGATGATCAAGGTTTGTAAGTTGCTTTATTATTGTTTTTTTCTTTCTTTCATGATACTTGTGCAGTTTGCTATATTTCTTCTGATAAAGTTATGTTATTGTAGATACAAAATCCAAATTGTTTGGTTATGGTGGATAATTGCTATGGTGAATTTACTGAAGCTATTGAACCTCCAATGGTGGTATGCTATTGTTTCTATTCTATTTATAGGAAACAAATCAGCTTTTGATGATAACGGATAAACAGGGTGCTGATCTTATTGCAGGGAGTTTAATTAAAAACCCTGGTGGAACAATTGCGCCATGTGGTGGATATGTTGCTGGGAAAGAAAAATGGGTAAAGGCGGCAGCAGCTCGTCTCTCTGCACCAGGTCTTGGGGTTGATTGCGGGTCAACTCCTGGTGATATTATGCGGACATTCTTTCAAGGATTATACCTCTCACCTCAAATGGTTGGGGAAGCAATTAAGGTATATAATTTTTGCCTTCTTGTTTTCATGGCCAATTTAAATTTATGTCTTTCTGTAACTTATAGATGGTTTTCTGTTCTTTCTTTTTTGTTACCAGGGAGGCTTACTGATTGCTGAAGTTATGTCCGCGAAAGGTTACAACGTCCAGCCACTTCCACGAGTACCCCGTCATGACATAGTACAGGTTTGCTATGTGGATTGTTAATTGTATCATTTAGGAAGATCTAGAGGTGGCAAGATAGGTACTAGGTCAAAATTTATGGTTGAAATGGGTCAGTTTTTCAAGTATTGGTCAAAATGGGCCAGGCCGTGTCTTGTTTATTCATATACCTATTTCTGCCCTTTAACTTTTAGATTATAAGAAACGGGCTAATAATTATTAGAGCATCCCCAATGGGTGGTTAGTGAAAGATTTTTTCTGCATTCGAAAGAGTCATTAATAACTTATTAGCATTGCAAAACATGATTTATTGAAAGACCTTTTTTCGGGTAAAACTTTATTGAAAGACTTGTTAACTAAAGACTTGGTATTTTCTAAGTCTTTGAAGGCAGAGGAAAAGGCTAAAAAGCTAAAAGAAAAAACTTTTATGCCTTTTTATGAATCTTGGTTAGTGGAAATGTGAGGTATAATATTAGAAATCTTTGAAAGACTAATTGCATTGTGGATGCTCTTACAAGAATAATTTTTATATAATGTTATTTTAAATCTTTGATTTAATTGATCGAGGTTGTATTTGATAGGACTTATACTTATCCGGCCACAATGCCCAATACATAAACCCAATGGTTTTCCCCTCTAACATCAATTGGCAAAAGTCGGAGTAGCCGAGAATGTTAAATGGAGTCATTAATTACTCAACTCTTCTAATATAGGACCTAAGTTTGCACCCAACAGTATATGGTAAAAGCAGACTTGGTGACTTTTGACCCATTGGACCCATCCCCCTATTACTTAAATTTTTTATATTATACTTGAGATAACACACCACCCAGATATACCAGCGATAAGTAAATGGGTTGAAACTGCATGGAGTGATTTAGGGCTGGATACTTGGCCCACCGCAAAGCCTAACAGATTAACCTGGTGGCTTTCACTTTAAATCAATTGGCATAGAGGGAGTAGACTAGCCCATGAGCTTATATGTAAACATTAATTTCTTACAACAACCTCGGATGAGGAGCATTGGTGTACACCCAACAATATGCATTAGAAGTAGACTTCGATAAATTTCAACCCATTCAATGTATATCCCCTTTAGGTAAAGAAACTTCACCTGTTTGAGTTGATGAACCACCCAAGTCGACAATCATAAGTAAATGGGGCAATGGGCTGATATTACATGGAGCGATCTAACCTTAGCTTCTTTAACTTTTATATGTTTTTTTAAAAAAAAATGTTTTTGGCTGTATCTGCAGGCTGTACAACTTGGAAGCCGTGAGAGGCTCCTTGCTTTTTGTGAGGCTGTACAAAGAAGTTCCCCGGTAAGCTCATACACGAAACCAATTGCTGGTTCAACACCTGGTTATGCATCGGAGGTGATCTTTGCTGATGGAACGTTCATAGACGGCAGCACTAGTGAACTCTCGTGTGATGGGCCGTTAAGAGAGCCATTCACTGTGTTCTGTCAGGTTCTTATCTTTTTTATAACCAAAAACCAAGAAGTTGCAAAAATACATTTGAAAATTTTTCTAGAACAAATAAGATAATGATATTCAATGCCTTTAATTTTTGCCTGGCAGGGTGGCACTCACTGGACTCAGTGGGGATTAGTTCTGGGAGAGGTTTTGAATTCATTGTAATATTACAACGAAGTGTATAAATACGACAAAGGCTTCAACAAGTTGATTATTTGATAGAAGTTATTATCTCAACCATTATACGAATCAACTGCAGTTTGGATCCATCTAGTTTGTGGACCATGATGTCTCGTTTTTGTATCATAAAAATGTCCATTGTCCATTTGGTATTTCTACGATCTACAGTGTAATTGCTGTTTGGAAGTCTGCCATAAATTTTGTATCCTTAATTCTGTAATAATATCTCTCAATAGTTCTAAGAAATCATATTGTTACTCGCGGCCTTCCTTAACTCTCGAAGAGTCAGCTTGAACTAGTGTTGCCAAAAGGCTGAGGCGTAGAATCATATAAGATTGATTTCTGTTTCTTGTTCATGTAGGCTTAACTTAAGTAAACCATACAATTATATGCTTCTGCTCCAGGTGACACCATACTTGGATGCTTTTTATTACAATTAGCACCGTAACCGTGTGATTGTTGATAATTCTTTTGAAAGCAAAATTCTAAATGTCTTGACGACACATAGCCGGGGATGACAGTTGCTAGCTCTGCTGACCATCCGCTTTAGATGGTCGTTCTAACCGACAGATTTTTGTATATTTAATTGATATCAATCAACTGGTTTAATCTAGTGGATATTGGTGTGAAAGAATAATATGAATTTGAATAGATATGGAGATAAATGACGTAAAAATAAATGGATATATATAGGGGTGATCATGGGCTTAACCCGGCCCGACCCGTGACCCGAGAATTGCAAAATATGTGGACCGAGGACCGGCCCATGTTTCATTGGGTCGAGCCGGGCCGGGTTATCGTGCGGGTTGGGTTTTTTAACGGGCCAGCCCGAGCCCGTACAATTAATGCATAAACACACTTCAACCTCATGAACAAGTCATGTCATGTATTGGAGATACTCAGGGTGGTGTAATACCGTAATAGACGTAGCTTGCTACAACATATCAAATACCCTCATTGGTGGTATCTTCCTGTATCCATTTAAATTCAATCTGATTCTGTTTTCTAAAACAACCGCTCGATATAGTTTGAACTAGTAATTTTAAGGACCTTTTTGTTAAACTTGAGTTATCGAAAAAGCAAGCAAACAGTTTACAGTAGTAACTAGCCACGTTATGTTTAAAACTACAATATAATATTTAAGAATCAAGATGCAATAACAAACTTACGCATCATTATACATACATAGACTGATAGACAGTAGATGTGGTCCTTAAACTAACGGGCTTAAATACAATACAATATTCAAGAATCAAATAAGTATATATGTTATTAAGAAGGAGTCCTAATGAATCTCTAATTATTAAGAAGTTCGGGTTCAACGGGTTTTCGGGTTTTTTCACGGGTTAGCCCGGCCCGGCCCGTGGACCGCATTTTCATGAAAATTAAGCCCGTGGACCGGACCGCATTATACCGGGTTACGTCGGTTTCGGTTTTTCCCCGGGCCGGTGCAACGGGTTTCACGGGTCGACCCGCATTTTGATCACCCCTAGATATAGATGTGGATCTATCGATTCATATATAATTGTTTTTATCCCTAATCTTATTAAGCTACCATGTAATGTTTGTAATTAAAAGTATATTATACAGTCTATTTTCATTTGGTAGATATTCTTGCATAGTTGCATCTTGGGGTGAAGTATGAGGTTAAAGTTCTAGTATGGGTTAATGTGATAGTTTAGAAGATGAGGAGATTTATTTTTTAAAAAAATGGAAATGATAAATCCTTTTAAAAATACTTTTAATACTTTAACTATTTTATTTGACAAGTGTTCTCCATTAATTATTTCTCTTAACTCATTATTTAATTTTGACAAATGTCACAATCTTATTATTAGGAGATTTTTTAGGCCATTTGGTTAGAAAGATTAATCATTTTCTTATAAAAATTTCAAGTTATTATGGAGTAATTAGTTTAATTAAACAGGTTTGACAAACATAAATAAATCGAGTATCGAGATCTGCGCTGGTGATAATGTATGACCCACATAGCAAGATTCACGTTTATATCAGCTCGTGGTACAAAATTTATAGTTTATAATAATGCCTTTATTTTATTATTTATAATAATAAATTGATGAGTATTTATGTTAACAGTACTTGCACTGACGTAAGGCAATATTGCCTTTCGGCGGCTAGTTACCGGGTATTGAAGGGTGAGAAGCCATGTAACTAGAGACCCTAAACCCTTCTCTGTTATTAACCTGCACCTTTCAAAAAAAAAATTAAATAAATTATGTTTACAAGCTATTTTAATTAATTTAATCAATATAACTGATATTTTTTAGATAGACATATACTCCGTATAAACCATCTAACAACCCACACTCTTTAAAATCCTTGGCAGAAGAAACAAAATAAGCAGGTACGACGCTGATCACTCTCAATCATCTTCAATTCTTCATCATCTGGATTCCTATTGGGTATAACTCCTTATATATAATAATCTTTTTATTTTTATAAACTTTCTTAACTTTATAACAAAAAACTGCTTCATTCTGGAGTATTTGTTATGTAGTCAACTGTTATATAATGGAAGATCAACAGGCCTTAGTTGAAGCAATCATTATAGTATGATCCTTAGTTAATGATCTTATGTTGGAATTTATGTTTTTTTGGTAACTAAGTATGTTTATAAGTTAAGATTTGAGGTTTAGGAGAGTAAGGTAAGGACCCGGGTTCAAATCCAACTCCTCACATGTGTGGGAGTTATTATTGGGGGGTTTCTCGGAAGTCCTAGGTTGCATCCTAGGCATTCGTTTAGTTTAGGAGTAGGAGTAGGATAGATTGCCGTTCTATAAAAAAAGAAAGAAGAGTAAGGTAAGGATCGCTAGTAAAGAATACTAAGCGTAGAAAGTGTAAGAAGTATTCTGGTGCTGACATGAAACGCGTGATGAATTTAGATTAGGGAGTAACAAGAAGTTTGATGAATCAATAGTTTTTGGTGTATCAGGGTGTATCAATGTGTTTAAAATAGGTTCATCAAACACGTGTCACTTACGTTTTTCTTACATTTGTTTGAAATTTTCTCTGGAACCTCATTTTAGGAGAGAATCATGCTTATATTGAAATTTGATTTTATTTATCCCTTGTAAGTAGGGATTTTTTAATTGCACATTTTTTTCAATGTAAGATGTCTGCATTTGTTAAAGAGAGTTGTTCTGAGAAGAAATTATATTTATGCAGGGTCTGCTTTTAATATCCGGCGGATTGGTGAGCATTAAAGAACTCCGAGATGACTCCTAAGCAAGTGACACTATTTGGTTCTGGATCTTTAGTAGCGATTACGGTTCTATTATCATTGAAGTTGTTTAGAGATCATCTTGCACATTGGAAGAAACCAAAGGAACAAAAGGCAATTCTAGTCATAATTCTCATGGCACCCATTTATGCTGTTGATTCCTATGTTGGATTGGTTGATATTCGTGGTAGTGAGACCTTTTTCTTGTTTTTAGACTCTATCAAAGAATGCTACGAGGGTTTGGTGAGTACCAAGTATGTTATTTTGAATGTGATCCATTGGTGACTGGTGAGGTATGGACTTCTTTGGAGAATTAAATTGCGTTGTTTTATTAAATGCAGGTGATGGCTAAGTTCTTAGCTTTGCTGTACACTTACTTAAATATATCTATAAGCAAGAACATAGTCCCGGATGAGATCAAAGGAAGAGAGATCCACCACTCGTTCCCAATGACTCTCTTCCAAGTAAAGTTTATTTCTTTTGATCTTTTTTCATTTCCATGTAGATTGTATAGATGGAAATATTGGGAAATATCAAAATAACAAAGTAACAAACACAATCTAGGCATACGAATGGGTTACACTATAGTGTAAACCGCTTCCTATGGAAGACTTGGCCTAAGTTTCAGAATCTAAAGTTCTGCCCAATATACCTAAGAGGCTAAGATAGATCATGGCCGAAAAGTCAACAAAATGGGTGGGTTGGGTAATGGGTCAAAACTGGTAAATTTCTTATACTGATCAAAATGGGTCAACTTCGGCTAACCATAAACTATTCTTTTCACACTTTTTAGTAACAATTCGTTTGTCATATATGATTTACGAAATTACATTCTCTAAATGGATCAAACTGGTGTCAAGTTCGGTTGACCCTAAACACTTCTTTTTTCAACGTATTACTCCATTGATATTAGTTTGTCATTTTTGTGATTACGAAAATCACATTCTCTAAATAAGAGCCTAATGTTTTAAATAATGTAAGAGATTTATAAAATTACAATTTGGTCAACTTTTGACCTGTACCTATTAAAGTTTTACGCATTTAACTTTTAGGGACAATTTATTACCTGAATAGACCCACTCCTAAGTTATTGGTCAAAATTTTCACCCGCAAATAAATAAAAACAAGTAAAGTAAATTAACCTTCAGAAATCAAGTGAATTTCTAAATTAAAGCCCCAAACCGTGGATATTTATCCTACAGTACGGTGTGAGGTAGCAAAGCCTCTTGCTACAGTATGAAGAGTTTCCTTGGTTGGTCCTGGTCTCGTGACTCGTCTAGGATCAGTAGTTATGCGTGCTTGGTATTCATGTTTGCATGTTTCTCACACGTCTGACATGGTCCTATCGTTCATTAGCTGCATGCAATATCAAATCAAATTGTTCACTTTATGGCTTACACTAAAAGTATCGGTAATGTTACTGACATGTTTACTGATCTAAATGCAGCCTCACTCAGTTCGTTTGAACCATCAAAACTTGAAGCTCCTTAAATATTGGACATGGCAGTTTGTAGTGATTCGCCCTGTTTGCTCTGTTATAATGATACTGTTACAACTTCTTGAGATATATCCCGATTGGCTTAGCTGGACATTCACTATGATCTTGAATGTATCTGTTTCCTTGGCATTATATGCTCTTGTGGTTTTCTATCATGTATTCGCTAAAGAGTTAGCACCACATAAGCCTCTCGCCAAGTTCTTATGTGTCAAAGGAATCGTCTTCTTCTGTTTTTGGCAGGTACAGTTCTCATCTTATGCACAAGTTAATTATCTTAATAAACAGTTAGATACGACCTGCAACTAAACCGGGTATCAAAGAGTAGAATGTATATACTTGGATACCTTCATCTGTATATATTGCTTGTTTAAGTGTTCAAAATATTACAAACACTCCCCAGTCCTCACTAATTAAGTGATTTTTACAACTTCTAGTTGCTGAAAGACATACAACATCTACTCACTGAACCACATTTAGAAACAGCTGAATTTGTCCTCTGGTTACTTTGAAATCGCACATATGAACACCCACTCAAGTATTTGTATGGTTGAACTTCAGTTAGAGTAAAGATCACTTTAATACCGATTTTAAACCTAGAATTCCTACTAAACCCTTCTGAACTAAAATTTGCCTATTTGCAGTCTAGTTTGACATGTTGATTGATGTTCTTTGCATCATTTTTGATGAATGTTCGATTATCTATGATTATTTTCAGGGAATTGTACTCAGTGGTCTCGTGTCTGTGGGCATAATTAAATCGAATCATTTTTGGCTTGATGTGTCACATATCCAACAAGCCCTGCAAAATGCATTGGTGATTGTGGAGATGGTGTTTTTCGCCATCTTTCAGATGTATGCATACACTGCTGCACCATACAAGGAGGCCGATGTGAAAGAGAAGAAGAAAGAGTGATTGGATACTTGCATCATTTCTTGGAAACAGATAATGATGAGTATTCGATTTTTGGGCGTTATAAAGGTACCACCGGCCTGTTTAGCTCACAAACATATATATAATATGAATAATGATGATTTATTCCTTCTCGAAGGGCTTGTATTTTGATAAGCTAAAGGTATGATAGATATTTGAATGAAGAGTGCCTTATGGTATATCTTTGCACAATACATAATTGATGTGTATTTAAATTCAGTGCTTATATCTATATATGATGTTTAGTCTACAGTTTTTCTTGCTGATACAATTGTTGAAAATCTTTTCGTTCTCCTTTATTGAATCATTCACTATAAGTCACTACCTAGTTTAGTTTTACCCAAAAACAGGATATGTAAATGAAGCTCTCTTGTGGTTGGTGATCATTTTCTTTTCTTCATGCAGTTTTCGTAGGGTTTTGATATGTTGTGTTTCTTGGTGTCAAACAAAAGTGGGGCTGAATGTTTAGTTAACGGAGAGTTAAAATAAGGCTCAAACATTTTATGTTCTTTAAATGTAACTTTGCAGATGTGTTAACGCTTCTAGTTTTACGAGTAACTGATGAAAATGTTAGTCGTCTTGGACCTACTAGCCTGAATCGTCTCTCACTCGTGCCTTTTGCCATATTGAGTTAAAATTTTGGGTTGTTTTTGTTGTGTAATCTCATGAATCCTTGATAAAGATACCTATATCAACAGACAAACAATGGAGGTTCCCATGTGATTTGGTAGAGGATACAAATGATGGTAATAATTTCTGATGTTGTCGCTGCACTTTTTACTAATATTCATTTAAGGCCTAAAATAGATTTTAAGGCCACTAGCCACTTAGGTATTTTTTTTTTTTTTTTTCTTTCTGTTGGACTATCCAGCAAAAACTTTACCTATGTTTAAACTTTAAAGTTGGCAATATTTTGCAATCAAGGTCCTTCTCCTAGACGGCGTTTATTTTTTGCCGTTAACGTACGCACGTGCTAAACACGTGAGGGTATTAATGTCATTTCCTTGTTACACCTGAGGGACTAAAAGTGAAAAATGTGACATGTTTAGGGACAAAAATTGCAAAACTCATCCCAACTATCATATTTATCACCACCCAACTTCCCTGGAAACAACCGCCACTCATTATTTCAACCATCATATTTATCAAAGTTTCAATCTTTTTCTAGTTTCACAAAATGGGTTCTTATGTTTATCACTCTTAAACCAACCCCACATCTTTAAAGCTTAAAACCACCGTATCACTGTCGTATCCCCGCTGCAACGCGCCGTCGTAACCCATCATATTTTGTCTAAATTTTAGCAAAGTTCAAATCTTTTTCAATTTTTGAAAATGGGTTGTTGTGCTAGTACAAATAAACCAACCCCATCTTCTGAATTTCGCCAACATTCATCGAAATCAAGCAGAGCTCCGCCGCCGGTGGATGAAGAACGGGTGAAAGAAGTGCTTTCTGAAACCACAAATCCAAAGCATTTTAACAAAATCGAAGAGCAACCCAGAAAAACTACACCCAGAAATAGTGTATACAAGATCCAAAATCAAAGGATTAACAATCTTGAAGAAAATAATATTTCCGGCGAAGTTTCCGGCGATGTGTCTGAGATCTGTAGTAATATGAGTGAGACTGTTTCAACCACTACATTTGAAGAAAAAGAAAGATGAAGAACAATTTAGTGGTGCGTCAGTCGTCGACCGTGTTAGTTGATGAGTGATGGGTTCATCGGAAACCATATTTTCCAAATTAAAAGTTGGTAAATAAAGCTGAAGCTCGAAACCCCTTTGTTGCTAAACAACACTGTTTTGGAAGGGGGAAAAAATGGTCTTTCAAGATAAAGAGAGAGATAAGTGAATGAGATAAAAAGAAGCTACCCACGGGTTTTCAAAACCATCGGTGGACTATTTTAGCTTTTCATTATCCTTTTTAGAATTTCATATTTAATTACTTATGATTTATGGGCTAAGGATGCATTGACTACAAGTTTTCTGACTTTGTTCAACGCTTTCCGGCGAGCTGAGAATGACCAGAAATTCTCCGGTGAAGCAACAGTCTCCGGTTCGGGTCAGATCCGGAACTTTACCCGGGTCTGAAGGTTATAAATAAGAGTTTTGCAATTTTCGTCCCTAAACATGTCACGTTTTTCACTTTTAGTCTCTCGGGTGTAACAAGGAAATGACATTAATACCCCCACGTGTTTAGCACGTGCGTACGTTAACGGCAAAAAACGAATGCCGTCTAGGGGAAGGACCTTGATTGCAAAATGTTGCCAACTTTAAGGTTAAAATTGTAATTTTTAAACATTAGGGACGAAAAGTGAAAAAACTGCCAACTTCAGGGACGAAAAGTGTAATTTACTCCTTTTTTAAATTTATACCTAAACCTATACTAAAATATACGAGAACGGTACTCGCGCGTTGCGGCGGTGATGGAGTTGATAGCGGGGTAGTGATGTAATGGCGGCGGCGGTGGCGGTGATGGGGTGATCTACCTGACGGGCTCCGCCCTTAGCCGTACGGGCTCCGCCCTCGGATTTAAAAATTCGTCGAAAGTATATCGAATGACCACTCTAATGAAAGAGAATGAAATTTTAAGAACACCCATATAATTTTTATAATTTATCGATGTACGGTTTTTGAGATAAAAGATTTTGAATGAATTAGAATAATAAAATGATTTATGGATGAAAGGAAAAAAAATGATTGGTTAAGATTTTAGGAGAGAAAAAGGGTATTATAGTTATTTTAGGTAAATATAAAATAGATAGGAGGGACATTTTGAGGAAGTAAATATTGAAACTTAAAATCAATATTGAAATTTTAAGTTCAATGTTAAAAATCTAGAGGAAATCTGTTTTATAATATTATTAAAATATATAAATAACTATGATATTATATATCAAAATTTTCGGTTGATAAGCTTTATATTATTAATAGAATAGAAGAGACACCTTTACCATTTCACAAATTATATTATCTTAGTTCTTTTGGAATTGATAAAATTGAAACAAAAATAATACCTTGACAACTTATACAAAAAAGTTACAGTAGACGAGCATGGTACTCGCGCGTTGCAGCGGATACCATTGACAGACTTTTCATGTCGCAAACTCGCAATAATCGTAAACAGTATAATTGGGCGATCAATTAAGCAATATCCTACGATGGATAACGTAGCTGCAATAGCGGGCAATGTTAATCTAAAAATACAGGAATCAGCAAATATATAACAAATATAACAAATATCTGTATACACAACTTGCAACTTAGATATAAAATCAGATATGTGCAAGAAACTCATGCAGAAACAAATACGTTACAAAAGTGATCCAATTTGTTGGTGAATAACATGTAATGTGAGGTTGATTGCTCATCATGGACCAATGGTAATTAATCACAGATTAACAGAAACATTTGTTCTTGAGTGATTGCCGGAATTGTACGAACTTCAGAAAGATCATTCAGTGGAGTGGAGTGGTTCGAATCAAGATTATACTACAAAGCAAAGTTACACTAATAATCAATTAATCATTGACGGCTTTTTAGAATTACCTGGCGAAGTATATAATCATAGCCAAAGCAAGCAGTCACATTTCATGACATGTAATTGCACATGAAGTCGGATGCCAAAGAAACCTGGCATATTGGAAATCATGAGCCACAACAAAACAGTAATGTAACGAATGATAATGATTCCCATTCATATATAACTTGAATAATTGCCCCAATAACTAATCTTAAAACGATAACATAAATACAATACCCCATTTCTCTTGTTTAAAACGACAACATAAATACAATATCCCATTCATATACCCAAAACTTACATCTTTTGAGTTTTGACCCGCTATCCACTGCACCTGCTCTGTTTCCGTAAAAGAACATATATATCGTCAATCGTGTTTTCAAGGTTCTGGTACAAAATCGTTTCTTATTCAGATCAAGCCCGATCTGTACCAAAAACTTGCATGTTTTGGCATGTTATCTCTAAAGCTTGCAACTGGAACTTGGTTTAAGCATGTTAAAGCTAAATAGTCATTGAAGGAAACATGGTGTTGGGGACTATCGGCTTACCAAGTTTGGACACTGATCCACCTTTCCTTGAACTGTATAGAAGGACACAATAAACTTTATACACAATAAGATATGCCACTGTGTTTTCTAAGAGTATTCATATCAGAAGTAAGCATAACGTAACAACAATAAAATGAAGAAAACAAATGAGAGAACTTTATACCTTAGTATGAATTGGAATGATCTCGTATGGGACTCAACCTATGTGATATAAACACAATTAGATACAAAACCGAATATAAAGGGACATTCAAGAGAGAACATGAGAAAAATATAGAAGAATAGAAAACAAAAAAGTCCCCAAAAATTTGAAATATCCAAACAAAGACAATGCTTTTTTTTAAAACAAAAGAGTTGAACAAATCCATGAGGATGAAGAATCAATCACAATTCACAAACGTAAACATTAGTTTATTTCTACATGCAAGATTCAAAAATCAAAAGTACAAAAAAACAATCTAATCTACAGAAACAAACACATCTTATCGCTCTCGCACCGAGCAACCGGAAACATCACATGAATTGGACACTATGAAGCAATTCCTATAGAAGATGGACATTCATTAAATATTGTAAAATCCACAAAAGTTGGAATCTTTTACAGCCAATATGATAACCTCTTTCACAATGTAAGGTATAAAAATGGATGAAGGCCAAATTTAAGAACCAGCAAATAGCAAATAAAATAAGTTTAATTACTTGGTCACATATTATAGCAGTGCAATCAACAATTACATCCATTGGGTTTATCAACAACCTGAACGCAATAGACTCCATTTGAGTCATATATATTGTGATATATGTGGCCATATTTGGGACTTTGAGTATGAATATCAATAGACTAAAACTCAAAAAAAAGTTGGACGCAAGTCCATATTTGTGTTTGGTAGAGAAACTCACTGTTTTTTTGCGGGCTAATCATTTTTTTTTTTGAGAGCTAACCTATTGACAAAAACTATAAGATAGTTATTTCATCCTGCAAGAAGATGTGTTTAGTTCAGTCGGGACTTCAAGACCTGAATCACCCAAAATCCAAAAGATAACGAATACATAAAGCAATACTCACCTCTGTCCACCAAAATAATTATGAATAAAGTAAGAAATAAACTTACATGTAATAACAGAAATTATGAGCTTATTTTGCGAAGAGGATGACCAAGCGTAGTTCCAATTGATGAGTCTTGTTAAGTGGCTAAATCCTCATTCTGCACCAATAAAAATAAAAAAAAAGTTAAAAATCATCAAATAAAATGTCATAAAAGCATAATCTGAAAAAAAAATAAAAAAAAAGTTAAAAATCATCAAATAAAATGTCATAAAAGCATAATCTGAAAATAAAATAAAATTACAAGATTAAACAGAATTAATTGATGAGACCCAAATCTGGAAAAAAAAGGGGGGGGGGCTGGGGTACAGGATTAGGAACAAAAATTTATTTAAGAAAAATAAAAGATTAAGAAGGGTGGTCGTGTATGGTGGTGACCCAACTTGATCCCAAATCTGGAAAGAGGAAACCCACAAAGGGTGATGGTTGTTGGTGGTGCGTCGATGATTATTAACGTACATAAACAAGTTACCAAACTATACAACAGTAAAACACTATTACTAGCATATGGATGAAATTTGTAATTGACACCATTGTTCCCATTGATTTCTTTCTTTCTTTTGTTAAAAAATATTACATTACATTACAAAAATTAGTACAAAACTATACCATTTCCTCAACATTCAATTTGTACCTCCCAACTCAAATAGCGTCTCTAGACAAAAATTAAAACACAATATTATCCGCTAAAGTTCATTTTTCTTTTCTTTCGAGAAAACTATGATTTACACCCAATCTTCTTAGTAATAAAACTCATTTCCTGATGACAACAACTCTAATCCCACAATTTCTCACTAACATCACAACATATTATAAACCCCCAGCACTAAAACCCACAATTTCTTTAACAAAAAGGAGACACCTTTCTTGTTGTTATCATGACCAAGGTTTAAGATTGTGTTTTGTTCCTAGTAAAAGATTATTATTTGAAGATGGGTTTTATGGCAAGATTAATAATAAGAAAAAAAGGTTGGTAATTTTAAGGTCTAATAATCTTAAATTCAATAATGGTGGTGGTGGAAAAGATGATAATGAAAGTGGGACATCAAAGGTTTTTGTGAATCTTGCATTGGCTATTGGTTTGGCTTATCTTTCTTTAACTGGACAACTTGGTTGGATACTTGATACCATTGTTTCTGTTTGGGTATGTATGTGTATCTATATATATATCTAATATAAGTTGCATTTTTATCTTTTAGCTTAGTTTTGGTGATATATAGTTTATTGTTTATGGGTTTTTGAGATTGCATATATTCAATTGAAGTGCTTATAAAAGTAAGATGAGCAGTTTTACTGTTTAATCTACTAAAATAAGCAATAATATGCTGATACATAGTGTTCTAAAAAGTTTTTTCTTTTGTTTATCTACTAAATATAAGCAGATAACTAATTTTATAGTGTTTGTTATTGGCTGATAAACTAAAAAACTAAACAGATAAGCACTTAAGTAGACAATTCTATATATCCCTGTGGCAACAAAAAAGGTTTATTTACTAAACTATACAAAAATTTAATCTGTTTAAACTTTGAGTTTGAAGTAGTAGTGTTAAAGTTTACGCCTTTATGTGTTTAAAAAGTGCTTGCATTTGACAAATTTGTGGATGATTATTTTTTGATGGCAGCTTTTTGTGGTGCTTGTTCCACTTGTGGGATTGGGAGCTCTTATTTGGTGGGCAAGTCGAGATATGGTCGAAATCCAAGTAAGATTAGTTGGGCAGTAGCTAAAATACTATCAGAAGTTTTCGTGATAGCTCTTTGTTATGGAAGTATTATCTTACTTGAGGTAACTGTTGTTTGGTTTTTGTGCAGTGTCGGAATTGTGGAAATGAATTTGAGGTTTTCAAGTAAGAAACTTGATCTAATTCGCATGCATCTTATTTCTGAAGATTGTGTGGAACCTCTTATGTAACTTGGTCCTTATTTTGTTTGTTGCAGATCTATGTTAAATGATGAGCCACGGGTGTGTCCCTATTGTAGTCAACCTTTTTCAGGTAACGGATTTTAAGCATTGTACTTGTTTGGGCTACATAATCATGCTCAACATTACCACATGCTTGAGTAAACTCATTTTATGGTTTCGTTAATTCACATATAGGTTCATTACAAGTAAGACTAAAAAAGAATGCAGTGTTTGAGTTGACATGTTAAATATAAATGTTTGACTGATGCCGAAACTAATCATGAGTATCCCCGTCCCAATCCCCTGCTCATTCATTAATATTGACTTCATTTCAATACTAATACTTGTTTGAAATCACATCAAAATGATCAGGATACATGACTTACCTTACCACACTCAAATTTAATGACCCAACTGTTATTATCTAATGACATATAAACCGTTGAGCTCTTGACGTTTACCAAAGTATCCTTAAATTGTTGAAGATTGCCTTCCATTTGAGGTAGCAAAATAGGTGGGTCGGGCAAGTGTGGTAACAGGTCAAAGTGGGTGAACATTTGATGTTCATCTTTTTCTGTAAAATTGCATAATGTTATAATGACATAAGTTGCTAAACTAAATATTTTAAAAGCTGTAATTTGTATGCAGTAGAAATACACTTTGGATGAATTTCAGTCGTTTTGTTATTAGCTAGATTATCTCACTTGACCCCTTTGAGATTATAACCTGAGTCGGCCCATACATAATAATTGGGTCTAATACTCTAATTTACCACCTCTACGTGACAATCCCAACCTAGACCCTTTTGTGCTCTTAAACCTTTTTGGAATATACATGGACTACCTTCCTAAAAGCATCACCACGGTTCATTATATTTTGGAAAATGAAAATTAACATCACAAACCCTGATTTTTGACACACAAGGTTTCAAGTGATTGTCGATGATAACTATATCACCATCAATTCTAACATAATGTTAACCCTTGAAAATGTCTTGGACGCCCTAACATGATTTCTAACCGCTCATAGGGGACACTCAACTTCAATTGTCACCCCAATTGCTGAAAATTTAAACAGTGTCAGAAACTTAATAGGATGCTGTTATTAACGATCTGAGTATGCAGATTGGTTCTTTGAATTTTACATGCCAGTTGCATTCCTTTTCCATTTCCGTTCTTTGGACAACTATAGTATTATGTGATCCATTTTCATGACATTATCCTTATGGGATCATTTCTTGTAACCGCATATTGGCTGGATTTCAGTGGTGGGTGATGAGTTTATAAGGGATCCTGCGACATCCTCAAAAAAATCTACAACATTTGATGGAGCATTCAACGACTTGTTTTCTCAAACAAAGAAAGGTCAGCAGTTTGCAAGGATAAACGTTGATTTAAATAGTTATATTGATCGTTGTATATGTTACTAGATATTTCAATTCATTGATATAAGACAGAATACCTTCTGCAGGGAAAGCTTCGTCAAGAGCCGTCATTGATGTTGAAGCCGAGGTTAAAGATGTTGATTGAGCATGTTAATGAACATATATACACGGACGTTAATGATGTACATAATTATATAAGTTGTTGTAAACATCATAAATTGTTGTCACACACTTTCAGAGTTTGACTATATAACGTTAATGAAGTGGGTTGCTAGGGGGCTGGGTGGTGTAGATGATTTTATGTATATCGTCTTACAAAAGATTTTGTAGGGTGTATTCTTTGTTTGGCAACAATTTGATTTGGTAACTCTGAATCATAGTTACTAGATTTTTGTTTTGGCTCACTTTTTAAGGGTCTTGGTAATAACATTCCATATTGTTAACATGCATAAAATTGTACTTTTATCATTAAAATTAAAGGTGTGAGTTTTGATATGAAATGTATAATTTTTTTATGTATGTTAATGGTACCTTTAGGACTGTTAGTTAATATTTTCCTATCTTTTGTAGGGTATATAATCTTGACACTTTCGTTTTTATCAGTATTAGAGAAGTTTTGATCCATGACTCATTTTTTCAGAAAACAACACGTTAGTAGAATGCAAAAATGTACAACAAGCTAGGTTAAAAAGGAGTCAACTAAACGAAAATCAAAAACTACATAAAAATGAGAAGGTTTCTAATCCACCAAGTCCCAATATCCCATGAAACGCTGCACATTTTTTTTCTACTTGAAACATAGAAATACTAATAATTAGACATGTGCATGCACGATGCGGTGGCGTGGCGACGTCGACTGGCGATGGTGGCAGCGACGCGATGGTGGCGGAGACGGGTGGCGGCGGCGGCGGCGGTGTGGTTATTAATGTAAAAGTAATTGATGTAAATGGGTAATGGATTTATTTTATGGTTGAAGGATGTATGTTGTAAATAAATTCATTAAGAGTATTTTTATTTTTTTTTTTTTTTTTTTTTTTTTTTTTTTTTTTTTTTTTTTTTTTTTTTTTTTTTTTTTTTTTTTTTTTTTTTTTTTTTTTTTTTTTTTTTTTTTTTTTTTTTTTTTTTTTTTTTTTTTTTTTTTTTTTTTTTTTTTTTTTTTTTTTTTTTTTTTTTTTTTTTTTTTTTTTTTTTTTTTTTTTTTTTTTTTTTTTTTTTTTTTTTTTTTTTTTTTTTTTTTTTTTTTTTTTTTTTTTTTTTTTTTTTTTTTTTTTTTTTTTTTTTTTTTTTTTTTTTTTTTTTTTTTTTTTTTTTTTTTTTTTTTTTTTTTTTTTTTTTTTTTTTTTTTTTTTTTTTTTTTTTTTTTTTTTTTTTTTTTTTTTTTTTTTTTTTTTTTTTTTTTTTTTTTTTTTTTTTTTTTTTTTTTTTTTTTTTTTTTTTTTTTTTTTTTTTTTTTTTTTTTTTTTTTTTTTTTTTTTTTTTTTTTTTTTTTTTTTTTTTTTTTTTTTTTTTTTTTTTTTTGTATTTGTGTAATTTTTAAATACTACTCGTAAAAGCTTCATCCAAACTAAAGCTCCTGAAACGCTACTTCAATTAGCGTTTCATTTTGGAGTTTTTTCTTTCAAATAAAAGCTAAAGCTAGTTGCATCCAAACAAAGCTTTTAACACAATAGGAGCTTTTTGTTTAAAATTAAAAGTTAAAGCTCCCAAAAGCTCTTGAAAAGCTCTTGCTAAACATAACCATAAAAAAAATAAAAAAAAATAACCACTACAACAATACAGCGCGTATATCATCAAAAAAAAACCCAATGAACAAATATGTTACTACTCTTTTGAAAATAAAAATAATAATGAAATGAAAAGGCAGTAAAGTTAAAAAAAATTGAAAAGTGGCAATAAAATGAATATTAGTCACTAGTTATTACTCATTAGAGCACTCCAATGATCTTTCTCAATACACCGACTAAGGCTAAGGTGGTGTCAACCAAAGGCGCAAGAAGTTCTCATATAAAGAGAGGTTTGAATATAATACACTGTCACACCCGTGCCCGTCAGCAAAACTTCTTTCCAATACATTCTCCCTCAATTCACATCCAATACACTACAATACATTATTTAATTTTACATTTCTATTAAATACAAATACAATTGCTTTTATAAAATAATAATCAAAAAAAAACCCAATGAACAAATATGTTACTACTCTTTTGAAAATAAAAATAATAATGAAATGAAAAGGCAGTAAAGTTAAAAAAAATTGAAAAGTGGCAATAAAATGAATATTAGTCACTAGTTATTACTCATTAGAGCACTCCAATGATCTTTCTCAATACACCGACTAAGGCTAAGGTGGTGTCAACCAAAGGCGCAAGAAGTTCTCATATAAAGAGAGGTTTGAATATAATACACTGTCACACCCGTGCCCGTCAGCAAAACTTCTTTCCAATACATTCTCCCTCAATTCACATCCAATACACTACAATACATTATTTAATTTTACATTTCTATTAAATACAAATACAAATGCTTTTATAAAATAATAATGAAATGAAAAGGCAGTAAAGTTAAAAAAAATTGAAAAGTGGCAATAAAATGAATATTAGTCACTAGTTATTACTCATTAGAGCACTCCAATGATCTTTCTCAATACACCGACTAAGGCTAAGGTGGTGTCAACCAAAGGCGCAAGAAGTTCTCATATAAAGAGAGGTTTGAATATAATACACTGTCACACCCGTGCCCGTCAGCAAAACTTCTTTCCAATACATTCTCCCTCAATTCACATCCAATACACTACAATACATTATTTAATTTTACATTTCTATTAAATACAAATACAAATGCTTTTATAAAATAATAATGAAATGAAAAGGCAGTAAAGTTAAAAAAAATTGAAAAGTGGCAATAAAATGAATATTAGTCACTAGTTATTACTCATTAGAGCACTCCAATGATCTTTCTCAATACACCGACTAAGGCTAAGGTGGTGTCAACCAAAGGCGCAAGAAGTTCTCATATAAAGAGAGGTTTGAATATAATACACTGTCACACCCGTGCCCGTCAGCAAAACTTCTTTCCAATACATTCTCCCTCAATTCACATCCAATACACTACAATACATTATTTAATTTTACATTTCTATTAAATACAAATACAAATGCTTTTATAAAATAATAATGAAATGAAAAGGCAGTAAAGTTAAAAAAAATTGAAAAGTGGCAATAAAATGAATATTAGTCACTAGTTATTACTCATTAGAGCACTCCAATGATCTTTCTCAATACACCGACTAAGGCTAAGGTGGTGTCAACCAAAGGCGCAAGAAGTTCTCATATAAAGAGAGGTTTGAATATAATACACTGTCACACCAGTGCCCGTCAGCAAAACTTCTTTCCAATACATTCTCCCTCACACCACACAAACACACACACAGAATTGCAGATCGGAAAACAGATTGGAAAAAAAAAGACGGCCAGATCCGATCCAGTAAAACACACACACACATATATATATATACACATATTTCAGATAAGGAAAAAAAAATCGCTTGTACGTACTTGGTAGCCTCCACAATTCCACACCAATACGCTCGAAGGGTGTGGGCCGTATTGAAAGTCGAATACTGATATTAGCTAAAATATACATATTTTGCATCACAATTTGTTAGCTAATATCATTTACCTTGTTGTATTTTAAGTCTCATTTGTTTGTTTTTAGTCACTTATAAGTCGCATAAGACTTTTTATAGGTCCAATGGATGATTTGGATGAATACGGAGTTGGCTTAAAATGGATTACAAGTGAAGCGATTATGGTCGAGAACTCGAGATTTCTACATACACGCACACAGCCACCCCAATTTGCTATATCCTTATTTTTAACTGCTAATGGTGGATAAAATATAATTTTGCCTTACATTTTCTTTGAGACACCAATCACTCCAGCCCAAACACTTACTAGTCTCTCCCTCAATTTAATATTTTTTTGGTTCTTTCTTTGGGGTTGTGTAACAACCCTCAATTTCCGACTAGGACAATTTACTTATATTTCTAGATTCTTTTTTGCGGCTGGAAGGGAGTAAATAAAAGAACAAAGACAAGCAGCTCAACTATTATATATGTTTCATATTTGCGGCTGGAAAAAGAAAGAGTACAGGAAGCAGCAGCCCAAGGCCCAAACACCCATTGCTTCTTTTAATTACTTTTGGGCTGGAAGGAGTTACGGGTGGTGAGCCCAAGAGAAACATTAACCCTCAGTCCATCACATTTAGTTATAGGTTATAGCTGCTTATTATTTTTGGAGAAGGAGGAGAACTAAAAAACGCCGCCGCCACCCTCTCTTACACTTTCATCTTTATCTTTTTTTCTTTTTCAATCACTTATCTAAACAACCCTAAATAAAAACCCTTTTATCCATCAACACCCACCATAAATAATCATTTATCCATCCCTTAAATCAAAAACCCATTAATTATTTTCTCTTAAAAAATTGAAGATAACCGTCTTGACTAAAAAAAGTTAAAAATTAAAGGGTCATCCACCATCATCCGTTCATTATTTTCATCATTTGGGTTGTAAATCTCTATTTTATCTTCATATTTATAAACATGATTATTATATGTC
This sequence comes from Erigeron breviscapus, assembly GCA_034093135.1. Lineage (NCBI taxonomy): Eukaryota > Viridiplantae > Streptophyta > Magnoliopsida > Asterales > Asteraceae > Erigeron > Erigeron breviscapus. The sequence continues at coordinate 73,482,040 of CM067172.1, read as the reverse complement.
TATGTGATAATTTGTGTTTATGCTATGGATTTTTAGTTGATTTGGTATGTTTGCTTAGACAATAATATGTTTTTCTCTTTTTGATAATGGTTGATTAAGTATTGCTGATAAGCATTTATTTGTGGATTTTGACTTTTTAGAGTCATACTTTGACTAGTCAATAAATTAGGATAACAATTAACATGATATGTGTGAGTGCATTGCGATTGACCGATTGGATGGACTTGTATATGTTGGTGATTATTCACCATGACGTTTATGACCGTAAAGCCATATGTTGCCCTTTGGAATTGATTAGTTAAATGTGATTTGTAAAATTAATGAGTTGTAATTGTATTAAAAGATGACTGTCTAAATGTTTTATAATTTGTTAGCTTGGATTAGATATATAAAAGACACCAATTTGTATTTTGATCCAAGCCCCTTGAATCGTTTTTCATGCCAAACGCTAGAAATGGGGAATACTTGTGACCGCATTACTTAATTCCATTGTTTACGGTGATTTCAACGTTTGAGTCGTTTGTCGTAGATGACCGTCTAGGCAATTGTTTTAGATGTTTGGGTCACGCTGTTACTTAAGCCAAGGTCAAGTTCCATAAACAATTGTTTGTCAACCCGGTTTCATTGTTTAATCGAATTAACCATGACATTTTTTGTAACACCCGTGAATTTTGACCCGTTGACTTTTTGTGTAAATTGACTAACAAACTTGTTGAATGAAATAATTGGGCCCATTTGTGATTATATGGCTATGTAGTATGCTAGTCGGTATTTAATTGTGCAACTAATGGTAATGTGGTTGAGAAGGGAAACGGGTCGGCCCGTGGGTAGTCCATGACCCACCAGCCCCCCCCAAGACCCATTTCCCCTTATCCTTTTCTCATTTCTCTCATTTTCTATCTATCACTCTTTCTCTCTTTCTCTCTAAGTAAAAAGGCAAGGAACCATTTCAATTCATTTCTTCACCATTTCTTGCATCAAGTTAGTGTTGGATCGATTATAACATCTCATTTCTCTCATTTCTCTCATTTCTCTCATTTCTCTCATTTCTCTCATTTCTCTCATTTCTCTCATTTCTCTCATTTCTCTCATTTCTCTCATTTCTCTCATTTCTCTCATTTCTCTCATTTCTCTCATTTCTCTCATTTCTCTCATTTCTCTCATTTCTCTCATTTCTCTCATTTCTCTCATTTCTCTCATTTCTCTCATTTCTCTCATTTCTCTCATTTCTCTCATTTCTCTCATTTCTCTCATTTCTCTCATTTCTCTCATTTCTCTCATTTCTCTCATTTCTCTCATTTCTCTCATTTCTCTCATTTCTCTCATTTCTCTCATTTCTCTCATTTCTCTCATTTCTCTCATTTCTCTCATTTCTCTCATTTCTCTCATTTCTCTCATTTCTCTCATTTCTCTCATTTCTCTCATTTCTCTCATTTCTCTCATTTCTCTCATTTCTCTCATTTCTCTCATTTCTCTCATTTCTCTCATTTCTCTCATTTCTCTCATTTCTCTCATTTCTCTCATTTCTCTCATTTCTCTCATTTCTCTCATTTCTCTCATTTCTCTCATTTCTCTCATTTCTCTCATTTCTCTCATTTCTCTCATTTCTCTCATTTCTCTCATTTCTCTCATTTCTCTCATTTCTCTCATTTCTCTCATTTCTCTCATTTCTCTCATTTCTCTCATTTCTCTCATTTCTCTCATTTCTCTCATTTCTCTCATTTCTCTCATTTCTCTCATTTCTCTCATTTCTCTCATTTCTCTCATTTCTCTCATTTCTCTCATTTCTCTCATTTCTCTCATTTCTCTCATTTCTCTCATTTCTCTCATTTCTCTCATTTCTCTCATTTCTCTCATTTCTCTCATTTCTCTCATTTCTCTCATTTCTCTCATTTCTCTCATTTCTCTCATTTCTCTCATTTCTCTCATTTCTCTCATTTCTCTCATTTCTCTCATTTCTCTCATTTCTCTCATTTCTCTCATTTCTCTCATTTCTCTCATTTCTCTCATTTCTCTCATTTCTCTCATTTCTCTCATTTCTCTCATTTCTCTCATTTCTCTCATTTCTCTCATTTCTCTCATTTCTCTCATTTCTCTCATTTCTCTCATTTCTCTCATTTCTCTCATTTCTCTCATTTCTCTCATTTCTCTCATTTCTCTCATTTCTCTCATTTCTCTCATTTCTCTCATTTCTCTCATTTCTCTCATTTCTCTCATTTCTCTCATTTCTCTCATTTCTCTCATTTCTCTCATTTCTCTCATTTCTCTCATTTCTCTCATTTCTCTCATTTCTCTCATTTCTCTCATTTCTCTCATTTCTCTCATTTCTCTCATTTCTCTCATTTCTCTCATTTCTCTCATTTCTCTCATTTCTCTCATTTCTCTCATTTCTCTCATTTCTCTCATTTCTCTCATTTCTCTCATTTCTCTCATTTCTCTCATTTCTCTCATTTCTCTCATTTCTCTCATTTCTCTCATTTCTCTCATTTCTCTCATTTCTCTCATTTCTCTCATTTCTCTCATTTCTCTCATTTCTCTCATTTCTCTCATTTCTCTCATTTCTCTCATTTCTCTCATTTCTCTCATTTCTCTCATTTCTCTCATTTCTCTCATTTCTCTCATTTCTCTCATTTCTCTCATTTCTCTCATTTCTCTCATTTCTCTCATTTCTCTCATTTCTCTCATTTCTCTCATTTCTCTCATTTCTCTCATTTCTCTCATTTCTCTCATTTCTCTCATTTCTCTCATTTCTCTCATTTCTCTCATTTCTCTCATTTCTCTCATTTCTCTCATTTCTCTCATTTCTCTCATTTCTCTCATTTCTCTCATTTCTCTCATTTCTCTCATTTCTCTCATTTCTCTCATTTCTCTCATTTCTCTCATTTCTCTCATTTCTCTCATTTCTCTCATTTCTCTCATTTCTCTCATTTCTCTCATTTCTCTCATTTCTCTCATTTCTCTCATTTCTCTCATTTCTCTCATTTCTCTCATTTCTCTCATTTCTCTCATTTCTCTCATTTCTCTCATTTCTCTCATTTCTCTCATTTCTCTCATTTCTCTCATTTCTCTCATTTCTCTCATTTCTCTCATTTCTCTCATTTCTCTCATTTCTCTCATTTCTCTCATTTCTCTCATTTCTCTCATTTCTCTCATTTCTCTCATTTCTCTCATTTCTCTCATTTCTCTCATTTCTCTCATTTCTCTCATTTCTCTCATTTCTCTCATTTCTCTCATTTCTCTCATTTCTCTCATTTCTCTCATTTCTCTCATTTCTCTCATTTCTCTCATTTCTCTCATTTCTCTCATTTCTCTCATTTCTCTCATTTCTCTCATTTCTCTCATTTCTCTCATTTCTCTCATTTCTCTCATTTCTCTCATTTCTCTCATTTCTCTCATTTCTCTCATTTCTCTCATTTCTCTCATTTCGCAGTGCATTGTTTCTGGTCCTGGTTCAGTTTAGCCACTGCGGCGCAGTGGATGGTCACTGTGATTATATGTGTGTCGATTTTCAAATTGTTGAGGTTGTATAATTGACATTTCAGTATTATGATGTATAATTATAGGTTGTGGAGGTGTGGACCCTATTACTCGTTTGTAATCTTTTACTAACTTCTTTGCCGGACAAGGTGAGTTTCGTATCTCCCTACTCGCTTGAGATTCGGGCTGAAAAGTGTAAACCTTGCTTGTTTACTTGCAATTATAGATTCATTGATTGATGGTCTTAGTTGTTAGTCTTATGTGTTAGTTCCTTTCGTTTGATTGGGTTAAATTGGTTCGAGTATTGGATTGTTGAGACGGTTTTCATGTTTGAATGACTTAGTTTATGTTGTTAAGTATCTAGTAATAATAGGATAGACGTACATACATGAAAGTCGGTTATGCCTTCATTGGGTTTTAGATGTGGTGGGAAGGCTGCGGGTGACCCTATATATAAGCATCTGGGACTCGAAGGAAGCAGAATCCTCTGAAGTATATATACGTATAGTTGGTTTGAATTGTGGTTAATGGCTTATGGTTGTCGAATGTTGATTATTGGGTTAAGATTGACGATTATTGATGGATGACTCAGGTTTGGCGAATATTGATTATTGATTCATATTCATCGTATACTGATTATCGGTTTATGATTGACGATTATTGATGGATGACTCAGGTTTGGCGAATATTGATTATTGATTCATATTCATCGTATACTGATTATCGGTTTATGATTGACGATTATTGATGGATGACTCAGGTTTGGCGAATATTGATTATTGATTCATATTCATCGTATACTGATTGTCGGTTTATGAATTATGCATTTACATTTGATTGTAAGCATTGCATACATTGTTGATGAGCCCTCGGCAGGGGATTGCCGACATCCTGGTGCATAGATGTATGCACCCATTTTGGATGTAGAGCGTGACCCCGAGTATATAGACATATATATCTCGATGATTTTGAGATACAGCCTTGTTCATGGTAATGACAGAAGGGTATCGTTGCATAAGTGACTGGAGATCACGCATAGGATAGGCATGTTTGCTTATTCATGCATTTGGCACTTACTTTGATTTGCATATCATTTGTGCATTCTCATTTACACATTTACTTGTCTTGTGTAATCTTGATGTTGGGCGATGTTGTGTTATGTAGAGGCTCGCTGTAAGTTATGTCTAGCCTCTATTCTTATATTGTGACTATTGATGTTGGCTCTTTACGAACCATTACTACGGACTCACCAACCTTGTGTTGACTATGCTTAGTACACTTTTCAGGTAACCAGGTTCTCCCAGGACGTGGAGTTTAGTTGTTCGCTTGCTGTAAACCCGGACTATGGACCCCATGGATCAAGGATTCATCGACTTGCCCTTTTGCATTATGCTTAGGATCGTTTGCCATCTTTGGATGTTATTCTGTTAACTTTGATGGCTATTTGCTCCTTTTGTATTTTGTTACTTGCTTCGTTATGTTTTGGATTCACCGAATTCTTAATTGCATTTAGTTGGTTCTATTGTAATCCCACCTGGTGCTATGTGATTTCCGTGATATTCCGAGCCTCGGCTTGGGGTGTTACATTATGAAAATGGGGAAACATACCTAAGTAAACATATTTTAAATATTTGATCATTTTATTTGCTTTATTTGTCTACTTGCTTTATCTATTTGTCATTAACTTTATTTAGTTTTCGTAGTTTAAAATCAACCTTTCAAAACTTTCATTTAATTAACAAAATTCACTTTCAAAATTTAAATAGTTCATTTGAGTTTTCGATTCACCGCCTCCTTGTTCTACACTTGAGTCATACATACTTTATACTTGTGTATGTAGTTAAGTTTTGACTTTCTATTCATTTCATCTTATCGTTCACTTCCATTATTATTGATCGTGACCTGTTGAAAAAGTCAACGACGTTTTCGGGTCTGCCTCACTAAGACTATTGGGGGTGCTCTTAGCGAATTACCAAGAACACCTCGTTAGCTGCAATAATTGGTTTAATTATGTACGACCGTGTTGACATCTGTTTCTTTCCTTTTTAAGGTCTCAACAAACATACCAACTCTACTATTCTTTTATTCTATAACTTCTTTACCCTCTATTTTCCATCCATCTCGTGCCTCTACAACAACATGACCATTATAAGAATCTGTGGTCTTGCAATGCGAATTACCCAAACCACATTTGAAGTCACCAACATTTCTCTTTTTTATGTTCTCTCTTTTTTTCTTTTACATAAAATATTTGGGGTTATCTAAACTCCTTACATATAAGTTTTTATAAGAGAAATATGTTCTGTTTCATTTGTTTTGCACTATCACCCCGACCAATCTTCTTTCTTTATTCTTTTTTTTTTTAGTTTTTTTTATTTTTTTATTTTGTATATTTTTTTATTTTTTTATTTTTTTATTTTTTTATTTTTTTATTTTTTTATTTTTTATTTTTTAATTTATTTAATGACAATTGAGATAATTACTTATATAAAAAAGAACCCTATAAAGGTATTTCATTTTGAGAGGTGAAATTTACAATTAAATTCTTTTTCATTTGTACAATAAACTAAAGTTTGTTCATACATTCATGTGTTAGTTGCTATGCATTTTTTTTATTTTTTTATTGGAGTTTTCTAAACATAAAATTTACCTAAGTGTTTGTTTATGGTTTTGAAAATTATTTCAAATCATTGAATCTAAACAATGAATCGTTTCAAATCATCCACACGAAATCCTTTATGATTATTGCATTTGAGATGTGTCGTTATCATCTTGAAATATTTGGCATTTTTATCTATTAAGCTCTACAAACTTTTGACATGTCATTTTATTGTGCTTAGCCTCTTTCCTCTCTTTTGGTTAACCTTTGATATAGATCTGATTGGAGCCGTGCTTAGTTAGTTGTACGAGTTTCATCGATAGTTTTAATGTTTAGGTTTGGAGATTGATGACCAATAATCTAGATATCCTTTGTATAATATATATTTTTTGAATGGATCCTTTGTAGTGGATTTGAGTATATGGAAAGTACATATATAAGTATGATTACGCTGCATTCTTAAGTATATCTTTTTAAATAAATGAAAAGAAGAGAAAGTGTTAGAATGTGTATCGGTCCAATAAGGGCCCAAGCCCAATAGTCATGTGTTACCTAATTAGCTCTAGTATAAATAGAGGCGTTGATGTAATCAAAACTGAAAAAAAAAAATCAATACAAAAATTCTTCTCTTCAATTTCTGTTTCTTAACATGGTATCAGAGCCACTAACACTAATTCAGGGATCATCATCTACCCAATAAACGTCCATTAAACTCACAAACCATCGAGAAGTCACCATGGCTGATGCCGGCGACCAAAGCTCGGGTTCTGAGTTGGCACTTCAGATTGCCAATTTGCTACAGAATCACAAAAACAAATCAATTCAATCATCGCTTATTTCAATTCTATCTCTTAACAACATCAAAACCCAAGCCACCATGGAAAATTGTTCCGGCGACTTTGGGTCTGATTTAGCAAATCTGAATAAAACAAATACCAATAAACAACCACAACAACCAAAACAATCAAATAAAACCAATAAATCTCACCTCAAATGTAACGAGTGCGGCATGAAAAGGCACACGAAGGAACAATGCTTCCAGATCATCGGGTACCCGGAATGGTGGTCCGACAATCACAAGAAAAACACCAAATCGACGACCACGAGTTTAGGTCAAACTCGTGTGGAGGCCACGAGTTTAGACCAAACGCGTGTGGAGGCCACGAGTTTAGACCAAACTCGTGTGGAGGCCACGAGCTTAGACCAAACTCGTGTGGAGGCCACGAGTTTGGAGGCCCACGAGTTTGAAGCCCAGCCAATCAAGAAAAACACCAAATCCTTTCCTACCGCTCAGACTAGCTCCGAGTATAAAAGAAATACTCATGATGATCGGCAATCGGTTGCCGGATTTAGAGGAGTAGTGGCGGCTGGAAGAGGAGAAGGGGAGGAAGGGGGTACGCTGGCAGAGAAAAAGGGAAAGGGAAAAATCCCTTTGCTTTCCACACGGTCAAACATCCCTACAAATAATAAGATTTTTCAAAAACAACCCCTAACTTGTCATGGAAATGCAAATATAGCCAACGAAGATACTTTAAAAGAAAATAATGGGGAGTGGATATTTGATTGTGGTGCCACCGACACAATGACCTATGACTTGTCGGATTTTAAGGTCATAACGAAACCCAACAAAACCCATATTAAAGCCGCGAATAAAGGGAAAATGGATGTAAAAAATGGTGGAACAATTAAATTCTCCACAGACATTCAATTGTCTAATTGTCTTTATGTGCCTGACTTATCACACAAACTTTTGTCGATAAGTCATGTGACAAAAGAACTTAATTGCTCAGTTCTCATGCATCCAACCTTCTGTTTGTTGCAGGATATCAGGACGGGAAGGATTATTGGGCGTGGCACTGAGAAAGGAGGACTGTATTATGTTGATGAGGTTACTGAAAGTGGGAATGTCATGCTTGCTCATGGAACTAGTGAAAGAGAAGCATGGTTATGGCATAGAAGATTGGGGCATCCATCAGTGAGTTATTTGCATATTTTATTTCCAAAACTTTTTCCGTTGAATAAAAAGATTGATTGTGAAACTTGCATTCTCGCAAAAAGTCATAGGCAAACCTTTAAACCCCGTAAGAGTAGAGTTGAATCTCCTTTTTCATTGGTTCATTCAGATGTGTGGGGTCCTGCACCGGTTAGTGGAGGTCATAATTTCAAGTACTTTGTGATTTTTGTTGATGATTGCACCCGGATGACATGGATTTATTTTTTGAAAAATAAAGATGAAGTTTATGATAGATTTACTGTGTTCTATAACATGGTCCAAACTCAATTTCAAAAATCTATCAAAGTCATGAGAACAGATAATGGTGGGGAGTATGTGAATTCACAAATGAACCTGTTTTTTCAATCCAAAGGTGTAATCCATCAAACTACTTGTCCTCACACCCCCGAACAAAATGGTGTGGCTGAAAGGAAAAATAGAATTCTTTTAGAAATGACTAGGGCACTTATCCTTGAGTCCTTGGTTCCTAAAAGTTTTTGGCCCGAAGCTTTAGCTACTGCTACCTACTTGATCAACCGTCTCCCTACAAAGATTCTCGATATGAAAACCCCTTTGAAAGTCCTCTCTGAGTTTCATAAGCTCCCATCAGTTCTTACTTTGCAGCCTAAAGTGTTTGGATGTACAGTTTTTGTTCATATTCCAAAATCATATCGTAATAAACTCGAACCGTGTGCTGAAAAATGTGTATTTGTGGGATATGGGGTTAATCAAAAGGGGTATAGATGTTACAATCCTAAAACTCATCGTATGTTTACTACGATGAATTGTGATTTTTTGGAAACCAAGTATTTCTACTCTCAGGAACTCAGTGGTCAGGGGGAGGAACAAAGTGACACACTGAGTTGGCTCCAATATTCATCAGAAGTTCAGACCACTACATCATCAGATGTTCAGACTCCAGATAAAGATTTACAGTCCTCCTCTCAAAGTGACAACCTATATCCAGACCTGATATCCGAGGTAATTAGTTCTGAACCAAGTCATACTTTGAATGGTATAGATATTCCAGCTAATGAAATGCAGGAAAATGTTAATGGAGAGTCAGAAAATATAGAAGAAGTAACTCCTCCAGAAAATGTTCCAGAAAATGCTCCAGAAAGTGCTCCAGAAAGATATGTTCTCCCACCAAGGTCTACCAGAGGAATTCCTGCAAAGCGATATTCTCCAGAAAAGAGTTCTCGGTCTACTAAGTATCCGGTAGACAACTTTGCTAATATTGCAGAAGGTTTTTTCTCCAAAGAAGCAAAAGCATTTGCAGCAAAACTATATTCAGAAGAGCTCCCGTCAAATGTAGAGCATGCCTTGAAGTTAAAAAATTGGAAGGATGCTATGGATAGTGAAATGGAGGCTCTTATGAAGAATGATACATGGGAGAAATGTTTTCTTCCAAAAGGAAAGGATCCAGTAGGGTGCAGGTGGATATATACCATCAAATATAAACCAAATGGAGACATAGAGAGGTACAAAGCAAGACTTGTTGCCAAAGGGTATACTCAAACCTATGGCATTGACTATTCAGAAACCTTCTCTCCAGTTGCAAAGCTAGATACAATAAGAGTTCTTTTCTCAATAGCAGCAAATCTAGGTTGGCCCCTTCATCAATTTGATGTGAAGAATGCCTTCTTGCACGGAGAATTACAAGAAGAAGTGTATATGGAAGCTCCTCCTGGATTTTCTCACAGCTTTAAGGATGGGGAAGTTTGTAAATTGAAAAAGGCCTTGTATGGGCTTAAACAATCACCCAGAGCTTGGTTTGGAAGATTTACTCTTGCTATGAAGAAATATGGATATCAACAAAGCAACTCAGATCACACATTGTTTCTTCGCCACAGAGGAAATCTTGTGACATGTCTAATAATTTATGTTGATGACATGATTATAACAGGGAATGATGAAAAGGAGATTAATAAACTAAAAACAGCTCTGTTTGCAGAGTTTGAAATGAAAGATTTGGGAGATCTGAAGTATTTCCTTGGAATAGAAGTTTCAAAATCTGAACAAGGAATTTTTATTTGTCAGAAGAAATATATACTAGATCTTCTGGCAGAAACAGGAATGGTCGATTGTAAACCAGCAGATACTCCCATGGTCATCAATCAGAAGTTGTTTGTGAAGATAGATGCTAAAACTACTGATAAAGGAAGATATCAAAGGTTGGTAGGAAAACTTATCTATTTGGCTCACACTCGTCCAGACATAGCATATGCTGTTGGAGTTGTCAGTCAATTTATGCATCAACCTCAGGAAGATCATATGGATGCAGTTCTGCGAATTATTAGGTATCTCAAAGGAACTTCAGGTCATGGGGTGTTATTTAAGACTAATGGTCACCTCAAAATTCAGTTATATACAGATGCAGATTGGGCAGGAGATAAAGGTAATCGAAGATCTACTTCAGGATATTTCTCGTTGGTAGGTGGTAATTTAGTTACATGGAAAAGTAAAAAACAGAAAGTTGTCTCCTTGTCAAGTGCTGAAGCTGAGTTTAGAGGTATAGCTAAAGGACTGGCAGAAGCTTTGTGGTTAAAGAAGCTGGTGTCTGAAATAGGTTTTGCCCCCAAAGAAAGTATCCGAATCATGAGTGATAATGAAGCGGCTATCCAAATCTCAGAGAATCCAGTTCAACATGATAGAACCAAGCATGTGGAGGTTGATCGTCACTTCATAAAAGAAAAGTTGGAAAGTGGAATTATCAAGTTACCATTCGTAAAGTCTGAAGATCAACTGGCTGATATTCTAACTAAAGCAGTGGGAACATCTATGTTTCATAAGTGTCTAAGCAAGTTGAATTTCGGTAATCCCGATATTCAACTTGAGGGGGAGTGTTAGAATGTGTATCGGTCCAATAAGGGCCCAAGCCCAATAGTCATGTGTTACCTAATTAGCTCTAGTATAAATAGAGGCGTTGATGTAATCAAAACGAATGAAAAAAAAAATCAATACAATCAATACAAAAATTCTTCTCTTCATTTTCTGTTTCTTAACAGAATCATTTCAAATCACCCTACATGAAATCCGTTATGATTATTGCATTTGAGATGTTCTCGAGAATTTTGGCATTTTTATCTATTAAGAAGCTTGAAGCTCTACAAACTATTGACATGTTAGATTATTGTGGTTAGTTTCTTATCCTACTTTTGCAACTCTTATCCTGTTTGGCTTAGCTATGCATCATATACAACACTTGGTAAACTGTACAAATAATTGAGTGTCTCAGTTCATTTTTGTATCACAAATAAGATTAGAGCTGATAGCTGGTTTTATTAGATCTGAGAGATAAAGTGGGAAAAACATCTTTTTGGTATTATGGAGCTGATTAGTGTTGCCAGTTGAAAATGGACTGATGATTGGCTAAACCGAAGAGAAATCCCTGTCCCTACTCAAGTAGATAAGGTAGTATGGATAAAAAAAAATGGTAGAACAACAAATGTAGCAGACTTGTGTGGTTTACTCAAGGACATGTTTATTCAAGGTAAACTTCAAATTCAAGATAGGATTATGGGTTGGAATAATGATATCAATATAAAATGTCCTCTTCAAAGAGTGTGGAGTCTCTTGTTCACTCTAAGACTGTACGGAGGGATATGAGGATGAAGAGCTAACGTTTACCACTTCATTATTAGATAACATTGTACTAAAAATATCCAACCAATTATCATTGAAGAGAGAATGTGCTTGTTGACTGTATTAGTAAATACCATTAAGCTGAAGCTTGTGGGGTTAAAGGTGTACACAACTACAAGAGTTATTGAGGAGTGTAAGAAATGGGTTGTTAATCCAAATTTTGTTGAGAATGAAAGGATTAGCTGATTTGAGGGCGATAGTCTATTCTTGCACATGGTCTTATTTTGGTACTAGAATAGGCTAATTTGTCCTTTAATTGTTGTTTAGTTTGAACATGTCTGACATGCCCCATGGCTACTCAATGTAGTATTTTTGATTGGTTGGTGGGAATGTCCGACTTACTTGTAAATTGATCGTCTATATGTTTGATGTGGTTAATACATAGTTCACATTTTGAAAAAAAAAAAGTTCATTTATGTATCTTTAACCATGTTAGCTTAATCTACTGTTGACCATTCTACTCTTGATCTCTGTTCAAATGAGCCGAGGGGGCCATTTGCTGATCTTTATGACTCAGAGTTATGGGACAACGCAACATTTACAGCTGTTCCTGAACCGGATTTCAGGTTTGGCACCATCACTTATTTCTGCCTCAACTCTTGTATTAGTGTACTACAGTTTATACCATCTAATTGTTCTTTGTGTATGTAGTTACTGGGCTCGTAGCTATTTGAGAGAGCTAATACATAAAAGTTATAATGCCTTATCGTATCCACTTGTTATAGTGTTCGTCATCCTGATACCGTTAACGGTTAATCATCGTACGAATTATCACCGTAAAAAAGAATAGATGTATCTGATGTTTATCACACTAGTTTATGGTATTGTTGTCTTTTGGGGTGTCTCCAATCATGTGACTGAATCTACAGTCTGGATGTCATAATTCCAACCATTATTCAACTTTATATGGTCATGGTCAGTGAATACAAAATATTTTGATTCTTTTTCTTTTAATACATTTTTTGAAATCTCTATCTTTTTGCAGGTTCTGATTTGGTACTTGTGGTTTCTGATTTCGTGTTCTCATTCTATTCAAGCCAACATTGCTTTTTCCACAAAAAACACTCATCACTACTTTCATTCTCTTGACTTGAGATTTTTATTGGTATTAGCATTACTTTATTGTTTTAGATTTTATCTAGACAGTAGCTAATTATGTTTTTCGAATCTTTTTTGCAGCCTAGACGTGTTGTATTCACTCAAAGGAGGGTAAAGTGGGTCTCCATAATGTTGTACTAGTACATTCCATTGAGGATAATACCATTGTTTTTTTGCATTCTTGTGGTACCATTTGTACCTCATGAATGACACTTTTGGATAGAGCTTTTGATCGATTTTTCATTGCTCATCTATGAGATACTTGCGCATTATTGGGTAGATTTAGTTTTTGAAAGTATTCTTCATCACCTGCTATCTTCCATTCTTCACAAGAAACAAAGCCCAAAGCTAGTAGATATGATGACATCTTGTGAAGAATGGGTGGTGGCAGATGATGCCGAATACTTTCAAAATCTAGATCTTCTCAATAATGCGCAAGTATCTCATAGATGAGCAAGGAAAAATCGGTCACGAGATCTATCGAAAAGTGTCATCCATGAGGTACAAATGGTACCACAAGAAGGCAAAAAAACAGTGCTATTATTCTCAATGAAAGGTGATCGTTATCGTTGAGCCGATCAAAAATAAAACTAAATACCAATATTTAGTACGGGTAAGTAGAGTATCGTATCCTCAGGGAATCATGGGAAAGTATCAAATAAGTTACAAAATGTATTTAAACTAGGTATAAACTTAGAATTGAGTTTTGGATTGATTTGATTAAACTAGAAATGATCATAAACTTAACACAAGAATTTAATAATAAACAGGTAAGACCATTCTTATGATCCCAATTATGTTTTCAAAAGTATAACCTAACTTATATCCGTTGGAAATCACATAGACATGATTCGTTATAATTTGGAATGAATGAATTTCAGGAACCGATTAATTAGGTTGTGATGATTAATGATAATGAAACCAAGTAATTGACACAACTAAATTCTCTATTCAAAAATCAGATTACAATTAATAAGAGATTATTTCAATAATTAATGATTAACAATAAATTGAAACCAAAAGATAGATGGAAATCATTCAAGGTTAAAAACATGTAATCATTCATTCAAATCCAAACAACATTAGATGCAAAACACAATTAAGAATTAAACATCTAATCCAACATAAATATAAGAAAGGTTGAATACAATTGTCTTACATAATTGTTCACATAAGAATGATCTAAAGAGGATTAGCCTTCCATGTTCATCAATGAATCTTCAATTTGGATTGTCATCTCCTTGGAATTGTGATTGAATGATGATTTGATGATGATTTTGGGGCTTGGGAATAGTGTATTGCTGCTCTAAAACTCAGAGATTAGGGCTTGTGTGTGTGTTAATTCGTATATGATTAGTTACCCCAAATTACAATTAAAACCCTTAAAATTCGACTTCTGATCAGTGGCTGGCGTAACCTACTCCAATCTGGGCGTAAGGTACGCCCCTTGTAAATCTGCCCAGCGTAACCTACGCCAATCCTGGGCGTAAGGTACGCCCCTTGTAAATCTGCCCAGCGTAACCTACGCCAATCCTGGGCGTAAGGTACGCTTGTTGTATCTTTGATCTTCACCTGGCGTAAGCTACGCTTGATTCCAGCGTAAGCTACGCCTACTTCAATTTTGCCTGGCGTAAGGTACGGCCAAGACTGGCGTAACCTACGCCCTTTATAACTTCAGTTTTCCAGAATTCCAGAATTTGACTTTCTTTGACTTTGAGTTTCATTCGACTTCCTTTTCGACCCAATTAGTCCAACTAAGCACTTAGAACCTGAAACACTTAAACAAACATAAAAACGCCCTAATCGTCTATTAACATGCACAAGACAATCCGATTTTATCCATTAAGATCATGTCTTTTAGGCGTTTATCAAATTCCCCAACTTAATCCTTTTTCGTCCCGAAAAAGACATTCATTATGTGACAAGCTAATTTACAATCCTATAATACTTCCTATCACCAAAGACACACCATATAGGAGTTATATCCATTATACATGCATGTAAAACTCAACCCTCAAGTAATCTTCAAAGTACACTTGGACGAAACTAAGCAATGCAAACCAAATCAAATAACACAATCAACTCATAAGACTTACAACTATCAAAAGATTTACGACTAGCAAATAGAAATATATAAAGGTGCAATTAAACCTAATAAACCTCAAGTTTGCCACAACACTTGTACCACACTTCTCACAATTTGCACTCCCCTCGGTTCATATTTTGAGTGATTTAGCAAAAGATGTGCTAATATGTATATTTGAAGCTCACAACCTATTATTGCAACACTAAAAGTCATAGGCTAGTACACAAATCGAACCAAGACCTCATAACTCAAACTATCACTTCGGTATTCATACAAAATTGATGGAAATATGGAATGAAACACGGTAATGATTCTCATTTGGGCGATTTACTAGAATGATTTTGGAACATTTCACTTTTGATTCTCTTTTTGATCAACTTTACATGGATAATTGAATTGGTTTTCGTTTATGACCATATACTTTGACTTTTCAACCGGATTTTGCAATTTTGACTTTGACTTTGTTCTTTCTTTCGATTCTTCATAAACAACACAACTTTGAACAATTAACGAATTTCATGACAAGGTGAAGTGGAATATGGATTGAATTGTATGATTGTTTTGTGATTTTAAGCACATAATCCAAGCTAGAGGTCTCGACACGATAAGTGCACTAGTTCTAACCTAGTGTACAATAATGGTTCACACAATATGATCATCATGAGAATTTAAGCTACGCTAACAATCTAACCAATCATTGACGAGGCTTTTTCTCTCATTAAATTGAAGGATATAACGGATATATAAAGTGTGATACATGCATTGGAGCTCACAATTGGCATATTACCCATATTTGCACATTTGTATGTTTTTACTTGCTAGCAACTCTATCAAGATGCTCATAAGTCAACCATGTCATGCAATCTAATCTACACTACCTAGCCCCACTTACATGTACAAATTCAATCACCAGAAAATCTCATTTTACAACCATGTATAGCTAATATAACTCGAATATTTTGTCTCTTTGATTCAATTCCGCATCACAAGAAGGTAAATCAACATCTAAACTAAAAGCATAAATGAAATCAACAAGAAAATGAAATCTACCTATGAAATTGAAAATGCAAAAACACAAAATAAACACATAATCACATAGTCACACAAGAAAAACAGAAAGATAAATGAAATCAACAAGAAAATGAAATCTACCTATGAAATTGAAAATGCAAAAACACAAAATAAACACATAATCACATAGTCACACAAGAAAAACAGAAAGATAAATGGAAGGTACCAATCACCGCCGTCCAAAGATCGACTCCATTAGGCCCTGATATAGAGATTGGGCCTCAAATGGATCAGAAGCTGCTGGTGGTGGATCATTTGAGCTCCCCTCAACCCGTCCAACACAAGAATGTCTCGGGAACCACTCAGAATCGTGGCTTTGAGGATAATATGGATGAGCAGTGGAAACATAAGGCTGCCTGTAATCATATGCAGGAGGAGTCTCCACATAATCAAGACCTGCAATGTGGTCCTGATGGTGGCGCACTTGCTCGAAATAATCAAACTGTTGTCTTCTATCTTGTTCATGAGCATAAGCCATCCCTAACTCATAACTCCTCCGCTGTAGCCCCTGCTGAGCAGTCATATCCCACATGCTCCTCTCATACGATGTCCACTGACTATAATCACTTGGCTGCTCATAACCAAAGCTCGGTCCAGTACCCCCAAATTCAGAACCCAACAAACCATCTCTTCTCCCTTCAAAACTCCCTCTAGCACTACTCGCTTCACCCCTCTGATTAACACCCATTTGCTCCATTTGTTCTATCGCCTCCTCCCTAGTAATCCCAGCCTTTGGAGCTATCAGATAACCACCACTTTTCAAATCCTTGAGTAGTTTAAACTGCGGGTGATCCTGAAACTCCCACTCATTCCCCTTTAACAACCTCTTCATAGTGTAAGGGGTATTACTCAAATACTCCATATTGGTCTCCTTTGGGACTACCTTATGGATTTGGAGGAGACGGGCGATGAGTTTCGGGTGTGGGATAACAAGTTTGTTTCTTTTGTTCCTTGCATCCCAAATGTTAGACATCACAATCTGTCTAAACGACAAGGCTAAATTTCCAGTGACCAAAGCGTATAAAACAATAACATCATGGTGCCTAATCATGCTCTTATCACTAGTGCGAGGACAAACATTCCAACTCAAAATTGACATTATCAACCGGGGTAATGGCTTCAACAAAGAACGTTCCATCCTAAAAGTTGTACTTATAGTGTCTCGTGGGACAACAAAAACCTCAGCCAACATATCAAGCCAATTATTCGGTGTTTCTACCCCTGTTAAGTACTTCTCATCAACATAATCAAAAGCCCTCCCCGAAGTAGCACCCGTGTCAAATTTAGCTATCTTATCTAAGGTAGCAAAAGACATTGTTACCTTTTTCCCATTGACCGTGCCTACTAACTTAGAAGTCACCGGGGGGTTATTTCCGGGAGTCAACTCTAAAGTACCCATCCAATTAATAATGCCATCTAAATAAATCTCCGCGTGATCACCATTACTCCAAGTTAACACTTGTTTCCAACCCATTTGTTCAAACGCTTCAACCATCCCAAACCCTCTAAATTCGGACAAGACAAGTGTTCTCTCACCCAACAATTGATCCATCAAATTCCTAGCCTCAGCCATTTTTTCTTTAAATAAAATCAAATGCCATTCATCAGGTAAATTACATAAGGGCATACCTTGTCTCCATTCGGGTTTTTCATTCTCAACCTCCATCTCATCACTCGCTTGTGGTGAGTTTCTTTCTTCTTCTTCTGATGCTGATGATTCATCTTGAACCATTGGCCTTTTCTTCTTGCTTGGTTGGTGACTCGATGAAGAATCACCTTTCTTGCTTATGCTCTTGATGAATTTCCCTGCTGCTTTCTTCATCCTATTGTCAACAAAATTAACCAAAAGCAACAACCCTTATCAATGGTTAGTAAAGTAAAGCAAAATTAAGAAAAATAAAAATTAAATTCGAAATTAATCTTACTTTAATCTTACAAACGAATCTGAAATTGAACAAATAACGATAGGGGTTTTGTAGCTCTCGAAAAGTTATGCACTTTTGACCCAAAAATTGTTGAAATTGATGGAAGATTGAAGAAGATATGATGACTTGAAGATTTAGGGTTCTTGGAAGAAAATTGGGGATGGAGAAGAAATAGAGGGAGAGAGAATCGACTGATATGTGGGTAAAGTGAGAATCAATTCAGTTTGTGGTTGTAATTAAAAGAGTTTTCAATTTTTAGGATTTTATAAAAAAAAAAAATCGACCTGGAGGTGACCGTAACTTACGCCGAAGACCGGCGTAACCTACGCCTGCTTATTTTACAACTGCCGTAACTTACGCTTACCTGGAGCGTACCTTACGCTAAACCAAAACCTTACCTTGTTCTTTTTGTACAGCCGTAACCTACGCCTTGAATCGCCGTAACCTACGCTCGGTCTGATTTGTGCTGCCGTAACTTACGCCAAAAGGTGGCGTACCTTACGCCTATCTAGAAAATGCATTTCTGGCGTAAGGTGAGCGTAAAGTGGGCCGTAGACAGTGAGTTTTTGGCGTAAGGTCCATTTCAACATTCCAGGGGACCGTAACCTACGCCCCAAGGGCCGTAGCTTACGCCCCCTGTTGACTTTTATTGACTTTTTTTTTTTTTTAACTACAGCCACAAACAACTTTTAAGAACTTGCAATTATATCAAAATTAAACTCCCTTCCCCAACTTAAAGGTACATTGTCCCCAATGTATACCCGAAATTAGAAATGAGTTCATCGGCTCGAAAAATTGCAAAACGATTTACTTTTTCACCCAACCGACCTTCCCCAACTTAATTCTCAAACATCGGTGCTGAGAATTAAGTTTCTTGTGTGATTATGCAACAAAAATACCACAACAACTAAACAAAATTGAAACGAAAATGAAAACGTACCGAATTTGAAGCTATAAACAATCAAACAAACAACGGGTTGCCTCCCGTTTAGCGCTAAGTTTATTGTCCTCAGCCCGACATTACCTCAAATGATGTTCAAACAACCTCATAGGATGGTGGACTTGAGATGAAGTTCACCATTTCCTTTGTAGCTCCATTGATGTCGGTTGCATCCAAATACGGCTTCAAACGATGTCCATTGACCATTTGCTTCACTCCATCTTTCGGATCTTCAATTTCAATTTCTCCAAACTTTCCGACTCTTGTGATGATATAAGGACCCATCCACTTGCTCTTGAGTTTTCCCGGAAAGAATTTGAGCCTTGAATTGTAAAGCCAAACCTTTTGGCCAACTTCGAACACCTTCTTCTTTAATTTGGCATCATGAACCGCTTTCATCTTGTCTTTGTAGGTCGATGCGCATTCATATGCCTCATTTCTTAATTCTTCCAATTCGCACAATTGCAGCTTCCTTTCTTTGCCTGCATTCTCAAAATCCATGTTAACGGTCTTAACGGCCCATAATGCCCTATGTGCTAATTCCATTGGAAGATGACAACCCTTCCCATAAACCAACCGGTACGGAGTAGTGCCAATAGGTGTCTTAAAAGCGGTTCGGTAAGCCCATAAAGCATCATTGAGTTTGGTTGACCAATCTTTTCTATCGGGTCTTACCGTCTTTTGCAAAATTTCTTTAATTTGCCTATTGGACACTTCAACTTGCCCACTTGTTTGTGGGTGATATGGAGTGGCAATCCGGTGGTTTATGCCATACCGTTTGAGAAGTTTTCCAAACTGAATTTTTTTGAAATGAGATCCCCCATCACTTATAATCACACGAGGGATTCCAAATCTTGAGAAAATGTTACTTTGGACAAACTTGCACACAACGGTGTGGTCATTGGTCTTGGTGGCTATGGCTTCTACCCATTTTGACACATAATCTACCGCTACCAAAATATAGTAATTACCAAAAGAATTAGGGAAAGGACCCATAAAATCAATGCCCCATACATCAAATATATTAACAACTAAAATGGGTTGCATGGGCATCTCATTTCTCTTAGTAATACTACCTAGTTGTTGACACCTAACACATTTTTTAACAAATTCAGCGGCATCCTTAAAAATGCTAGGCCAAAACAAACCACACATAAGAACCTTATAACCTGTCTTTTGGCCGCTGAAATGACCTCCACATGCAAATGAGTGTGCATGAGTCAACACCTCTTGAATCTCTTCATCCGGAACACACCTTCTCACCAATTGATCCGGGCCAACTTTAAACAAATCCGGCTCATCCCAAATGTATTGCTTGGCTTGTGCAAGGAATTGTTGCTTCTTTCTCTTGGCTCAATGCTCCGGTATCTTACCTGCAGACAAAAAGTTAACAATATTTGCATACCAAGGAACAACAGAAACGGTTAGTAAATATTCATCCGGAAATGTTTCGTTGATCTCCTTGGTTGAATCATCATCCATAACTTGAATTCTTGACAAGTGGTCCGCCACCACATTCTCACTCCCTTTCTTATCTCGGATCTCCAAATCAAACTCTTGTAGTAGCAAGACCCATCTAATTAGCCTTGGCTTTGCATCCTTCTTTTCCATCAAATGCTTAACCGCGCTATGATCTGTGTACACTATAACTTTGCTACCACAAATATAAGAACGAAACTTGTCAAGAGCATAGACAACCGCAAGCAATTCCTTTTCAGTGGTGGTATAATTCAATTGGGGATCCGATAAAGTCTTGCTTGCATAATAAATCACAACGGGTTTCTTGTCCACCCGTTGTCCCAAAACAGCCCCAATGGCAAAGTCACTTGCATCACACATGATTTCAAATGGCATGGACCAATTAGGTGATTGCAAAATGGGGGCTTCAACCAATTTCTCTTTCAAGGTTTCAAAAGCTTTTACACATTCATTATCAAACACAAATGGCACATCTTTCAACAACAAATTACACAATGGCTTGGTAATGACACTAAATCCTTTTATAAACCTTCTATAAAATCCGGCATGTCCAAGAAAAGAACGGACACCCTTGACATTGGTTGGAGGGGGTAAAGTAGAAATGACTTTGATTTTGGCCCGGTCAACTTCCATGCCTTTCTTTGAAATCACATGACCCAAAACCGTCCCCTCTTGAACCATAAAGTGGCTCTTTTCCCAACTTAAGACCAAGTTCGTTTCAACACATCTTTTTAAAACCTTGGTTAGCTCATTAAGACAATTATCAAAGGTTTGACCAAAAATTGAAAAGTCATCCATAAAAATCTCTAAGGACTCACCGACCATATCTGAAAAGATACTCATCATGCACCTTTGGAAGGTGGCAGGAGCATTACATAACCCGAATGGCATTCGCCTAAAGGCAAAAGTTCCATAGGGACATGTAAATGTGGTCTTATGTTGGTCATCGGGATGAATAGCAATTTGGTTGTAACCGGAATAACCATCTAGAAAACAATAAAATTGCTGACCTGCAAGCTTTTCGATGATTTGATCAATGAATGGCAATGGGAAATGATCCTTGGAAGTAGCGGTGTTCAACTTTCGGTAGTCAATGCAAACCCTCCACCCGGTGATGGGTCGGGTTGCAATTTGTTCACCACTATCTCCTTTCACCACTTGAATTCCAGCTTTCTTAGGTACTGTTTGTGTTGGACTTACCCATGTACTATCCGAAATTGGGTAAATAATTCCAGCATCCAACCACTTAAGCACCTCTTTCTTCACCACTTCACGCATATGAGGATTCAATCTCCTTTGAGCATCACGTGAAGGCTTTGCTTCAGAATCGGTGATTATCTTATGCATCACAATTGATGGACTAATGCCTTTCAAATCGGCAATTGTCCATCCAATAGCCGCCTTGTATTCCTTGAGCACCTTAAGTAATGCTCTTTCTTGCATTTCTTCCAAATTTGATGCAATGATCACTGGCAAAGTCTTTTCATCTCCCAAAAATGCATACTTCAAATGAGATGGGAGCTCTTTCAACTCAACTTGTGGTGGACTTTCAATGGATGGCTTGAGATGGGTGTCAATATGGTCCGGTAAACTCTCCACCAAATGAGTCCAAGGTGGTCTACCTTCTTGAATTGCCATAATCTCCCAATCCTTTTCCTCCTTCTTCAATGTTTCACTATGCTCCAAGATTAACCTGTAAACCAAAGCACAATTCTCCCGTGTGTCTTCCTCATTTTCATGAGGAATGCACTCATCAATGACGTCCGCCATAAAGCATTCGTCACTAACTACGGGGTTAGGAACACCAGCAAAAACATTCAATCTTATCTTACGGTTGCCAAAAGTCATTTCAACCGTACCCCTTCTACAATCAATTAAAGCATTAGCGGTGGCCAAAAAGGGTCTACCCATGATGACATTGGGTTGCCTAACATTACCGCTTGGTGCAAAATCAAGTACCAAAAAGTCTACGGGGTAATAGAAGTCCTCCACCTTAACAATCACATCTCGGACAATTCCTCTAGGAAGTTTAAGGGACAAATCAGCCATCACCAAGGTGGTGTCGACTTTTTCTAAAGGTCCAAAGTCATATTGGTCATACAAACCTCCCGGAAGAATGCTCGAATGCTCACACCCGCCCCCATATCCAAAAGTGCCTTATTCATTTTAAAATCACCAACTTGAATTGTAATTAAAGGCGCTCCCGGATCTTGGAGTTTAGGTGGGAGTATACCCATCACAACGGCACTAACTTCCTCATTTAAAACAATTTTTTTTGGAAGCTTATGATGCCGTTTTTGGGTACACAAATCCTTAAGATACTTAGCATAAGCCGGAACTTGCTTGATTATGTCAATAAGAGGTATATTGATTTTCACTTGTTTAAAAATTTCCCACATTTCTTCCTCATGGGGACCTCTTTTCTTAAATGTAGGCCTAAGTTTTGGATCAATCAAAGCCAAAGGAAAAGGAATGGTATTACCCTCCATATCCTTTCCTTGTTTTTCAGAAAATTTATCATTAGACCTATTGTTTTCTACCTCTTTAAAAGACATTTTTTTACTTGATTTAGGTAAAACAAGTTCCGGTTCATGCTCACTATCTTCATTTTCATCAACATCCTCCACCACACCATCAACAAATGGTGGTGGAGGGACAACATGATTATCATAAATCTTACCACTACGAAGAGTACTTACATTGTTGATTTCCACATTTTTGACATTCTTGGAACCGCCACTTTGATGTTGTGGGTTGATCTTCGTATCACTTGGTAGCTTCCCCGGATTCTTCCTCAATTCTGATACATCCTCCGCCAATTGCCCAACTTGCTTTTGCAAACTCTCAACCGTTTTATCCCGAATCTCATTCTTCCTATCCATTTCTTTTAAGTAATCCATAATTTCCCGAGTTGACACATCGCTACCTCCCGAAGACCCACCTTGGTTATTACCTTGAAAGTTCCTTGGGTAGCCTCTATTGAATCCCCCTTGATTTTGACCACCTTGGTAATTCCCTTGGTTGTAATTTTGGCCTTGAAATGGTTGAGATGGTGCCCCACCGTTTTGGTTATTTCCTTGAAAGTTCGGGTTGAGTTGGTTTGAAGAATTGCCATATCTAAAGTTTAGATGATTTCTCATCCCCGGATGGTAAGTGTTGGAGTTCATGTCATATTGCTTCTTCTCTCCATACACTTGATTCACTTCTTCAATTTGATCCAAGTCTAATGGGCATTCCATAGCCAAATGTCCCAACTCATCACACCTTTCACAAATCGGATAGTCTTGAGATACTTGATAAACACCCCGATTTTCAGCCTTCCCCAACTTAGCAAACTTTTGCTCCAAGGCTTCAAGTCTATCTTTTGTAGCTTGATCACTAGTTGATGAAGAGGCTATTGGACGTCTTGCTCTCCTATTCGATTGAGCTTACCTTTTTGAGTTCACACTCATCTTCTCCAAGAATTCCCAATCAACATCTTCGGGATTTGTCAAGAAAGTACCATTACTAATGGAGTTCACATCTCTTTTCTCTTCCGATAACAAACCATCATAGAAAGCCGTGATCAATTCCCATTTAGCAATTCCATGATGGGGACATACTCTCAACAACTCATTAAACCTCTTAAAAGCTTCATAAAATGTTTCACCGATTGTTGCTGAAAAGTTCTTATCGAATTCCTTGCATCACTAGTCTTTTGCATGGTGTAATACTCATCCAAGAATTGTTGTTGCATTTCAGCCCATGAAAAGATACTACCCGATGGCAATGTCAAGAACCATTGCTTTGCTTTATCCTTCAAAGTAAACTGAAATAAGACTAACTTAACTTCATCCGGTGAAAATCCTTGGCCTCCTATAGTACCACAAATCGCCTCAAACTCCGACAAGTGCAAATAAGGCTCTTCCGCCGCCATCCCATGAAAACTTGGCAAAATACTCAAACATTGCGGTCTAACCTCAAATGCTCTACCTCTCAAAACCGGTGGAACTATAGGTGAAGCATTAACGGCTATGGCGGGTCGAAAATGACTATCAACTCCTTGTGGTGGAGGTTGATAGTTCACATTTGGCATGGCCCGGTTATGTGGTTGGTAATTTGGTTGTGGTTGGTAATTTGGTTGGGCAACACGATGGTTAAAGCGAGGTGGTGGACCTTGAGGAGGAACCCTTGGTCCGTGGTTTATGTATTGAGGTTGATTATATTGGGGTTGGTTGTATTGAGGTTGAGGATATCGAAGGTTTTGTGGTTGCTCATAATCTCCCCCATGGTTCCAATCATACCCATCCGAATTATTATCAAACCTCCCGTCATCCCAATGATTCACCCTATCATGAAGCCTATCATAAAACGACCCATCCGCATCCCGTGATGCATCTCCAATATGAGTTGGTGTTCTAGGTCGGTTTTGAGTTGTGTGACCACTCCTCATTGATGGGGTTGGGTTTCGTAGTGGAGTTTGATCTCGGTTATTTGGTTCAGGGTTGGTTTGTTCTTGAACTATGGGTTGGATGGTTGGTTGTGGATTTGATTGATCACTCATGTTTGCACGGTAAAGTTTCCTATTCAATTTCCGGATCAAACAACAAAGGTGATGTATTCTTGGAATACCTCGTATGCATACACTACCTGTAAACCTGCACAATCAACACACCGCGTGTAATACTGAACTTACAAGAATGAGAAATGAAACAAACAAGAACTAAAACAAAACAAAACAAAACTAAATATTTTTGGATTTTTCTGAAAATTTTACGAAACTAAATTAAAAACAAAATTTCAACACTTTGCACACCGATTCCCCGGCAGCGGCGCCAAAATTTGATCGTTATCGTTGAGCCGATCAAAAATAAAACTAAATACCAATATTTAGTACGGGTAAGTAGAGTATCGTATCCTCAGGGAATCATGGGAAAGTATCAAATAAGTTACAAAATGTATTTAAACTAGGTATAAACTTAGAATTGAGTTTTGGATTGATTTGATTAAACTAGAAATGATCATAAACTTAACACAAGAATTTAATAATAAACAGGTAAGACCATTCTTATGATCCCAATTATGTTTTCAAAAGTATAACCTAACTTATATCCGTTGGAAATCACATAGACATGATTCGTTATAATTTGGAATGAATGAATTTCAGGAACCGATTAATTAGGTTGTGATGATTAATGATAATGAAACCAAGTAATTGACACAACTAAATTCTCTATTCAAAAATCAGATTACAATTAATAAGAGATTATTTCAATAATTAATGATTAACAATAAATTGAAACCAAAAGATAGATGGAAATCATTCAAGGTTAAAAACATGTAATCATTCATTCAAATCCAAACAACATTAAATGCAAAACACAATTAAGAATTAAACATCTAATCCAACATAAATATAAGAAAGGTTGAATACAATTGTCTTACATAATTGTTCACATAAGAATGATCTAAAGAGGATTAGCCTTCCATGTTCATCAATGAATCTTCAATTTGGATTGTCATCTCCTTGGAATTGTGATTGAATGATGATTTGATGATGATTTTGGGGCTTGGGAATAGTGTATTGCTGCTCTAAAACTCAGAGATTAGGGCTTGTGTGTGTGTTAATTCGTATATGATTAGTTACCCCAAATTACAATTAAAACCCTTAAAATTCGACTTCTGATCAGTGGCTGGCGTAACCTACGCCCAATCTGGGCGTAAGGTACGCCCCTTGTAAATCTGCCCAGCGTAACCTACGCCAATCCTGGCGTAAGGTACGCTTGTTGTATCTTTGATCTTCACCTGGCGTAAGCTACGCTTGATTCCAGCGTAAGCTACGCCTACTTCAATTTTGCCTGGCGTAAGGTACGGCCAAGACTGGCGTAACCTACGCCCTTTATAACTTCAGTTTTCCAGAATTCCAGAATTTGACTTTCTTTGACTTTGAGTTTCATTCGACTTCCTTTTCGACCCAATTAGTCCAACTAAGCACTTAGAACCTGAAACACTTAAACAAACATAAAAACGCCCTAATCGTCTATTAACATGCACAAGACAATCCGATTTTATCCATTAAGATCATGTCTTTTAGGCGTTTATCAAAAGGTACCAGCACGAACCTACTTTACAATCTTTTGAGTGAATACAACACGGGAAGGCTGCAAAAAAAAAGTTCAAAAAAACATAATTAGCTACAGTTTGGATAGAAATAAAAACAATGAAATAATGCTAATACCAACAAAAATCTCAAATCAAAAGAAAGAAAGTGGTGATGAGTGGACAAAGTAATGTTGGCTTGAATAAAATCCAAACACTGAAACCACAAGTAGCAAATCAGAACAAAGAGATAGAAATTTAAAAAAATGAATTGGAAACGAAGAATCAAAATATTGTAGAATCACTGACTATGCCCATATAAAGTTGAATAATGGATGGAATTATGACATCCAAATTCACTGTATATTTCAGCCAGATGATCGGAGACACCCCAAAAGACAAAAATTCCATAAACAGATGGTAAACATGATTAACATCAGATACACTGTTTTTTTTACTGTGATAATTCGTAAGATGATCAACCGCTAACGGTATGAGGAAGACAAATACTACAATAAGGGGATACCATAAGCCATTATAACTCTTATGTATTAGCTCTCTCAAATATATACGAGCCCTGTATACACAAAGAACACTTAGATGGTATAAACTGTTGAGGCAGAAATAAGTGATGGTGGCAAACCTGAAATCCGGTTCAGGAACAACAGTAAATGTTGTGTTCTCGAATATCTCCGAATCATAAAGATCAGCAAATAGCCCCCTCGGCTCATCTGAACGGAGATCAATAGTAGAATGGCCCAAATGTATGGAACCGGTATTTTCTCGTAACCTGTTAGATTATTTGGTCAAAAGTAAATTTAGCTAACATAATAAAAGATACATAAATAAACTTTTTTTTTTTTTTTTGCCAAAATGTGAACTATGTATTAACTACTCAAATATTTACACGATCAATTTACAAGTAAGTCGGACATGCCCACCAACCAATAATTCGGTAGCCATCAGACATATTTTTGAACTTTATAATTTTACGGCGATTAGGATACTTTGTATTCTTACGGTGATTTTTGAACTTTTAGCTCTGCACAGCCTTACCTTTGAAATTCTTATGTTAAAGGGGTTAAGTTAATATCATAATGGCAGGTATAATTTGACTGGTTGACATCTATTTCATATCATGTCTTAACCATTGTTATAATTATTTTAACAGGCCTTACATTGGTGTGGATACTCGATTGAGTTTTTACTTCATGCGACCCCACATCCCGTGGGCTATGGGAAACTCTAATTGTAGAGATGTTCTTCACTTGCAATGCCAATAATAAATTAGAGGTTTAAGGTCTACCTCTTTTGCACCATACACTCTAGCATCATCTCTTGATTAAGGGCAGCAATTGGTAGGTTAAAGCTGATTTCTTTCATTCTACTGCCCATACTGCACGTATTGTTCTGTGCACATTTGGAATCCTAGAGCGATGGTGCAATTGAGCGTAATATGGGCTAGTGTTGAATATCCCCACCAATTACACAAGGAATTCAAGATATGATTCATAAGCATACGCATAATAATACACTTCTACTTTTAATACATTCGCAAATTGTAAACTTCATAACTACCGATGAACAACATTATATAGCCTGTGAGCCAAGTTTGACCAGGTTAATATAATCTTACAACTTACAAGTCTATTTTTTCAAAGATACGAATATACAATATGTGATTAAATCATTGATATTGGATAATAAGCATTAAAATTGGACGTATTAACTTGCCCGACCGAGTCTGGATTATTATAAATTAGAACAATTGAAAACTTGAATCAAAGCTAACATGTCAAGCAATAATGTTCAAGCAAAATGACTACATGCAATGTGACTTCCATACATTGTCTTTGACGAAATTGGTTATTGTTGCTCTTGTTTGTTGTTGTTGCACTGTGAATTCTAGACATCGATGTCCTATAACTTTTCGTTATCTTGATTTGAGTATATTTGTAATTTAAAGAATACATTAATCTTTATGTGAATTCTAGACATCGATGTGCTATAACTTCTCGATGTTTTGTATAGGAGCCACTTCAAACATGGCTTATTGCTACTGACACAATAATCTTTATAGGGCATGATCATTGAGAAACAAACTGCAATTGCAACATATACAATTTAAAATAAGGGAAAATATTAGGTACTGCATATTAATAAAGAAAAAAAATAATCATTTTACCCTCTAA
This sequence comes from Erigeron breviscapus, assembly GCA_034093135.1. Classification (NCBI taxonomy): domain Eukaryota; kingdom Viridiplantae; phylum Streptophyta; class Magnoliopsida; order Asterales; family Asteraceae; genus Erigeron; species Erigeron breviscapus. The sequence continues at coordinate 73,453,457 of CM067172.1, read as the reverse complement.
AGTTTATTAAATGTATATGCGGAGTATCCGGGATATGTGTATCGTAGTACCTAACATTGCATACTATGGACAGTACTTATGCTTTCCCCTTAAAATAAACAAGACCGAAATGTAATATGCGTAGTTATTAGTCAAAAACGTTAAAAACATATAAATAGTAGTTAACATTCATTTATTCATTATACATTAAAACTTGAATATGTATATTTTATTTTAATATCATTAAGTCTCGAGCTTATGAACAGTGTCACCTCCACGTGCCACTGTTCTATTGGATGGTTTTATACCCCGCCCTATTCGAATTTTACCATATCGGTATTTTCTTTTTTGGTTTTTCTTGGTTTTTTTCACAGATTTTATTTGTGAATAGCAACTCGCATGCTTGACGAGTTGATATTCGTTCATGTCACACCCGGTACCACTATTCGAATTTTGCCACATCGCATCTCTTTCAGATTTTTTTTACGGGTTACCTTTTGGTTTTTTACACACTTTTTTTTCCCTTTTGAGTCAATCAACCTTTTTGTGACACACCCTGTACTGCTACATGCATTTTGTTACATCGCATTTGCTTGAATTCTGAACTAATATATTGATGTTTTTGTCATATCACATCCTGTTCGAGTTTTTACTACGAGTTACTTTTTAGTTTTTTGCACAATTTTAAACAAACATATTCATAATTTTAATAAAGCGGTTGAAGGTTCAACATCAACAATACAATTGAGGGCCCGCAAAGCGGGATCCAAATTTTTTCTAGTTATGATTAATTGTAGTATATATAGTCATTTATCTCTCATTTCTTACATATACTCGATCGTTAATTACCATAGAGTCAACAAATAGTGCTTCACAATTCCTTTAAAAAATCATTTTAGGTGTACATATCGAACGAAAGTAAAAAGCTAATAACCAAAAAAAATATGTTTAATAATCTTTCTAAATCCAATACAATTATGGGAACCATCAAACTCAAACTACATTGAGCATTCTTATCTTTTAATTATACTATTAATATTAATACTTCAAATCACTATTTTTTTTTATTACGAGGGTGTTTGTTTTAGCAGTTTTTTTTTCATATTTTATTTTTATATAGTACTAATACCCGTGCGCGTTGCACGGTCGACTCATAAAGTCATAATTGTTTATATTTATATTCTATTTTATTTATAATAAATATATATATTAATAGCCACTATCTCTAACTAATGGTAGCAAAAATTACGGTATATAATCAATAAAAGCGTAGGAAGAAAGCTACTCGTATATCAATTAATCTAAATCTAAATCTATCGTATGCTTTTAGCAAGATTAAACATATAAGTTAAAACTTCATAAGGTAAATATGAAAAACAACATCTTTGTTATGAAAAATTAATTCTTTAATCCCCAAAGCAATCGAAAAGTTATACCTCGATCCGTTTATTTTACGCATTTAAAACCCTAAAAGCCGTGGTTTTCGAAATTGATCGGAAAGTTGTACCTCTTGAAAGTATATATAGGCATTGGGAAAGAATTATTTATACCCCTACGATGTACGGATTGATTATATATGTTGCATTATTAATAGTTTGTACCAACTAAGTAGGTTCTTTGTTTATGTGGTTTGATTGGAAACCTTTTTGGCTTGAAAGCTTTCTAGTTCGCAACTAATAATAATTTGTACCAACTAAGTAGGTTCTTTGTTTATGTGGTTTGATTGGAAACCTTTTTGGCTTGAAAGCTTTCTAGTTCGCAACTAATAAGATTTTTCATAATAAGCACATGTCAATCTTTTAATTTTAAAAGAAACTTGAAACACAACTAAATTAAAAAAATAAATAAAGAACATTTAAGTTCGAAGTGTTTATCAATAAACTAAAACGTGATTACATGTTAGTATATTAAATATGTGTTTTAATTGTACCAGTATATCTTTAAAATTATACATACATGCTTATAAAAGTGTAGTAAAAATATAAAAGATAAAATACTAAAATTTATGAAAGTTTATACCTTAAACGACTTCATTGTCGAAACTTCCAACCCACCCCAACTTAAGGTGACTTATTTTTCGCAACCCGTATCCCGACCATTTAATTTTGGTATCTCGACCAAAACTATTTGCAGCGATTATCGCTGCAAATAGTCGTGCCACGTCAGCATCCACTAACCACCGCCATTATTGCTTTGACCTTTTGACCAGACAATTTGCGGCGATTATCGCTGCAAAAACTTGAGTGGGGCCCAAAAATTGAATCAAAACTGCCGACTCCTTCCTCCTTTCATTATCATCAACAAAAAAATTTTATATCCTCTATTTTTCTTCCTATTTTCAATCCGGCCATAGCTAATATTTTCCCCCATATATTAATTTCGGCCAACCAATATTCCAATCCTTTTCACGACGAAGTATTAGCAGCGACCTACCTGGATTTTCTAGATATTTTTCCAGCCATCGCCGCCGCGGGTCTGAGTTTTCCGGCCAGTTTTCCGGCAATTTTTCCGGCCACTTTTCCGTCGTATTATTAGCAGCGACATTTGGTTCGTTTTTTCCCCCAACTTTTCCGGCCATCTCATATTTTGGTATGTATTTTCCGGCCATATTATCCCTTTTTGATTGTTATTATTTTGTGTTTTTGATAGTTAATTGATGTTATGTTAGTGTTGCTATTGGTGTTATTAGTTTTGTTAGGATTGATAGTTAATTTTTTGTTTTTTATAACTTTGTTTATATTGTTAGTAATGTTTTGTTGATAAGTTAGTGATTTGTGTTATAGGTTTGTTAGTATTGTTAGTAAGTTTTGTTGATAAGTTAGTGATTTGTATTATAAGTTTATATAATGTTAGTAATGTTTTGTTGATAAGTTAGTGATTTGTTAATAGGTTTTTATATTGTTAGTAAGTTTTGTTGATAAGTTAGTGATTTGTTATAGGTTTTTATATTGTTAGTAATGTTTTGTTGATAAGTTAGTGATTTGTTATAGGTTTTTATATTGTTAGTAAGTTTTGTTGATAAGTTAGTGATTTGTTATAGGTTTGTTAGTATTGTTAGTAAGTTTAGGTGTTTTAGTGATTTGTTAGAATATTTATATTGTTAGATGAAATATTACGTAGATAATCATGTCTCTAGTACAAAATTAAGTGTAAGAAAATATATATAAATATATAATATATATATAAGTATATATACTAGGGAAAAGATAAAATGAGTCCAGCTTATTTTGAGTCCAATTTGAGTCCATTGATTTTCTTTCATGTCCTCAAATTCCAACCACCTCCTACCACCACCACCATCATCTCCGACCACCACCATGATTTTCCGGCGACGGCGACAATCTCCGGCGAGACTTACACATGTGTAAGTTATATGGACCTTTTTTGGACTCAAAATAAGCTGGACTCAATTTATCCTGCCCCTATATATATATAAGTGTAAAAAATAAGTTAAAAAGAATATTAAAGATTACGTAGATAAAACATATGAGTAAACTATATTAGTATAAAAAACAAGTTTCTATAAAACTATAAAAATAAGTATTAAAAAAAGTATAAAAGTAAATATAAATATATAATTATAAAAAACAAATTTTAAAAATATAAAAATAAGTATAAAAAAAGTATAAATTAAGAAAAAAATAAAATATAATAACTAAATAAACAAGTTTGTATAAAAAGTACATACAAAAACGACATTTAAAAGGTTTAAAAACTTCATATAAGCATAATACAAGTTTTAAAAAGTATATAAAATTAATATAAAAACATAGAAATTAAGTACAATTGAATTAAAATTATATAAAAGTTAAATAAAAAAGTGAATATAAAATTAAGTAAAAAAATACAAAAGTATATAAATATAAAAAAAGTAAAAAAGTAAGCATAAAAATAAGAATTTATAATTATAAATAAAAAAAGTATAAAAGTAAGCATAAAGTAAAAACATATAAAAAATGAAGAATTAAAAGTAAGCATAAAGTAAAAGAATACAAAAGTAAAAACATATAAAAAATGAAGAATTAAAAGTAAGCATAAAGTAAACGTTTTAATAAAGATTACGTATTAAAAGATTAGTAAAAAAGAACTAATATAAAAAATGAAGAATTAAAGACTTCGTAGAAAAATAAGTTACAAAAAATTAATATGTGATAATTTTGGATCTTTCTTAACCTTGATCATTTTGTTGTATGTATTTTTAAAATGTGTATAATTTGTTTTGTATTTTGCAGTATAAATGGCTACATATCACGGCGGTGATGGTGGTAATGAAGACCCTCGTAGACCATGGTGGAGGAAAGCCTGGGGCTGCAAAGGGAGTGGCGGTAAGAAAAATGGTTGTTTATAGTTCATTTTTTAATTAATTAGGTTTATTTACTAATTTATTTTTTTTTAGCCCCAAGAAAGGGAAAGGGGAGGGGGCCCGGTCAGAACCTGAACTTAGAGGAGGAGTTCGCGAAGAGAGGTCGTCTAAGCATAGACTTTGACACGACCCATTTTAAGACGTGGCAGGCGATCGGTGATAACGCCCCCATGTACAAGAGCCTGATTGGCACCCTGATCCGAACCGTCCCGTAGACTTACGACTCATGGGACCATGTGCCTCAGGAGAGAAAGGCATTTGTTATCCCGACTCTAAACGTACGCCTCATCATAATTTTTAATTTGTTGTATGATGTTTGTATAGATTTTTAAATTCGCTAACTACTACTTTAAAATTGCTGACTAGGTTCAAGTTGGACCACTTCATCGACACCCCTGACCCCCTAGACCCTATCAGGCAGGGGTTCAGGCTGGCTGTCGAGGCCGACTGCAAAACTGAGTATCGGGGCAGAAAGAGCCAGTTCAAGAGAAAACACTTTGAATCCAAGGGGGGCCTGAAAGCTGTTCCACAGTTGGAGCAAGCTGCTGCTCCAGAGGATTTGTCGGCGGAGGACTGGAGGGCGCTGTTGAGTTACTACCAGCGGGAAGACCGGGTGAAGTTGTCGGCGACAAACAAGACGAAACAGGGGCAAGCAAGTTCTTGCGGGGACCCATGGACGACAGTCCTACTCTCAGTACGTCCACCAAGAAAAGGTCTGTTATTGTTATGAAATATATACTTGTGTTTAAACATATAGGTTAAATAATGTATATTCTTATGATAAATTGATGTGTTTACAGGTTCATAAAAACAGAGACGTAGACTTGGTGGATTTGTACGAAGAAAGGCACAAGAAAAAAGCTGACAAGAATTGGGAACACCCCTTGGCTGAAGAAATTCATGTAAGTGTCTCTTTTTAAGCTTATATATTTTTTAGATAAATGTCCTTTTAATCAACCTTATATATAATGTTACGATTTTCAGGCAAAGCTGAAGCAGAAGAAGGAGGAGGCTGCACAAGAGCCCGTTCCAACACCGCAGCCTGACATTTTGATGCAGGAACTTGGACCCCATCCATCGCCGCGGCATAGGACGGGTCATCAGGCAGATGGGTACCCAGGCGTATGACTATACGCATCTGACACAGGGCCAGGGTAGCCAGCCTCATCAGGCCCAGGGGAGCCAGTCTCATCATGCCCAGCCTAGCCAGCCACGTCCACAGTTCGACCTGAACACAAGTGCAGATGCTAGCCAATCCTCCTGGGTCGAAAACTTATTTAACTATGATGGTTATGCACAGGCTCCTCTTCCTCCCCAGTCTGGCGCGCAGTTGGCCACAGACTCTCCTTTCTCTGGTGGATCGTATCATGTCAACTTGGATGATGATGATGATGAGGACGATGATCCTCAGTATTAGTAATTTGTGGTTATGAACAATATATTTTGCTTTGTTTAATTGTGTTGGTGGTGTATATGTGTTTATCTTTTTGGATGTGTTGATGATGATAAAAATATAGATAAAAACGTAAAATGTAGGTAAAAATGTATATGTGTTTAAAGAATACGTCAACTATTATTAGTAATCATAATAACAAATATAGGTAAAGAATACGTCAACTATTATTAGTAATCATAATAACACATATAGGTAAAGAATACGTCAACTATTATTAGTAATCATAATAACAAATATAGGTAAAGAATACGTCAACTATTATTAGTAATCATAATAACACATATAGGTAAAGAATACGTCAACTATTATTAGTAATCATAATAACAAATATAAGTCAAAAAATACGTCAACTATTATTACAAACGTTCAAAAAATACAAACCAATATTATACAATATAAGTCAACTAATCAATCTGCTGAAATCCTGGAGGTGCCTTAGTAGCTTGAATGTGTATGTGGTACTCAGCCAAACGGTCTTTGTACTTCGCATTTTCTGCCCAGGCCCGCGATGCAGGTTTATCAAATCCCCAAGCTGAGGGGTAAGGCAATGGGCAGTTCTTGTCTAAATAAACCGTAACAAAATGTGAATTTCCAGATACCAAGCCAATGCATATCGGCTCGTCACGGTATAGCTGGCTTGGACCCTTCTAAAAAGGGAAACATGTGATGTTTTCTTTGACACTTAGATAGATAATTATAACACCCAAAGCATTGGACAGAAGCATAGCGCAATATGGATTCATCATCCAATGTTTAAATGGGCGTCCACCGGGATAAGACAATTGAAGCAAAGTATGTATATGTGTTGCTTCACCACCGAATGCAACCTCATAGTATCCTACTTTGGACTCATACTCCTCTAGCATTAGTCTGCGAATCCACTCGAACCTTTCCTCAGATTCACCCAAACCAACAGCCAGTGCCCGAAATCCACAGTTACCATCAGAAAGAACATTTTTGATATCGACAACGTAACGTTGAAAGTAAAAAGGGAGTTGATTTAGGTATGTTCTAAGGTCAGCCCATGTTGACTCCGTCTCGAAGAAGTTGTGTGTAACCGGTTCAGAGAAGTTATGTGTATGTGGTCCCCCAAAGAGTTGATCAACGAAGCTGGACGTTTCTCCCACTTTGAGCCCATTGTGGTTGGCTTTGAGGTTCTTCGAAGAAACTAGCAGTGTCTGCGAAAATTGAACTGGTGCCCACATATTCACTCTGTCTCCCACTTTGAGGCCATTGTGGTTGGCTTTCAGTTTCGTCGAAGAAACGTGATTGTGTGCTCACGTACTCACTATGTCTCCCATACTGGCCTCTCCAAATAATGACGGCTGTGAAAAACGATCGGAAAACCCCCCCCATGGACTGGGTATCCTGAAAAGTCGGTCGGGAAAATTGAACCGACTTCGATTTTTGAAGACCGGAAGGTGCTGTATTTGACGCTGGTATGTTAATGTCGGGCACCTGCAACAAATAATAAATCAATTAATTAGACTTCGAAGTATACTAACAAATAGGGTGCACTTACATAACAAAATCAATTAACTATATACTTCGAATTATGATTGGACGTACTTGAGGTATTTTTTTCTTTGACCCGATTGGTCTTCCACGTTTATTTTGAATAACGGAAGGGTCCTTAATTTTGGTTCTCCCCGGATAGACGATGTCTTTTATTTTTGATATCCAGTTTTTCTCTGGGGCTTCGGTTGTTACTTAAACTGGACCTTAACATCCTCTACTAAATCGTCGATAGCTTCGTCATCGTCGAAGTCTTTTCGATGATCATTGTCCGGTAGGCACGTGGACGGTGTCAAGTCTAGCTTTCTCCAAAAGTCATTTATGTTATGCACCTCAACACGTTTGCCTACATTTTTTTAAAATAAGTATAATATTTGTGCATTTACCAAAAAAAACATCAATTAATTATATTCAGATAAACTTACTGTAATGCATGTACGCAGCTAGACGGCAGGCACATGGAAGCCCACAACTAATCCAAACCTTACACCCGCACTTTCTCAAGTCTTTACCGATCTGACTTTTGAATCGTTCAATTTCGGCGACCATTATATCCAGATCTGTCACGGATACAACACAAAGCAGGTATTTCAAACATGGGTAGTTGTGTTTACCAGCTCTATAAATCCTGCTTTCCTCCAGTTGGCCCTTGATTTCTGTATCTTGTCCGAGGAGGATATCATTAACACATTGAATTATTCTGTGAAATGTACATCTCCCCTTCAACTCGGACTTCAGGAGTGAATGCTCAGCCTCAACTCTGTTGGTAGTGTAGTTACGGTAGTTGAGATGTTGATCGACCCAAAAGGACACAAACTTTTCCTTGTACGGGGAAAGCCACTCCTTCTGCAGGTACTTGTAAACCTCTGTAAATTTAACATTGGGTTAGGATGTGTGGATATATGTGATTTACCAAAAATAAAAAAATAAAAAAAATTCATGTGCACTTCACTTACTGTCTAAATCTTTTCCCATCTTCTATTTTAAATCTTTTTCATTTTGGGTGTACTTTTCTAGTGTGCGCGACTCATAAAGTTTTTTCCACCATCCGTAAAAAGACCCCCATTTCCCTGCCCCTTTTAACGATGGCATGCTAAATTTTTCGATATTCCTCCATATGTGGACTCTACAAAGTAAATGGTATGCTTCCGGCATAACGGTTTTGCATGCTTTCATGAGCGCCAGATCCCTGTCCGTGAGTACCACGCGCACACCAAACCCTTCACCTAGGGTCGACTTCAAACACTCCAACACCTATGATGTGGAATATCGAGTTTATAAATTTTTAAACAAGTAATACCAAATAACGACTACCACACACTATTGGGCAGTGGACCCAATCGTATATAGTATAGCTAAGTGGTAAGACCAGGTCGAACACAAGGACTTTGAAAGCAATTGTTAAAATTAAGTAATTCAAATAGATAGGGGGTTTTGTGACCGAATTGTCACTTTGCAACAAGTAAAAGTAAATAAATTAAATCCGGTATGACCGGGGCAGGGTTCGTCTGAAGACGAAAGTAAAAATAATTTGTATGACAATAATTTAAAAGGCATCCATCTTGATTTCGCTCGTCAACATGTTAAGATTGCACATAAGTGAAGTTCAAATCCAAATTAAGTTGATTAAATAACCGAGACTCAAACCAAGCACCAACCCCGTACCCGTTAAGTTAATGACATAATTTGACTCTCTTGTTTAAACTAGTTTCGTTACAAAGACCGGTACCCAAGACATCTTTTATAACTTCCCTAATCAAACAATTGTTTTGGTTATTGAAATAACAATTATACCTATCGATTGTACCCAACCGTTAACACATTTCCCCCTATTATCATTGAATGATTATCTACCGTACCCGTTATAGATCCAATTATTTGTACCCAAATAATCAAAACGACATATATGCAATCAACAATTACCATTAAAGTCGCACATATATCACCAATCAATCCAAGATAAATTAGAAGAGAGAAATACGCTAAGAACTCGGTATAACGTTAAATGAAATCAACATTGAATTATTAAAATTGTGCAATCCTTACATATTGTCTCACTCCATCAAGATGGATGATAAAGTGATTAGCCACTCATATTAAATATGAAAGAACAAATCAAAATAGAAGAATTCATCGTTACCGAATACAAAGAATTGAAAGCTAATAATGAAATTGATCCAATCGTGCTTGAATTCCTTAAAGATGATTCAAAATATGAAAATATCTGGAAAAAGGTCTTCAAAATCGGCTGGGAGAAAAAGAAGAAGGGTTTTTGGGATGTTTTTGCATGCTATTTATATTTCCCTAAAATCTGTCCAGAATCGGCACCTATTGCGGCGCAACTAGGGTAGTTGCGGCGCAATGGGCCTTAGACCGCGTTGACCGTTAACTTCCATTGACTCGTGGCTGGCTTAAACTTGAAGGCATTATGGCGTAATGAAGATCGTTGCGGCGCAACTTAACTTTCTGAAAATCCATTGCGGCGCAATTCTCCTGGTTGCGGCGTAATCAGGTTTGACTCGAACGTTGACTTTGACTTTTGTTGACTTGGCCTGGATCAGATTTGAACGCGTTGCGGCGCCACTAGTTGAGTTGCGGCGCAACTTAACTTACTGAAATTCTGTTGCGGCGCAACTAGCTGTTGCGGCGCAATGGCTTGTTTTGCAGCTTTGACTTTTGTTGACCAGCTGCTATCTTCATCCAAAGTTAGCACTTATTTCACCTCAAGAATGTCGTTTTCTCCAGAAATACGCTTAAGTACCTGTTATTTCCCTGAAACACTAACAAATACCATAAACGCACCAAATGTATACTAAAACGACTCATAAACCATGCTAAATCAACTAAATACATTGTGGGAAATGGGTATAAAATACGACACATCAAATCCCCCCACACTTAAGCTTTGTTTGTCCTCAAGAAATTCCAAACTTCAAAACTCAATTTACCTTGGTACATATGGGAATAACATTACAGTAATCAAAAAGAAGCTAAACCATCATTGAAAATGAAACGAGATGGTTAGGCAGTTTTAATCTAAATGAAAACTGGAATGTTTGACAATACTTGACTGATACACAAGCCTCAATAACACGACTAAGCACAAAGAATCGAATCAGTGATATCTCGTCTATCCTACTCCAACTAACTTACTTTTGGGGTTGAAATCACTCAATGCCTAGTCGTGATGCATACTCTTTTACCATAGGCTTGTACTAGGTTCGTTCCTTCACCATCATGATGCAAGCACCACAACGTTAATTAGAAGTGGTCTTTAAGGGTTTTAATGAACTATGAGGCTAAACAAGGTATTTAAAAGGGTATGGAAATTTGGGATAACAAAGGGTGTTAAAAAGAAATAACACAACATTTAACAAAGTTTTTACATAATAGTCTAATCCATTAAATCCCATGTCATTAGTTGCCAACGGTCCAAAACCCGAGAAGTTGTCCCGACAATACCCCCAATAGAACGATTAAAAACCGACACCATTGTGGTGTATGACAATAAACAACTCAATCAACCAAAACTAACCATGTTGGCTTAAACGAACTTGCCAACCCAATAATGATACCAAGGAACATAGTATTTCAAGATCCTTTTGTTGGTTTATAAAGATGTACCAACTCAACTCGATAAATTTAAGTAACAATGAAGCTTTTGTTGGTGTAATTGATGAACCAACTTTCAAATTGATACCAACTGACAGCCCAAGCTCTTTTTTTTTTTTTAATTCTTTTATTCTCTTTTTTTTTTCTTTTTTTTTGTGAGCTACTTTTACTCTGCCTAATTGGTATTCTCTTAATAATGTTGAAACAGTGACAAATCATGAAATCATATGCGGAAATGAACGATCCAGACTTTATCCAAACAAACATGACGAAATCAATCTATTCCCAGTAACCGAGAATATCCCAACCCGACATAAAGGACAACCCCAAACCATCCACTAGCATAGGCAACCAATGACCCACCAGGACTTCGACTATCGGTATGGCTAGAAAGGTGTATATTTAAGGGTGGATTTAATAACAAAGAACATGCTAGTGACAACAAGTTTTCTATTGTTTCTTGCACTAAAAGTGAGTGCAACCTAAGGGTTTAAACAGGTGGTTCACTAACCAGTGTAGTTAGCTACTAAGCACATTAACAAAACATGCACATAACAATTATTTACGAAACAAGGGGTGAACATACAAAGAACAAATGGTTTTATCCTAAATTTGCCTCTTCTGATAAATAACACGGAACGATCAACCAGGACAAGTTCTAGAATCAACGCAATCACCGGCACACTCATAGCAAATGAAATAATCCGGAAATGGAAAATCAACCTCAAACTTCCACATCATAGTTCAGAGCTCTAAATAGAACCCTTACTCTTGAATAAATCCAAAAGCCTACGAGAGGGACAAATTTACAAGGCTAATAAATCCAAAACCGTAACACCTATCATAACTAGCAATGAATCAATAATCTCACAATTTGGGTGTTTTGGTGCTTTGAGCGTGCTAGCCATATTATTAATCCAGAAGGGATTGCCTAATTAATCAGTCAAAACACATTCCACAAATTAAACTTTGTACCAAGGGTGTAGTCAAATTGCTTATTAATATCTATAATTAAGTGACAAAAGCAATTAACTACAAGGACAAGCATGCAAAAGTTCAAAATTCCTCTAAAAATACCCGACTTTTTCCTATTTACCCCCCCCCCCCCACACTTGAGTTGGACAATGCCCTCAATGTCCAATGAACTAAGGAAAACTATGGGAAATAGGGGAAAGTAAACAAAAACAAAATCAAGAACAAGAAAAACTTGCCGGGTATGATGTGTGTTCCATGCCTGAATGATGCCAACAAGAAAATGGGCGCTGAACTTACTGCCAGCATATGCATATGACAACCTTGCTATTCAACATGAACACACAATAAAAGCCAACATAATATATCATAAAGCATGCCATCATCCTAATTCTACTTATGCAAACGGAAATGAAAAAATAAAATACGATGTCTCATCACCCCGTAGGGTGGATACAAACCAAACAAATAGAAATAAATAAAAGTACGGAAATGAAAGTGTTCAAATAAATGAGAATACAAGCCATCACAACCAACAGACGGCTGCCATAATCAACTCCAAGCACATCACTGAGGAGGGTAACCAGGCATAGGCCCTGGTGCAAATAACTGATCAGCCATCCGCTCAGCATAACTCCTAGTATCTGAACCACCAGCATCCATACCAGCCTGCGTACCTGCAAAAGTGCCAAAACTAACAGGGTTATCTGGACCCCTTCCCCCAAGATCATGGGAAGGAGCAACCTCGAACTGACGCTCTGGTGGAAAGAAGAAACCACCACCAGCCCTGTGCTCTGGAATAAATATACTGGGAGGGCGGTAGTCGGGAATAGGATCAGGTCGATGGAACTCCTAACCCGTATACTGGGCCTCCCACATGGCTGATAGCGCTGCTGATCATGCATCACACACCCTACACCTGAACCAACCCATCTGAAATCACTATCCATCCTCTGCTGGAACTGCTCATGGGAATGCTGAAACTGCTGCTGAGATTCCCACATGTTACTAACCAAAGTCCCCAAAGAAGAGAAGTCCCAAGTACCTGAAGGGGCGGCAGAAGATGCCCCCGCAGTAGGAGTAGTGGTGGCACGACGTTTAGTACGTCGTGGGGGCTCTGGTTGCTCCTCAGGTGCCTGCTGTGGTTCTACTTCCATCTCTTCATCATCATCATCATCCTCATCGTCACCTGTCTCCTCCTCATCATCATCATTTCCCTCTCCAAAAGCAATCAACTGATACAATTCATTCTTGTGTCTCCTAGGGCGAAGCAAGCCAAAC
>CM067172.1:73426143-73439279 GCA_034093135.1 Erigeron breviscapus | reverse complement strand
TCCTTAAACCAAGCAGCTGCATCTCCAATGAGAGTTAATGGAAATAGCTCAAGTTTAACAGCTTCAGTTTGCCCTTGACCATACTGATATAACCTGCAAATCTTCTCAAACCTCTCAAGATGTGCATAAGGGTCGGTTCTTCGAATCCCATCAAACTTGTCCTCTTCAACACTCTTGAGGTAGCTACCTTTCAAAGAGAAATCTACCGAAATTGCAGGAGGGCGGATAACTGTGCCCCGGTTATTCGGTATGTTTCTTCTTCGTTCCCCGTAAGGACGGGCGTTCGGATCCAACGGTTGTTCATCACCCATTCCGTTTCTCCTCGGTTGTTGATTAATATTAAGGTTGGTTCGAGGTATGACAATACTGCTCGGTTCAGGTGTTTGAATTTTCTCTTCTGTATCTGAGTCTGAGTCTTCTCCTGTCCCAAACACTCTACCTGCTTCTTTCAACCTATTAACCAACTGATCTTCTGAATACTGGGCGGGTGGAACTTGATCTGCGGTTTCTGAATCTATTTTGACTGGTGTGGATGGTTCTTGGTTATCTCTTGACACAAGTCGACGTCTGACTTTCCCTGGATTAGATAATGGGCTAAGCAAAGGTCGGCCAGAAGCTCTTGTGTTCATCAACTAGCAAGAACCTGCACAATCACCACAAACAAACCGTCAACCGCACCTGTGGTATAATTAAAAGAAAATAAAATACAATCTATCTAGTAAAACAATAACTTTCTCACAAATGAATGTGAAAAAGGATCGAACTACAAAATAAAATAACTACTTAAACAAAAGTCCCCGGCAGCGGCGCCAAAAACTTGATGTGTAATATCGAGTTTATAAATTTTTAAACAAGTAATACCAAATAACGACTACCACACACTATTGGGCAGTGGACCCAATCGTATATAGTATAGCTAAGTGGTAAGACCAGGTCGAACACAAGGACTCTGAAAGCAATTGTTAAAATTAAGTAATTCAAATAGATAGGGGTTTTGTGACCGAATTGTCACTTTGCAACAAGTAAAAGTAAATAAATTAAATCCGGTATGACCGGGGCAGGGTTCGTCTGAAGACGAAAGTAAAAATAATTTGTATGACAATAATTTAAAAGGCATCCATCTTGATTTCGCTCGTCAACATGTTAAGATTGCACATAAGTGAAGTTCAAATCCAAATTAAGTTGATTAAATAACCGAGACTCAAACCAAGCACCAACCCCGTACCCGTTAAGTTAATGACATAATTTGACTCTCTTGTTTAAACTAGTTTCGTTACAAAGACCGGTACCCAAGACATCTTTTATAACTTCCCTAATCAAACAATTGTTTTGGTTATTGAAATAACAATTATACCTATCGATTGTACCCAACCGTTAACACATTTCCCCCTATTATCATTGAATGATTATCTACCGTACCCGTTATAGATCCAATTATTTGTACCCAAATAATCAAAACGACATATATGCAATCAACAATTACCATTAAAGTCGCACATATATCACCAATCAATCCAAGATAAATTAGAAGAGAGAAATACGCTAAGAACTTGGTATAACGTTAAATGAAATCAACATTGAATTATTAAAATTGTGCAATCCTTACATATTGTCTCACTCCATCAAGATGGATGATAAAGTGATTAGCCACTCATATTAAATATGAAAGAACAAATCAAAATAGAAGAATTCATCGTTACCGAATACAAAGAATTGAAAGCTAATAATGAAATTGATCCAATCGTGCTTGAATTCCTTAAAGATGATTCAAAATATGAAAATATCTGGAAAAAGGTCTTCAAAATCGGCTGGGAGAAAAAGAAGAAGGGTTTTTGGGATGTTTTTGCATGCTATTTATATTTCCCTAAAATCTGTCCAGAATCGGCACCTATTGCGGCGCAACTAGGGTAGTTGCGGCGCAATGGGCCTTAGACCGCGTTGACCGTTAACTTCCATTGACTCGTGGCTGGCTTAAACTTGAAGGCATTATGGCGTAATGAAGATCGTTGCGGCGCAACTTAACTTTCTGAAAATCCATTGCGGCGCAATTCTCCTGGTTGCGGCGTAATCAGGTTTGACTCGAACGTTGACTTTGACTTTTGTTGACTTGGCCTGGATCAGATTTGAACGCGTTGCGGCGCAATTAGCTGTTGCGGTGCAATGACTTGTTTTGCAGCTTTGACTTTTGTTGACCAGCTGCTATCTTCATCCAAACTCTCCCGAAATCATCCGTTAGCACTTATTTCACCTCAAGAATGTCGTTTTCTCCAGAAATACGCTTAAGTACCTGTTATTTCCCTGAAACACTAACAAATACCATAAACGCACCAAATGTATACTAAAACGACTCATAAACCATGCTAAATCAACTAAATACATTGTGGGAAATGGGTATAAAATACGACACATCAAATCCCCCCACACTTAAGCTTTGTTTGTCCTCAAGCAATTCCAAACTTCAAAACTCAATTTACCTTGGTACATATGGGAATAACATTACAGTAATAAAAAAGAAGCTAAACCATCATTGAAAATGAAACGAGATGGTTAGGCAGTTTTAATCTTAAATGAAAACTGGAATGTTTGACAATACTTGACTGATACACAAGCCTCAATAACACGACTAAGCACAAAAGAATCGAATCAGTGATATCTCATCTATCCTACTCCAACTAACTTACTTTTGGGGTTGAATATTTAAATAATCACTCAATGCCTAGTCGTGATGCATACTCTTTTACCATAGGCTTGTACTAGGTTCGTTCCTTCACCATCATGATGCAAGCACCACAACGTTAATTAGAAGTGGTCTTTAAGGGTTTTAATGAACTATGAGGCTAAACAAGGTATTTAAAAGGGTATGGAAATTTGGGATAACAAAGGGTGTTAAAAAGAAATAACACAACATTTAACAAAGTTTTACATAATAGTCTAATCCATTAAATCCCATGTCATTAGTTGCCAACGGTCCAAAACCCTATCCAGACTTTATCCAAACATGAAATCATGAAATCAATCTATTCCCAGTAACCGAGAATATCCCAACCCGACATAAAGGACAACCCCAAACCATCCACTAGCATAGGCAACCAATGACCCACCAGGACTTCGACTATCGGTATGGCTAGGAAAGGTGTATATTTAAGGGTGGATTTAATAACAAAGAACAGGCTAGTGACAACAAGTTTTCTATTGTTTCTTGCACTAAAAGTGAGTGCAACCTAAGGGTTTAAACAGGTGGTTCACTAACCAGTGTAGTTAGCTACTAAGCACATTAACAAAACATGCACATAACAATTATTTACGAAACAAGGGGTGAACATACAAAGAATAAATGGTTTTATCCTAAATTTGCCTCTTCTGATAAATAACACGGAACGATCAACCAGGACAAGTTCTAGAATCAACGCAATCACCAGCACACTCATAGCAAATGAAATAATCCGGAAATGGAAAATCAACCTCAAACTTGCACATCATAGTTCAGAGCTCTAAATAGAACCCTTACTCTTGAATAAATCCAAAAGCCTACGAGAGGGACAAATTTACAAGGCTAATAATTCCAAAACCGTAACACCTATCATAACTAGCAATGAATCAATAATCTCACAATTTGGGTGTTTTGGTGCTTTGAGAGTGCTAGCCATATTATTAATCCAGAAGGGATTGCCTAATTAATCAGTCAAAACACATTCCACAAATTAAACTTTGTACCAAGGGTGTAGTCAAATTGCTTATTAATATCTATAATTAAGTGACAAAAGCAATTAACTACAAGGACAAGCATGCAAAAGTTCAAAATTCCTCTAAAAATACCCGACTTTTTCCTATTTACCCCCCCCCCCACACTTGAGTTGGACAATGCCCTCAATGTCCAATGAACTAAGGCAAACTATGGGAAATAGGGGAAAGTAAACAAAAACAAAATCAAGAACAAGAAAAACTTGCCGGGTATGATGTGTGTTCCATGCCTGAATGATGCCAACAAGAAAATGGGCGCTGAACTTACTGCCAGCATATGCATATGACAACCTTGCTATTCAACATGAACACACAATAAAAGCCAACATAATATATCATAAAGCATGCCATCATCCTAATTCTACTTATGCAAACGGAAATGGAAAAATAAAATACGATGTCTCATCACCCCGTAGGGTGGATACAAACCAAACAAATAGAAATAAATAAAAGTACGGAAATGAAAGTGTTCAAACAAATGAGAATACAAGCCATCACAACCAACAGACGGCTGCCATCATCAACTCCAAGCACATCACTGAGGAGGGTAACCAGGTATAGGCCCTGGTGCAAATAACTGATCAGCCATCCGCTCAGCATAACTCCTAGTATCTGAACCACCAGCATCCATACCAGCCTGCGTACCTGCAAAAGTGCCAAAACTAACAGGGTTATCTGGACCCCTTCCCCCAAGATCATGGGAAGGAGCAACCTCGAACTGACGCTCTGGTGGAAAGAAGAAACCACCACCAGCCCTGTGCTCTGGAATAAATATACTGGGAGGGCGGTAGTCGGGAATAGGATCAGGTCGATGGAACTCCTAACCCGTATACTGGGCCTCCCACATGGGCTGATAGCGTTGCTGATCATGCATCACACGCCCCACACCTGAACCAACCCATCTGAAATCACTATCCATCCTCTGCTGGAACTGCTCATGGGAATGCTGAAACTGCTGCTGAGATTCCCACATGTTACTAACCAAAGTCCCCAAAGAAGAGAAGTCCCAAGTACCTGAAGGGGCGGCAGAAGATGCCCCCGCAGTAGGAGTAGTGGTGGCACGACGTTTAGTACGTCGTGGGGGCTCTGGTTGCTCCTCAGGTGCCTGCTGTGGTTCTACTTCCATCTCTTCATCATCATCATCCTCATCGTCACCTGTCTCCTCATCATCATCATCATTTCCCTCTCCAAAAGCAATCAACTGATACAATTCATTCTTGTGTCTCCTAGGGAGAAGCAAGCCAAACCGATGTAAATCATTAAAAGTGAAAGCCTTCATCGGTTTCCAATGCAAATTCACCCCAACATTGGCTCTATCATCCTCTAACTGAAAATGCTTGACCATTTTGGTGATGAAATGGCCACAAACCAAACCCCTGTCTCGAACACCCTTTGTCCCCATATGTTTAGCAAGCACATACGGAGCACAAGCAGTCTTATACACATCTCCCTCCTGAAACAACCTCAATAACCACAAGTCATCAATATAAAGTTTGTCCGGGTGATTAGTCCGCTGGACAAAGAAATAAACGAGCATTTTGTGGAACAACCTAAAAATGGGCGACTGAATTGTATTCGCCCCACAAGCCACTTTCCAAGCCTTACCACCTGAGATCCTACTGTAGTAATCTCTTTCATCACCCAAATCATTAGGAAACCCCTGAGTCTTCCTAATAGCATAACTCAAAACATTCCTAAAAATAGGATCATCCAACGTCTCCTGAGTGTACATACCCGTGCACACTCCAAACTCAGCAATAGTCAGGTGGCGGTTCAAACCCCCACAGCGAAAGAAGATTACTCTATCATCATGGACATTCGTGGTTGAATCAATTTTATCAACATTAATTGTGGAATACACCTCCAAACACCATTCCTTACAGACACGCTCCCTATTCCTAAAGATATCAAACCACATTCCATATTCCCGGTCAAACCTATTACCATCTAGATCAGTGCCCCTACCCATCAATTGCATAAAACCATTAATATCTCTACGCACATTAAGCACATCAAGCATGGTAGTCTCTATATACATGGGCTCGATAATCTCTTTAAGATACAAAGTGGCTAACCGATTGGTGTACTTAGTCTTAGGCTCAGAAGCAGCATGTGGAAATCGAAGCCAAGCGTGAGCTAGATCGCCCATAGCAACGGCCTCATCAGTAAGACTGGTTTCAACAGGTGCAGCAGCAGTTGAGGCTCTGCCCTTGCCTCTTCCTGCACGGCTGGAACTAGCGGGCTCCTACACATACAAGAAACATTAAAACGATCAAACCCTGATATAAGCATATAGATATAAGCATAACCATGGCAGGCTGACACTAATCGAATTGCGGCGCAACTTCCTTAGTTGCGGCGCAACTTATCGGTCTGTATTTCCGTTGCGGCGCAACAAGGACAGTTGCGGCGCAATGAGGGTGTTTCTGGGTTGGGTTCGAGCAGCAGCAGTGATGAACAACAAAACCCCACAACAATCAATTAACAATAATTGGAACTCATTTAATCTAGGGTTCATCATACAAGGAATTAAACAAACTTAATGAAACCCTAATTAATTCAATTACCCCAATCCATGAAACAAAACATCAATTATTTCCACAAATCAACAAACCCTCAATGTTCTTAATCCCACTTAATCACAAATTCGAAAATAATCAAGCAATTTAAGCATAAATTCGAAGTTAGACAAGAACATTATCAAATTAACCAATCAAAATAAAATAAAAAAAGAATGAAGAAACACTAACCTTTCCCGTTCTTGTCATTGTGAGAATTAAAGAGAAGGATTAAGATTTAAAATTAAAGAAAAATAGAAGAAAAGAGGGTGGGTTCGGTTGGGTATTGAGAGGAAGAAGGAGGCTCCAATAATTGAAAAGTGTAAGTGTGTGAGAGTGTGAAAGCCTCGATCCCCTTTTTGTTACTGCGTTGACCCGGTTTGACCCGGGTTGCGGCGCAACTCACCAAGTTGCGGCGCAACGCCTCTTTTATTTTGAATTTTGATTTTTTTTTATAAGATTTTCTGATTTTCTGAAACAATACGTATTGCGGCGCAACTACCTTCATTGCGGCGCAATTGAAATGCAGAAAGTTAAGTTGTTGCGCAACCAACACAGCTGCGGCGCAACAGAACAATCCCATTGCGGCGCAATGAGGCACATTGCGGCGCAATGAATTTACAGAAGATGTAGTTGCGGCGCAACATGCTAAGTTGCGGCGCAACACCCCCCCCCCCCACACACACACTTACCTTTGGTTTCTCCTTGAAAACGACTTACCGGAAATCGTGAGAGCGGCTTCTTCCTGCAAATCTTATTAAAAACACATTACCAATGACAAATAAACAAAATAATGAAAACAAGAAACACGGGTTGCCTCCCGCGAAGCGCTTAAGTTATTAACGAGTCTTTAGCTCGACTCACAGTCCTTTCTTCATTGATCCATTCTGAAAAATGGAAGCTCGTCAACGACGACTCCCACATTTTCCTCTTCTTCATAATAAAGCTTCAACCTGTGACCATTAACAATAAAAGTAGCTCCATCCGATTTAAGCAATGGCTTGTTTTGCAGCTTTGACTTTTGTTGACCACCTGCTATCTTCATCCAAACTTTCCCAAAATCATCCGTTAGCACTTATTTCACCTCAAGAATGTCGTTTTCTCCAGAAATACGCTTAAGAACCTGTTATTTCCCTGAAATACTAACAAATACCATAAACGCACCAAATGCATACTAAAACGACTCATAAACCATTCTAAATCAACTAAATACATTGTGGGAAATGGGTATAAAATACGACACATCACCCATCTATAATTATGCTCCTGTTCGCTTATGATAAACGCGTATGATATGCTGAAGGTCCTGTTTGTTGGAGTGACACCGACGATCTCGACCAACGGCATGTTGTACAAGTTGGTTTTGTACGTGGCGTCTATTTGGATAACATAAGGAAATGCATGCCACAACTTAAATGATGTCGGATGTATAAAAAACAGATTCTCCAACCGACCAGATACACTGTTTGTGGTATGATAATACAAGTAATTATGCTCCCTTAGCAAACTGAACATAACCTGCGCCGGTTGAACAATATGGCGTACGTATGTCGTTTCAGATACTCTATCATAGTAAATAAATAAAAGAATATGTAAATTTTATATACGTAACCTGCATTGGAGTGTTCCCATGTTTTTCGGCCGCCTTCTTCCGTAACGCTTTTTGAAAATTGTAAATGTCTTCACTGCGGGTCAAGTTTCCAGGAAATTCTTCTTTCAACAGCTTTAACATCCTACGGGGGGATGTACCGCGATGATATTCAGCTTCCAGAAATGATCTCTCATCTTCAGTCAACCTTCTTGCGTACGCGTAACCCTCCAGATTATTAGCTGGATAGTGATTATGTGTGTCGTCTATAACAGTTACCCTCCAACCACCATCACTTGTCAAACGGCCGTCCAATCTAAAGGGGCACTGACATTTAAGTGTCTTTTTAACGAGCCCGGTTGTCCTATTATCTATTTGCCCAGAAAGATTACAGACTATGGTCACTTTATTTTTTACACCAGCTAAGTTGGAATTTGTTCGTCGTTTGATTAACACATAACCAAGCTCTTTTGCTATTCTTTTGGCCCAGTTGAACACTTCTTCGTGTGAATCGAACACCTAAAATAGTTATTTTTTAAATTATCATTAAAGTATATACTTATAAATATCTAACATTTTACATATGCAATCAATTTAACAACGAAACACATATTAAATAGTACTAAAATATAAATTTAAGTAACTAAGTGGTTTTTTTAACTAAAGATTGTTTCAATTACATGAAATACATATTATTGTTTAATGATATTCGGTATAAAAAATAAAGTGAATTCTTTTAATGCAAGTATTCTTTATATTAAGTGGGTAAATAGGTGATTTTAAAAGTTAACAAGGATAAATATGATAAAATCCCTTTAATTATACCTCATCGGTGTGGAAAGCCCTAGCGTCGTAGTCAAAATGAGGGGCCGCCTCTGGCATCTCAAATTCTTCATCAGGTTCTTCTAAGTGAAACTCA
This sequence comes from Erigeron breviscapus, assembly GCA_034093135.1. NCBI lineage: Eukaryota > Viridiplantae > Streptophyta > Magnoliopsida > Asterales > Asteraceae > Erigeron > Erigeron breviscapus. The sequence goes on along the minus strand of CM067172.1, from coordinate 73,430,473 downwards.
AAATCTTCCGCACCCATTTCTCCCCATAAACTTTCAAAATCCATCTGAAATATATATACATATACATAAACGTGTATGATATGCTGAAGGTCCTGTTTGTTGGAGTGACACCGACGATCTCGACCAACGGCATGTTGTACAAGTTGGTTTTGTACGTGGCGTCTATTTGGATAACATAAGGAAATGCATGCCACAACTTAAATGATGTCGGATGTATAAAAAACAGATTCTCCAACCGACCAGATACACTGTTTGTGGTATGATAATACAAGTAATTATGCTCCCTTAGCAAACTGAACATAACCTGCGCCGGTTGAACAATATGGCGTACGTATGTCGTTTCAGATACTCTATCATAGTAAATAAATAAAAGAATATGTAAATTTTATATACGTAACCTGCATTGGAGTGTTCCCATGTTTTTCGGCCGCCTTCTTCCGTAACGCTTTTTGAAAATTGTAAATGTCTTCACTGCGGGTCAAGTTTCCAGGAAATTCTTCTTTCAACAGCTTTAACATCCTACGGGGCGATGTACCGCGATGATATTCAGCTTCCAGAAATGATCTCTCATCTTCAGTCAACCTTCTTGCGTACGCGTAACCCTCCAGATTATTAGCTGGATAGTGATTATGTGTGTCGTCTATAACAGTTACCCTCCAACCACCATCACTTGTCAAACGGCCGTCCAATCTAAAGGGGCACTGACATTTAAGTGTCTTTTTAACGAGCCCGGTTGTCCTATTATCTATTTGCCCAGAAAGATTACAGACTATGGTCACTTTATTTTTTACACCAGCTAAGTTGGAATTTGTTCGTCGTTTGATTAACACATAACCAAGCTCTTTTGCTATTCTTTTGGCCCAGTTGAACACTTCTTCGTGTGAATCGAACACCTAAAATAGTTATTTTTTAAATTATCATTAAAGTATATACTTATAAATATCTAACATTTTACATATGCAATCAATTTAACAACGAAACACATATTAAATAGTACTAAAATATAAATTTAAGTAACTAAGTGGTTTTTTTAACTAAAGATTGTTTCAATTACATGAAATACATATTATTGTTTAATGATATTCGGTATAAAAAATAAAGTGAATTCTTTTAATGCAAGTATTCTTTATATTAAGTGGGTAAATAGGTGATTTTAAAAGTTAACAAGGATAAATATGATAAAATCCCTTTAATTATACCTCATCGGTGTGGAAAGCCCTAGCGTCGTAGTCAAAATGAGGGGCCGCCTCTGGCATCTCAAATTCTTCATCAGGTTCTTCTAAGTGAAACTCAAAATCTTCCGCACCCATTTCTCCCCATAAACTTTCAAAATCCATCTGAAATATATATACATATACATAAACGGTATGAAAAATTAATAATAAACATAAGCATAGTTTACATACTGAAAATATCCATTTAAACGGAATAACAGATTTAATAATAAATATAAGCATAGTTTACATACTGAAAATATCCATTTAAACGGAATAACAGATTTAATAATAAATATAAGCATAGTTTACATACTGAAAATATCCATTTAAACGGAATAACAGATTTAATAATAAATATAAGCATAGTTTACATACTGAAAATATCCATTTAAACGGAATAACAGATTTAATAATAAATATAAGCATAGTTTACATACTGAAAATATCCATTTAAACGGAATAACAGATTTAATAATAAACTTAGGATTTAATTTAGAAAAAGAATCCACTAATACACATAATATATTAGAAAGTTTAGCTAAAAATATATATAAAAGGACAGAGATTTCAAATAAAATAATAGAGAATTTAACATATATTAAAGAACAGAATAATTTAATTATAAAAGAGATAAAAGATATTAGAAAAAATATTCCTAATAAACAAGAAATACAACAGTTAAGTTATTTATTAGAAAATAATAAACCAACAGCTACAATAAATAAAATAGAAAAACAATTTGCAAATCAAGCAGAATTATTAGAAACAGTTAAAAAGATAGTTGAAGAATAAAACTGGAGTTAGTAGAATATAAAAAAGCCTTAGAGGACGCTAATAAATATAAGCATAGTTAATACTGAAAATATCCATTTAAACGGAATAACAGATTTAATAATAAATATAAGCATAGTTTACATACTGAAAATATCCATTTAAACGGAATAACAGATTTAATAATAAACTTAGGATTTAATTTAGAAAAAGAATCCACTAATACACATAATATATTAGAAAGTTTAGCTAAAAATATATATAAAAGGACAGAGATTTCAAATAAAATAATAGAGAATTTAACATATATTAAAGAACAGAATAATTTAATTATAAAAGAGATAAAAGATATTAGAAAAAATATTCCTAATAAACAAGAAATCAGACAAGAATTAGATAGTGAAGTTGATAAACTCACAAACGCATTAAATAAATTAAAGATTAACGATATTAAAATAGAGAAGAAACCAGAACCATATAAACATTGGATACCAAGAAAATGAATAACAATTCTTTTTTAGGTAGAAGTAGAACGTTACAAGAATCAAGAGCATCTACTAGCAGTTTACATGATACTATTTCATCAGATTCATTTTTAAATAGAATAATTAGAAGAGGATCTAGTTCTAATAGTACACCAAATACTATACAGTTAGAAGAAGAAATAATTTAATTATAAAAGAGATAAAAGATATTAGAAAAAATATTCCTAATAAACAAGAAATACAACAGTTAAGTTATTTATTAGAAAATAATAAACCAACAGCTACAATAAATAAAATAGAAAAACAATTTGCAAATCAAGCAGAATTATTAGAAACAGTTAAAAAGATAGTTGAAGAATAAAACTGGAGTTAGTAGAATATAAAAAAGCCTTAGAGGACGCTAATAAATATAAGCATAGTTTACATACTGAAAATATCCATTTAAACGGAATAACAGATTTAATAATAAATATAAGCATAGTTTACATACTGAAAATATCCATTTAAACGGAATAACAGATTTAATAATAAACTTAGGATTTAATTTAGAAAAAGAATCCACTAATACACATAATATATTAGAAAGTTTAGCTAAAAATATATATAAAAGGACAGAGATTTCAAATAAAATAATAGAGAATTTAACATATATTAAAGAACAGAATAATTTAATTATAAAAGAGATAAAAGATATTAGAAAAAATATTCCTAATAAACAAGAAATACAACAGTTAAGTTATTTATTAGAAAATAATAAACCAACAGCTACAATAATATATCTTTGGATAATTACAAAGTTAGTTGTAAATTTAATAATAAATATAAGCATAGTTTACATACTGAAAATATCCATTTAAACGGAATAACAGATTTAATAATAAACTTAGGATTTAATTTAGAAAAAGAATCCACTAATACACATAATATATTAGAAAGTTTAGCTAAAAATATATATAAAAGGACAGAGATTTCAAATAAAATAATAGAGAATTTAACATATATTAAAGAACAGAATAATTTAATTATAAAAGAGATAAAAGATATTAGAAAAAATATTCCTAATAAACAAGAAATACAACAGTTAAGTTATTTATTAGAAAATAATAAACCAACAGCTACAATAAATAAAATAGAAAAACAATTTGCAAATCAAGCAGAATTATTAGAAACAGTTAAAAAGATAGTTGAAGGATAAAACTGGAGTTAGTAGAATATAAAAAAAGCCTTAGAGGACGCTAATAAATATAAACCTATAGAAAATACAGAATAAATTACAGGTTTTACAAAATATTCAGGAACAGGTAAAAGCGATAAAGTATATCCAAATTTATTTAATTTTATAATTAGTTTATTATTACAAATCATTGAAAAGTTAAATAAATTACTTAATAAAGATAATCAAATAATTGAAAGATTAGACAAATTAGTTAAAAACAAGGAAATCAGACAAGAATTAGATAGTGAAGTTGATAAACTCACAAACGCATTAAATAAATTAAAGATTAACGATATTAAAATAGAGAAGAAACCAGAACCATATAAACATTGGATACCAAGAAAATGAATAACAATTCTTTTTTAGGTAGAAGTAGAACGTTACAAGAATCAAGAGCATCTACTAGCAGTTTACATGATACTATTTCATCAGATTCATTTTTAAATAGAATAATTAGAAGAGGATCTAGTTCTAATAGTACACCAAATACTATACAGTTAGAAGAAGAAATAGATTTAAACAGAAATATTAATTTATATAATCAGCATCAATTAGAAATCTTAAATCCCAGAATTTTATATCAAACAGGAAGATTTAATGTTAATACCGTATTAATAAGAAGTAGCAGAGAAGAAAGTCTA
>CM067172.1:73336143-73421143 GCA_034093135.1 Erigeron breviscapus | reverse complement strand
ACACTGTTGACTGTCATAGTCAACAGTGTACGGATAAGTACACGACTATTTGCAGCGATTATCGCTGCAAATAGTCAGGTCGAGATACCAGATTACTGGTCGGGTCACCACGCGCCTTATTTTTTCGTCATGTGAAATTGTGAATTAATGATTATATTTATAGGGATCCAACATAAAGCAATAGCTAATATAATAATATAATATAATATAATAGATACAAATATAAGAGTTTTGATTTGATTTAATTAAGGATACTAAAAAAGACACATGTCGTTCAAAGAATGCGCCATGTGCTGATAAAAGAATGTGTCAATCCTGTTTTAGTTTATTGGTAGATATGACTTTTTAGGTTTATTTTGCTTTAAGAAAAATAGTTTGGAGTTTGAATTATCTTTTAAACTTATATAAGCTCCTTTGAGAAGTTGTTCTTAATAAACTTTTCAAACTTTTATGTACTCGCAAATTTTTAGTATTTTGTTGGAGAAAAAAGATACTAGTACTTCTTTACTTTTGGTAAAATGTGATAACAGCAACGATACACATTGTAAATTATTCTTACAAACCGAAAGTTTTTTTTTTTTTTTTTGTAATTATTCGATGAAAAACTATCTGACTTGGTGAGAAAACTTTGTAAGTTACTCTAAATTCGTTATTTTTTTATGTGTAACTTCATTTAGCCAATGAGATTTAGCTTAATTGGTACGAGAAAAATGAAAATATGGATTTAAGATTATAGGTTTTGAGTTCAAATCAGATCCAAAACGAAACTTATTATAGGTTTTCGAGGAGCGGGTTATTAGGTTGTTTTGGTAGGTATACAATCATGTATGTTGTTTGTGGACGTATGAAACTATGGATTATTTGGGTTAGCCGAAATTAATGTTAATAAAATAAAGGATCTGCTAATCCGAATCCGATCACTTTTTTACTTTTTTACTACTTAGCTAGTGAGCCAGCCAGGGACCCAATCGCGGAATCGATAGAACTGGTTCCACTAGCAGACCAATAACCCGGTTTACACGCTGTCGCCGCATACAAACAAACAAACAGAAAACACGCACCAAAATATCAAAAAGCGACGACCCCCAATCTGTATATCATCATCTTCATCCATCCATCCATCCATCCATCCATCGATCACACATATACATACATAATATTATATATAATCCGTGAAATCTAATATATATCAAACGTATAGATCTGAAAAACATGAACGAAAAAGCTGGCGTCTCTAAAGAGCTTAATGCTCGGCACAGAAAGGTATCACTTTTTTTTAGATCTCATTATTTATACAAATTTCAGCTGATCTGTTTATTTTGTATATATATATCTATATATTTTATAGCTATAATTGTTATATGTATATCTGTTTAGTTAAGATTAGTATATTATGTATGTGGCAGAATTGATCATGATGATTATCTGAATTCAGTTTATTTAGTTATTATAATGTTGTGATTATTATTTATTAGTTATTTAAGTTTTTGACTATTTATTACCACAACATTTTTTAAAAAAGTTTCGATTAAGTTTTTCATGTTTAATGTATATGATATAAAAAGAATTCTGGTTTAGTTAGATAAGCTTGATAGTAAGCTGGGTTGTGATGCATATCTTCGGAATCAGAACGGCGTTTTCTGTACCACGCAAATCTGATATCTTTTTTTTTAATGCATCTAGGTATAACATAGATATTTCTCGAAGTAGCTTAGTTCCGAGTATAGAAAGGTTTTATCTTTTGTCAGTTGATCGATCTATGTTTAGTTTAGCTACGTTTTTAGGGTTAGATTTCACGATTGGTAATTTAACTTCATAGTACTATCCAAACTTGGGATAATCAGGGGATTATTAAGTGGTTGAGAATTACCTGGACACTAGCCTGGCTGGGGGATTAGTGGGTACCAAATGGTACATGGGATCAGGGGGTTTCCATCCAATTACCCTTTTAGTTATAGCAAATTTGGCACTAGCTCAACTTTTTCTGAATATGTGTAATGCAACAAATAAGTGAACTTGAACGAAAGCTACTGCATTTGGTAATGTAGATCGAGCTTATTTATCTGGTGATTACGTTGATTATGAATCTTCTCCAATCGTTAATTTCATGATTGATCGTTAAACGTCATTATAGTGTATTTCAGTATAAGTATATCAAAGACCAGCTGCTATGTTTTCTATACTTTGAATATGTGTAGCAACAATTATTGAAATTGTATGAATTTTGTTACATCTGGTAATCCGAATTGAGGTTATTTATCTAGTGATTATTGAGATTATACCTTTTCATATATCAACCATGCTAAATAAAAGTAATGTCGAATCAGCTATGACCAAATGAAAAATTCACCTAAAAAAGGCAATATTAAGCACACATCAAGTAATAGGAGATTCTCTACATGTAGCGTTATTTGTATCTTTCTGAATATATAAAGTAATTTAGGTCAACCCAGTTAGTAACATGGTTAGTTGATTTGACTAATATATCAGGGTGATTATTGAAATTGTGCGATCACTAAGTAGAACAACTCTGGAGTATCTTTCAGAGTTTAAGTAGAAGTCCCTTTTAATATAGTTTAGCCGCCGTTGGTTTTATCAAGGAATTACGGAATGAATTATGACTGTGATTTTTAGTTTAAACTAGGCTTTGAGCATCGATAAATGTGATATCAGATCAATCCGTGAATGCTCAAAGGTCAGTTTAATGATGGTTTCAGTTACGTAAACTACTGGGCATTCCTACATTTGTGTAATAACGAAAAGGTGAATCAAAAGACTGTCTACATACTATAAATTCTACGACAAGTTGGTTTTACAAGACTGGGAGTTGTGTGTTATGTAGCAGGAGGGACCAGGGAGGGCGTGGAAAGGGGTAGTGACGTAGTGTTCAGTTATGGAGTTAGTAGATCAAGGGTTGTGATCAGAGCAACGGGGTGCGTATATATGCTTTTATAGCAGAATAGATATTAGATGAGGAAAAGATGAATCAAGAGGCAGCCTACAGTCTATCGAAAGAAAGGAAATGCTATGACTTATTAAATGAACTCCGTTACCATTTTGAAATGACAATGCTACGTAAAGGAGATAACTGGATTTTGAAAAAAGATTAGAGGCTAATAGGCTATGAAGAAAACTATCACTACTTGTTTTTTTTCCAAATCATATGCATCTATTACTTGTTTGCTGCCACATCACGTATACTTCCCTTTTTCAACCTTCATCATATTTCTGTTGCACTATGGATTATTTTTGCTTCATATCAACTGATATAATGTGATATTTGTTTTTCAGATACTAGAAGTACTTCTTAAATTGCCAGAGAATAGGGAGTGCGCTGATTGCAAAACCAAGTATGTGCTGTATATACAATTCATAAAATTGAATTATGGTTTAGTTATATCTGTGCATTAACTGCCAACACTGACTTTTCCATGGCAGAGGTCCTCGATGGGCTAGTGTGAACCTAGGCATCTTTATATGTATGCAGTGTTCTGGTATCCACAGAAGCCTTGGGGTGCACATTTCAAAGGTAATAATATGATTAGTATCAAGACTTCCCAAATAGTATCATGTAAAAGTCGTTGTACACTTGTACTAAAAGCATGATAAGAGGCTGTTATGACGTTTGTAATTTCCATTGTAACTTCCCAAATAGTATCATGTAAAAGTCGTTGTACTAAAGTAGAAAGGCAATTATTAAAACGTTTGCCATGAGCAATGACTGCTGAATGGTGAGTTTTGATTTTTCTTAGAATGCTTAGAGCATCTCCAATGCTAATCCCGCCCTTAGCTGCCACATCATATCTTTACAAATCCTTAATAACCCACATTTCATCTCCAACTAACAATATCCTTACCCTCCATAATTTCCACCTCAACACCTACCCATTACACACAATATTTGAATAAAACATTTATATTTAGTTTGGACCCACACCGTCACATGAAACGAGGCAAATCCATGCCCTTGGGCTAGGGAACCTAACCTAAGGGCTTCTTTGTATGGATAGGCTCCAATGGTAACGGCATCTAATGGGCCTCTATGGACACCATTGGAGATAGTCTTATGAGGCATAATATATGCTACGTGTCAAAATGTTATAGGTTATGTAGAAAAGTATCCTGGGTTTCTCTTGATGTAGTTGACCTGTATTACCATTATACTTATAGCAGGACTTATGTTTTACATCAATGTGGTTACTGTATGTCTAAGCTTTATCTTTAATGTTACAGTAGGTTAGATATACTGAAGGTTGGCATTTACCATGATATATTTATACCAGTCTATGATTATAATAAGTGTTGCAGGTTGATTATTACAATCCAATATTGTACGGCTTTCATTTTTTAGTTTCGTTAAGGAGCTGCCTTTACGATCAAAATCTCTCGTCTTGTGACACCAATAAGAATTGGAAGTAGCTCATTTCACTTATGTTTAGTACTTTTGGACTTTTGGCTCGGCTTTTGAACCTTCATTTTGTATATTACTGATATTCAGTCTGTGATCTTACTTTTTTAGAAAAGTCCATTGGTTAAAGATCAAATTACCTGTTAGCAAGTTCATGACTTTGTTTTCTCTATTTATTTGTGTACCTGTCCCCAGGTTAGATCAGCTACATTGGACACATGGCTTCCTGAGCAGGTTGCCTTTATCCAATGTAAGAAAGAAACTCCTCTTGTTTCAGTGTTCAAGACTTTATTTTCTGAAAAATCGAAAGTTAAAAAGGGATATATAAAGATTATGTTTTCATGAATTTTTGGTCTTTGTGTCTCAGCTATGGGAAATGAAAGGTCAAATAGTTATTGGGAAGCAGAGCTGCCACCTAATTATGATCGAGTTGGCCTTGAAAATTTCATTCGGGCCAAGTATGTACCATTTCAGTACTTTAAAGAATCTTTTGGCAAGATGTAATCTGATGCCACTTTATTCTCAGTGTCTATATTCTGTAGTATTAATCTGCTTCATATTTTTTAAGATATGAAGACAAGAGATGGGTTGCTAAAGATGGAAGACCAATTCCGCCTGTCGCAGTGCAAGAGGAGAAACTCGCTTCTCAGTCGCAGAGACCTGTTGAGAGTTCTGATGGTGAAAGGAAGAGTTACCAGGCACATAGTACAAAGAGCAGCACACCTGTTGCAAGAATAAATCTTCGTGTGCCTCCAAAAGGACCTGAACCTGTATGTCAAGATGTTATTTTCTACTACTCTTTCCTGGCTTCCCGTTCTATCTAAACAATGTTTCTTTTCACTTAATAGACATGGCAAGATTTTTGGGTTTGGGTGGGTTAGGTACCGGGTCTGGCTTGAATGGATCATTTTCTAGTTTGGGTCTAGATGGTAATTAAATTGCAAATACTTTTCTGATTATTTTAACTTATACATGATTACTGCGTTATATATGTTACAAAAGCTGTACCATTATAATAATAATAATTTTAAACTTAAAATAAATGAAAGGGACATCTGATTATTTTGTTCTCGCTAGTGGAACAATAAAGACGAAGTGTCGAATTATACTTACAGTTCTTTGTATTTAATGCTTGGCCCTGCCTGAAGGAAGAAGAAAGTCAATCTTGTAGGAAAGCAGATAGGAGAGGTAGCCTATGGACTTAAGCAAACTATTAATGAGATTGTATACTTTTAAAGCAGACTTAGAGTGACTTTTAACCCATTTGACCCGTTCTTTATTCTGCTAATGTTTTTTTACTTGACCCATTAAAGATATGACACGACCCAAATTAACCCATTCATGAGTAAATTGGTCAATTTCTGCCTCTAGACTTAATTTCATTAGGAGTCAAGGAGATGGGTTTGAGGTGTACACTAAAATAATGCTCTAAAAGGCATAGTATTTGTTTCTAATAATTATAGTGTTCAATTCTAGACTTAGATTCAAAGCTTAGGCAAGAGTTTAAGTGTAGGCTTTAAGTTTGCCATAATCCAATGACGTAAAAAGTCTTTTGTTTGAATGATTCATCCTTTCTTAAGAAGTAGTGCTCCACATGATTTGAAGTGGATTGGTATCATCAATTCATCATATTTATATGTTTTATGTATACGTATTGGTAGAAGCGAAGGCTACCCAGAGGGGTCCGTGTGTGTGTTTTCTATGCTTTTTTAATGTGTGTGGGGTTGTGTTAGGGTATAGGATTATAGGTTGAGGAGATTCAATAGTTTGAGATTTATCGATAGATGATCCCAAGATAAATGCTTAATATAACAAATGAACTTTTTAGGCACATATGCATATCTGTTATCTGCTCTACATTTGGCAAGTAAATGATTATTATGTGTTCATTATGTGTTTGCTATATCCTCTTGATTAAGGAAGTTGATAACATATTCTTCAACTCAACAGGTGATACCAAAAGCTGAACCGGCAGTTTCTTCTGCTGAGTTGGCAAAGAAGGTTGCTGAAACTGTCTCTCCTCCTAAAGTCGATTTTGCCACAGATCTTTTTGACATGCTTTCAATGGACGATGGACCTACTGAGAAAGTTCCAGAAGTAGCATCGACAGATGATCTATGGGCGGGCTTTCAATGTATGTCTGCAGTCCTCTTTTTCTTTGTCAAAGCGTTTGCAGTTTGCTCATTTTTACTCAAACGAGTTTTCATTAGTGAATGTGATTCTCTGTTGGCATCACTCGTCATTACAACTCCCTTTGAACCGTATTAACTGTTCATAGATAATAGCTTGGAAATTGTCTTTTGCTTCTCATATTATTTAATAAACTTTTGCTTTATTTTTTATTTAACAATTCATTCTTAGTAGTTTTGACTTACATGCACTTATCATGTTGAAAGGCACTATGCTGACTCTTTTTTTTTTTCTTTTTTTTAATTTCCAGCTGCTGTTGAAGTACCAGTTACGGGGACAACAGAAGTTACAAAACCTATGGACAACCAGCCGAAGCCCACTCCTGGAATAGAAGATCTTTTCCAAGATACACCTCCTCTCTCACAGCCCAATGCATCTGAAAAGCCTCAAAAGGATGTAAAAAATGATATTATGAGCCTTTTTGAGAAGGTATAGCTTATGGGATATGTGTTCTCTCCTTAGCTAGTAGAGGTGGCAATTTCGTTCTGTTCTCTTCTGAATGGGTTGATAGGGTTATGAATATCTTTAACGGGTCAAATGGAAAAACCTATAACAGTGGCTTATACGGAAATAGATTGAATTAACTAGGTACAAATTTGCCCTAAAACTTATTTTTTGAAGCATAGAATAGAAACATAAAGTCATTTTATTACTATTGATATGATATAACTTTTGTAATCTCATTTAACACGAACTAGCTATACCCAAACATAAAAGAGTCTGGAAGATAAGTATTCTGGGTCCACCTTACCCGGCCCCGCTTTGGGTTTCACAAAAAAGTTAGCTTTCTGGCTCTTCCTGCCCCTTTTGCCACCTCTAATATTATTAATTTTTTCCAGTGAATGATATTCTTATTCACTCTTTGACGCCCTGTAGATGGGTACTGATTTAGCTCGTGTACGTTTGCAGGGTAATAATACAACATCACCCTATGCTCTTCATCAACAGCAACTTGCTATGCTAGCCCAGCAGCAGTACCTACTTATGGCTGCTGCAGCTAAATCGGGTGGTCTGTCAAAGTTTTCTGTGAATGGGCAACATAATATACCTGGTGGTACAAATCTTCCCAATCAAAACTGGCCAAACGTTGGCTATCAAATCCCAGTTCCTGGAAAAGATGAACTAGAGAAATATATGCAGCAGGTAGAATAATCATTTGCAGTATTTGCATGTAGAGGTGGCAAAAGATTAAAAGATTGGGTGTCGTTAAATCAGGTCAGGTTGGGAAGTTAACCAAAGAAACCTTTTTCCAAAATTGAAAATTTTAAACATTTATAGTGGTGTATTTAAAAGTTATACTACATGAATAATGATCTAATTTATAAATTGTAGTTAGGACTTTTTATGACACACATTGGTTTTTTTGATCTTACCCGTTTGACCTGTTGATAGCCGGAGTTGACCCTTTGAGAAGTAATTGGGCTCTAGGTTTATGGCTTTTCGACCTATTTTAGCTTTTTTGTCTATTCTCTTTGGTATATCATTTCCGGTTATTGTTTTTATAATTTACATTGTTGCACTAGATGGGAAACATGGGAGCAGCAAATCAAGCTGGGAATCCATTGCAGGTTCCAACATCAAGGTATAATTCTATTTTGAGTGTGTTTTTGCCCTGGCATGAATAGAAGTCAAAAACCTAATGTTCAAAGTTCTCTCTTCTTATAGCATTTACACCATGGGCCTGAATGCCACTTCCAATGGCATGACACAACCTGGGGGTTCAATACCTGGACTTATGGGTCAAAATTCTCCCTTTAACGGCATGGGACCTTCTGCAGCATCTAAACCACCAACGACCTCTTCACTAACATCCGCATCTCCTTCTCAGTCTGCAAAAGACTATGATTTCTCCTCCTTGACTCAAGGGATGTTCTCAAAACCATAAGCCTTTTCATGCAGTAGTTATAGTTGTACCATAAAGCATAATTCACAAAGAAAAAAAAATATATTTTTCCTGTATTCGGGATTGTAAACTATTTGTAGAGGATGCAATTTCAGTGTATCTGTTTTCATCTATTTCCCTCCTACGTTCCTGATGATGGTATCATTTGTTTGTACAAGCATTTTTATTGATATTCAAATTTACTTATTTCCCATGTATGTGGATGCATCTTGTATGAAAAGATTCAAAGAATGCACTTAATGTTTTCAGTTTTATGTCGTTAGTTTTTTGGACATTTGTTTGGCACCTTAAAAAAAAGCCCGGTGAAAGATGACTGGTAGGTCGCTGGGCCGCCCACCTTGGTGTTGGCCCTACGGACAATTCGAAAGACTTCAGAACCTGTTCATTGTTAAGAAAATTTTTAATTAAAGGTTTTCTTTATGGGTTGTAAAACGGTAACTATAACCTAAAATCTCTAGTATGAATTTCAAATAAGGTTATTGTTTCTAACTTTCTAATATTGTTGTGCAATAGCTATAACTAGAATTGTAACCCGCGCGTTGCGCGGAGTGAAAAATATCATTTTCTTTTAGTTGTTAGAACCTCTAGTAGCAGACCAAAATTATGTTCAGGGCTTATTCTAATTTATGGAATGCAAGGTAGAAATTAGAAAATGTCAGGTATCGCATTCAGAGTAGTAAATAGAAATTCATTGGTATATGACTGCTTATGGTGTGATATAGATTCACTTTATATTATACAAAAAGGGGACAGGAGATATAGCATGGAAATAGTAAGGAATTCATCATACAATATTATTTTTCCTAAATAAAAGACACACTGTATATGAAACACCAAAGGCAAAGCTATGATACCTGAAGCTCAAGCGGAAGAGGGTCCTTTGTATTTGTAATCTTGTATATCTCTGTTGTTGGATATAGGATTTGACGAAGACGAAATGTGAGAAAGTTGATAAATGTCTTTGCCCATTTTTTGACAATGTTCTGTCCATAATCCATAATGCCAATGGGTCTGAGATATCACAAAGCAATAGCATATGCACGACTAAAGATCTAATCTCAGATGAGGTTAGCGAGTGAGAAGCTTCCAACAAAGCCAGTGACCATTCTCAATCATCTCCAATTAGACGTAGCTTCTCACAGGGTAACGAAAGCTACTGTAAGTAATGACTGCAACAACGCAGATCATCCGCCACACAGACGACACCTCGAGTGGCTCCACTGCAGAAACTTCCTGGTTAATCTCTTGTTGAATTTTTGTGTAGTGTCCACTTTTTTCATGTGTAGCATCACTTTGTTCACCAGTCTCATCCATTTCATGTTCCCTAGATGACAATACTGGAGTACTTAACTATTCATGGATTTCTTTGGATACAACATTCTCAGATGACTTTACACCATCCTTCTGACTCAAAAACAACAAAACCATAGACCATAACCCTAAACCTTTGACAAAACATAATCACTATCATCAAAGAACATAAAAAACGGCCTTTAATGTAGTCTTCATGTACAAACATATGCAGTTCTAAGTTCTAACCAAAATGAACCAACCTTGTTTTCATAATCTTGTAAATATATCTTATATTTTTGCTAATAATGACACACATAATATCTATATCAACGAATGATACATGCTGGGTTTTTGGACCATAACTCTCTCTTAGGCAATTTGTCAAACAACTTAGGTACATGAAACCTGGTAACACTAAAAGTACTACATATTTATACAGAAGTTGCCATAAGTTGAATATATTAATTTATGCGTAGCAACATAACTATAACATCTTCAAAATCATAAAGTTCACTAAAATCATGTTTGTGTAACCATTGACAGATTATTAAAAAAAATATACCTTTCTTGCTATGGTTACAAAACTATAAACATCTACTGATTCTATTCAATATGTAACCGTACCAGCAACAGAGGATGATGCGACCTCTGGAGCAATAACACCCTACAGCCATCTCATATGTAGGCCCAGCAACAGCAGTAGGTTCGGGAACAGATGATGGAAAACTACACTTTTGTTAGTTGATCCGGCGCCGGTACCGGTGAACTTTAAAGAGAAGAAATAGGGAGAGATATAAGGAATTTAGCTCTTTTTCTTTCTAATGCAAAACACGTGAATTGCAATATGGTCGGCGCGTTCAGTAAAGAAATTTTTTTTACTGTAGAGGCTACAGTAAAAGCTACAGTGGTCTGTGAGAGGGGGAAAGACCACGGGAAATGTATATATAAGAATGTACCATTAGTTAAGCATATATCATAAAGTATGTATCTAGACCAATAATATAAGACGAGGTAAATGTATCTGAATAAAAAAAATACGGATGAGGATCCTCTAAAGTTGCTTTCAACTTTACTAGTAAAGTTGGAAGCATCTTGACCTTTGGATTGAAATCAAAGGTCAAGATTCAAAGATCATCTTTGAATCTTGACCCTTGATTTTAATTCAAGGGTTAGGATCACCAACTTTACCAATAAAGTTATAAATAACTTTAGAGGATCTTCATCCCTTCAATAAACAAATCCAAGTGTATCGCAAGTACCTACCTACAGCTTCTAAGAAATACGAGTAAAAAACATCTGAACTAGATATGCCTGTTTACGGATAAACATTGTTGGACAGATCCTTTCGTGATGGGATATGATGGATGGATGTGATGGTATGAAAATACCAACACCCTTTTCGCGGCAACAGTAAACATCTTTTGCGACATGTTATCGTGATATCTAAAAGTCGACATTTAGCTTATAGCGGCAATTTGTCGTCGCGGAGAAGTTGTGGTAATATCAAAAAATGAGGTCGGAAAGTAGCAAGTTTCTTTAAAACTAGACCTGCTTGCTTTTTCTTCATCAACCAAAGATGTTTTGTAATTCACTTAATTTTACTTTGAATATGTTACTTTTCTTTTTGCAGTTTTTTAATCGATAACAAAAAAAAAAGGAAGTATGGATAAGGGCCAAAGGTACATCATGAGGTATATACTTCTTTGATAATATTCCAAGGTTATATTTCTCGTTCTTCTATTATATTTTTATTATTTTTTGTATTATTATCCTTTAAGAAACAAAAACAAAAAAGTAGACCCAAAGAAGAAAGGGGAAGAAATAGTACGATGAAGATGACATTTGCCGGTAAAAAAAAAAACAAAAAAAGACGAAGATGACATTAGAGTATTAAACTTGGGTTGGGTATTTTGATTAATTTTTGCTTAGTTTTTGTTCTATGATAGAAGAGCAGACGATAATTTTAGATCGTTGGCACTTATCACATCAACATCATATAATTTTCTTACCTTCGTAAATTAATCATGTTTGATATCCATTGGTTAAACAAAAATGTATTCACATATACGTACTTCCTATCACACCGACCATCACACTGAAAGCGGAGTGATGATGTCGACCAACCCCAAGTGGTCTCACTCACAATGAGCTGGTGATGATATTCCTGGTGTTATACAAGCTCGTATTGCATCAGATTGCACATGGCATAAACTTATTCATCCTATCCTAACCACCAATAATCATTGCACATACATTGCCAGTTTGCCACCATAAATCACACCCCACAACTCTCCATAATTCAAACAATAATCACTTAATCTTATCTTACTACAAACAAACAAAGATAAAAAAATAAAAACAAACACATGCCATTAAAATCTCACTTTGAACAATTTTAATCATATATTATCATATGAAACAAATCTCTTTTATATATGTATAAATCTATCTCTTAATCATTCACCAAATGAATAAAACAAGTCAAATCATAAATCATTCTACATATAAGGGTACTATTCCTCAAGGTGTCCGAGGTAGCCGAGCAATCTCCACTAACGAGGCCCGGACACTGGTCGTTGCCGAACAAAATGAGCCGAAGTCGACCCGGCCCCCAAAAGACCGGCGTCGGGACAGGATGGCCCGACGGCATGCCCTATTTCTTTGGTAGTTCCCGAGCAAAATGACCCGAAATCGTGCTAAAAAGAATCCTACAAATATACTAATTGAATGGCTAATCAAACTTAACAACATCTACAACCACATTTGGATAACACAACCAAAAAAATAATCAAAAACACCACAGCAGAAAGCCCAATTGCTACACCAAGTACAACTTTATTTGGCCCTCCACCATCATCACCACCATTTTTCTTCTTTCCATTATCACTACTATCATCATTTTCATCATAGTCACCACCACCATCACTGCTGCCCGTATGGTCTTCCATCGCGGGTGGGGGCGATACGGGCAGCCCGTGTTTATCACATTGTGCAATCCCAAGCTTCATTTTCTTGGAAATAGATGAGTGATTGTAACACAAATTCTCATTTCCATTGACCTTAAAAACTACTAATCTCTTAATAAATGAAGCACTAAAAGGCATAACCCCATGAAAATTATTCTTTTCAAGATTCAAATACATTAGTCCCTTCATTTCAGATATAGATACAGGGATTGTCCCATTTAAAGAATTTGAGCTAAGGTCTAAATGGGCTAATCTTGATATACTAGATATCGATTTCGGAATAGGCCCAGATAATGAATTTGATGATAAAGATAGATTTTTAAGAAAAACCAAGTCACCAAATGAACTGGGTATTTCTCCATTTAGTTGATTTGATGATAAATTTAGGAACTTTAAGCTTTCTAAAAGAGTTAATGATGTGGGTATGGTTCCATTTAGCTTATTATTGGATAAATCCAAATGGGTCAGTTTTGGATTCCAAGAAGTTTTTGGAATTAGGCCAGAAAGATTAGTGTTTGAAAGTGTTAAAGTGGTTAAAGATTTTAAGTTGGATGTGATAATGTGGATCCCTGAGGCTTTAATTGTGTCACCGGAGATAGTGAGTTCGGTTAAGTTAGTGAAGCGGCTGAGGAACACGCCGGAGAGATGTTGGAGTGAGTTAATGGAGGTGAAAGATCTGAGATTGATAGAGAGAGAGGATGGAAAATGGACAATTGGGGTGTGGCAATTTGAAAAAGTGAGGGTTGTGAGTGTGGATAATGAGGAGAGTGCGGTGGTGGAAAGAGAAAGATCGTCGGAGCAGTTGGTTAGACGGAGGGAGAGGAGGTGGCGGAATGGGGTGGCGGTGTCACAAATGGTGGCATTGTGAAAAGGTTGAGTACATGGGTCATGTGTGGTTGGAATGTAGAGGGATTCAAGGGCTTTTATTTGTTTTGGGTCAAGAGTTGAAGAGGAGGAGGTTGAGGAGGGTGGAGATATGGTTGGGCTTGTTGCGTTTGCCGCCGGTGAGACTGCGGTTGCGAGAAAGTGAAGAGGGAGGAGGAGGAGGAAGAGGAGGAAAGTTGTGGTGGTGGTGGAGGAAGGTGTCATTGTGTGGATAAAGTGTGTGTGGGAGTGTGTGAAATGAAGTATAAAAGTGAACAAAGGTGTTGGTTTGTACTTAAAAAGACTTCTTGGGCAGGGTAAAGTATATGGTTTGAATCTATGAAATTTGGATTGGTCAATTTTTGAACCAAAATCAGTAGATTTGTTTTTTAGTTATTATGATCATCCCCTTACATGAAGTCTTGTGTTCAAGCCTTGGGGAGGACATAGGAATTAAGTCCCTTTATGAGGACTTGGCTTGGGTATACCCAAGTTCAAGTCTGAGGGGGCAGGGTTTACCCCTATTAATCGTCGTGCTTTCGGGCGGATTAGTAGGGGGTTTTCCCCCATCGGGTATTTGAAATAGGCATTTCTACTTCGAGGGAGCTCTCTAGCGCGGACCCGGTTAAGACAACGTATGCTAGACCTTCCGTTATCGAATCGCGACACGAAGTTTCCAGCGAAATTCACCTTTCTTTCAAAAAAAAAAAAGTTATTATGAATCAAATAGTACAATGCAAATAACATATACGAGTACTACAATAATTAGTCAATAAAAAATAATGTCACAAAATCATACGAGTAAATTAAAAAGTAAAGTTTCACCTGATTTCTTATTACTCCCTATGAGCTATACATCCGGCAAGCGTAAACCTCATTTTAATACATTTTCCTCATATTTACACTCAATATCCAACTAGCACAATACCCGTACGTTGTTTGGGTTATTAAAATACTTTATATAGATTGCACGACTCAGTCTATACTTTGATTACCGAATTGAAACAAAACATGTTAACATAAACTATTTGCTAAATAACATTACCCATATAGCTAAATAAACACATCTAATAGCATGTTATTTACACCAAACTTTGAATTAAAGATTTGTAAGTCTCAAGTTCTTTAAAATACTAATCCACTTTATGGTTTAGTTCCCATAACCATTTCACTTTAACATCCATTGATATCATAGCATCAAAGTCAGATATCAAAAATTCTAGTTTTTTCTAATGGCAAATTGAATTTATATCTAAACTATCCTAAATAAATTTTAACTATTTCATGTCAATCTTGGACCCAAAAACCAAAAGCCACGAGTTACCAAATGAGACAACCTCATTATCTTAACTAACATTATACAATTAAAAGGAAATTATTTAAAACAAAACAGACCTCAAATATTTTTTACAACAAACTCTATAAATGTGAAACGAAAAAAGAAAAAATAACACAGAACCTATGTGTAATAGTAATACATGCAAATATGCAATACATGTAATACCATGCAACCAATTCCAAAAATATCAAAAACTATTTCACTCGTTCTTTACAATGTACACTCACATATACAGGAAGAAAGTCAATCACACTAACATGAAAAAAATATATGGGTCATAGAAGACTTTCGAAGAGACGAAAATATTTGGATCTTTCTGAGATGGTAAAGGTGGGGAAAGTCGAGCTTAGTGCAGATAATCATTCTCCCAAGAAACAGTTGATAGACACGCAAAAACGAACGGTTGATAGACAGAAGCAACGGTCATGTGACCATTTTGAGCGAGGGTTTATGTGCGACTTTTCTACCCGTGGCTAGCTTTTGATGTTATACGATCCCGCAGGCGGCCGGTGGTGGCAGCGGTGTAGCCGCTCGAACTCACCCCAACCTGCTTCCATATCAATATCGTCAAAAACAGTTAAAAAGGTAACTTTTTACATACTACAACGACGGGCATTATCAGATGGCTCATCGAACGGTGACAAATATTTAATTACTTCTCGAGATCAGAAATTGCTAACGGTGGCGCTAGTGATGGTGACTTCTAAATTCTGATCGGAAAGTTGTATGTTTGTAGTGGTTAGTAACTGCTTGAACAATTTGTTACCTAGTGTTTGTTTCTTCAGCCACGGAGTGATTTTATTACCAAGATTGAATGGTTAAATTGGTTTTAAGGTTTCACAAATCAACCAAAGAGGGTTGAATGCTTTGACTCAAATCGACACGTTTGTACTTTGTAGGACTACTTGGGTTAAGATTACCAAGTCTAATAGTAGAATAGAAGAGAAAAGATCTCAAGAGCAAATATATTTATTTTCACGAATACAAAGATGAGGATAGACTCTATATAAATAGATGCCACAAAAATAGGAGTTTTAGTTGATCTATATGTTGTTCTTTTATCTTTTATCCGCGTTCAACTAACTAACATCCGTTTCATTGGCCTAATGTACTCTATGAATATAAGCACATGGAGTTTTAGAAGTAACTAACAATCAGATGAAGTCCACTTAAAAAGGATGATTTTAAACGATGGTGATTGAAATAAAATGTAATTGAATGGTCTTGCTTTTGTTTTAACTTTAATTACCGGAAACAATATATATATATACAATACATCCTTGTTTAAAAAAAATATCCAATACATTCCAATACCTTCATTTTACACTTTTAGTTAAATTAAACTATAAAAATGTTTATAATATTTACATTGATAATTAAAAACAGATTACGTAGTATATTAATAACAAAAAACAATATAAATAATATAAGTATACAAAACTATGGGGACTAAACTGTAAAAAAAAACAAAAAAAAAACAAACAAACTATACTCTGGAGACTAAAACTGTAATTAATAAAAAATATATTTATACATCATCTGCAAATATATAAACCTGCAAATTTATATATATGGTATAAATTAAAAGAAAAAAGGAAAATTGAAAGAAGCCTCCGTATTCCCCACAACGAAATTCCAATACGCTCACAAATACAAACTCAATACGGTTCGCTCCCAAATTCCCAATGATGTGCACCGTATTTGAAATCCAATAAGCTTCAATACGGTGGGCATTGGGAGTGCTCTTATTTTAATGGTGTATAAGGAAGTAAGATGCATGCTTTATCTCTACCCAAGATAAAAAACAAAAAAAAGATATATTTAGAAAATAACTTTCGGCCTACAAAAAATAAAGATCAAATCCAGAGCCAGAAACCTCCCGCCATAGAGAAGAGATCTAAAGTTTGGGTCAGAGGGAAAATTTAGAATGTTAGTCGTACAATTTTATAAGGACAAAATTATAAATATACTTTTAAAATTAAAAAAAGTTACATTGTAATAAAATTGATCGTCTCCAGAGTCAAAAGGTATTCCATTTGATTTAAACTTTGTCATAAAAGTATAAATATACCGTCCAAAAAGAATAAAATGTAGTAATTGGCAAATGTATAAGAATTCTTTTATTAATTTAACCAAACTGTATATGTTTTAAGGGGCAAGGGTGTAGTGCCAATGTGGCAAATTGACAAGTTTTGAGCCAATCATAATTTGCCATGTGGCATAGCCAAAATATGCCAATTTTTACCAATTTTGAGCTAAAAATAAGGGTGTATTTTGTGAAAAGGAGCCGATCGGCAAAAAAAATAAGGATATATATTTTATTACTCTGTATTATTATTTATAAATATATCTCCCCACCCACCTGTCTCTTCTTCTTCCCACAATCTCACCCACTTTTTGTTGACAAACCCTTTATACACATACCTATATTTATCTATCTCTTCTATATCTATATCGATCGGTTTATATATATATATACCAACTTTCTTCATCATCATCGCCGGAAAACTTTCGGGAAACGGGAATTAAAAAAAAAAGAAACTCGCCGGAAAACAGGAAAAAAAGGAAGATGGTGGCACGCCGGAGTTTAGCCACTTCCGACGATGATGATGATGACAGTGATCAAAACCCATAAACCCTTATCGATGTGGACACAAGAAAGTGGCCAGAAAAAATGGCGAAGATCGAAAGGGTTGCCGGAAAAATATACAGGTAGGTGTATGTATATATGTGTGTGTATATATATATGTTTGTTTACCTCGATGCACGCAAAACCCATAAACCCAACGTTCACTTGCATTGGCCGATTCAGCTTGCCGATGCATGTGTTATAGGCTTGCCAAAGAGCCGAAGCTTGCCGATAGAACTTGTCGATATTTTTTGCCGACTACACTCTTGCCCCCTAAGTGTATATAAATTCAAAGAAAAATAATACGAGTACAATACATGGGTTTGGTCACAAGTATATATTTTATCTTCGATGTATTAAGTTATGGGTCACATGTGTGTGTGACTCCACCGAGAATATTGTTCCCTGTGGAGGGGGATTTTCGAGAAGATGTGCTGTCAATCTTAGATTTGGAAACAGGATTAATTACTAGCAGGTTTACGTTAGCTTTATACGGAGTATATAAGCTATTCAAATGACACGTGGACACTATAGAATTATTAACGGCTAGGGATAAAAATGTAATCGGCTAAATCTATCGATTCCTCACACGGGTTACGTTTGGTACTTTTTGGTTTTGTGGTTTATTACACCCTAACTTATGGCACAAATTGACAAATTCTCTTGGCAACTACAATCGGCACTATGCATTCGATGAAAGTGAACGTTAGTAAGACAATCTCCAACGGGGTGTTCTTGGGTGCACTTATGTGTTCTTAGTTGTTTATGGATATCCTTTGTCATTGAAGTTGTCCAAAACTAAAGATTTTTTGATGTATGTCCTTACCTAAGGGCATACCCTTAGGTTATCTTCAATACTATTTTTTTGTTTGTATATAGATGTAAGGATATGTAAGGATGTTTGTATGGTTGGAGGTAAAACTAAAGATTTTAAGGATGTATAAGGATATGATGTGTCATCTCAAGAACGCCTAAGGACGTCCTTAGCATTGGAGATAGGTTAAGTGTTGGGTAAGTATGGGACCACCTAGTATTTGGCACTTTTGACATTTTATCACATTTTGGTAAGTGGTTTCATTACACCCCAAATTGTGTCACATGTTGGCACATTTTGGCAAATAAATAGACGAACACGTGGCGACTCCTCATTGGTTTTAAAAGAGACAAAAAATGTCAAATTTTGACGGGGCGGGGGC
The DNA here is from genome assembly GCA_034093135.1 of Erigeron breviscapus. Lineage (NCBI taxonomy): Eukaryota > Viridiplantae > Streptophyta > Magnoliopsida > Asterales > Asteraceae > Erigeron > Erigeron breviscapus. Next base: position 73,402,355 of record CM067172.1, on the reverse strand, counting down.
GAGGGGTGACAGGGCCAGGGACGGAGGCGTAAGAGAAGAGTTAATATAATTTGATGTTTTTTAAATTTAGAAAATGAAAAATGAAAAGTGAAAAAAAAAATGTTTCTAATTTCCCATAGAAAAATAGAAATCTGTTTTTTTGAAAAACTTTTTTAGAAAACTATGATTTGATTGTATTTTCTGTTTTCCATGTTTTTTTGGAAAACAAAAAAGAAAAATAAAAGGTGTTTTCCCCAACTAAACGCCCCCAGATCCATTACCGTTTTCAAAACTCTTTCACTCTCCACTACAATTTTTACCTGACATGATTCGAACATAATGTAAAGAAGAAAATCGTTTGTACATTAACTTAAGATATGGTATATGTATATGTGAAATAGATGATCATCAAATAGTTCATAACTTAGGATGGTAAACCTAAAAGACATTGTTAACCAAATTATCACAATATTCACATAGCCAAAAAGGATGTGCTTATTGTTGATCACGAATGCTTAAACAACCTTTTGTAAAAATGTTTTGAGATTGCTGCAATATCCAAATATTCAAACCTAAATTTGTTACAAGTTTTGGAGTTAAATGACATACTGATTGATGTACGGTCATGAAATGTTCCGAATTTTGTCTTGCACGAGTGGCGGCCTTCGTTCTATCTAGGGAATATACACTCCATGATACTAGTATATAATTGGGTGGTGTTATGTTTTTTTTTTTTGAACGGCGAACAAAAATAATTACCATTAGAAGATGAGCCAACAAACCGTTGGACACCATAATCACATGTTACATGCCCCAATACTTTAGAGGACCCAATGATATTATATTACATCAATTAGCTAAACTATTAAAGTTAAAATCACACCAATTTCTCCACGATAGAGCTTTGTATCTAGATCGGCTCTTGATCCATAAGAAAGATAAATACCGGATTTCTTCTATAATTGAGTCTACTGACCCCCGTTTTGAGTTGAAAACCACTGCATTTCTATTCCGCCATAGACACCACATCGTGGTAACAATGATGAGGTGCACTGCTTGCTTCCACCTTGTATCGCCTCTTAATTGTTGAGCTAAAACCGGTAGATCCTGACCGAAAAGAAAAAGAAAGGAACTATCCGACACCAATGAGAAACAAAGTCCCAAGATCGAGCAACCACTTCACATGATCCAAAAGCATGTTCCAACGTTTCTTCCTCCAAACCACAAACCGCGCACTCCAAAGACATAAGTTGCACATTCCTCCTAGCTAAATTATCTTTTGTGGGCATCCTACCCAGCCACACCCACCAAGCCAGAAAACCAACCTTGATCGGCACCCATTTGGACCATATGAAACTGCTAGCCACCTGGACCTCATGTAACTCCCTAATTCTAGTTCTGAGAACCTTTACCGAATACCTACCTAAGTCGCATACATCATTCCTCCAAACGTCTCCAGCCCTAGCCCAAGACATGGATGCTATCAATTTTGGGTGGTGTTATGTACATCGTTATTTTAGGCGCGTGGTGACCTGACGAGTGTTCTGGTAACTCGACCAGACTATTTGCAGCGACTATCGCTGCAAATAGTCGTGTACCTTAGCCGTACACTGTTGACTATGACAGTCAACAGTGGTTTTGTCCATATTAGACTATTTGCAGCGACAGTCGCTGCAAATAGTCTAATATGGACAAAAATGCATTGTTTGCTTGTACGTTATATATCTATACCGGTTTGCTTTCATTTTCATTATATCTCCTTTCTTCTTCTTTCATTTTCAATCGTTCTCAATTCTTATAACTTTCATTCGTTCTATCTCAATTCATCAGGTTATATTTCAGATGGATTATTGTTACATATATTGTTACATAGCTTTCATTCATTTTATATATTGTTACATATAGTAGGTATATATATGTGTTTATTAATATTATTGATATTTATATATGTATATATGTTTCAGATGGATTCTTTTGAGAATATATGGGGAGAAATGGGTGCGGAAGATTTTGAGTTTCACTTAGAAGAACCTGATGAAGATTTTGAGATCCCGGAGGTGGCCCCTCATTTTGACTACGACGCTAGCGATTTCCACACCGATGAGGTATAATTAAAAGATGAAATTAACGTTTAAATGGAAAATAAAGTTTAATAATGAGTTTTCTTTGTTTCTGGGTCACTTTACTATTTTAGGTGTTCGTTTCACACGAAGAAGTGTTCAACTGGGCCCAAAGAATAGCAAATGAGCTTGGTTATGTCTTAATCAAACGACGAACAAATTGCAACTCAGCTGGTGTCAAAATTAAAGTGACCATAGTTTGTAATCTTGTTGGGCAAAAAGATAAAAGGACAATTGGGCTCATTAAAAAGACACTTAAATGTGAGTGCCCTTTTAGATTGGACGGGCGTTTGACAACAGATGGTGGTTGGAGGGTCACCGTTATAGACGAGAGACATAATCACTATCCAGCTAATAGTCTGCAGGGTTACGCGTACGCAAGAAGGTTGAGTGAAGCTGAGAAATCATTTGTGGAAGCTGAATATCATCGCGGTACAGAGCCCCGTAAGATTGTAAAGCGGTTGAAAGAAGAATTTCCAGGAAACTTGACCCGCAATGAAGACATTTACAATTTTCAAAAAGCGTTACGGAAGAAGGCGGCCGAAAAATATGGGGACACTCCAATGCAGGTTACATATATAAAATTATACATATTCTTTTATTTATTTACTATGATAGAGTATCTGAAACGACCTACGTACGCCATATTGTTCAACCGGCGCAGGTTATGTTCAGTTTGCTAAAGGAGCATAAATACTTGTATTATTATACCACAAACAGTGTATCTGGACGGTTGGAGAATCTGTTTTTTATACATCCGACATCATTTAAGTTGTGGCGTGCATTTCCTTATGTTATCCAAATAGACGCCACGTACAAAACCAACTTGTACAACATGCCGTTGGTCGAGATTGTCGGTGTCACTTCAACAAACAGGACCTTCAGCATATCATACGCGTTTATCACAAGTGAACAGGAGCATAATTATAGATGGGTGTTGGAGTGTTTGAAGTCGACCCTAGGTGAAGGGTTTGCTGTACGCGTCGTACTCACGGACAGGGATCTGGCCCTCATGAAAGCATGCAAAACCGTTATGCCGGAAGCATACCATTTACTTTGTAGAGTCCACATATGGAGGAACATCGAAAAATTTAGCATGCCATCATTCAAAGCGGTAGGGAAATGGGGACCTTTTCACGGATGGTGGAAAAAACTTTATGAATCGCGCACACTAGAAGAGTACACCCAAAATGAACAAGATTTAAAAGAGAAGATGGGAAAAGATTTAAACAGTATGTGAAGTGCACATGAAATTTTTTATTTTTTATTTTTGGTAAATCACATATATCCACACGTCCTAACCCAATGTTAATTTTACATAGGTTTACAAGTACCTGCAGAAGGAGTGGCTTTCCCCCTTGGATGAAAAGTGAGCTCTCTTGAACCGGCTCTTTCGGGTCCGATACTCTGATTTGTAGTCCGCCTCGACACACAACCTGAATCCCTTCCTGATAGGGTCTTCGGGGTCAGGAATCTCGATAAAGTGGTCCAATTTGAACCTAGTCTGCAATTTTAAAGTGATAGTTAGCGAAATTAAAAATTTATACAAACATCAAATCAGAAATTTAAAATTATAAAGATTGTACGTTTAAAGTCGGGATGATAAACGCCTTTCTTTCCTCAGGCACATGGTCCCATGAGTCGTATGTCTGCGGAATGTGGCGGATCAGTGTGCCAATCAGGCTCTTGTACATGCCGGTGTTATCGCCAATCGCCTGCCACGTCTTAAAATGGGTCGTGTCAAAGTCTATGCTGAGACGACCTCTTTTCTGGAACTCTTCCTCTAAATTTAGGTTCTGACCGGGCCCCCTCCCCTTTCCCTTTCTTGGGGCTACAAAAAAAAAAAATAGTAAATAAACCTTAAATTAAAAAAGGAACTATAAACAACCATTTTTCTTACCGCCACTCCCTTTGCAGCCCCAGACTTTCCTCCACCATGTCTATTCGGGTCTTCATTACCACCATCACCGCGATGATATGTAGCCATTTGTACTGCAAAATACAAAACAAATTATACACATTTTAAAAATACATACAACAAAATGATCAAGGTTAAGAAAGATCCAAAATTATCACATATTTATTTTTTGTAACTTATTTTTATACTTATTACAACTTAATTTTAGATTACTTTTATACCTATATTTTTATGGTTATCGTTTTCTACTATTATAGTTACTTTTATATATACCTTTTTAATGTTGATTTGTATATACTATTTATCTTTATAATATTTTTTAGAAACTTATTTTTGAGTTTTATTAAAACTTGTTTTTTAGACTTCTATACTTATTTTTATACTTACTTATATACTTTTACTTTTATTCTTACTTTTTTTTTACGAAGTCTTTAATTCTTCATTTTTTTATATTAATTTTTTTTACTAAATTTTTAATACGTAATCTTTATTAAAACTTTTGTTATTTATAATTATATATTTTTACTTTTATGCTTACTTTTATACTTTTTTTTATACTTATATACTTTTGTATTTTTTTTCCTTAATTTTAAATTCACATTTTTACTTAACTTTTATATAATTTTACTTAATTTTTACTTAATTTCTATGTTTTTATATTAACTTTTTTACTAAATTTTTTATACGTCAATTTTAACTTACTTTTTATACTTATTTTTATCTCTATTTTTTTACACTTATTTTTTATACGTTTTAAGTAGGTACTTTTTATCAATTTTTTACATAATCTTTGGAAACCTTTTTATGTAAACCTTTTTATCAATTTTATCAATGTTTTTGTATATATAATTTGGAAACCTTTTTATGTATATATTTTTATATATATATTCTTACACATAATTTTGTACTAGAGACATAATTATCTACGTAATATTTCATCTAACAATATAAATATTCTAACAAATCACTAAAACACCTAACACTAATCTTTCACTAACAAAACAAATTACATTCAAATATAAACATTATAATACAAATCACTAACTTATCAACAAAACTAAAACTAACAATACCAACAAGCCTATAATACAAATCACTAACTTATCAACAAAACTAATATTAACAATACAAACAAACTTATTAAAATCAAAAAATTAACTATCAATCCTAACAAAACTAATAAAACCAATATAACAACACTAACATAACAATATTATCAATTAACTATCAAAAACACAAATAATAACATCAAAAATGGATAATATGGCCGGAAAATACATACCAAAATATGAGATGGCCGGAAAAGTCGGGGGAGGAGGGCGGCGGCCGGAAAATTCGGGGGAGGAAGGCGGCGGCTGAAACGTGTGATGGCCGAAATAGGGGGCTGTATGTCGCTGCTAATAGTCCGTCGGAAAAGTGGCCGGAAAAGTGGAATTTTTGTGGCTTGGCCGGAGTTCTTCAAGAGAGGAAAGAGGGAGTTTTTTTTTATGATAATGAATGAATGGATGTGGACGGGTTGTATAGATCGAAACTGGGCCCCACTAGAGCATTTGCAGCGACAATCGCTGCAAAAGGTCGAGTCAACGGTCAATGTAATAATGGCGGTGGGTAGTGGATTGCTGACGTGGCAGAAGTATTTGCAGCGACAGTCGCTGCAAATACTTTTAGTCGAGATACTAAATATTCCCTGGTTGGGATACAGGCTGCGTTATTTTATCCGTATATTATGTATTAAATATTAATTAATGTTTTATACCCATAACATACACAACAATTTAGAGTATAAATTGATGATTGATGATGTATAAATAAAAATGTCAGTATATGTAAATAACATCATTATCTCTCTAGTTCTATCCCGCTTATAAACTTGTGACCCTAATATACTTTTACCAAAAGCATATGATCAAACATGCTAAAAGTAGACCTGGATGTGTAGTTTAATCATATCGGTTAAGCTAGGGTCGAACAAATTTTCCCCTTACACAACATGATCATGCATTCCAAGTGTTTGATCCTTATGGTCAAAGTTACTTTATCGCCTTGCCACTTAGTCAGCTCGATTTACCAGTCACGTATTAGGCCACAAACGGTCTATTGTGACCGATTAAGGTTTATGAAAGTAAATCTTTGCCCCTAAGATCATCTCCAACCCAACATTTCGAAAACTCAATTTCTCAGAGTCACGTCAACAGCATACGAAACCACTTGTACAGTTGTACCCCCAACCTAACACTTATAAAAACGAAGAAGAATAGAAAATAAACGCGTCTCGATCTCACAAACTACATTCTTCAACAACTCAATCCAACGCGCAAACATAAATGCCAGCCATACACTGATTCCCGGGGCATTGTGGTTGAAAACATCACTCCTAGGACTGAATAGGAGATGCTCTTACAGAACATGCTAAAAGTAAAAACAACTCGAATACAACTATGGTCAATCTACGCCTAAGATGCATATTGTAGCAAGATTCTACATAAGGTTTCCCTTTTCAAAGGTATTAAAAATATTAAAAACCACCTAGCTTCTGGCGCAGTGGCCAGCCGGGGTACCTTCTGGGTATCTTTGCGAGAGGGGATGTTGGCTTGGAGGTCATGAGATCGAATCTTGTATTCCCCATTGTATTAGAAGTTGACATATTCGGAGGAAAAATGGAGAAGATGGAGAAAATATATGAAAGTGTATATTGTTATATTAAAATGAAAGTAAAGTACAATTTATATATCTACCAAAACTAATAACCGCCTCTAATTACTCTAACTAAATATCTTGTAAACTATACACTTTGCATCCTTAAGTTATCATTATTTACAATTCCAGTCCTTGTATTTACATATTTCCACATCGTGTTAGACTTTGTTGAATCAATGCTTGAGTCTTGTGGAGGTATCTTGTTCGCTTGATGTCTTTGATGCTTCTACATATATTGTGAGCTTGGTGTGCATTTTCTTGCATTATATTCCCCTCGCAAGTTGGCAGTGTATATGGATCACACACAGCCAACTTGGATAGGCAATTATAGTGAATATATTTGGGTAAAGCTTTTGTTAAAATGTCTGCAACTTGACTGTGGGAAGGGACAAACTTTGGAAGGATGAGGCCTTGTTTAATCTTGTCTCTAACAAAGTGGCAGTCAATTTCAATGTGTTTTGTGCGAGCATGCTGAACAGGGTTTGAAGCAAGGGAAATGGTGGATGAATTGTCACACATAATTATTGTGGGAGTTGATGGGGAGATCTGCAGTTCATGAAGTAGACAATTTAACCAAGAAATTTCACAAGAAGTGTCAGCCATGGCCCTGTATTCTGCTTCAGTGGGGGACCTGGAAACCACAGTTTGCTTCTTTGATTGCCAAGAGATAAGATTTGGACCCAAGAATATTGCATATCCAGTAACAGATCGCCTGGAAATGGGGCAACTTGCCCAGTCACTATCATAGTATGTGATGAATTGTGGTGAAACAACAGCAGAGAAGAAAATCCCTTGTCCTGGACAGTTTTTAATGTACCTCAGTGTTCTCAATAGAGCCTTCATGTGTGTTGTTCTTGGGGAATGAGAAAATTGACTGAGTGCTTGGGCAGCAAATGTGATGTCTGGTCTAGTAATTGTGAGGTATATTAGCTTCCCAACTAGGGTTCTGTAGTGTGAGGGATCTTCAAGGAGTGTACCTTCAGTAGTGTCCAGTTTAATACCTGGATCAAGTGGTGTAGCAGCAGGTTTTGAATCTAGGACCCCTGCTAAGGAAAGGAGTTCCAATGCATACTTTCTTTGACATAGGGCAAGACCTGACTTGTTTCTTAGAAACTCAATGCCCAGGTAATAATGAATGGGACCAAGGTCTTTGATACTAAAAGCAGTGTCTAGATGGTGTTTCATATAGTTGATATGTTAAGAATCATTTCCAGCTAATAAGATGTCATCAACATACACCAATAGAGCTGTAAATTTACTGCCATTAGTTAAAGTGAAGAGGGAGGTGTCCACATAACTTTGCTTGAAGCCAATACTTAAGAGGGATGTGGTTAACTTTTCAAACCACTGTCTGTTAGCTTGCTTGAGAGCATATAGTGACTTAGTGAGCTTGCAAACAGAAGTTTTGTCTTGAGAAGGATAACCAGGAGGTATGGTCATGTAAACTTCCCCAGGTAGGTCACCATGGAGGAAGGCATTGTTCACATCCAACTGTTCAATGATCCAGTTTTGTTGAACAGCAACAGCAAGAAGGGTTCTAACTGTGGTCATCTTTGCCACATGTGCAAATGTTTCATTGTAGTCAATGCCCTCCCTTTGAGTGAACCCCTTGGCTACAAGTCTTGCTTTAAATTTGTCTAAGGACCCATCTGCATTATATTTTACCCTGTATACCCATTTGCACCCAATGGGTGATTTTCCAGCAGGGAGTTGGATAATTTCCCATGTTTGATTTTGTTCTAATGCCTTAATTTCTTTATTCATTGCCTCTACCCATCTAGGGTCCTTAGATGCCTGAATATATGTGTGGGGCTCAGTGGTGATGTTATTAATGAGATGAAGGGAGGAAGGAGACAGATTAGAGTCATTGATGTAATTTGAGTGATGAAATTTTGAGGAGGTGACATTGTGAATTAGTGACTTTGGAAGAGTATGGTGGAAATCCTTGAGTGAAGTGGAAAGGATTTTGGTTCTGGTTGATTTTCTGGGTGGAATTAATCGTGTTTCTGGTGCAGTGAGCAGAGGTGGTGTTGGTGCAGTGAGTATAGGTGGTGTTGGTGCAGTGGGTATGGATGTTTCTGCTTGAGTATTTGTAGAGTTGTCTGGTGAGTTTGTTGTGGAGATGTCTGGTGTATGAGGAGGATCAGAATTAGATGGTTGTGATGAGGGAATATTTTGGTGATTTTGTTGAGAATGATTGGGGGTGGTAGGAATTGGAAAAGTGGGATGGACATCAGTTGTGGGTGGTGAGATTGGAATTTGAGTAGATTTTGTGTGAAATGGAAAGACTGTTTCATTGAAGAGAACATGTCTACTTGTGTGAACTTTGGTGGTGATAGGATCATAAAGTAGATAGCCTTTTTGGTCATGAGGATATCCTATAAAGATTGTAGAAAGACCTCTAGGGGCAAATTTGTCAGAAGTTTTGATGTAGAGAAAAGCTTGACAACCAATGACTTTTAGATGGTCTAGGTTTGGTGGTTCACCATAGAGAACTTCATATGGGCTCTTGTGATTGAGAACATTAGATGGCAGTCTGTTAATGAGGTATGTGGCAGCTAAAATGCAGTAGCCCCACATATGTTTTGGAAAATTGGCTTGAAAGTGAAGGGATCTGGCTACTTCAAGTAGGTGCCTGTGTTTTCTTTCCACTCTGGCATTCTGTTGTGGTGTGTAAGGACAGGTTGTTTGGTGAGTGATACCATTGGTTTGAAAGAAGGTTTTCAGAGATTCATTTACAAATTCTGTCCCATTGTCTGTTCTGATGGTTTTAATATTAACTTTGAAATGATTTTGAATATATGTGTGAAAAGATTTGACAGTTGAGATGGTGTGGTGTTTGCTTGGTAAAAGATAGGTCCATATTGCCCTTGAGTGGTCATCAACAAGGGTCAGAAAATATGTGGATTTGTTTATTGTGGGGTGCCTGTATGGACCCCATACATCTATGTGCACAAGATCAAATAATGATGATGCATGATAAGTACTTGAAGAAAATGGCAACATATGGTGTTTAGACAATGGACAGATAGAACACATAGAAACAGAGTTACATTTTACAGAAGTACACACAGAATCTAATGACTTTATTTGTTTAAGAACAGGAAAAGAGCAGTGGCCCAATCTTGCATGCCATAGTTGAGCAGTGGTGGAGACATTCAAGATGGTTGCCTTGTGGTGAGCTTGAGAGACTTTGGGTTGATTTTGTTGAGAATGATTGGGGGTGGTAGGAATTGGAAAAGTGGGATGGACATCAGTTGTGGGTGGTGAGATTGGAATTTGAGTAGATTTTGTGTGAAATGGAAAGACTGTTTCATTGAAGAGAACATGTCTACTTGTGTGAACTTTGGTGGTGATAGGATCATAAAGTAGATAGCCTTTTTGGTCATGAGGATATCCTATAAAGATTGTAGAAAGACCTCTAGGGGCAAATTTGTCAGAAGTTTTGATGTAGAGAAAAGCTTGACAACCAATGACTTTTAGATGGTCTAGGTTTGGTGGTTCACCATAGAGAACTTCATATGGGCTCTTGTGATTGAGAACATTAGATGGCAGTCTGTTAATGAGGTATGTGGCAGCTAAAATGCAGTAGCCCCACATATGTTTTGGAAAATTGGCTTGAAAGTGAAGGGATCTGGCTACTTCAAGTAGGTGCCTGTGTTTTCTTTCCACTCTGGCATTCTGTTGTGGTGTGTAAGGACAGGTTGTTTGGTGAGTGATACCATTGGTTTGAAAGAAGGTTTTCAGAGATTCATTTACAAATTCTGTCCCATTGTCTGTTCTGATGGTTTTAATATTAACTTTGAAATGATTTTGAATATATGTGTGAAAAGATTTGACAGTTGAGATGGTGTGGTGTTTGCTTGGTAAAAGATAGGTCCATATTGCCCTTGAGTGGTCATCAACAAGGGTCAGAAAATATGTGGATTTGTTTATTGTGGGGTGCCTGTATGGACCCCATACATCTATGTGCACAAGATCAAATAATGATGATGCATGATAAGTACTTGAAGAAAATGGCAACATATGGTGTTTAGACAATGGACAGATAGAACACATAGAAACAGAGTTACATTTTACAGAAGTACACACAGAATCTAATGACTTTATTTGTTTAAGAACAGGAAAAGAGCAGTGGCCCAATCTTGCATGCCATAGTTGAGCAGTGGTGGAGACATTCAAGATGGTTGCCTTGTGGTGAGCTTGAGAGACTTTGGGTTGATTTTGTTGAGAGGTTGCTTTAGAAGTGAGTAGATAAAGACCATTACAAAGGATGCCTTGGGCAATCTTTTTGTTATGGTCCTAAAAAATACAAGAATTATAAGTGAAAGTAATAGAAGTATGGGGGGTAAGCAGTTTGCTTATGGAAAGGAGGTTATATGTGAAGCTTGGCACATAGAAGACATCATGGAGAGTGATGTCTTCATTGATTGTGACAGATCTAACAATGGTGACAAGTGTGGTCTGTCCATTTGGTAAGGAGAGAATGATGGGTATTTTAAGTATGTAAGTATTATGCATGTTTTCAAGAGTATTACTTATGTGATCAGTTGCCCCACTATCAGTAATCCAGATATCTTTGAATTTAGATATAATAGAAGCAATAAAACGAAATTTAGGCATAGAATTAGAAGTGAAGGAGTATATACCTGCAGTGGGTAAATGAACACCTGGATTGACCAGATTAGCATTTGCAGGGTCACCATTTTGTTGCACTTGTTGCATGTAGAGCATCACTTGATTCAATTGATTCTGCAACTGATCAATCTTGGCAGTCATGAATAACTCTTGAGTTGATGGAGTTGGAGAGCTTGGTGGTGCAGGGGTGGTGTAGCTAGGGAGTATCATGGGAAGTACAGGGAGTATCATTGGTACTGGTAACCATGTTCACAGTTTTGTGTTTGTAGGCAGAGCTTGCAGGACCATTTCTTGGTGGTGGAGGTTGATATTTCAAGTGAAGGGGATGACCAGAAGGATAACCCACAAGTTTGTAGCATTCATCCTTGGTGTGACCCTCTCTGTGGCAATAAGTGCATATAGTACCCTTCTTGAAAGCACTTTTCCTTTCAATGCTTAGATCAGTCCTAGGGACATAGGGTTTGGTCATAGTGTTGAGAGCAATTGGGGTTACAGTCATGAGTTTTGGGCCTTCTCTTTGTTTTTCTTCCTGTCTTAGCATGCTGTATGCCTTAGAGACAGTAGGTAGGGGTTGCATTAAAAGGATTTGACCCCTAACATTGCTATAACTCTCATCTAGTCCCATGAGAAACTGAATCAACCTCTTTCTTTGTTCCCTAGCACCATGATTCTTGCCATTTTCACAAGTACACTTACAACTACAAGCATATGGTGTTTCCAAAGCATCAATTTCATCCCACAGACCTTTGATTTTATGATATTATGTTTCAAGTGTGGAATTGGCCTGACATAGTTGATTTAATTCATGATTAACCTGGAAAATCCTATGTCCATCTAACTGTGAGTAGTGTTCACCCAATTCTCTCCATAAAGCAAAAGCAGAACTTATGAAATTCACATTATTGCTAATTTGATCAGAAACAGTATTGAGAATTCAGGAGATTACCATATCATTTGTTCTTTCCCAAAGTGGCCGAGTTCTGAATGAGGTATGTGGCAGCTAAAATGCAGTAGCCCCACATATGTTTTGGAAAATTGGCTTGAAAGTGAAGGGATCTGGCTACTTCAAGTAGGTGCCTGTGTTTTCTTTCCACTCTGGCATTCTGTTGTGGTGTGTAAGGACAGGTTGTTTGGTGAGTGATACCATTGGTTTGAAAGAAGGTTTTCAGAGATTCATTTACAAATTCTGTCCCATTGTCTGTTCTGATGGTTTTAAAAAATACAAGAATTATAAGTGAAAGTAATAGAAGTATGGGGGGTAAGCAGTTTGCTTATGGAAAGGAGGTTATATGTGAAGCTTGGCACATAGAAGACATCATGGAGAGTGATGTCTTCATTGATTGTGACAGATCTAACAATGGTGACAAGTGTGGTCTGTCCATTTGGTAAGGAGAGAATGATGGGTATTTTAAGTATGTAAGTATTATGCATGTTTTCAAGAGTATTACTTATGTGATCAGTTGCCCCACTATCAGTAATCCAGATATCTTTGAATTTAGATATAATAGAAGCAATAAAACGAAATTTAGGCATAGAATTAGAAGTGAAGGAGTATATACCTGCAGTGGGTAAATGAACACCTGGATTGACCAGATTAGCATTTGCAGGGTCACCATTTTGTTGCACTTGTTGCATGTAGAGCATCACTTGATTCAATTGATTCTGCAACTGATCAATCTTGGCAGTCATGAATAACTCTTGAGTTGATGGAGTTGGAGAGCTTGGTGGTGCAGGGGTGGTGTAGGGAGTATGAGGGAGTATCATTGGTACTGGTAACCATGTTCACAGTTTTGTGTTTGTAGGCAGAGCTTGCAGGACCATTTCTTGGTGGTGGAGGTTGATATTTCAAGTGAAGGGGATGACCAGAAGGATAACCCACAAGTTTGTAGCATTCATCCTTGGTGTGACCCTCTCTGTGGCAATAAGTGCATATAGTACCCTTCTTGAAAGCACTTTTCCTTTCAATGCTTAGATCAGTCCTAGGGACATAGGGTTTGGTCATAGTGTTGAGAGCAATTGGGGTTACAGTCATGAGTTTTGGGCCTTCTCTTTGTTTTTCTTCCTGTCTTAGCATGCTGTATGCCTTAGAGACAGTAGGTAGGGGTTGCATTAAAAGGATTTGACCCCTAACATTGCTATAACTCTCATCTAGTCCCATGAGAAACTGAATCAACCTCTTTCTTTGTTCCCTAGCACCATGATTCTTGCCATTTTCACAAGTACACTTACAACTACAAGCATATGGTGTTTCCAAAGCATCAATTTCATCCCACAGACCTTTGATTTTATGATATTATGTTTCAAGTGTGGAATTGGCCTGACATAGTTGATTTAATTCATGATTAACCTGGAAAATCCTATGTCCATCTAACTGTGAGTAGTGTTCACCCAATTCTCTCCATAAAGCAAAAGCAGAACTTATGAAATTCACATTATTGCTAATTTGATCAGAAACAGTATTGAGAATTCAGGAGATTACCATATCATTTGTTCTTTCCCAAAGTGGCCTGAGTTCTGAATTGAGAGCTGGTTCAGTGTAATCACCATTGACAATTTTGAGTTTATTCTTTGCATTCAGTGCTATAGTCATTGACCTCTTCCATGAATTGTAGTTCTCTGAACCAGTTAACTTCTTAGCAATCAACACAAGTCCAGGATGATCATTTTGATGAAGGTACAGGGGATGATTAATTGAATCAATTGGTGGATCAGTAATGTTGATGTTTCTTGTGACATTTGGTTCTGGTGTTTCAGTGGTAACCGCCATGGATGAGTTTGTAACAGAAATTTGAGTGATTTTCGGAAAAATTGAAAAATTAGGGTTTTGAAATTTGGGAAAATTGACCGGAAAACTGGCCGGAGAAGATGATCGGACACCTAATCAGGATCGTATAACACCGAATTGAAGCTTGATTGTGCTTCAATGGTGCTCTGATACCATATTAGAAGTTGACATATTCGGAGGAAAAATGGAGAAGATGGAGAAAATATATGAAAATGTATATTGTTATATTAAAATGAAAGTAAAGTACAGTTTATATATCTACCAAAACTAATAACCGCCTCTAATTACTCTAACTAAATATCTTGTAAACTATACACTTTGCATCCTTAAGTTATCATTATTTACAATTCCAGTCCTTGTATTTACATATTTCCACATCGTGTTAGACTTTGTTGAATCAATGCTTGAGTCTTGTGGAGGTATCTTGTTCGCTTGATGTCTTTGATGCTTCTACATATATTGTGAGCTTGGTGTGCATTTTCTTGCATTACATTGACCTCGGACATTTACCACTTTAGCGTAAAATGGGCTCCCTTTGGGGGTACCAGCTGTGTAAGGCGCCTCGAATCCTGAGCATACTGCCCGTTTGGATGTCACTGCTCAGCTCGATGGAACGACCTTCCCACCCGCCGTTCAAAAAAAAAAAAAAAAAAAAAAAAAAAAAAAATAAAAACGAATATATAAATTTAAAAAAAAACAAAAAAAAAAAAAAAAAAAAAAAAAAAAAAAAAAAAAAAAAAAAAAAAAAAAAAAAAAAAAAAACAGAAATTTGAGTGATTTTTGGAAAAATTGAAAAATTAGGGTTTTGAAATTTGGGAAAATTGACCGGAAAACTGGCCGGAGAAGATGATCGGACACCTAATCAGGATCGTATAACACCGAATTGAAGCTTGATTGTGCTTCAATGGTGCTCTGATACCATATTAGAAGTTGACATATTCGGAGGAAAAATGGAGAAGATGGAGAAAATATATGAAAATGTATATTGTTATATTAAAATGAAAGTAAAGTACAGTTTATATATCTACCAAAACTAATAACCGCCTCTAATTACTCTAACTAAATATCTTGTAAACTATACACTTTGCATCCTTAAGTTATCATTATTTACAATTCCAGTCCTTGTATTTACATATTTCCACATCGTGTTAGACTTTGTTGAATCAATGCTTGAGTCTTGTGGAGGTATCTTGTTCGCTTGATGTCTTTGATGCTTCTACATATATTGTGAGCTTGGTGTGCATTTTCTTGCATTACATTGACCTCGGACATTTACCACTTTAGCGTAAAATGGGCTCCCTTTGGGGGTACCAGCTGTGTAAGGCGCCTCGAATCCTGAGCATACTGCCCGTTTGGATGTCACTGCCCAGCTCGATGGAACGACCTTCCCACCCGCCGTTAAAAAAAAAAAAAATTAAATAAGATGATGGAAATAGAATAGAAATGATGAATCAATTAAAAAAATATTCTATGATAGGATTTTCGAAAAGTGTTTTTTTGTTTTTTTCCCCTTTCGGGTGTAAAAGCGAGTTGTAACTAACATAATGGGCCATTGTTTTCGGCCTATATTTTTGTAGCTTACCAACATGAGAGGTTTCAATGTCTCATCTTGCCGTCGCTGGACTCTTATTTAATTTCTTCAGGCCCATTTTGGTAAACCAAATTCTTTTTGCTATCTCGAAAATATTCAAAACCACAGTCAAACCAAATATTGTCCGGCCATCTTGAAAACCCACTAAAAGCAATGCAAGTATGCAACTATAATTCTATAATGCATAATGTTGTAGTGGATGTCTAACTTTTCATCTCTATATAACTTTTCATTTCTATATTGGCATCAGTTAGAAAATATTTCTGCTAATTCATTCAGTATAGACTGGTTCACAATTATAAAAAATGGTACATATTCTTGGCGTAAACCTCTAGTGATAGACATGGGTTCACTTGTTATGATTGTGGGATTAAAAAATGGTACATATTCTTGGCGTAAACCTCTAGTGATAGACATGGGTTCACTTGTTATGATTGTGGGATTAAAAAATGAGTTGTTTTGAGATTACTCTGCTTGCAAAACGAATGAGATCATCTAAACTCGCAAGACGAAAAAAAAAAAAAAAAATTAAATAAGATGATGGAAATAGAATAGAAATGATGAATCAATTAAAAAAATATTCTATGATAGGATTTTCGAAAAGTGTTTTTTTGTTTTTTTCCCCTTTCGGGTGTAAAAGCGAGTTGTAACTAACATAATGGGCCATTGTTTTCGGCCTATATTTTTGTAGCTTACCAACATGAGAGGTTTCAATGTCTCATCTTGCCGTCGCTGGACTCTTATTTAATTTCTTCAGGCCCATTTTGGTAAACCAAATTCTTTTTGCTATCTCGAAAATATTCAAAACCACAGTCAAACCAAATATTGTCCGGCCATCTTGAAAACCCACTAAAAGCAATGCAAGTATGCAACTATAATTCTATAAACGACCTTTGATTCTTTGAATCTGATTAAGCAAAGCTTTTCTTGAAAACCCACAAAAACCTTTTTATTTAGAATTAGGGGGTGTTTGGTGTGCGTTTTCAAAATATATTTTTTTACGTGAGTTTTGAAAAATTTTTAGATTATTTGTGGTTTACAAACGTAATAATAAAATAATCACTTCACAATGTAATTCCAAACACCCTCTTAGCTCATTTGATAAAAAAATTTCTTTTTTGCAAAGTTTAAATCTTGACGTTGTGACTACAAGCTATTTCATTATTAGATATAATATAATTAAACATAATTAAGAAAAAACAAAACAAAAAGATGATTACTTAAAATAGAATTATTGGCGCACAAAATCTACTCATGATTTTTAACAAATTTGTATGTCTAGTCGACTAGTCATCATATCTCTCTTATACGACTGCTTTGTATAATAAAAAGTTCCACCTGTTAGAAGACCGTCTATATTGAAAACATGTATATTAAATGTTGTTTTAGTTGTTTTTTTTTCTTCTAATAAACAGTAATATATAATTTACTTTTAAATTACACCAAAAGTCTCATATGTCCTGTTTTTAGATATGAAATAACATATTTATATGTCCATTTAAACAACTTAATATTATATATACCAACAAAAAAATTTAAATTATCATAAAAATATAATAATAAAATAAAATAAAATTGTGAAACCTTCGTATATACTGAGCATCGATAGTTGGCTTTCATTTTTATACTTGCCTTTGACAAAAATTAAACTTGTGTTTTTCAAGATATAGACCCCTAATGATATCACGATAGCCAACTCACCTAAAGTGGAGTTGGTTTTCTTTTAGGATCTACTATATATTCATCAAAAAAAAAAAAAAAAAAAAAAAAAAAAAAAAAAAAAGTTAGATTGATATAAACCCTTTAATCCCTTGTACTGAATTGATATTTGTGAATTATTGATTTATATATATATAAAAAAAATCATGTTAAATTATCATAAAAATATAATAATAAAATAAAATAAAATTGTGAAACCTTCGTATATACTGAGCATCGATAGTTGGCTTTCATTTTTATACTTGCCTTTGACAAAAATTAAACTTGTGTTTTTCAAGATATAGACCCCTAATGATATCACGATAGCCAACTCACCTAAAGTGGAGTTGGTTTTCTTTTAGGATCTACTATATAAAAAAGTTAGATTGATATAAACCCTTTAATCCCTTGTACTGAATTGATATTTGTGAATTATTGATTTATATATATATAAAAAAAATCATGTTAAATTATCATAAAAATATAATAATAAAATAAAATAAAATTGTGAAACCTTCGTATATACTGAGCATCGATAGTTGGCTTTCATTTTTATACTTGCCTTTGACAAAAATTAAACTTGTGTTTTTCAAGATATAGACCCCTAATGATATCACGATAGCCAACTCACCTAAAGTGGAGTTGGTTTTCTTTTAGGATCTACTATAAAAAAGCTTCCACTAATTAAGTTAACGCTTTAGTTTTCACTTTTCATATATCTGTAGTTGTAAGAAGTGAAAGATAAAAAATAAAAAAAATATAAAATAAAAAGATAAATAGGAGAGGTTGACTATCGAGTATAGACAGATATCCCACACCCATAAAAAAAAAAAAGAAAAAAAGAAACCATATAAATTATCTGCCTCCATTTAATCATCATTTTCTTCTTAATTATTAAATCACTCAGATCTCTAATTCATTACTAATGCAAAAACTATCCACTTATAAAATATTGCGTTTACCAAATTAAATATATTTAACACTACCTTCCACGTTATGTGTTGAATATATAATAGTCCCTTTTAATTTATTTAGAGCTAATCAAAAACTAATTAATTAAATCATGCCTAGCTAATGCCTAACACAAAAACAAAATTGTGAGATTCTGATTATTGTTGTCGACTTCTGTGAGTCTCCAAAACATCTGAGTTGTTGATACGTGATTCTAGACCAACAATTAAAATTATTTTAGTTTTATTAGTTTGTAGCAAATTAAGCAGATAGTAAAACATAATAAATTTTTTTTGACCGAGCGGTATGTGAGGTTGTTGGTTGCAATCTCATGGTGAAATTTAATTTATAAATGCTTGATAATATTTGTGAGAATCGAAAGAAAAGAGAGAAAAAATGATGCCGAGTGGTCTTAATTTAAATGAAAAAAATCACCAATAAGATAATTAATAAATTGAATAAACCCTAAGAAGGTGTTAAAAAAGGATTTTAAAAAATGAAAAAAGAGAGTTTCCCTTGAAAGCCTTTCTTCGGACACCTTTTAGTTTGCATATTATTTTGTCTGATTTCTTTTCAATTATAACCATCCCTACATCATTTGGTATTACTTGTCTCGTTTTAGGGGTTTAATTAACCGTTGATAATGAATAAAAAAGCAAAGAGAGTGTTTTTTTTAAGTTCTATTTTTGAACATCCTTTTAGGATCTAGAAAAAAAAAAAGTTAGATTGATATAAACCCTTTAATCCCTTGTACTGAATTGATATTTGTGAATTATTGATTTATATATATATAAAAAAAATCATGTTAAATTATCATAAAAATATAATAATAAAATAAAATAAAATTGTGAAACCTTCGTATATACTGAGCATCGATAGTTGGCTTTCATTTTTATACTTGCCTTTGACAAAAATTAAACTTGTGTTTTTCAAGATATAGACCCCTAATGATATCACGATAGCCAACTCACCTAAAGTGGAGTTGGTTTTCTTTTAGGATCTACTATATATTCATCAATTTCCATAACTTCTATTCCGTGAATTCTTTTTCTTTTACAATCATCCCGATACCAAAAAACATATACTAAAATGAGAATCCAACTATATTAATTAGAAGTGAGTAATATTGTAAAGCTGGAAATGAAAATTTAGGTATGCTCTTCAATTTAAACAATTATAAACACACTCTGGTACGTCTTGTTTAATTAGAAATTAAATTATATTTTAATCGTAACACGATACAGATAAATAACGTAAAGTAGAGATCGAACAATCAAGAAATTGGCCGGAAAAGAAATGTGGGAGATATTTATGATAAATGCGACATCCCAACTAGCTGTTACGAACATGCAAATGACCATATTGAAATGTCAACAGGTTATATGTTATTTTAGTAGTACCCCATCCCACCTAAATTAATACTTTATTTTTGGTTTAAATAAAAGAATCTTGCATAGATTATAAGCTTACTTATAATCATAATCACGTCAACATTCATGATATGAAAACGTTTGTGATAAGAAAAGTATGGGTATGTATCTATAAATTTTATTTTTATACTTTTCAAGAATATTGTCCTTCCTATATATATATTCCAAAAATATTTCTAGACCAGCTACTAGCTTCTTTAGTTCGATCTCTTAGATCCTTGTACAGTCTAATCACCACGATTCAATTCATTAAACACCAAAATATTAGTATTGCTTTTAAGAGAGTTGTAGTTAACGTTCATAAAATAATTGTATTTTTAATACCAAAAGTTCAAGTTAACGTGCATAAAAAAATTGTATTTTTAAACTCAAAAGTTCACCCCTGAATTTTTATGGTAAGTGTACTACTATTTTATACACCGTAATTACGCCTCTAAAGCTGTATTCAACAAGAATTTTTTTTTTTAATAAGTCATGATCCAACTCGTTAGATCTATTAGTTTTTTACATGTCTAGCTTATAATGTTGTCATATTTATGTATTAATCAATAAACTTAATTATGATATACGACACAAAAAATCTGATGACATAACATAAGTATGATTTGTCATAAGCCAGCTTCTAATTAAATAAAGTGACACTAGCATATAACACTTGGCAACAGCGTAAAAGCTAGAAGTGATAGAGGAAGAACACACCTAACGAGTAATGATGTATATAACAATGTGGTGTTAACATATCGATTCTACTTGATTTTTTTTTTAATTTATCTTTAATCTGTATGTTAACACTATATATTATTAAACATGTTTAATTATAAGCCTACCAAGTTATATATATATTTATCATTTTTTGAACACCTAACCTTAGAAAAAACTACTTTATTCATAAGAATTTTCGTCTTCGAACTAAGACCAAGATTGTTAAACATTTGGAGTTAATGATGTTAAATTGTAGCCTTAACTGAAACTTTATAAACCTGAGGGACCATTCTTGCCTGTTTGTTATTCTTGCAGGTTTGGTGCCAGAAGTGTCAAAAGAAGAAAGAGGAGGGGGGAGATCGTAACATGAAGAGTTGGTTTCTATATAAAGAACCTTATACCCGTTAGGGTTGGGTGAGAGAAACAATTATTGGTTCATATATTTTTTCATCTGTATTTTTTCTCTCCTTAATTTGTTCGATTAAATGTTTGTAATAGAACTATTATCAATTTAGATAATAGGTTTGCAACCGATTATCGGGGGTAAACTATTTGTGGGGTTTGAGAGATTGTGAGACTGATTGAGATCAGTCTTGTGGTTCTTGTTGTTCTTGAATTAAGATTCAATATAATTAGGTTTGTAATCTAAATCTTATCATGGTATCAGAGACAGGTTCCAAAAATCTTCACCGTGTTTAATTGAATTAAAATTACTCTAATAATAATTTTCTAGGGTTTCGTTGATCTTTTGGGGTTTTTTGTTTAGATCGGGATTTTTTGAACGGCGTATGATTATCCAATCACCGTTTGATTATCCAGATCTGGTTGTGTACTGAAACCCTAATTTTTTGAGAAAAATTAGGGTTAGGGTTTTTTAGATCTGTTCGAAGATTTATCGGGTTTATTTTATTGACTAAGTGAATCAATAAATAAACCTAATCTCCTGGTGTTTTTGCTGCAGATTTATCATCTATTGCTGATCCTGCTACGTTTATTGACCAAGTGAATCAATAAACTAGTAGGGTTCTTCATCTGGTTCTTCCTATAGCACTGTTTGCACCTTCTTTCTCTATCTCCTTTTTATTTTCTGTTTTTTATTTATATAAAAATCTTTTTATCATCTTATTCTCATAAAACTAGCTGTGCTAAACTTGACCTACCTCCGTGAGAGGCAAGGAATCCTGTCCCTGGCATTGTTTGGGAGATAAGATTATTTTCAAAAATATATATATAATTCTTTAGTTTTTGGTTATTGTTGTGCTTTGTTGTTGTGTTAAATTATTTTGAGGATGTTCTGGTTTCTTTGTGGTTATTATTTGTGATTAATTGAATTTATCTGCTATCATGGATGATGATAACCTGCATAACTATGAATATGACACTGGTAATGATTCTGAAGAAAGTGAAACTGCTACTAGGATTAGCAAACTTGATATAAGTCACCTTTTACACTTACATCCTAATGATTCTGCTTCTCTAACTGTTGTTTCTGTTAAACTTAAAGGAACTGAGAATTACAATATTTGGTCTTGTGCTATGACTCTTGCTCTTGAGGGTAAAAATAAAATAGGATTTATTGATGGAACTTGTAGAAGGTCCAATAGAGATGAGGTTTTAGGAAGACAATGGGATAGAGTTAATGCTGTTGTGTTAGGATGGATTCTGAATTCTATTTCTGAAGAATTATATGTTGGTCAAATCTTTTCAAAAAGGGCTTCTCATGTCTGGGCTGAATTAAAAGAAACTTATGATAAAGTTGATGGCTCTGTTACTTTTAATTTGCATCACAAGATTAATTCTCTTTGTCAAAATGGTTCTACTATTGCTGATTATTATCATAAACTGAATGCATTGTGGAAACAGTTTGATGCATTGATTAAATTGCCTAAATGTACTTGTCATGCTGCTGAAGACTTTAAGAAGCATAATCAGTTGCTAAAATTAATGCAATTCCTAATGGGATTAGATGATGTTTATATGCAAGTTAGAAGTAATATCTTATCAAAGGACCCTTTACCTGATGTCAGACATGCTTATGCTATTATTTCTGGAGAAGAGTCACATAGGATGATATCTGGTGCTAATTCTAATAATGCTCAAAAGGTCTCTTCTTCTGTGTTTCATTCTAATATGGGAAACAAAACTGGTTTTCAAAGGAATGTGTCTAATGGAAATTACTCTAAGTTTGGTAACAAAAATTCTGATTTTAAAAGGAACTCTGGTGGACCTACTGTTGTTTGTGAAAAATGTGGTTTCAATGGTCATACCATAGACAAGTGTTATAAAATCATTGGATATCCATCTGATTTTGGAAAAAAGAAACCTAATGGATTTCAGAATTCACAAAATTTTAACAAAAGGTTTGTGAACAATAATAATACTGTTGGTTCCAGCACTACTGCTTCCTTTTCTGATGAACAGATTTCTCAGCTTATTTCCTTGATTAAAGAGAACTCTGTTGGTGCTCCTAGTCAAAATGTCAAAGTGAATATGGCAGGTATAAGATTGTTTAATAACAACAATTTTTTCAATCAAAATTTCCATAAGTTTGTCTGTTTTAATTCTAAAATTAAGGCTGCTCTGGAGAAATTAGGGTTAATTTGTGATTCAGGAGCAAATCAACATCTTACTTATACTGATAAATATCTTGTTGATGTGATTGATATATCTTATTTGAAAATAAGAGTGTCTCATCCTAATGGGACTGAAGCTTTTATTACTAAAGTTGGTAACATGATTTTATCAAAAGACATAATTCTGTATGATGTTCTTGTTGTTCCTGAGTATTGTGTTAGTTTAATTTCTGTTCATAAAATGGCAAGAGATAATAAATGCATTGTTGCTTTTAATGAGAATGAATGTTATGTGTTACCTCAGGATTTGAGGGATGTGAAAATTCTGGGGATTGGTAGACAGATTGATGGTCTTTACTATTTTGATCAAGGTATTAACAATTGTCAAATCACTTCATGCTCTGTTAAGCAAATGTGGCATAACAGACTTGGTCATCCTTCAGACCAAGTCTTAACTGTTTTAAATCGGAAAGGTGACTTCAATTTTTCAAAAGAAACTGAAATTTGTGAAATTTGCCAAAAAGCTAAACAAATCAGAGAACCATTTCCCTTGAGTGACCATAAGTCTACTCAACTTGGTGAACTTGTTCACCTTGATGTTTGGGGTCCATATAGGGTTCCAAGTTTAGAAGGTTACAAATACTTTTTGACTATTGTTGATGATTATTCTAGGGCTGTTTGGGTTTACTTGCTTAAGTCTAAAACTGAAGTTTATGATTGTGTGGTTGTTTTTTATAATCTGATACTAAATCAGTTTGGGAAAAAGGTTAAGACCTTTAGAAGTGATAATGGGACAGAGTTTTGTAATAAAAACTTTACCATGTTTTGTGAAAATAAAGGCATTATTCATCAAACTTCTGTTGCCTATACTCCTCAACGAATTGGAATTGTTGAGAGAAAGCATAGGCACTTGCTTAATATTGCTAGAGCTCTTTTATTCCAGGGGGGATTACCCCTGTATTTGTGGTCTGAATGTGTTTTAACTGCCTGTTATTTGATTAACAGATTACCATCTTCTGTGTTGCATGGAAAATCACCTTACTACATGATATTTGGAAAAGAACCTTCTCTGTCTCATCTTAGAATATTTGGATGTCTTTGCTTTGCTACTATTCTTGTTAATCATGACAAGTTTAGTAGTAGAGCAGAGAGGTGTGTGTTTGTTGGTTATGCTAGTTATAAGAAGGGTTATAAATTGTTTAGCCTTGATAAGAAACAGTTTATTTTCTCAAGGGATGTTAAGTTCTTTGAGAAAGTGTTCCCATTCAGAATAAAATATCAGCCTGCTTTAAATAATAATAATAATAATAATGATCAGGAAATAAATCAAATTGAGTTCTTTAATTTGTGTGATGATCCTGATATACCCTATGATGAAAATGACCCTGCTAATGATCCTACTAGTGATGGCAGCAACTCTAGACATTCTGGCACTCCAACTATTGATCTAGGAGGGTTGTCTAATGACAACTTACCAGATTCCAATGAGAGTACCAATGTGCATGAGATGGCAGCAACACATGAGGAAAATGATAACAATTCTGAGGGTAGTAATCAAGATAATAATTATAATGTTAATGAAATTGAAGGTCAAAATACTTTTCAAACTGGTAATAGAAGGTCTGATAGGTTTTCATATATGCCTAATAAATATAATGATTATGTCATTGATTCTAAAGTCAAATTTGGAATTGAAAGGTTTGTTAGTTATGCAAACCTTGACCTTGAAAGTTTTGCCTTCATTTCTGAGTTAAATAAAGCAGTTGAACCTGCTCATTATTGGCAGGCTTGTAAGAATAATTGCTGGGTAGAGGCTATGAATCTTGAAATGAATGCTTTATATGATAATGATACTTGGGAAATAACTGAATTGCCTGAAGGTAGGAAACCTGTAGGATGTAAATGGGTGTACAAGATTAAATATAAGGCTAATGGGGAGATAGAGAGGTATAAAGCTAGGTTAGTAGCCAAAGGCTATAGTCAAAAGGCTGGTATTGACTTTGATGAAACTTTCTCTCCTGTGGTAAAGATTGTGACTGTTAGATGCATGATTAACTTGGCTGTCCAAATGGACTGGCCTCTGTTTCAACTTGACATTAACAATGCTTTTTTGTATGGTGAACTTGATGAAACTGTGTACATGACTTTACCTGAAGGTTACTTTAATTCTGATGACAAAAGAGTGTGTAAGCTAAAAAAGTCATTATATGGTCTAAAACAGGCTCTTAGGCAATGGAATGCCAAACTTACTCATGCCCTACTTGAAAACAACTTTGTGCAAAGTAAAAGTGATTACTCACTTTTTACAAAAAATGAAGGGAACGTGTTTATTGCTTTATTGGTTTATGTTGATGACATTATTGTCACTGGTAACAATCTTGATGTAATTAATGAATTTAAGATGTTTCTTAAATCCAAATTTATGATTAAAGATTTAGGAATTCTCAAATATTTCTTGGGAATTGAAGTTATTAAAACTGAAAGTGGTTTGTGTCTATATCAAAGAAAGTATTGTATGGACTTATTAAGTGAATTTGGCTTGCTTGCTTGTAAACCTTCTGCAACTCCTCTTGAACAAAATTTGGTTATTACAAGTGAGGCTAGTGAAAAGGACACTGTCATTGACAATGTTTCTGAATATCAAAAGCTTATTAGGAAGCTGATTTACCTTACACATACCAGGCCAGATATTGCTTATTCTGTCTACTGTTTGAGTCAGTTTATGCATAAGCCCTTGAAATCTCATGTTAAGATTGCTTTCAAGGTATTGAGATACTTGAAAGGGTCACCTGGATTAGGTGTCCACATTACCAAAAGCCCAAATATGTCTCTTGAGACCTATGTTGATGCAGATTGGGCTAAGTGTGTTATCACCAGAAAATCTGTTACAGGTTATTGTTTGTTCTTGAATGGATCTCTGGTATCCTGGAAAAACAAAAAGCAGCTTACCTTGTCTAAATCTTCTGCTGAAGCAGAATATAGAGCCCTTGCTTCAGCTACATCTGAAGTCATTTGGGTTCTAAAACTGCTTGATGATTTGAAATGGGGAAAATGGCTCCCAGTTCCTATATATTGTGACAGTCAAGCTGCAAAATCCAGTGTTCCATGAACGTACAAAGCATCTTGAAATTGATCTCCACTTTGTGAGAGACAAAGTTATTGCAGGTGTCATTGAGACTAAGAAGATTGAATCAGCTAACCAAATAGCTGACATTTTAACCAAAGGGTTGAATAAAGTTCAACATGATAAGTTGGCCTCTAAATTAGGTCTCTATGATGTGTTTCAGGTTAAGGCTAAGAGGGGATGTTAAATTGTAGCCTTAACTGAAACTTTATAAACCTGAGGGACCATTCTTGCTTGTTTGTTATTCTTGCAGGTTTGGTGTCTGAAGTGTCAAAAGAAGAAAGAAGAGAGGGGAGATCGTAACATGAAGAGTTGGTTTCTATATAAAGAACCTTATACCCGTTAGGGTTGGGTGAGAGAAACAATTATTGGTTCATATATTTTTTTCATATGTATTTTTTCTCTCCTTAATTTGTTCGATTAAATGTTTGTAATAGAACTATTATCAATTTAGATAATAGGTTTGCAACCGATTATCGGGGGTAAACTATTTGTGGGGTTTGAGAGATTGTGAGACTGATTGAGATCAGTCTTGTGGTTCTTGTTGTTCTTGAATTAAGATTCAATATAATTAGGTTTGTAATCTAAATCTTATCAAATGAGGTGTTGTTTATCTTAATCATCTTCAAGACAACTGTCCTTAAAAGTTGATATTCACATGGTAAAAGAATTTGATACCCATGTGGTCCGTATTTATTGAGTTAATGCTAAGAGCGTAATGACAAATTATTATTTTATTATCATTAGAAATATGAGTCTTAAGAAATGGTCATGTTAATAAAAAAACAAGTCAAACTGCTGAAAAAGTGAGCTTGAACAATTGTATTGGTGGCAAACGAGTTTTTGATGACAACTTGACCAAGAAGATCGAGCTAATATGAAGCCGTCGGTGTGGGTTTTTTGCAATTTTGAAAGAATAATCATCTTTACTTTGCCATGCACATTACATTTTGGTTTTAATAATTCTCATACAAGTAAACTCCGAACTTTCCAAATAAAAATATTCATACAAAATGATCTAAGGAGTTGTTTGATTCTTATATTTTATGATATAATGAAAAGAAATTCAAATTATATTTTTGTCATGCTTTACAAATATGAAAAAATTTAAATTTCATTCCATCAAATTTTTATAAAATTTAAACCAAATAACTTAGCGATCATGTTAGGCTAACGACTTTTAAGTCAAAACTTACTAACGCATACCGCTATAAACCAAAATAGATATATACTCTTAAAAAATAGTAAAATACGTTACGTGTGAACATCTTGCATGGGGGACCCATGAATGGTGTTGTTAAATAGGTAGCAAACCCATATTGCGGAATCCCACACTACTCGCATTAATTTCCACCGGCCCAGATCTAAGTAAGTCACTCACTCATTACTTTCCAACTATTAATATTCAAACTTCAAAGTATTCATTCATATTCATATTCACATATAATTCTATTCTTATTATTATCTATATCTATCTACATCTATTTTCACTCTCACGAACACCACCACCACCATATTCACCATGGCTTTGTCTCTCAAACTAGCCATAGTTTCCGGTACCGTCTTATCAACCGCGGTCATGTTAAAACTTTTATCCCCTTTCATTATGGATTTCGCAGTATCCGACCTTCCAACCATATGGACATCCTTAATAGCATGGCTCAAACCACCTTATCTTTACGTTGTCATAAATTGTATCATTATTACTATTGTAGCTTCTTCAAGGTTACAATCGAAATTTGAAGGTTCGCACTCATTTTCAACTTACCCTACACCGGTTCAGCATGTTGTTGAACCGGTAAAGGTAGTTCAACATGTTGATGAACTAACACCGGTTCATCCACCAGCTATATCATTTCATTCAGATTTACTGGTGAGTGAACCGGTGATGATTTCTAATAATGTTAGTGTTTATAATAATAGTCCAAATTTTGTTCAAGTTGTTCCTGAACAAGATTTTGGGCTATTGGAGAATGAACCCGTGAAGGTTTCTACTCATGGTTATGATAGTAGTGCGCAATTTGTTCATGTTTCGGAACCGGATTTGGTTGCTAATGATGAATTAGTTATGGATGATGATATGAGGATAGCAAAGCAAGCTTATGAAGAGATTAAGAGAAATAGTAAGGTTAAGAAGTCTGTAATATCGATGTCCACGTGGACACCTTCAAATATAAATCAAGTCGATCTATCTTCACCGATGGCGAAACCACCGACTTCGGCTAGATTTAGCCATCGGAAACAAGCCAAAGCCAACCTCGAAGGTAAGCACTCACATCTCTCTCTCTCTATGTCTATTTTCTTTCTCTTTATTAATACAATGATCGATTTGATTAGTTGTCACAAGTTGTTGAGATAGCGTACATGAGACTTGTTAGTCATGTCATCATTATCTAATATTAATATTTACCTTTTAAACATAATCTTAATTAAAATGGTGTTTGTTCTGTCCGATAAAGTTATCAATAACCAAAATAATTATAAAAATATAAATGGTTTCTATTTTCTAACTATATATCGTCGGTTGAAGTTATGGTTATCAGTTTGTCTAAAAAAGTGTACCATATTTAAAGGTTAGGAAAGGGACAAATTGATAAAACATGCAAAACTTTACATGGAAGATCGTCTCTTCACCGAACTACTTTAGAAGATAAGGCAAAAAACATCATTGAAAATTGTAAGAAGAAAAAAAATATAGCTTACACAAAATAAATATGAGGTCGCGAACCTTCTAGATTTTATTTTATATATTTTGTACAAAAAGACATCGGATCCTAGATTTACCATTAACGTTTTTTGACACCATGGATTTGTAGGTGGAAGGACATTGGGCGTAGCAAAACCAAAGAAGCAAGAAACGTTAGAGAGCACGTGGAAGACAATTACCAAGGGTCGAGGGGTGCCTTTAACAAGGCACCTTCGTAAATCCGACCCCTGGGAGACCCACGATCAACGTGACACTCCCAACTCGGAGGATTTATCGATTGATCATGATCATTCTGAAAGAATGACAAAATCTGATACGTTTAATGTCAACAAGAACATTAGCGGTAGAGGCAGTAGCACAAAGCCACCGCCTCTTCCATCCAAATTAAGCCGCTCGGGTGGCTCGGGAAGGCTAAAGAAGGAACCATCATTGGGACAAGAGGAGTTGAATCGGAAAGTGGAAGCATTCATCAAGAAATTTAACGAGGATATGAGATTACAAAGACGAGAATCTATGAATCAATACATGGAGATGATTAACCGTGGGCCCCAGTAAATTAACAACCGTAGTTACGTTTTGGATTTTGTTCAGGACCATTAAGATAGTGGATAATGTTTCATAGATTGTCCTTTTTGTAATTTTACTTCTTTGTGTTGCTCATGGACAAATTGATGGTAATGTTGTAGAATCTAATTATAGTGGTTAATTCTTGTACATCTATATAGTAGTCTATAAAAGGTATTTGGGTGTTTAAATGGTGTAACGAATTTTGGATTCCGTAACTAATTTAATAAGTGTGTATGTATATGGTTATTGCAATGGATTTCTCGTGAGACCATGAAAATACACGTCCTTTAGATGGATTAAACCAACAATTGCCTAATTGATGTTTTTCATGGTAATAACTTATCTCAAATTAAGATGGGATTTGCTAAAAAAGAAAGAAAGAAAAGAAGTTATGAAATATTTAATGAAGTCAAATTTTCCTTAAATATAAAAATATGTATTTATGATTCATATAAAATGGTAATTATCAGATTGAATTAATAAACAATAACTTCAAAAATATGGACTTCATTGAATGTGCCAATTAGATTTTTTTTGTTTTGTTTATTTACGAAAGGCAAGTTTTTTAGCTACTTCAAAGATTAACATCATGTGAGGTTTGAACCTCAAAACTAATACAAAAAAAATTGGATGTTTTATTTACGAAAGGCAAATTTTTTTTGATGCATCAATGTAGAATATGTTAGTATGTGATCACGTAAAATGAACGTATGTCCGGAAATGATTTAAGCCTACGGGGTCATACGTCTCGATTCAAATATAGTTAATATTAATTGATTTATTAATTAATATGGATCATGAATAAGTTAACGAACGGTCGTTAATATTTAACGGTTACTAGCTAACGGTCGTTAAAGTAAGGAGATAAAACGATTAAGTGAAGGTTCTAGAAAAGCCATGGGGGTCGGCCTCCCTACTAGGTTTCCTAGTGAAACCCTAAACTTGATGGCCAAGTTTGGGTCTACCTATAAATACTAAAGGTAGGCTTATGGTTTTCTTTAACAATTACACATAAGAATTGTAACTCCAAAACCTCTCATCTTCCCCTCTCCTCTCTTATCTTGGACGGCCAAAACCAAGGGAAAACCCTTTGGGTTTTTGGTTTTCGGTTTTGAAGAAGGAGATCAAGCCAAAGGTTGCTCGGTTCGTGATCAAGTGCTAGCACACCTATATCGGTGGATCGTGTGTGCAATCGTAGAGGGATTTACTTCAAATCCTTTTAAAGTTTCTTTACTTTATCATCTACATTAAGAGGTATTCCTTAATCCTATTTCAAGGTTAATTATTTGATTACATGGTTTGATTTGCTTCCGTTGCGTACTCGTGAATAATGATATTTAGTTATATATTCCAACAGTGGTATCACGAGCCACCCATGTGATTTTTAATTACCTAAAAATCAAAACTTGAAGGGGGGTTAAGGTTTCATAGTTTTCGAAATTTATGAAATTATTTTGATTATTTTATTAATTAATTGGTTTAATTGTAATAAA
Source organism: Erigeron breviscapus (assembly GCA_034093135.1). Lineage (NCBI taxonomy): Eukaryota > Viridiplantae > Streptophyta > Magnoliopsida > Asterales > Asteraceae > Erigeron > Erigeron breviscapus. Next base: position 73,371,382 of record CM067172.1, on the reverse strand, counting down.
ATAATGAAATAAACAATAAAATTATTTTTTTGATAAACCCCAATTCGAAAATCTGGAAATTTTTTTTTTTTTAGGAAACCCAAATTGCAAGTTTTGATTTATTGCATGATTAATGTGTTAATTGCATGTGTTTATGGATTACCTCTATTTTAATTGTTAAAAAGAAGTAATAATCATGAGTTTTACATGCAATTAATTCATGATTATTACTTAGTTATAATGATAAAATTACTTGATCACTAGGTCTATTTAGGTGGATAATTAAAATAATTAATTGTTTGACAATGTGATAATTATTTGTTAATGTTGCTGCTTGACACCAGTCCACTAAAACGACCATATCTTTTAATTCGTAAGGAGTTAGAAGTCGTCCTTTGAACAGTAGATACTTGACTCATAGGGCTACAACTTTGTAGTTCTGTGCTAAGTCCAGTTCGGCCATCCTCTAGGCCTAAATGGGTCGTGAAGCTGCTGGATTTTTCAAATCAGCACCTTATGTGTTTATGTGATAAATTTGTTATTAAATTTTGGCTTACGCAATCAAGTTTACTTGATGTATGTGGTCCTTTTCCTTGAGAAAGGGGAGCCAATCTTAAACCATAGTGGCCTAACCAAGGATGGATACCTAATTGTTACGTGTTTATGTTTAGTAAGTTTAGTTTTGCCCTTTAAGAAAATTGTGTGCAAAATTGTTTTTGGAAAATTAAACTTGACTAAATTATATTGAAATAATGATTTTGTTTATAAAATTGGTGCCCTAAAATCAAAAGATACACAGGCTCACCCATTTGAACAAACTCTAAGAGAGGTATAAGTCGGAGTGCGCTAGCCTTCTAAAAGGGCGGGTTTTTAATTGCGTCCATCGCAAACCTTTGCCCTTGCGCTTCTTTGTGCGTTCAAATGGAGCTACCGAGCTCTTTTGTATTTAAAGGCAATAAAAATGAGTTTTATAAACATATTATGTTTAGAAGATATGCATGAATCTTCAAACATAACTTTTTGATCACACATCAAATTGATTGACCCAATAAACTTAAGTCATTGCCATCCAACTCGTAAAGGACACTTGTGGCTGTTGTTTTACTCACTGGTACACAGTGGTGAAATGACAGTTGCATGGCAGATCCCACTCACTGGTACACAGTGGTGGACAAATTTGTGCGTTCTTGGTTGGACGACTTAAAGCGAGTTAAGCGGTGAGACCTTGACCCATGGCAAAAGATGGGACAAAACATGACTACAAATCACTTGATGAATCAAGTGTCATTTGTAGGTCCCATTCTTACTAGGAATTGCACATGTAATGCAATTATTGCTCGTCACTTACCTTTTGAGTACAATCATTTCTAGCAGATCAACTGATGAAATGATTGTATGTCAATTGGATCCTAGCCTTAATGAAATTAATTGTTTATTTTGTAAACATTGGGTAATTGATTTCTTAAGGATTAATTATCGAAAATACCGATAATTGAACTTGAATCTGTTTTGTAAAAGGCAACAAATCCTTCAAAAAACATACACCAATCGGCTTTTAGGTCGATGCTAGAAAGGGAAAACTTTCTAAAACCAATTTCAATGACTGTTTTGTCAATAGAGAATTGTTCTAAAAGTTGAAAAGAAAACCCGTGTCATTGAAACTCAGATATCGCTATTCCTAATGCGAATGCCATTGCTTTGCAGTTGGAAGCATAAAATACTCAGTACTATAGACATATTGAGGTTGCTTATTTGATGCTAGAAGCATGTCTCCCGAGCTTCAAAAAGCAATACGGATTGCAAAATCCGTGTGATATGATCAAATAACTCAAGTCTATGTACGGAAAACAAGTTGGAGTTGAAATTACTTGAGCTAATTGAGTCACTCCATAACTTGAACACGAGTATGGGAAACCGGTGAATGCTCGTGTACTCAAGATGAAGAGTTACTTTGAGCATTTTGGAAAGGCTAAACTATGCGTATCTTCTGCCGATTGTTATTGGCATAAGAGACTTTGAGAAGTTTGTGCACAATTACAATTTGCATAGCATAAGTTGGACTTCATAATCAAGTTGATTGAGTATGAGGAAAACCTTCCTAAGAAATCTGAGATACCCCAAGTTCTTATGATCAATGGGGGAATGGTTTAGAAAGCAAAACAACCGTAAAGCTAAGGGCAAGAACTTTGGTAAGAGAAAACAAAGTATTTAGTCTCAAAACCTTAAAAGACCCCTTGGAAAAAGGAGCATACGGCTAAAGACCAGTCTTGTCATCACTATGCTAAAGTGAGACACTGGAAAAGGAATTGTCCTAAGTATCTAGCTGAGTTGAACAAGAAGAAGAAGCAAGTTGGTTTAACCAGTTCTTCAAGTATCTTCTTAACTGAATTATAAGTGTTGATGAGATTCAAATGATAATTCAATAGAAAAAGAGTCAAGTTAACTTGGACTCTATCTATCTTTGACATTGTCATCTTGTTTAATTTTGTCAAGAAACGCATTTAAAGACTTCAACGTGAAGAATTCTTACAAATCAAATGATGAATCATTTGAAAAATGCGTGGTTTTGACAAGAAACACATTAAAAGTCTTCAATGTGAAGAATTCTTACAAATCAAATGATGAATCATTTGAAAAATGCGTGGTTTTGACAAGAAACGCATTAAAAGTCTTCAATGTGAAGAATTCTTACAAATCAAATGATGAATCATTTGATAAATGCGTGTCTTTTGAATTGTCGTTAGCAAGAAAGCATTGAAAGACTTCAACGTAAAGGGATCTTACAATCAAATGATGAATCATTTGAAAAATGCATGTCTTGTGTTTTAGGCAAGATGACAAGAATACCTTTTTCACATAAAATCAGAAAAGGCTAAGGAACTACTTTGACTAATACATTCGGATGTATGTAGCCGATTTAGACATGAGTCAAGGAAAGATGCTAGCTACTTTATCATTTTTATGAATGATTTCAGTCGTTATGGTTATGTTTACTTGCTTAAACATAAACATGAAGTGTTTGAAACATTCAAAGAGTTTAAAAATGAAGTAGAAAATCAACTCGACAAAACCATCAAGATTCTTCGTTCGGATCGAGGTGGTGAATACTTAAGCCAAGAGTTTAAGGATTATCTAAAAGCGTGTGGAATTGTCCAACAGATTACTCCTCCATACACTCCTCAACATAATGGAGTATCTGAAAGGAGAAATCGAACCTTGATAGACATGGTGAGATCTATGATGAACCTTACGACTCTCCCAATTTCGTTTTGGGATTATGCTCTAGAGACTGCTGTACGCATTCTCAATATGGTTCCAACCAAGAAGGCTGACAAGACACCATATGAATTATGGCATGGATATGTAACACCCGACGTTTAAAAATATGGGTTTTCAAAAATCTTTCACCTAACGGTGTTAAATTGCGGAAGTAAAGACCGTAAAGTCAAAACCGATAAAAAAACATTTCGGTTTCTGCGTTTAGTTGGTGTTACATGCCATATCAAACATTAGTTCAAATGAAAACCCAACGGTTGCCCAACATTAAACAACCGTTCACACATTATTACATAAATTCGACATCAAAACGAAATGTAATCAAAAGTCTCCATAATAAGCAACTATGGGTAGCTAAGGCTCCTTCATTGCATCTACCCAAGCTCAAGTCCTGCGTCACTAGCCCATCAAGCTAAACCTGAGGGAACAACCACATTAAAGAAACAAGTGTTAGCTATAAGAATAGCTAAGTAAGATCACACTTAATTTAAAAGCATTTGTCCAATTAAAACATTTCTTCATTAATAGACAACTCATTAGGCACGACACACAACACACATAACTGCATATCAACTTCAATTCAATTAGGATAATCATCCTAAGTGTGCCTATCCTGCATTAGTTCACACATTGTCACACATATCTTCGTTTCTACATATAAGTGTGCCCTGCATCACACCCGACTAGATGATCAACCAAAAGACTAATCATCGTGCGTCGTTAAGGAATGGCAAGCCAATCCAAGAGTAATCCGTATGTGGAGGTTGGTCAAACCCCTCGTATTACTCGCCCTGCATTATAAAGACTATGTTGCAAGGAGCCACCCAAGCAACAACTACGTCAACGTACTCGTCCGGCTAAGACTTGTACGGGTTAAGCTTAACACTTCCCTGCATTATATTTACGAGCTCGATCCCACACATAATGGTTTAGGAAACACACATAACCTAAACATAATCACACGTTTCCTTCATTTCGTTTGGTCCCTTAAACGTGCAAGTGACAAACCATATGACTATATATGTAACACCCGACGTTTAAAAATATGGGTTTTCAAAAATCTTTCACCTAACGGTGTTAAATTGCGGAAGTAAAGACCGTAAAGTCAAAACCGATAAAAAAAAAAAAAAAAAAAAAAAAAAAAAAAAAAAAAAAAAAAAAAAAAAAAAAAAAAAAAAAAAAAAAAAAAAAAAAAAAAAAAAAAAAAAAAAAAAAAAAAAAAAAAAAAAAAAAAAAAAAAAAAAAAAAAAAAAAAAAAAAAAAAAAAAAAAAAAAAAAAAAAAAAAAAAAAAAAAAAAAAAAAAAAAAAAAAAAAAAAAAAAAAAAAAAAAAAAAAAAAAAAAAAAAAAAAAAAAAAAAAAAAAAAAAAAAAAAAAAAAAAAAAAAAAAAAAAAAAAAAAAAAAAAAAAAAAAAAAAAAAAAAAAAAAAAAAAAAAAAAAAAAAAAAAAAAAAAAAAAAAAAAAAAAAAAAAAAAAAAAAAAAAAAAAAAAAAAAAAAAAAAAAAAAAAAAAAAAAAAAAAAAAAAAAAAAAAAAAAAAAAAAAAAAAAAAAAAAAAAAAAAAAAAAAAAAAAAAAAAAAAAAAAAAAAAAAAAAAAAAAAAAAAAAAAAAAAAAAAAAAAAAAAAAAAAAAAAAAAAAAAAAAAAAAAAAAAAAAAAAAAAAAAAAAAAAAAAAAAAAAAAAAAAAAAAAAAAAAAAAAAAAAAAAAAAAAAAAAAAAAAAAAAAAAAAAAAAAAAAAAAAAAAAAAAAAAAAAAAAAAAAAAAAAAAAAAAAAAAAAAAAAAAAAAAAAAAAAAAAAAAAAAAAAAAAAAAAAAAAAAAAAAAAAAAAAAAAAAAAAAAAAAAAAAAAAAAAAAAAAAAAAAAAAAAAAAAAAAAAAAAAAAAAAAAAAAAAAAAAAAAAAAAAAAAAAAAAAAAAAAAAAAAAAAAAAAAAAAAAAAAAAAAAAAAAAAAAAAAAAAAAAAAAAAAAAAAAAAAAAAAAAAAAAAAAAAAAAAAAAAAAAAAAAAAAAAAAAAAAAAAAAAAAAAAAAAAAAAAAAAAAAAAAAAAAAAAAAAAAAAAAAAAAAAAAAAAAAAAAAAAAAAAAAAAAAAAAAAAAAAAAAAAAAAAAAAAAAAAAAAAAAAAAAAAAAAAAAAAAAAAAAAAAAAAAAAAAAAAAAAAAAAAAAAAAAAAAAAAAAAAAAAAAAAAAAAAAAAAAAAAAAAAAAAAAAAAAAAAAAAAAAAAAAAAAAAAAAAAAAAAAAAAAAAAAAAAAAAAAAAAAAAAAAAAAAAAAAAAAAAAAAAAAAAAAAAAAAAAAAAAAAAAAAAAAAAAAAAAAAAAAAAAAAAAAAAAAAAAAAAAAAAAAAAAAAAAAAAAAAAAAAAAAAAAAAAAAAAAAAAAAAAAAAAAAAAAAAAAAAAAAAAAAAAAAAAAAAAAAAAAAAAAAAAAAAAAAAAAAAAAAAAAAAAAAAAAAAAAAAAAAAAAAAAAAAAAAAAAAAAAAAAAAAAAAAAAAAAAAAAAAAAAAAAAAAAAAAAAAAAAAAAAAAAAAAAAAAAAAAAAAAAAAAAAAAAAAAAAAAAAAAAAAAAAAAAAAAAAAAAAAAAAAAAAAAAAAAAAAAAAAAAAAAAAAAAAAAAAAAAAAAAAAAAAAAAAAAAAAAAAAAAAAAAAAAAAAAAAAAAAAAAAAAAAAAAAAAAAAAAAAAAAAAAAAAAAAAAAAAAAAAAAAAAAAAAAAAAAAAAAAAAAAAAAAAAAAAAAAAAAAAAAAAAAAAAAAAAAAAAAAAAAAAAAAAAAAAAAAAAAAAAAAAAAAAAAAAAAAAAAAAAAAAAAAAAAAAAAAAAAAAAAAAAAAAAAAAAAAAAAAAAAAAAAAAAAAAAAAAAAAAAAAAAAAAAAAAAAAAAAAAAAAAAAAAAAAAAAAAAAAAAAAAAAAAAAAAAAAAAAAAAAAAAAAAAAAAAAAAAAAGTGACATGGCAACCTACCAAGTCTAGTGAGCTAGGTGTACAAGCCATGTAGTATGCATATGTCACACAACAACTTCATTTCTACATTTCACACATAATAAGACACTTCATAAATCTACATAAACTGCATAACAATACCCTACATTGAACAATACTTCATTTCACTACATTAAGGTCTGCATTTCAGGTCTCATGGTCAACTACATATCCCATAATACCTCCCGTGTAACCCGAAATACCCACATATGTCATAAGTTACCGTTAAGGAAGTTATAAGTATGAAACCTTTGCTTGTTGAACCCTCAGCGTGACAAAAGTAGTGTATCTTACCTCGATACGGTTTAACAACAAGCTACAAGCACAATACAACGATGACTAGGTGTCTCCAATAACCTAGAACAAGTATAAGATCGAAATGTAAGCTAAGCGACACATTTTGTGAAATCTGGGCATATGGTGCGCCGCACTTTCCATGTGGTGCGTCGCACCAATCTTCCAGGGAATTTTTATCAATAAAGGGTGCGCCGCACCTACTCTCTGGTGCGTCGCACAAATCCTCCAGGGAGTTTAGATTAAAGACAGGTGCGCCGCACCAGCCCTTGGTGCGTCGCATATCTTCCAGGGAATTTTTATCAATAAAGGGTGCGCCGCACCTACCCTTGGTGCGTCGCACAATCCTCCAGGGAATTTTTATCAATAAAGGGTGCGCCGCACCACCCTTGGTGCGTCGCACCAACTCTCCAGAAACTTCATATCCATAATGGGTGCGCCGCACCAGCCCCTTGGTGCGTCGCACCAACTCTCCAGAAACTTCATATCCATAATGGGTGCGCCGCACTCCCACATTGGTGCGTCGCACCAACTCTCCAGAAACTTCATATCCATAATGGGTGCGCCGCACCACCCCATGGTGCGTCGCACCAACTCTCCAGAAACTTCATATCCATAATGGGTGCGCCGCACCAGCCCTTTGGTGCGTCGCACCAGAGCATAAACCAACCATTTAATCATTCGAATAACATCAAATTGATGAACGTTTAATCAAATAACCCAACCCAAACCCTTATGGCCTGGATTAAGACTAATATAAGACTCACACAATCAATTCTCAACTGAGGAATACCTATATTACCTGTATTTGGTGATAAAGATCCAAGATCTAAGCAATACACGATCGATTCGGCTCCAAAACGAATAAGATCTAGGGAGAAATTAGAGAGGGAAGGGAGGGGATCAACTAGGGCTTGTTTTAGAGGAAGAAAATCTGCATAAGGCTCTCAATGACAACCTTTAAACCTCTAAACCCGTTTTTGACTTTGCACACATGTCAAAACTAACCCCTAAGCTTCCTAATCCTTCATTATTGGTCACAAACTACTTTATTGACCATAAACATCATTAATCCTTCATTAAATGTCACTACATAGATATTGATCTTCATATTACACACATTTATACTACATTAACATTTAGGCTTACAAGCCTCACACATAACACACATTAGCTACATATAAACATTAAATCTAAAACAGACTTAACGACACACACATAATATTGACTTAACGGCATTAGTCAACTAGTAAAGAAAAGTTTGGGATGTTACAATTACCTCCCCCTTAAGAGGATTCCGTCCCCGGAATCTCTTCATTAAGGAACAACTCGGGATACTTTTCCTTCATTACTGCTTCAGTTTCCCACGTTAAGCTTTCTCCATGGTTATGCTTCCACTTTATCAACACGAGGTCAATCACTTTTCGGCGTAACTTCTTTTGCTTTCTTCCAAGTATCGCTACTGGTTCGTCTACTATTCTCTTCATTGGGTCAATACTCACGTCTTTAATAGGAATCACACTTGACTCCTCAGCTAAACATTTCCTCAAGTAGGATACATGGAAAGTGTTGTGAATTCCATCCAATTCTGGAGGTAATTCCAACTGATATGCCACGTCTTTAATGCGCTTCACAACTTTAAAAGGTCCAATGAAACGTGGACTCAATTTTCCCTTCTTTCCAAATCGAATAACTCCTTTCCAAGGTGATACTTTCAGCATCACTAAATCACCAACATTAAACTCAATCGGTCTCCTTTTCTTATCTGCATAAGTTTTCTGCCTTTCCCTTGCCACACGTAAGGCTTCTTTAGCTACATTAACCCTTTCAGAGGTAATTTCAATAATTTCGGGACCGGTCAACTGCTTTTCACCGGGCTCCATCCAACAACTTGGAGTCCTACACCTTCTTCCATATAACATCTCAAATGGTGGCATTCCAATGCTTGCATGGTGACTATTGTTGTAAGCAAACTCAATCATCCTTAAATGATCATCCCATGCTCCACCGTATTCGAGTACACACGTTCTCAACATATCCTCCAAGGTTTGAATGGTTCTCTCACTTTGCCCATCGGTTTGGGGATGATAGGCGGTACTCAAATTTATTCTACTACCCAATTCCCGTTGAAGACCCTTCCAAAAGTTTGACACAAACCTCGAGTCTCGATCCGAAACAATAGATAAAGGAACTCCATGTTTCGCAACTACTTCATCAATGTACATCCTTGCCATCTTCGTTAAAGGCACATCTTGTCGGGTAGCTAGAAAATGAGCACTCTTCGTCAATCTATCTACAATCACCCATATCATATCATTCCCTTTCGGCGTTTTAGGTAGCTTTGTTACAAAGTCCATGGTAATATGATCCCATTTCCACTCGGGAATTTCTAATTGATGCAACAAACCATACGGCTTTTGATGGTCCGTCTTCACTCTTGCACACGTCAAACACTTTGCTACAAAATGAGCTACTTCTCCTTTAATATCCGGCCACCAATAGATCGGCTTTAAATCTGCATACATTTTGGTGACACCGGGATGTACTGAATATCTACTTCTATGGGCTTCCTCAAGGATCAATTCTCGATTACCACCAAGCAATGGCACCCAAATTCGACCCTTGTATGTTTTGAACCCACGGCTATTAGTCTCCATCACAAGACGTTTCTTCTTCCCAATGCTTTCATTGTCAATGTTATCCTTCATCAATGCCCTCACTTGTGCTTCCTTAATTCGATCAAGTAGCCCCGACTTGGCTTGAACTTGCATGCTCATCAACTTACAAGAAGAACTTTGCACCTTCCTACTTAGTGCATCCGCCACTACATTGGCTTTTCCCGGATGGTATTTGATTTCACAATCGTAATCCTTAAGTAATTCCATCCACCTCCTTTGTCTTACGTTCATCTCCTTTTGATTAAAGACATACTGCAAACTTTTATGATCGGTAAACAAAGTGCATTTTGTACCATAAAGGTAATGTCTCCACAATTTCAATGCAAATACAACTGCGGCCAATTCAAGATCATGGGTAGGGTAATTCTTCTCATGTGGTTTCAACTGGCGGGAAGCATAGGCGATCACCTTGTCCCTCTGCATCAGTACACAACCCAAACCCGTGATAGATGCATCACTATACACAACCAAATCATCGGTACCTTCAGGCAAGGCAAGTATAGGAGCTTCACACAACTTCTTTTTCAACGTTTGAAATGCATTCTCCTGCTTATCGGTCCACTCAAACTTTACTCCTTTCTTTGTTAGTTCAGTCATGGGCTTGGCTATTCGGGAGAAATCCTGAATGAACCTTCTATAATATCCAGCCAAACCAAGAAAACTTTTAATCTCAGTAGGAGTCTTGGCTGCTCCCACTTTGAAACAGCTTCAATCTTTGAAGGATCCACTTTAATACCTTCTGATGAAATAACATGACCAAGAAACTGCACCTCTCGAAGCCAAAACTCACATTTAGAAAACTTGGCATACAACTTCTTCTCCCTCAACACCTCCAAAACTGCTTTCAAGTGCTCACGGTGCTCATCTTCTGACTTAGAATAGATCAAAATATCGTCAATAAACACAATAACAAAATGATCTAGAAAGGGACGGCATACCCGATTCATTAAATCCATAAACGCGGCTGGAGCATTAGTCAACCCAAATGGCATGACCAAGAACTCATAATGACCATATCTAGTCCGGAAAGCTGTCTTTGCTACATCCTCCTTCTTAACCTTCAATTGATGATAACCGGACCGCAAATCTATCTTTGAAAAATATGAAGCACCATGTAGTTGATCAAAGAGATCATCAATTCGCGGGAGAGGATATTTATTCTTAACCGTTCGCTTATTCAACTCACGGTAGTCTATGCACATGCGCATAGTTCCATCCTTCTTTTTAACAAAGAGAACCGGAGCTCCCCAAGGCGAGGAACTAGGTTGAATGAAACCTTTGTCAAGTAACTCCTGAAGTTGGGACATTAACTCTTTCATTTCTGTAGGAGCTAATCGGTAAGGTGCTTTAGCAACAGGTGTAGCACCAGGAATAAGATCTATCTGAAAAGTAACTTCACGGTCAGGAGGGATACCGGGAAGATCTTCGGGAAACACATCGGGAAAATCGGATACTACATCAACACTAGCAATAGAAGGCTTCTCCTTTCTCACATCAATAACATAGGCCAAGAAATGACTCTTATTCTTCCTTATACATTTAATAGCCTTCATCATACTAATGATCTTTATTCCCCCTCTCTTCTTATCCCCATAAACCGTTACCACATTACCATCGGATGTAGGAAACCGAATAATCTTTTGGGAACATAAAATACTAGCTTCATTTCTAGACAACCAATCCATACCAATCACTACATCAAAACCGGCTAAGGTAGTAGGCAATAACTGGACCGGAAACAAACGACCTTCAATCTCAATGTCACAATCATCATAACCCACACGTATATCACTAACCGTACCATTAGCAATTTCCACCTCTATCGAGCAATCTAAAGGGGTAGTGACTCTTCCTAGCTTAGGAGCAAATAAAGTAGACACAAACGACCTATTTGCACCCGAATCAAATAAAACAGAAGCAGGTTTTGAATTAACAAGGAAAGTACCACTTACCACCTCGTCGTTGTTCTTAGCATCATCAACAGTCATTTGCAAGGCTCTCACTTTTGTTGCTGAAGTAGCTGCTTTCTTCCCGTCATTCTTCATTTGTGGGCAATCGGCAATAAGATGACCCGTTTCTTGACACTTGTAACAACGAACCTTGTCTCTACATTCTGTTGCAAGATGTCCCGACTTTCCACACTTATGACACCTTCTTGTCTTGTCAGAACATTGGCCTTCATGAACACTCTTGCAAAAAGCACACCAAGACCCATTCTTCTTTTTATCTTTATCACCACTTGAGCTAGAATTCCCTCGAAACTTCTTATTATTGTTATTAGATGACCAATTTGACCCTCTTTTGAACCCTACTTTCTTGTCATCAACCTTCACCACAACTTTCTCACTTTTGAAGTCATCATCCAACCTCTTTGACTCCTTAATAGCCGCCGATAAAGTCACATGTTGTCTACATAATCCACGATAGTTAGCGGGAAGACCATCACAATAAGCCTCAATTTGGTCCTCCTGCCTTCGAACCAAGTGTCCAACAAACTTCAACTTCTCCATAAACGAGTGTGCATAATCAGAAATTGCACCGGGTTTAGCAACCAACGATCTAAACTCCTTTTCAATCAACCTTAACTCACGCGTTCCCACATACTCCTCTAGAAATTTCTCCTTAAAAGTTCCCCAAGGCATAACTGCAAGTACCTCAGGAGCCATAGACACTGTAGTAGCCCTCCACCAATTACGGGCATTCTTCTTCAACATCCTACTAGCACACAAAACCTTCATATCATCCGGACAATAGCAAGATGCAAAACTACCTCAATGTCCTCAATCCACTCCATAGCACCCACTGCATTTTGGGTACCATCAAACTCCTTGGCACCACATTTCTGAAAACTTTCATATTTGAAGTTATTAACACGAGGTGCATTAACAACTCCAAGTCCACCACCATTAACTTCGTTAACACCCACGGCTGCCATGGATGGTTCAGCACTTTGGGAGGGATTAGAGTAATTCCCTTCCGAACGCTCACCCCTTTGTTCACTCCCAATCCTTTCTGCATTTCTTTCAGCCCTCAATTGAGCTAACTCCTCTTCACTTCTCATTAAGAGAGCTCGGATAGCTCTCAATTCTTCATGTAATTGGGCTTGATTGGGAACCTGCTCTATTACCGGGTTTGCCCTATCTACTTCAGAGGCGGTTGGTGGATCACCAAGACGGCGATTTTGTGCACGGGGTAGCCTTTGCTCTACTTCATTTCCAGCACCGTTTCCATTAGGAGGAATACCACCACCATTTCCTCCTGCTCTCTGGTTACTAGCTCTAGTGTTTGCCATTAATTCTACAAAGCAACGGCGACGGTTAGCAAGAATTAAAGAGTGACTACATATGTTAAGGCTCTACTACATATAACTACATTATCACACACAATAACAAGCCTTAAATCACACTCTCACTCACTCCCCAACCCGTCCTAGAGCATTCCGCTTCATTAGCTAGGCATCCTACTTAAGCCTAACCTATTTCTCATCGGTCTAAGTCCAAAATCCTACGGCATAAGTCGAATTTTGGTTCACTTAAACCAATTCTCTGATACCAACTTGTAACACCCGACGTTTAAAAATATGGGTTTTCAAAAATCTTTCACCTAACGGTGTTAAATTGCGGAAGTAAAGACCGTAAAGTCAAAACCGATAAAAAAACATTTCGGTTTCTGCGTTTAGTTGGTGTTACATGCCATATCAAACATTAGTTCAAATGAAAACCCAACGGTTGCCCAACATTAAACAACCGTTCACACATTATTACATAAATTCGACATCAAAACGAAATGTAATCAAAAGTCTCCATAATAAGCAACTATGGGTAGCTAAGGCTCCTTCATTGCATCTACCCAAGCTCAAGTCCTGCGTCACTAGCCCATCAAGCTAAACCTGAGGGAACAACCACATTAAAGAAACAAGTGTTAGCTATAAGAATAGCTAAGTAAGATCACACTTAATTTAAAAGCATTTGTCCAATTAAAACATTTCTTCATTAATAGACAACTCATTAGGCACGACACACAACACACATAACTGCATATCAACTTCAATTCAATTAGGATAATCATCCTAAGTGTGCCTATCCTGCATTAGTTCACACATTGTCACACATATCTTCGTTTCTACATATAAGTGTGCCCTGCATCACACCCGACTAGATGATCAACCAAAAGACTAATCATCGTACGTCGTTAAGGAATGGCAAGCCAATCCAAGAGTAATCCGTATGTGGAGGTTGGTCAAACCCCTCGTATTACTCGCCCTGCATTATAAAGACCATGTTGCAAGGAGCCACCCAAGCAACAACTACGTCAACGTACTCGTCCGGCTAAGACTTGTACGGGTTAAGCTTAACACTTCCCTGCATTATATTTACGAGCTCGATCCCACACATAATGGTTTAGGAAACACACATAACCTAAACATAATCACACGTTTCCTTCATTTCGTTTGGGCCCTTAAACGTGCAAGTGACATGGCAACCTACCAAGTCTAGTGAGCTAGGTGTACAAGCCATGTAGTATGCATATGTCACACAACAACTTCATTTCTACATTTCACACATAATAAGACACTTCATAAATCTACATAAACTGCATAACAATACCCTACATTGAACAATACTTCATTTCACTACATTAAGGTCTGCATTTCAGGTCTCATGGTCAACTACATATCCCATAATACCTCCCGTGTAACCCGAAATACCCACATATGTCATAAGTTACCGTTAAGGAAGTTATAAGTATGAAACCTTTGCTTGTTGAACCCTCAGCGTGACAAAAGTAGTGTATCTTACCTCGATACGGTTTAACAACAAGCTACAAGCACAATACAACGATGACTAGGTGTCTCCAATAACCTAGAACAAGTATAAGATCGAAATGTAAGCTAAGCGACACATTTTGTGAAATCTGGGCATATGGTGCGCCGCACTTTCCATGTGGTGCGTCGCACCAATCTTCCAGGGAATTTTTATCAATAAAGGGTGCGCCGCACCTACCCTTTGGTGCGTCGCACAAATCCTCCAGGGAGTTTAGATTAAAGACAGGTGCGCCGCACCAGCCCTTTGGTGCGTCGCATATCGGGGTGTACCAAAAACAAAACTGGCCAGTGGTGCGCCGCACCTCCCACCTTGTGCGTCGCACCAACTCTCCAGAAACTTCATATCCATAATGGGTGCGCCGCACCAGCCCTTTGGTGCGTCGCACCAGGGGTGCAGACCAGCAACTAACTTTTACACTTTGATTAAACGAATTCCATACGAACCCCTACCCCAAATCCAACTTGGGGACTTAAAATTAATCCTTTTAATTGCACTTTCATCATCTTTAACCATATTATAATCCTTTAATCATTAACATCATAAACCAACCATTTAATCATTCGAATAACATCAAATTGATGAACGTTTAATCAAATAACCCAACCCAAACCCTTATGGCCTGGATTAAGACTAATATAAGACTCACACAATCAATTCTCAACTGAGGAATACCTATATTACCTGTATTTGGTGATAAAGATCCAAGATCTAAGCAATACACGATCGATTCGGCTCCAAAACGAATAAGATCTAGGGAGAAATTAGAGAGGGAAGGGAGGGGATCAACTAGGGCTTGTTTTAGAGGAAGAAAATCTGCATAAGGCTCTCAATGACAACCATTAAACCTCTAAACCCGTTTTTGACTTTGCACACATGTCAAAACTAACCCCTAAGCTTCCTAATCCTTCATTATTGGTCACAAACTACTTTATTGACCATAAACATCATTAATCCTTCATTAAATGTCACTACATAGATATTGATCTTCATATTACACACATTTATACTACATTAACATTTAGGCTTACAAGCCTCACACATAACACACATTAGCTACATATAAACATTAAATCTAAAACAGACTTAACGACACACACATAATATTGACTTAACGGCATTAGTCAACTAGTAAAGAAAAGTTTGGGATGTTACAATTACCTCCCCCTTAAGAGGATTCCGTCCCCGGAATCTCTTCTTTAAGGAACAACTCGGGATACTTTTCCTTCATTACTGCTTCAGTTTCCCACGTTAAGCTTTCTCCATGGTTATGCTTCCACTTTATCAACACGAGGTCAATCACTTTTCGGCGTAACTTCTTTTGCTTTCTTCCAAGTATCGCTACTGGTTCGTCTACTATTCTCTTCATTGGTCAATACTCACGTCTTTAATAGGAATCACACTTGACTCCTCAGCTAAACATTTCCTCAAGTAGGATACATGGAAAGTGTTGTGAATTCCATCCAATTCTGGAGGTAATTCCAACTGATATGCCACGTCTTTAATGCGCTTCACAACTTTAAAAGGTCCGATGAAACGTGGACTCAATTTTCCCTTCTTTCCAAATCGAATAACTCCTTTCCAAGGTGATACTTTCAGCATCACCAAATCACCAACATTAAACTCAATCGGTCTCCTTTTCTTATCTGCATAAGTTTTCTGCCTTTCTCTTGCCACACGTAAGGCTTCTTTAGCTACGTTAACCTTTTCGGAGGTAATTTCAATAATTTCAGGACCGGTCAACTGCTTTTCACCGGGCTCCATCCAACAACTTGGAGTCCTACACCTTCTTCCATATAACATCTCAAATGGTGGCATTCCAATGCTTGCATGGTGAC
The DNA here is from genome assembly GCA_034093135.1 of Erigeron breviscapus. Classification (NCBI taxonomy): domain Eukaryota; kingdom Viridiplantae; phylum Streptophyta; class Magnoliopsida; order Asterales; family Asteraceae; genus Erigeron; species Erigeron breviscapus. The sequence continues at coordinate 73,355,517 of CM067172.1, read as the reverse complement.
TATTGTTGTAAGCAAACTCAATCATCCTTAAATGATCATCCCATGCTCCACCGTATTCGAGTACACACGTTCTCAACATATCCTCCAAGGTTTGAATGGTTCTCTCACTTTGCCCATCGGTTTGGGGATGATAGGCGGTACTCAAATTTATTCTACTACCCAATTCCCGTTGAAGAACTACTAAGTGCATCTTTGTCGGATACCCTAAGGAAACGATGGGTTACGACTTCTATGATCCTGTCAAAAACATTGTTCGCGTTGCTCGATATGCTGAATTCTTTGAAAAGAACTTAGCTCAACAGAACAGTGGGAGGGTTGTAGAACTTGATGAGACTCAAGAAGAAGATGTGTCACCTTCTGAAGCTCCCAACAATCATCAACTTGGGGGGGGGAATGTTCAAAGTGATGAACCTCAAGTCGATGATGATGAAGCGATTCCACTTCGTAGGTCCGTAAGGACAAGACGTCCTACTGACAGATTATGTCTGATGGTAGAAGAAAACGTTTTAGGAGATCTCGATGAGCCTCCGAATTTCAAAGCTGCATTATCAGATCCGGAATCTGACAAATGGCTTGAAGCTACGAAGGTGGAAATAAAATCCATGAAAGACAATCAAGTCTGGAGCTTGGTTGATCTTCCACAAAATGCTCAAACTATTGGGTGTAAGTGGATCTTCAAGAAGAAGACGGACATGGATGGAAATGTACACACCTATAAAGCTCGTCTCGTGGCGAAAGGTTATACTCAACGTTTTGGTGTTGACTATGATGAGACCTTTTCTCCAGTTGCGGACATTAGAGCCATTAGGATTCTCTTAGCCATAGCTGCGTACTATGACTTTGAGATATGGCAAATGGATGTTAAGACTGCTTTCTTAAATGGTTACTTGGATGAAGAAGTCTATATGGATCAACCTGAAGGTTTTATTGATCCAAAACATCCCAACAAAGTATGCAAGCTTCAAAGGTCTATTTATGGACTAAAGCAAGCATCAAGAAGTTGGAATAAGCGGTTTGATGAAGAAATCAAAAAGTTTGGTTTCGTTCAAAATCCCGATGAGCCATGTGTATATCGCAAAGCTAGTGGGAGTAATGTTACTTTCCTTGTCTTATATGTTGATGTCATCATAGGAAAACACATTCCAATGTTGCAAGATGTAAAATCCCATCTTGGAAAGTGTTTTGCCATGAAAGAATTAGGAGAAGCGCCATTTATTCTTGGAATCAAGATCTACCGAGATAGATCAAAGCGGTTAGTTGGACTAAGTCAAAGTGCTTATATTGATAAGGTCACTCATGCAAGGACTTAATTTATCTAGCAAGAACGGTGCTTCTACACCTAATGAGGTGGAGCGTATGCAAAGAGTTCCTTATGCTTCGACGGTGGGATCTATCATGTATGCGGTAAGATGCACTAGACCTAATATTGCGTTCGCGCAAAATATAGTTAACCATTATCAGCAAAATCCTGGAGAGGATCATTGGATTGCTGTAAAGAATATTCTTAAGTACATGTGTGCTACTAAAGAATTATTCTTGGTGTATGGAAGAAATTTTGATCCAGAATTCAAAGTGAATAGATACTGTGATGTTAGATTTCAGACTGATAAAGATGATTCAAAATATCATTCGGGATACGTCTTCATTATTTAAATGAAGGCACGGTGGAATGCTATGAGCTAAAAGCAAACCACAGTTGTCATGTCTGCAACAGAGTCTGAGTACATTGCCGCCTCAGAAGCTGCAATGGAAGCAGTCTGGATAAGGAAGTTCATTAGCGGGCTTGACGTGATCCCCTCGAGTGACTTACCCACTGATATGTACTGTGATAACATTGGTGCATTAATCATTGCCAACGAGCCCGGAGCTCAGAAAGGTGCCAGACATTATGCTAGAAGATATCACTATGTTCGTGAGCAGATCGAACTAGGAGAGATCAAATTACTCAAAGTTCACACAGATTTTAACTTAGCTGATCCTTTCACAAAAGCTTTGGCTAGGCCCAAGCTTGAAAGGCATGCCGAGGGCATAGGACTTAAATTAGCTAGTTATTTCATGTAAATATGTTGTTTCGGTATTTGGATAAGGGATGTTAAACAATTTATATTTTTCATAATGAAATAAAGTACTTGATATGTTTGATTTCATTTAATATTAATTGTATCATATATTTGCATGTTTAATCCTTGAATATTTTATTAAATATTCTAAATTGTCCATTGTCGATTAATTATATGGGAATATAATTAAACTAAGACAAATCTGAGTGATTGGTTATATTCTTTGGATATATAATGGCTGGTCCCACCAAACTCACATGGTATCCATATGATGCATATCGGACTACCCCACTAACGAATTTATCACTTTATGGATCGGTGTCATTAAGTGAAATTCGAAAATGGTTACTTTATTGATCCTTTGACTTGAGATACAAGCAGGTCAGCATGTATAGATTGCACTTACTTGATATAGTTCTAACTCTCCTGAATAAGGGAGTACATAAAGGGCTATTTTCAGAAAGTGTAGTGAAGTATGATGACTGACACGTGTAGTCAATACAGGATTTGTTCCTCCAACTAATAGTTGCAGAATGATACCATTGGGCCCCTCATTGGGACTATTTAAGATGTTTACATGGCCATGTCCAAATGAATCCAGATGTGTCTGGATTATGTTTGGTAATCTTAAGTAGTGATAAAATGAGAAACAGAATCGTTAAATCATGAAATGACATTGATCCATATTCATGTTTAACACGGTATTTGAACAAAGGGATAATAAATGCCTCAACCATTTAAATATACTTTAAGAAACTATACTTAAATATTTCTGGAGCATTGGCGTGTTGCTAGACGCTAACCAATGTTATTACCTTCATTTGTTACGAGCTCAAGTGGGAGCTGTTAGTATGTGATCACGTAAAATGAACGTATGTCCGGAAATGATTTAAGCCTACGGGGTCACACGTCTCGATTCAAATATAGTTAATATTAATTGATTTATTAATTAATATGGATCACGAATAAGTTAACGAATGGTCGTTAATATTTAACGGTTACTAGCTAACGGTCGTTAAAGTAAGGAGATAAAACGATTAAGGGAAGGTTCTAGAAAAGCCATAGGGGGCCGGCCTCCCTACTAGGTTTCCTAGTGAAACCCTAAACTTGATGGCCAAGTTTGGGTCTACCTATAAATACTAAAGGTAGGCTTATGGTTTTCTTTAACAATTACACATAAGAATTGTAACTCCAAAACCTCTCATCTTCCCCTCTCCTCTCTTATCTTGGACGGCCAAAACCAAGGGAAAACCCTTTGGGTTTTTGGTTTTCGGTTTTGAAGAAGGAGATCAAGCCAAAGGTTGCTCGGTTCGTGATCAAGTGCTAGCACACCTATATCGGTGGATCGTGTGTGCAATCGTAGAGGGATTTACTTCAAATCCTTTTAAAGTTTCTTTACTTTATCATCTTCATTAAGAGGTATTCCTTAATCCTATTTCAAGGTTAATTATTTGATTACATGGTTTGATTTGCTTCCGTTGCGTACTCGTGAATAATGATATTTAGTTATATATTCCAACAGAATAGATATCCCGAATTTAAGTTTTTGGACATTGCATTGATCTTTAGATTTGATTTTTTTTTTTAATATTTTTACGTATTTAGCTGTTATGTCATTTTGATAAATGTAGATAGATGTGTGTTTACGAAGTTGGATCTACGTGTGAAGACACGGACACTTAATTTGAACAAATTTGAGAATATCCCTCTTTTAAGAAATAATTAGTTAATTACCTTTTTTTAGGTGATGCAAAATACTTTATCTTTTGATATTTTTTTAAACGGCAAATTAAAAACTGATGGGCTACTAGCCAACTGGATTATCTTCACTACGCACCGTATGAGACTTTAAACAACCAAACTAGTTAATATCTTAATTCTTTTGGTGTACTCGCAACAAGCAATTTTGTATTTGCTGCCAGATGTCACCATTCAAAATTATCTTATTGATTGAATAAAAAAAATCTACTTGTGATTATCTTGTATAACTATTATTTAAAACTTAAATAATACATCCAAGTATAGTCTTTGTAAAACTTAAATAATATATTATAAGTATTTGTAAAACTTAAATAATACATCCAAGTATAGTCTTTGTAAAACTTAAATAATACATCCAAGTATAGTCTTTGTAAAACTTAAATAATACATCCAAGTATAGTCTTTGTAAAACTTAAATAATACATCCAAGTATAGTCTTTGTAAAACTTAAATAATACATCCAAGTATAGTCTTTGTAAAACTTAAATAATACATCCAAGTATAGTCTTTGTAAAACTTAAATAATAATTATAAGTATTTGAAATATAGAAATCATATTCTAATCAGGGTGAATCATTATAAAAAAAGAGAAAAATACAAATTATATATACATGTAATATACCTATTTTTCATATTCATATTCATATCTACCAATATACTAATACAATATATATAGCAGTATCTTTTGATCGATTCGTGACGTTTTATTGAAGCGACAAATCTTATTTTTTTTTAATATTTTTACGTATTTAGCTGTTATGTCATTTTGATAAATGTAGATAGATGTGTGTTTACGAAGTTGGATCTACGTGTGAAGACACGGACACTTAATTTGAACAAATTTGAGAATATCCCTCTTTTAAGAAATAATTAGTTAATTACCTTTTTTTAGGTGATGCAAAATACTTTATCTTTTGATATTTTTTTAAACGGCAAATTAAAAACTGATGGGCTACTAGCCAACTGGATTATCTTCACTACGCACCGTATGAGACTTTAAACAACCAAACTAGTTAATATCTTAATTCTTTTGGTGTACTCGCAACAAGCAATTTTGTATTTGCTGCCAGATGTCACCATTCAAAATTATCTTATTGATTGAATAAAAAAAATCTACTTGTGATTATCTTGTATAACTATTATTTAAAACTTAAATAATACATCCAAGTATAGTCTTTGTAAAACTTAAATAATAATTATAAGTATTTGAAATATAGAAATCATATTCTAATCAGGGTGAATCATTATAAAAAAAGAGAAAAATACAAATTATATATACATGTAATATACCTATTTTTCATATTCATATTCATATCTACCAATATACTAATACAATATATATAGCAGTATCTTTTGATCGATTCGTGACGTTTTATTGAAGCGACAAATATTTTGTTTTATCTTATATTAAACAATTAATTATATTTTTAGATATCATAAATATCTAAAACCTTTTAATTAATTAATTTATATATAAATTTAGATACCTAATATAATAAAAACTCATAATTTAAATAGTTTTATTATATTAATTGTTATCATATTAAATTATATCCATTACTAGCTATATTTTCTTATGGTAATTTACATCTTACAAAATATTATTTTTGATGATATAAAGAAAGCTTATTTATTTTAATTTAAATATTAGTTTAAAAAAAATCAATGAATCACACGATCTACCAATATACTAAAACAGGATTGTGTATTTTTTTTTATCGACACTTGCGCATTCCTTAGGACGACACGTGTCCCGTTTGAATTCCTAATTTTTAGTTACCTTATAACTATCAAATACCGATATTAATTTTTAATATATTTTTAAATAAGTATACATCGTTTATAAAAGTTAAAGAATGATGGCCAATCTATCTAAATCTATCTATATTCCGTAAGAGTTTTTATATGGAAAGATCTATGATAATTATATTCATATCCATATTTAAGATACCATATCTAATATCTTATATTAACTTTTAATTTAGGGTTTTGCTAAACAAAGCCCTAAGGGTTTTCGTTAAGGTGCATTAAATAGTTGTATACTTATCATAAAATTCAGGGGGTGAGCTTTTAATCTAGAAACGTACAACTTTTTTATGCACGTGAAGTGAAGCCCTAGGGGATTTATTTAGCATTTTCCTATCTATATTAATGGTTTTATAAGGAATATAATTAGGTATTCTTATATGTATTGTGTACCATCAAAAGTTTCTACAACTTACCTGTTTTACTAACATTAAGTAATGCATTTCATATTTATCAGTAATAAAATTTTTTCTATTTAAAATATGAATACGATTATAATTAAACTTTCTATAACTTACACGTACATTCGTCTATTGTATTAAAAATGTTGTAACTTTTTATTTTACCTATAACTAGATTATGACCCATGCGATGCATGATAATATACACATTACATTAAATTGATTACAAATATAATATTTTAAGTAATATTACTTGAAAACAATGATTAACATATATACGTCAAGAGTATTAATAAATGTTATATAATAATAATAACTAAAAGAACTTTTAATGATATTATACTTTTATTATGCATGTAAAATCTGAAAGAAACATGTATAAAGTAAAATATAAAAAGAAAAAAAGGAGGAAAAAGAAGATATAAAGGTGAAAAAAGAAAATTTAAATCGAATATAAAAACAAATATCAAAAATATGTGTGTGAAATTGATAAAATAAATATCTAATTTAACATTGATAATATAATCGGATAGTAAAATATTAGATAAATTATCAATATAATCTAGTTTTATATTATATTAAAGTAAATTATATTCCACGTACAAAGATAATTAAATACAAAGGAAAGATCGACAATTATATAATCAATGTCTTTTAATTAGTTTTAATATTCACTAAATATCTACCGTAGTTTTGCAAAAAATAAACAAATATTAAGTTAGATCAAGTGGTTTGTGCATAATATTAAAAGTTAGAGGTCATGAGTTCTAATCTTGTATTTGGTTTTTTTATTTGCTATTTAAAATTGATAAAAAAAAACAAATGTCCACGTAGACAAATGATGACGTGGCAAATGAAGTGCCACATGAGCACTAAAAAATATAGATTTAAATGTCAATATATATAAAAAACATTAAAATTACCAGAAAATGTCACCTAAGCAAAAAACCTAGTTGGCACGAAAAGAGAAGTGTCACGTAAGAAAAAAACTATCCTTACTTAGTTATATAGAGAGATAGCATTTAATCGTAAACGTGATGTACGTTATGATGTATCTATTATCTAATCTTATATAATATATAGATATTGATATAGTCAATCCGTACATCGTACGAGCATTAAAACTATTATATCTATATATCTACTAAAACGGATATCTTAAATTAAATAAATACGATATATACACAAAAAAATTTTTTAAAAAAAGTAAAAAATCAAATCCTATATCAAAATATAACATGTATAGCTTTAAATGTATTTAAAACTGGAAAATATTTAATTTTGCATGAAGTACAATATGTGATATTTAATATGAATATTTGATAATGCATTATTGTCGGTATAAATAACTTTATAATATATTAAATAAAACTATAATTACTTATTAATCGATTAATAATAATAACTTTTAATATATTGGAAGCAGCTCTCTACCTAGGTAGAAGTATGGTCTATATATATCTTAACCTCCCCCCATACATCGTCGAAGTATTGGGCTCAAAACCCGCAGAAGACGTCACTGTGCAGTTTCTTTCTTTATTTCCTAGTAGATAATACTTTGGATTTATCTATTTCAATATATATAATTATTCCGATTACTGATAAATATAGATTTATATATGCATGCTTAAAATACAAGCATTTATAATTGTTAAAAAGTTATTATTAATACTCATATAAATAAACATCATGAACAACTTTTTAAAACAACCACACATCGTGCGGGTAAAACACATTGATCTGTCAAAATCGAGAAAAATCATGTTTTTTGTTTTGTGCATCCATCTTGGATGCCTATTCATCAAAATAGATGCACAAAACAAAAAACGTGATTCGATTTTGACGGATCAATGTGTTGTTAAAAACTTAGATAATGATAATTAGTTATACACTATGTTAGTTAGTTTGATGGACTTTTAATGCATCAAAATGAATGTTTTTAAGTGTTCTTACCGTGTTCTCATTTTAAGAGTGTTCTCACTGGAGTGTTATATATATATATATATATATATATAATAATATATATAGCTATGTTCATATATATATAAATCCCCTCAAAAATCGATATTTGGATAAAAAAAAATTTTTGCACGACAAACATTACAGTACTAAATTACACCAAATAATACTAAATTACATCATTGCCAAAGATTGATAGATAATCTTAAACGGTTGCATAGGGGGGCCTTAAAATAAGAACCTCTAACTTTGTAGGAACTTTAAGAACCATTTTGGGACATTAGATTTGATTAATCAAAGGTCTAAAATCAGCAATGGCAATCTTGTAATTAATTAGAAAACATTAAACGAATGGAATGGTTTCAAACGTGTGTGAGGGTATGAATGACAATTCGCAAGTTGTTAGGTCCAGATTTACTGGACTCGCTCCAGACTTGACGACTGGAGCGACACTGAAGATTTGTCCAGAAATAATGGAAGACCAGTGAGCAAAATACTTGTATAGGAAATCTGGAGTCTTCTAGATTTCAGCTCACTGGACTTCACCCTAGTCCAGATCTATTCTACTGAAGACATTCTCACTGAAGTCAAAGACTGAAGTTAGAATAAAGAAGACTGACAAATGGCGGAGTCCACTGGAAGTCTTACCAGATCTACGACTGGAGCTTTGTCAGTGTTCTAGACCTTACAAGTCTGAACACTGATTACGAGGAATTGACTTTTTGCCTTTACACACTTTTCAAAGAACATTCCACTTGTCTTTACAAAAGTACTTACGTGTGTAAAGGTGGTTGGTTAAAAGGATAATAAGTCATATTGATGTGACTTTATCCTTGTACCTTAACCAATGCATTTAATGACCTTGTCGGTTCATTAAATACATGCAACCATATTTGTACGGCACAAATTCACTGGTGAATTTGTTTGCCTATAAATACAAAGTCATTTCCTTGTTAAAATTACTTTTTAGCAAATTAGGTGAATTTGTCTAAATACTCTCGATCGTAACAGGAATACTTCACAACTTTAAGTATTTCGATCTAAAGAGTTTATTTTAGCAAATATAGGTGAATTTGTCTAAATACTCTCGATCGTAACAGGGGTACTTCACAACTTTAAGTATTTCGATCTAAAGAGTTTATTTAAATATCATATAAATAAACATCATGAACAACTTTTTAAAACAACCACACATCGTGTTTAACAACACATTGATCTGTCAAAATCGAGAAAAATCATGTTTTTTGTTTTGTGCATCCATCTTGGATGCCTATTCATCAAAATAGATGCACAAAACAAAAAACGTGATTCGATTTTGACGGATCAATGTGTTGTTAAACACTTAAATAATGATATTAGTTATACACTATGTTAGTTTTATGGACTTTTAATGCATCAAAATGATGTTTTTAAGTGTTCTTACCGTGTTCTCATTTTAAGAGTGTTCTCACTGGAGTGTTATATATATATATACTATATATTATATATTATATATTATATATGTATATATGACAAAGGTTGTATATGAACATATCAAGTTATAACTAATATTTAGCTATGTTCATATATATATAAATCCCCTCAAAAATCGATATTTGGATAAAAAAAAATTTTTGCACGACAAACATTACAGTACTAAATTACACCAAATAATACTAAATTACATCATTGCCAAAGATTGATAGATAATCTTAAACGGTTGCATAGGGGGGCCTTAAAATAAGAACCTCTAACTTTGTAGGAACTTTAAGAACCATTTTGGGACATTAGATTTGATTAATCAAAGGTCTAAAATCAGCAATGGCAATCTTGTAATTAATTAGAAAACATTAAACGAATGGAATGGTTTCAAACGTGTGTGAGGGTATGAATGACAATTCGCAAGTTGTTAGGTCCAGATTTACTGGACTCGCTCCAGACTTGACGACTGGAGCGACACTGAAGATTTGTCCAGAAATAATGGAAGACCAGTGAGCAAAATACTTGTATAGGAAATCTGGAGTCTTCTAGATTTCAGCTCACTGGACTTCACCCTAGTCCAGATCTATTCTACTGAAGACATTCTCACTGAAGTCAAAGACTGAAGTTAGAATAAAGAAGACTGACAAATGGCGGAGTCCACTGGAAGTCTTACCAGATCTACGACTGGAGCTTTGTCAGTGTTCTAGACCTTACAAGTCTGAACACTGATTACGAGGAATTGACTTTTTGCCTTTACACACTTTTCAAAGAACATTCCACTTGTCTTTACAAAAGTACTTACGTGTGTAAAGGTGGTTGGTTAAAAGGATAATAAGTCATATTGATGTGACTTTATCCTTGTACCTTAACCAATGCATTTAATGACCTTGTCGGTTCATTAAATACATGCAACCATATTTGTACGGCACAAATTCACTGGTGAATTTGTTTGCCTATAAATACAAAGTCATTTCCTTGTTAAAATTACTTTTTAGCAAATTAGGTGAATTTGTCTAAATACTCTCGATCGTAACAGGAATACTTCACAACTTTAAGTATTTCGATCTAAAGAGTTTATTTAGCAAATATAGATCATTTGTAATTCATAGGTTGTTAGGATACTTACATATTTGTATTATCTTGATTCTGCACAACCTTGTATTTTATTTAACATCATAAATAAAATACACTTGAAAAAATTACATTGTGTTCCACCTTTACTTTATTGCTTTAAGTCTTGTATTACTTTGTTTATATACTTGCATTTATATTCAAGTAATACTAGTCCAATCTAGTGCATATTAGACTTGTTGTATTTTACACTTTTGGGTTAAACCATCAAGTGAGGGACTCTACAATTGGTATCAGAGCAGAAGGCTAATATACTTGCCTAGATCTGTTTCACGATGGCCGACCCAGAAAATACACAAGGTAATCCCGAACCTAATTTTAATGAACCTCCACCCGTTCAAAATAATAATCCTCCACCTCCTCCTACTCCTGCTTCTCCACATGTGCATGTGCACTACTCAAACAATCATGTTCCTAAATTCAGTGGGAATAGTGATGAATTTGGTACGTGGAAAGCTAGGATGATATTGCATATCACTGGAATTGAGAGAAATATGATGAAAATTTTAAATGATGGACCTTACGTCCCCACATGACCTCTCAATGCTCTTCTTGATCCAACTGGATCTAGAAGAGGTAGGGAAAAGAGGGAGGAACATTGGTCTGAAAAGGAGAGGAGATTGGTAAATTTAGATACCCTTCTCAAAAACATGATCCTCGGGGCTGTTCCAGAAACCCTAATTCCCACACTAGTTCTTTTTCCCAGTGCTAAAACCATGTGGGATGAACTAGTGAACCAGTATGAAGGAGGAGATGACACCATTGTCACCAGAAAGGTCTCTTTAAACAAGAGGTATGAGTCATTTTTTGCTCAGCCCAATGAGTCTCTCACTGGTACTTACACCAGATTTATGAGCATTATTAACCAGTTGAGAGGACTGGGGGTTGAGAAAGACAAGGATATACTTTTGGAGAAATTTTGTGATATATTACCCACCAAATGGTCTCACATGATCATGGTCTTAAGACAAGGTAAAACTCTGCACTCTCACACTCTTTCAACTTTATATGGAGCTTTCAGATACACTGAAGAAAATCAGGCTCAGAGAGTTGTGGCAGAACAAGATGCCTATAACCATGCCTCCAGTAGTTCTAGTGTGGTTAGTCATACTGAACCACAAGGTACAACACTAATATCTTCTGAGAATGTATTTTCTATGAAGAAGATGGTGTCTGAATTCATGGAATCTGGAGAATCTAGTCTTACCTCTCCAGACTATGATGAATCTAAAAATGATGACCTGGTTGCAATGATTGCTAAAACATTTAACCGTTTCAAAGCAAGAGCAAATAGGCCATCTAGACAATTTGCATCCAGTACTTCTACTGATAAAACCAATCTGACATGTTTTAAGTGTGGCAGAAAAGGTCATTTCATGAAAGATTGCAAGTCCAGTCAGTTTGTATCCCAGCCTGGTCCATTTACTTCTAATAAAAAGCCTGATGATAGCTATAAATCTAAATATAAAAAGCTTAAGGCTCAAATTGCTCTCATGGCACAACAAATGGAAAATAATAAGTGCATGATTGCAACAACTGAAGAGAAATGGGTTCCTTCTGATGATTCATCTGTTGATGAAGAAGAGGAAAGAGATTGCTGTTACATGGCTCTGGCAGACGAAGAGCATCTGGTGAAGGAAGATGTCACATCTGGAAGATGGGTGGACTTGTTATCAAAAAGGTCAGTGATTATGATGTGGAAACTGACACTGAACTAAAATTGGACATTGCTGAAGCTCTTAATTCTGATTTAATCTTTGTTGAAACTGTTAGATCTGACTGTGTAAATGATCTAGAAACAGATTTTTCTGAAATTACAGTTTTAAAATCAAAATTAAAGGAACTTCAAGATATTGAACTGGCATTTCAAGCCCAAGTTCTGGTAACTGAACAACTGATTCAAGAAAAACAAGATCTTGAAATTATTTTAGAAAAAGAAAAACTGGTTTTTAAATCATGGCTTGAAACCAGAAAGCCATATGATGCTGGAGTAAATCAATTTCCCACTCAAAAACGTACTTATTTAGATGGAAATACTCATGTTGCATCATTAATACCAGTAATTGATCGTTTACCAGAGGGATTCAGGCCCATTACCATTTATGATGAGCCTGTAACTCCTAAGGCCAATATTTTGCCAGTTCAATCCCCAGAGGTTAAGACTGGAGCATTCCAGATGACTGCTCCAGTTAAAAAGGTCAATCGGAATAAACCTTTGCCTCAGGCTGCTTTTAAAGAACCCCAGGTTCAAAAGAAGAAGATCAGTTCCCTTCCTAAGCCTAAAGTCCAGTCAACTGGAAAGGCTCAGGTGTCATCTGATGAAAGTATTTTGTTAAGGTTAGAGAGCCAGTTTCAATTACTGACTCGTCAATTTCAAAGTTGTAATGCAAGATTAAACAATTTTGAGGGTACTTCATCTGTCCCTAGACAGAATACCAAACCTTTTTCAAAGAAAGATAAATATATTTCTCCTGTTGAGAAAAAGAAAAAGGTTTCAAAACTATCAACCCTGTGGTCTTTTCAACTAAGACTACTGTTGAAGAAAGTGAACTCAACCAGATACCTCCAGGGACCTATAAGGGAGGGTCCAGTGAACCCATCAGTCGATGGGTTCCCAAATCTAACTGATATATCTGGTGGATGTGCAGGGCGATCGAAAGAAGTTTATCTGGTATCTTGACAGTGCAGCTGGCAGGACAATGACCGGATGTAAGACCCTGCTGGAGAAGTTCATAATTTCTGATGGACCCTCCATTACTTTTGGAAATGATGGTTGTGGAAAAACTGAGGGGTACGGTGTTCTGAACAATGGACAAGTCAAATTCAGACGAGTTGCATTTGTGAATGGTTTGAAATATAACCTGATCAGTGTCAGTCAACTATGTGATGATGGCTATCAAGTTCTGTTCAATATTGCTCAGGGCATTGTATTCAACAAGGACTGGAAGGTAGTATTGATTGCTCCCAGAAGAGGGAATGTGTATGTGATAGATATGGAAAGCTCTCCTTCAGAGCAGTGTTTCTATACTCAAGCTGATGAAGACACAAACTGGTTATGGCATAAAAGGTTATCCCATTTAAATTTCAAAAATATAAATAAGTTGTCTAGAAAACAACTGGCAGATGGGATACCTTCAGTTTCCTTCAAAAAGGAAAGGCCATGTCCAGGATGTGAGATGGGTAAGCAGAAACATACCAGTTTCAAGACAAAGCAGAATTTTAGCATATCTGAACCACTTCATATGCTTCATATGGACCTCTTCGGTCCAGTGAATGTTCAGACTCGTGCTGGTAAAAGATACACTCTGGTAATAGTCGATGAATTCTCCAGAAATTGCTGAGTTATCTTTCTCAGGTCTAAAAATGAAGCTGCTGCTGAATTCATCAGTCTTATCAAGCAAATTGAGCTCTTGTACAAGCGAAAAGTGTGTCAGTTAAGAAGTGATAATGGAACAGAATTCCAGAATGCAACTCTGGAGTCATTCTGTACTGACACTGGCATCTCCCAGAATTTCTCATCAGCCCGCTCTCCAGAACAGAATGGAGTGGTGGAAAGGAAGAATCGAACGCTGATAGAAGCTGCCAGGAGTATGCTTGCTGAATCTGGTCTTTCTACCAATTTCTGGGCTGAAGCAATTGCTACTGCTTGTCACATCCAGAACCGGTCTGTCTACATCAAAAGACACAAAAAGACAGCCTATGAAATATTAAGAAATAGAAAACCAAATATTGGTTATTTTCATGTCTTTGGATGTCCAGTGTACATCCTGAACGACTCCAGTCAGTTAGGCAAATTTGATGCCAAAGCTGATGAAGGATATTTCTTAGGTTATTCAGCCATTCGCAAGGCCTTCAGTGTCTATAACAAGAGACTGGAGAAGGTCCATGAGTCAATACATGTCACATTTGATGAATCAAATGCAGCAATCAATAAAACGCCAACCCTGGATACACCCCCAGTAACTCCAATTGTCTTCTGTGAATATGATCCTATCAACTACAATAAAGATTCTCCAGAAGAAGTTTCCAGTCATCCTGATCTGGAACGTGTTCAGACTAAGAAACCCTCCAGTAGTACTCCATTCTATCCTTCAATTATTTTCAAGCTACCCTCTGAAATTAGTATTGGATCAGATGTTCGTACTACTCCCCCAGTATCAGTCCCAGTTGAGACTGAACCAATACTTCAAGAAATGTCTTCAAATGAAGAATTTCATGATGGAAATCGTGATTTAAATGATTCAGATGAAGATGTTGAAGTAGTCTGGCAAGATCCTCCTCCTGAAGCAACACCAGAGGAGACTCAACTGAACTCTTGCACTGATATTGTTGTCAGTAACAATCCTGGTCAATACTCCAGATGGACAAAAGCTCATCCTATCGATCAGATCATAGGTGACTCCAGTAGAGGGGTTCTGACCAGAAGAGCCTCCAGTGATCAATGCTTATATGTCAGTTTCTTATCACTGATAGAACCAAAGAAGATTGACGAGGCTATGGAAGATCCAAGCTGGGTGATAGCTATGCAAGAAGAGCTTCACCAGTTTGAAAGGAACAAGGTTTGGTACCTGGTTCCTTTCCTAGTTGGAAAGAAAGAACCAATTGGAACCAGATGGGTCTTCAGGAATAAGGTAGATGAAGATGGCCACGTCATCAGAAACAAGGTCAGACTGGTAGCACAAGGGTACTGCCAGTCAGATGTTGATTTTGATGAATCATTTGCTCCAGTGGCTAGACTTGAAGCGATCAGAATATTCTTAGCATTCGCTGCTCATCATCAATTCAAGGTCTACAAGATGGACGTTAAAAGTGCATTTTTGAATGGAAAACTTGAAGAAGAAGTTTATGTCAGATAACCAACAGGTTTCATTGATGAAAAACATCCCCACTGGGTATATCGTCTGGACAAAGCACTTTATGATCTCAGACAAGCTCCACGTGACTAGTATGATACTCTGACTAAACACTTATTGAAAAATGGTTTTAAAAGAGGTGAAATTGACAATACCTTATTTATTCTTCATGAAAAAGGTAGTCTTCTAATGGTACAAATTTATGTTGATGATATTATTTTTGGGTCTACTGATGACAAATTGTGCAAGAAATTTTCGAAAATAATGTCGACTGAATATGAGATGAGTTTAATGGGTGAATTAACATATTTTCTAGGACTCCAGATTAAACAGACCATAGATGGTATTTTTATTAATCAAGAGAAATATGTTAGAGATCTTTTAAAGAAATATGATATGAACTCTTCACCATCTAAACCCACTCCAATTTATGCACCACTAACACTGGACTCAAATCCAGATGGTAAACCAGTGAACACCACTGTCTATAGAGGCATGGTTGGTTCACTGATGTATTTAACTGCCAGTAGACCAGATATTATGTTTTCAACATGTTTATGTGTCAGATATCAGTCTAATCCAAATGAATCTCATATGCTTGCTGCAAAGCGCATACTGAAATACCTTAAGGGTGTCCCCAGTTTGGGTCTTTGGTATCCCAAAGGCTCAAGCATGGATCTAATGGGTTATTGAGATTCAGATCATGCAGGTTGTAAGATAGACAGGAAATCCACTACTGGTGGATGTCATTTCCTTGGTGGCAAACTGGTCAGCTGGACCAGTAAGAAGCAAACTTCAGTTTCATTGTCCACTGCTGAAGCTGAATACGTGTCTACAGCCAGTTGTTGTGCTCAGATACTCTGGATGAAGAACCAGTTGCTTGATTATGGTATTAAGTATTCAAAGACCCCAATCTTTTGTGATAATACCAGTACCATTGCTATCTCGAACAATCCAGTCATGCACTCAAAGACGAAGCACATTGATCTCAGGTATCATTTTATTCGTGATCATATTATGAAAAATAATATTGAACTCCATTTTATTCCCACTAACAAACAACTCGCTGACATTTTTACCAAACCTCTGGATGTTAAAACTTTTGAATATCTTGTTGGTGAGTTGGGAATGTTAAACCCTTAAATCTGGAACCTTGGTATTGAACGCCTTTGTGTACTATCAAGGATCCTTGATTTAAAAGATTTATAAATCTATAACTGCTTAGATATTGAACGCTTTGTGTACTATCTCTGCATTAATAGATTTCTGGATCAACATTCCAGGGGGAAGACTGAAAGATATATTTTTGTCCTTCAAATTTGTTTTAATTTCAGGGGGAATTTATTAATTTATTTTCTCACTGGACAAAAATTTTCCGGAAAATATCACTGGTACCTTGTAAATGTGTCCCTCTCACTGGTAATTAGATAGGTTGAAGTGCATGTTTGAGGTAACTCCTGTCTCCTTGTAAATGTGTCCCTCTCACTGGTAATTAGATAGGTTGAAGTGCATGTTTGAGGTAACTCCTGTCTCCTTGTAAATGTGTCCCTCTCACTTGTCTGTATTAGTTGAAGTGCATGTTTGAGGTTACCAGTCTCTTTCAAATGGTTATCATTGGTACTTTACTGGAGTGTCCCTCCAGTGTACCATCAGTGCATGCATCACTGGCCTAATCCACCAGTGATACTGGAGTGTCCAGCCAACCTCCAGATGCACTGAAATGAGTCATAATATTTTTAAATACTTGGTCTTTGTGCGTGCCACGTATGCAAACTCTTTAAAAAGATATTTATCTTATTATCCTACGTGGCATGTAATTTTTCAAACCTAATGATGGAACTTTTTACCTTGGGAAGACAAAAGGAACTAGTGGGTAATGTTTGTGGGCTGTAAACCATCACACATTAATGTGTGATGTGATGTATTTAATGCGGATTTCAAAATCCGATCAAAATTACATTTGATAATTTCAAAAATAACCGTTTGAGTTCCACACTCTCTCTCCTATATATATACCCACTTTCACTTTTATTTTCATTTACTTCGAAAATCATTTACTCCCAATTCTTCAAATTCCTTCATTTACTCCATTTTTCATTCAATTTCCAATCATCAATCTCTCTCATATTTACTTCATCAAATCTTCATAAACCCTAAATTTTCAGTTTCATATCATCTTTCTACCAAATAAAATGGCCCCTCGACAAGCAACTTCTGTCAAAAATCTGCTCGCTGCTGAATATGCTCAGGTTGCCAATGTAGTAAAGGCACCTCATATTACTTTAGAGGCAAAGGCGATCAGAATAAACATGAATAATTGGATGGCTAGACTCACTAGCACCACTCATGCTCCTACTTCTCTCATTGGACGACTGAATGCCTTTTTCCTCAGTTGTCCACTCTACGGTGCTCTTACTCTCAATCCCGGAAAAATGTATCACGATTACTTATGTGAGTTTTGGTACACTGCTGTGTATGTTGAAAATACTCAATCCATCAACTACACATTGCAACAAGGCACCAGGGCCTTTACTCTCACTGCTGACTCTCTTAGAGATATTCTTCATTTGAATTATTTGGCTGAAAATGAGATGGCCATTACTCTCCCTACTGGTCTAAATTACAGGGATGTGTGTAGACTGATGGGACATACTGATATACTGGATGAGCATGGCCAGTTATCATGAAAAGGCACCATCTACATGAGCAAGCTTACAGACTCATGGAAATACTTCTTCACTCATCTTGTTGAGTGTTTGGATGGCAGTTCTGGAGGGTTGGACCAGATAAATCAAATGCAACTCTAGATTGCTTACTGTCTATGGTTTGGATACAGGGTCGACTTTGCTCAGATTTTCTTCGATGACCTTGTTGAGCGTCTAAAGGTGAAAGGTAGAAAACCTCATATTCCATATATTCGTTTTCTGTCACTTGTTTTTCTAAGAGCTCTAGGTGATGAGTATGATTACGATACAAACCATCTTTCTGTGTGTGACTATCTGAGGGAGTTGAGTTCATTAAAATCAAGAGCTGGTGAGGTTGAAATTCCTGTAAATATGTTGAACCATTTTAGAAATGATGCACTTGATGCATCATCATCAGATGAGCAGGAAGAGGCTCCAGGTGGGAACCAAATTGGTGAAGGACCTTCTGGAGTCCTCAATGCTGAAATAGTGCAACCAGTAACCCAGGTGGCTCCTGACGTTCAGCAGACTGAAATTGTTACTAGACCCAGAACTTCCAGACGTCTTAGGAAGGATGGAGTTCAGGTCAATCCTAATAGAGCCGAATCGAGCCATCCAGGTGATATCATGAATGAAGATGGGTCTCTTATTGTTGAGCAAGTAGAAAATGTTGTACATGTTGAGCAGGTGACTGGTGAGCAAGATGCTCAGTTGGATTTAAATAGAGAAGTGGATGATCAGACAGTTGGGACGGCTCCAGATTGGGATGAGGTAGATTCCCCAATGTCTGAAGGTAATATGTTTGATAAAAATTTGAATTTCCTGGGTGATGAAGTAGAAAATGTTGTTACTTCTGTTATTGCTTCAGTCACCCCACCACTTATCTCTACTGAAATGCCACCACCACCTAGATCCATTATTGCACCACCACCACCACTTTCAATTCCACTAAACACTCCTTATTTCAATCCACCCTCACTTCAAATTTCACAAAATCAACCCCCACCACTTGAAACTCCACTTGATTTTCCTGAACACCGTGTGCTGGACTCCACTGTTGTAACATCTGAAACTTCCACTGAAGGGGTCCAGGCACAAGTACCTTTGGTGACAAGGTTGACTTCTGAACTGACACCTCCAAGTGGTCTCTCCACCTCTTCTTCAGCCGAGGTCCAAGGCCTTTTGACTAAGGTGGCGGACCTGGAGAGATCACTCCAGTCTTCATCCCAGGTTGTTTCTGATTTTAAGTCTTTATTAT
>CM067172.1:73263069-73335143 GCA_034093135.1 Erigeron breviscapus | reverse complement strand
ATTACAAACTGCAATAGACCTGGGTATAATTGTTTTTTAAAAAAGTTAATAACCCACCCCTAATAAGAAGATAATAATACTAAACAAGTTGTAGAAACATATAGGAATGCAATTAAAAAAAGTCAATACTTCTATAAGCTTGATATTACAAACTGCAATAGACCTGGGTATAATTGTTTTTTAAAAAAGTTAATAACCCACCCCTAATAAGAAGATAATAATACTAAACAAGTTGTAGAAACATATAGGAATGCAATTAAAAAAAGTCAATACTTCTATAAGCTTGATATTACAAACTGCAATAGACCTGGGTATAATTGTTTTTTAAAAAAGTTAATAACCCACCCCTAATAAGAAGATAATAATACTAAACAAGTTGTAGAAACATATAGGAATGCAATTAAAAAAAGTCACTAATGAGGTATGTCTAGATTTGGGGGCACACCAAAAATCGGTTAACCCTAAAATTATACATGCCAGCGAGGCTTGGAGAAAGAAAGAGAGGCCAGCGAGACTTGGGAGAGATTTGAGAGACCCCGATCAAAGCTTCAACAGGAGAGGGAGTAACAAACTTCCTTTCCTTGACAAAGTCTTATTTAAATCAAAGCTTAACTAATATATATACATCGAAGCTTATGGTTAGATAGCAAAAGGAAGAATTCGAGACCTGGAGTGGGGCCCAACCGAACTTAGAAAGATGAAGAGAGGGGCCCACGCAAGCCTTAAGCCTTAGAGAGAGGGTCGACAAGACTTTGAATCTCCAACTCTTTTATAATTGTAACAAGGTTTAGCTAATATATATATATAATCGGAGCAAGGATAGAAAAGAGAGAGAGAATCGGGCCTTGGGAAAAGACAAAAAGGAGAAGCTTCATATAGGACAAGGAATAGCAAAGCTCAGCGTGGGGCCCAGGAGAGGCTTCAACTCTCCTTTAAATTGAATTGAGTTGTCGAAGCTTAGGACTCTCACTTTTGGCGAAGTCTCTAGGCAGCGAAGCTAAGGAGAGAGAGTCGAAGTGCAGGAAAGGACAAAAGACTCAGAGGCTTGGAATGGGGCCCACTCAGCGAGGCTAAGAGTGGGGTCCAGTCGGCGAGGCTACAGTAAGGTTTAACCAAGGAAAACCCTTGGCCGACCTTCTCGATTTTGTCGAAGCTCTAGAGAGTTTCAAAGGCATTCATATAGGCACAAGAACCGAATTAGGTCAAGAGCTGGGCCAGGCCCATATGGAAAGGCTTCAAGGGAGTCTGACTTTCGGAGAGCCTCCAATACACTTGACAAATGTGGACTAGGCCAAGGCTGGGCTGTTGACTAAGTGTCTAGCCAAAAACTCCTAGGCAAAAGGTATATGCATATGTGTTGGAGAATATTACTACAAATATTATCTTGACTAAAAAAGAAACAGACAACAAATATTTCCCGAAGGTTCTAAACCTTGTACCACTCTTTTTGGATTTTAGGGCCAGACCCATTTCTTCCCGGCATAAAATCACAAAGTTGCCCTAATTTGACTGCCTATAAATATAGGTCCTTGCTGACAATTCTGAGGATGAGATATTCAATGATCATACAATCAATTCATTCATTCATGACAATTCACACAGTTCATTCAATTCTCATATCATCAGTACATTCATCATCAATCAATCATTCATAAAACATAAAATCACTCATATTTATTATCCTCCAGAGATCGATACGTCTCTTTGGGAAAATCATTAAACACCTTAGATTCGTCAAGAGTTTATTAGGTTTGCACTACTTAGTAGGAGATCTTGATGATTTTCATGGTTAAACCCCTTTTGTGATTGAGCTTAACTTTTCATGCTCAAACAGTCACCATCATCACGTTATAAATAATTAAATACTCCGTACCATAGTTTATAAAATTGAATTATCATAAATAATTTACACATGTTTCTCCTCACACACTTGCAATTACAAGAACAATGGAAAGGTTAGTCTATGAGCCAGGCACAAACTTGGTGGCATAGACCCATGCATTGTTAGCTACAGGGTTGTCCAAATGGTCCAACAAGTTCTCCAATGGCCCTTTTCCTGTTACTATTGCTTGCACAAAGAACCCAAACATGGAAAACATTGCTAGCCTACCATTCTTGATCTCCTTCACCTTCAACTCGGCAAATGTTACCGGGTCATCAGCAAGGCCCAATGGGTCGAAATATTGTCCACCAGGGTATAGGTTGTTACCATCTCCAACTCCGTCAAGCCCGTTGATACGGAACCCCTCAACAAGGCCCATCATGATTACTTGGAACCCGAGCACCGCCAATATGCTCTGAGTATGGACAAGGTTAGGGTTCCCTAGGTAGTCCAAACCACCTTCCGAGAAAATCTGGGCTCCGGCCTTGATTCAAACTGGCTCCTTGAAATCCACTTTTACCCACTTTTCGAGAACCTCGGGAGTGATGCACCCGAGTGCACCAAGCATAGCCCATATCCCGTGGATAACCTAAACAAAATCAAGCCATTAAAATGTTTAGCCTAGTACTTTATAATTTAATATATCACACGTTATGTCATATTAACATATCTCTCTCTATATATATATATGGAGCTATCTCAAAGTGCTCGGGTGGCGGTCTCTGAGCCCGCCATGTCAGCATTTTCCTATGTGGCGTCACTGTATTAATCCAAATGACATGTCAGCATATACATCAGCGCCACGCGTACATCGAGTGTGACTCATCAGATTTCACTAAGGCAATGCTTACAACCACCAAAACTCTATTTAATAAATATATAAAAATTTCAGAAGTGTGGGATAGAACCCACAACCTATGGAATAACTAAAAGACTATCTGACCACTTGAACCAAGAAAGTTTTTGTTATTTTATGAAAACCCGCCATAAATAAACACTTACCAAATCAAAACCACTCCCATATTAATGAGAGGCAATTAACTCAAAAAATTTCAATTTTTTTTATTTTGAAAGTTGGTTTTTTGTTCAGAGTCTGTTCACCCATATGTGGTCTCACCACCCACCGGGCAGGATGCCATCGCGGTAGTTCACCGGGAAAATTATATTTTGGAATCACGCGTTTGAATAATTAGAGGATATCATCGACTTCCTAAATTTTAGGATCTGAGGTTTAATTTAATTGGCAAATCATATCCATACACAATGCTGACAGTCAAGAACACGGGATTTTCAATTTATATGGAGTTGGTTTGCCAGGGATGCTATATTACATACCCAATTTAAGAGAGACAAAGTTTTCTTTTGGAACATTCACCTCGCAGGGGAAAGATGAGATGGTCAGGTAAAATTGATTTCAAAGTAACTATGTTTTTGTTATATGCTTTAACTAATACGGAGTAGTTCAAATTGATTAATTTCAAAGTTAATCTTGTCAATATTTCGGCTCACATATAAGAATGCTTTGTTTTTATTTTATGAAAACCCGCCATAAATAAACACTTACCAAATCAAAACCACTCCCATATTAATGAGAGGCAATTAACTCAAAAAATTTCAATTTTTTTTATTTTGAAAGTTGGTTTTTTGTTCAGAGTCTGTTCACCCATATGTGGTCTCACCACCCACCGGGCAGGATGCCATCGCGGTAGTTCACCGGGAAAATTATATTTTGGAATCACGCGTTTGAATAATTAGAGGATATCATCGACTTCCTAAATTTTAGGATCTGAGGTTTAATTTAATTGGCAAATCATATCCATACACAATGCTGACAGTCAAGAACACGGGATTTTCAATTTATATGGAGTTGGTTTGCCAGGGATGCTATATTACATACCCAATTTAAGAGAGACAAAGTTTTCTTTTGGAACATTCACCTCGCAGGGGAAAGATGAGATGGTCAGGTAAAATTGATTTCAAAGTAACTATGTTTTTGTTATTTTATGAAAACCCGCCATAAATAAACACTTACCAAATCAAAACCACTCCCATATTAATGAGAGGCAATTAACTCAAAAAATTTCAATTTTTTTTATTTTGAAAGTTGGTTTTTTGTTCAGAGTCTGTTCACCCATATGTGGTCTCACCACCCACCGGGCAGGATGCCATCGCGGTAGTTCACCGGGAAAATTATATTTTGGAATCACGCGTTTGAATAATTAGAGGATATCATCGACTTCCTAAATTTTAGGATCTGAGGTTTAATTTAATTGGCAAATCATATCCATACACAATGCTGACAGTCAAGAACACGGGATTTTCAATTTATATGGAGTTGGTTTGCCAGGGATGCTATATTACATACCCAATTTAAGAGAGACAAAGTTTTCTTTTGGAACATTCACCTCGCAGGGGAAAGATGAGATGGTCAG
The DNA here is from genome assembly GCA_034093135.1 of Erigeron breviscapus. Classification (NCBI taxonomy): domain Eukaryota; kingdom Viridiplantae; phylum Streptophyta; class Magnoliopsida; order Asterales; family Asteraceae; genus Erigeron; species Erigeron breviscapus. Next base: position 73,330,829 of record CM067172.1, on the reverse strand, counting down.
GTAAAATTGATTTCAAAGTAACTATGTTTTTGTTATATGCTTTAACTAATACGGAGTAGTTCAAATTGATTAATTTCAAAGTTAATCTTGTCAATATTTCGGCTCACATATAAGAATGCTTTGTTTTTATTTTAAATATCTCCTACATCATGTTACCATATTGTCATTTTTTTTTTCAAAAAATGTTTTGTTAGAATTTAGATTAGACTATTAGAGGCGAATCATATGTAGCTTGATGAAGGACACATGGTCAGTCTATATTCTATAATTGACAATTAGCATAGTATACATTTTTTTAGTAAGCTTCATTAGGGAAATCATTTTTTTGTGAGATACTAAGTTAGTAGTGTCTTTTCTGTAAATTAAGTTAGTAGGAAAAAATAAGCATGAATATATCTAAGGTTAGAGCTGCTCCTAACTCGATCATGTCAATATTATGATGCTTAGAGGTTTGTCTCTTCATTCATCATTTTGTTTCTTTGTTAAACATATAGTTCTTTATCTACTTGACAAATTGGGATTTACAGTAATAAATTGTTGTGTGTCTAGGAATTTCAAGTTATAACTATTGTGGTTATTAAAGGTGCAACATTGGGTGAGGGACCGGAGATGGCTTTAGCTTGCGACCCGGATATGTGGCAAAACTAAGTACATATGTAGCTTTTTATGAGATGGTGCCTTCACCTTATTAATGTTATATTGTTAATCTCATTTTTTTAAGAAAATAATACTGTTCCTTCTAGGAGAGAATGCAAAGGTGAACCTGCCTAGCTAAAATACTAGATTACCAGAGTATATATCATTTACTTGCAAGTTGCAAGAGTATATATTGCGGCATAAAATTCTTTGTAGAGTGTATATATCATTTACTTACAAAAGTATATATTGCGGCATAAGTTCTATGTAGAGTGTATATATCATTTACTTACAAGAGTATATATGTATGATTTTGTTTGATACTTACCGCATCTCTTTATATTTTCAGTCATCAAGTTCATTTTTCAAAAAAAGAAATAAAATTAATCAGGTTAAAGTCCTTGGCAAGGCTGGTGATGGCTTTATCAAGAAAACTGGAAATGGTTAAAGTTGGCTTTTTTGTACGGTTCTTACTTTTACTGCAAATGAAAGAGCGCAAAGTCAGGATGATATAGGAGCCAATCATCTCTCATTTGGTGAAGTTAGGTCTTCCAGTCATTCAAATCAATCGCTTGGCTTTTGAGATCAATAAATTGGTGGGAGATGAGAGACTACCTGGAAGGTATACTTCTGTCTTTCTAATGGTTTGCAGTTATTTTTTGTGTCATTCTTACTTCCGCCATGTTACGTGTTTTAGCTTTGTGATGATTTAGAAGAGATAGGTTTTTAAATTAAAAGAGATATTCTCAAATCTGATTAATTCGAGGGTTTTTAATCAAATGTCCTATATCTCGATTGAAGGTAATTCAAATCTATTCACTCTTTCTCTTTCTTTGTTTTTTGCTATTGATTTTTGGATTATGCATACTAGCAGTATTAATGTCGTGTATAGATCGGGAAGCAGTAGCAAAAATCTGTTTTTCATACACATGTAATAATTTCTTATTTTTTGGTCTTTTTAGTTATTATAAGTCATGTTGGTCATCATAGAATTTGCTTGCAGTGTTATTCAAAGACCAACATCACCAGCAAAGTAAGATTCTCAATTTCAATGCACACAAGCATATTGCTGACATCCATCTTAACTACTTAAAAACTTGGAAGTTTGGAACTCATTTCATTGGCCATTAGATACAACCCACTGCCCATTTCTATGGGTAAACAGATTCCTTAAATTTTAATAAAGGTACAAATAAGTTTTGTGTTACTACCAGAACACTAGGCATCTTTATTATCTTGTGGTAGACCATTAGTTTATGTTTGATTGTGATAGTGATATGCTTTTTCGTTGCTCATCACGGATGTCTAACTGGGCTGCTTGAAAAAACGGATCAGTTTCTATGGTTACTTTGCATTTTACATGGGCAAGGTTTAAATGCTGGTAGCTGTATGCTAAATGTTACATTAATGCGGGTCTCAACCAGGTAACTCGATTCAATCCAACCAGTTTTGACCCGTTAACCCAATATTCAAATCACAAAGTGTCACCACTAAGACTACATGAATCAAGATGATTTACTTAAAGGGTACAGTGAGGTCTTAGTTAACATGACATTGCAAACTTCAACAGGTATTACACTTACATTTCTTCATTTCAGTGAGGTCACATGACATTGCAAACTAATCAACTTACTCTATTATAACTTGGAAATAGATTGGCTATTTAATATATCAATTTTTTTTTTATTTATTGTTTTTAGTTCACATTATGAACTAACTTTTTCTCTATACTTTCTTGGTAAAATGAACCTTCTGTTAGGATTGTTACTTTTTAGGAATTTATATATCGTATGCGTGAATGTTTAATCGAAATTAACCTTTTACCCAAAAAGAAATGTTTAATCGAAAAAGCATTTGCTTTTGAATTTTAGTGTGATTAATCCTTTTTTCATGTCATTCTTATGTGTTAGTGACCATCAAATAAGTTCAGTATCTTTAAAATTTAGTCTATCATATTCATGTATTGATCTAAATGTGCTAGATGTTCGTTGTTCCTAAATTGCTGAATCTTCTGACCTATCTTAAAACTTAGTAGTGTATTTAGATTTCTTTTGTCCTTGCATGTCAAGAAATTGAATCCATAAATCACTAATAAAATGTACTATTGCGTATTCGGTATGCAGATTGGTCTTTGAGTGCCAAAGGGAATCTATCGTCATTCTCAAAACTGTTATAAGCATGCAAAGTAAATGGAGTGTCCATATTTCAACAAAATTTAATTAAAAGTTATTGTGTGGGATTGTGTATATAGGAATGAGAGTATCTGAGAACAAAACTGCTGGTCCAACTTACTATCTTTAAAGATGAGTACTTAGGCATGAGTGGATTAATAGAAAATTGACAAAGGCATCATACAGGGCTATATGTGGGAAAGCAATCCTGCAAGTGTTGGAGCTACAATGCTCAATAGGTCCAGTTTGGTGGCAATCCGGCAAGTGTTGGAGCTACAATGCTTATGAAACGTGATAAAACACAAAAAGCAAACAAAGGTTTTGAGTTTTTTATAATTCCTTTCATTTTTAAGTTTTATCTTTGTTTGATTCCAATCAATTTTCACAACTTTTTCGTTAATAAATATTTAGTACCTTCATTGTGAGACATATTATTGTAGAAATTGTTATGAACATTTATTTTATTATAAATAACTACCCACTTAACATTCTTTTTATTGCATGTCATTTACGATGAATTGTGTTAGAAAATAAAAAAGACCGGTGCAACGCACGGGTTTCACCTAGTTTTGTAACATTAAAAGATTGGTTAGATAACCATATATATAGTAAATTCTTAATGTTATTTTATATGTTTATTAGTGTTAACATTTTGGTTACCTCAAGAGCCCTGTTCTTAGCGAAAGCCTCGGGATCAGCAGACAAACCAGCAGTGTCCCAGCCGTAGTCACCGGGGAATTCGCCAGTCAAGTAAGACGGGGTCTGGGCCGAAAAGGGTTCCAAGTACTTAACACGGTCCGGTCCATACCTGTAACATCCTAAATATTTTAAGCCAATGAAAATTAACCTTATTAATAGTTTTGACATTAAAATAGTTTCCTAGTAGTTTATTTTTAAATATGGGGTTGAATTAGTTGGAACTTTAGCGGATAGCGGGTATAATACCCTCTTTTTATTATCAAAAACGTGGCTGGAAGGGAACATATCCAACCAACCTCCCTTATGGTGATTCATCCTTCCTCTCTTTTCATCCAAACCTTCTTGATTCTTCTCCTTCTCAATTCTTACTAATCAATTCCAATCTTTTATTCAAATCAAGAATCTTCAAGTAACATGATAATAACCATTTCATTGTAAGGAAATTAAATTGGAGATTTTGGGTGTGTGTGGGGTGTGTGTGTGTGTCGACACACATAAGGAAGAAGGAAGGAAGAAATTGTGATTCCAACTATTAATTCTAACTCTTTTCTCCAAGGTAAGGATTTCTTTAACCTAATTTTAATTTCTTTAAGAATTAGGGTTCATGCAATGAATTATATTTGGGAAATTTGGGGGTTTTCATATATATGAGTTAATTTATATAATACAAGTTAGGGTTCTTGTAATTTAATCAAATTTAGGGTTTAAATGGGGTTGCATGATAGATGTTGATGAATGGTAGTAAGAACAAAACTGGACAGATTCTGTCTCTGTATTTGCAACGTGTAAAACACCCCATGTCAGAGTTTTCACTTGTTGAGTCCTAAAAAGAAAATGTAGGTTATTGTGTTAAGCAAATTTTGCCACTGGAATGGGTTGAAAATACGAAGTAGAACTCCAGTTATGAATTTTTGAATTCAGTAGCGTCATGCTGATCTTTCAGCAAAAATGATTCTGTGTCAGTTTTTAAAACGAGTAAAAACTCACGTATATGAGTCAAATCTTGTGTTGGTCACTGAAGATAAAATGTGCTAAAATGTGTTAAGAAGAAGTGGCCACTGGAATGAGGTCAAAATATTGTGTAGAACCCAAGTTATGGTCATTTGAAGTCAGTAAGGTCAAAGCTGTTTAACAGCAGCAGTTTTGGTTTTTAAAACGACCAGAAGTCACCTTTGAAGGACAATTCACATATTGGTCACTAAAGATAAAAGGTAGGTATATGTGTCATGTAAACTTGGCCACTGGAATCATGTTAAAAGAGTAAGTAGAACTTGAGTTATGATTGTTTGAAGTCTGCTAGGTCAAATATGAAAATGACGATTTTGATATGAAAGTAACTCTTGGCCAATTGAAAATGATATAAGAAGTACATGTTATGTGAACCAACCCAAGATTATTATAAGATTGTAAAAGTTGGGTTGGGCATTAAAATGCTAGTAAAGGTAGTAATGTATGGCTTGTTAGCCTTGTGTTTAAGATAATTGAGCTTGATGACCTTATATGTGTAAATTGTGAACTATTGCTAGGTTGAAGCATACGTATTGTGTACTTGCGGTCTTGTTGATTTATGATTTTGGTTGTCGCGGAGGAGGTGAGTATTCTTGCATACTTTTATATATGCCTTGGGTCAATTACCATACGATGGTGGATTCCGTGTGTGGTAATTGATTTGGCGTTAAAGCCCGTGCGGGGCATTGTGATTATGGGCCTAAGAACCCTGTGATTTACGGGGCCTAAGAACCCCTTGTGTATGAGGCCTAAGAACCTCTTGTGAATGGGGCCTAAGAACCCCTTGTGTATGAGGCCTAAGAACCTCTGAGGCCTAAGAACCTCTTGTGAATGGGGCCTAAGAACCCCGAGATTATTGATATCGATTGTGTTGATATAGCTTATATGGATCCATATATGGTGTTTAGCGTGCAAGGTGAGTATTATAGATATGACACGACGGTGTCATAGTCTATATGCAACAGTCCTTGTGCATTGCCCTCCTTCGTATGTATAAACGTATGCAAGATTATTCACTAAGCTTTGCTTACTGTTTAGTTGTTTACCCTTTTTATAGGTTGTCCCGGATGCGGAAGAAAGTTAAGTAATGTAAAGATTGAAGTTAAAGTCGCTTAATGGATATGATTGCTTTAGCTAAATGCGGATAATGGTATTGGTAATAGGACCCATAGTGACCCCTTTGAACTATCGGCTCATCGTACACTTGTTATGTCATTTTGGGTAAAGTAATTATGATGTCTAGTGTTAGATTTGAGTTTTGGTTAATTTAATGGGTCGTCTTGTAGTTGTAATGTATTGATTTTGTTTAAACGTGTTTTGGAGAAACTCATAATTCGTAACAGGTTTGGATGACGATTTTACGAACGGGTCATGCCGAAATTTCTAATTTTGTACGTTGTCTTTTGTAATGTGTCAGATCCTTCTTTGAACTCATAAATGTTGTAATGTGAAGTTTGGTTTTGAGTTGGTTGAGTTGTAAGTTGATTTAAGTGTCAAAATGGAGTTTTGGAAAAAACTGGGCAGCAGGTACCCACTGCGCCGCAGTGGGCAGGCATAGCCCCACTGCGCCGCAGTGGGGAAAATCTGTAAAAAAAAAAAAAAAAAAAATTCTCTTATTTTCCTAAAATGAGTTTGGGTTCTTTCAATACCACAAGTCATTGCTCTGTCCGACAATTAAAATAAACAATGTCAGTTTATTCAAATATTTGTTTGTTTATAACTATCAAATGACACATAACAAGAAGTTAATTAATTACCATGGTGAATTTGGCACTAGGCATAGAGACAGCATCTCTTAGAGGATTGGTGCTAGATGATCTAGTTTGACCCAAGAATGGGGTGGCTTTGACCACAGATGTGGAGCTTGGAGCTGCAGCCATTTAATCATTTATGAAAGTTGTTCGAACAAAAGAAAATTTGGTTTTTGTCACTTGTTTTGTGATGTGATGATGAATAAATTGTTTGAGAGGGTATGTGTAGGGAGTGAAGAGTGACAAGTGTGTGGTTAATATTAGAAATTTGTCAAGAACCAATGAGAAAGCTTCAAAAGATTTCTTATATCATATTATCCTATCCATTGCATTATTGTTAGAGTCTACCCAATACTCACCACTCGTCCCTCAAGTACTAGTCCCTGTCAGCGTCACATCAGTAAAAAACACTTCAAAGATTAATCCCCCCAAAACATACCCAATACACTCATCCCTCAAGAACTAGTCTTGGACCCACCAATTATTTAATTCTACCCTTTTATCTAAACTTTACACTTTTAACCCTTCTAAAATAATAATAATAATAACAATAATAATAATAATAATAAACATTAAAGTATATTTATTTAGAGAAAAAGGAATTTAGGGTTATTTTTAAATAAACATTAAAGTTCAGGGTAGAAACTGAAAAATTTGGGAAAAAACAAACATTTCCCCTTCCCCATCTTCTTCTTCGTCCCTGCCGTCGGAAAACTTACAGACGTCCCGCCGGAAAACAAACATTTCTCCTTCCCCTGTCTATCTATTATGTATGTATTTATATACATATATATGGGAAAGAAAAAAAATAAAAAACACAAGTAACAACTCGTCCCTGCATGAACGATTGGATCGGACGAGTGTGAGAAACGAGAGGGGGACGAGTCCCACCGAATGGTGTGTACTCGTCTGTCCCTGAGGAACGAGCGGGGGACGGAGGCATTGGGTAGCCTCTAATAGAGGAGCCATTCTTCCAAAACTGATTTAATATAGATGATATATATAAATTATGTAACTATCTTCTATATTGATACACCCGGCCTAGCTATGTGTTGATTAGAACTTCACATACACTAAAACTAAAGATTAATTAACATGTTATGATTTTCTTCTATTTCATATGCAACATGTCATCGTTAAACTTTTACAGCCAACAAACTCGATAGTAAGATAATATCTGTTAATTTGAACACCACAAAATGATATCACTGCCACTTCAAGTCACAGTAGATATTAAAATTCAAAAACACAAATTAATTAATCAGATATAATAGTAGCTAGTTTAAAGGACCCTGTTAATTGGAACGCTCTCATCACCTGTTCTAATGATTTGTGAAATATATAAATAAAAACTAGTATTTTACCCGCGTAATGCGGCGGTGGTGTGGTGTTGGCGGCGGTGGTTGGTAGTGGTGGTGGCGTGACGGGTGGTGTCAATGTGGTTATTATTCTAAAAATATCTAATATAAAAGGGTAATGTAGTTGTTTTAAGAGTTGATGGTTATATGTTGTAAATTATTTTATTAAGGGTATTATAGGTATTTTAAGTGGAGATGTTTAAATTAAAGAATCAAAGAGTGAGAATTAATTAATTCATTAAGGGTAGAATGGTCATTTCGCATGTGGACATTTTTATGAGAGAGAGTGTTGAAAAATATTAGGAGAGAGAGTGCGATAATTTTTATAGAGTAGCAGAGAAGATAGTCATTACTTCGATAATGATTTTTTTTCTTCAATACAGCCAAGCCCAATAACAGACCCTTTATGTAAAATATAAAAATAATATGTTTCGTCCTATGAAGTTTTCCCATTTTTGTATCGTAACCCAAAATACTGGCACAAATATTTTTTTCATCTATATGTTGACATAATAAATAGTTCGATACCATCAACAAAACTTATAGTAGTTGTTTGATAAAGTAAAGTAGCTAAGGGGATAAGGAGTGGTTAAGTTGATTTTATGAACTCTCCCAAAATCATCCAATACTATTTATCCACCTCACTTTACCTTTTCAACCCTCCCACTCAACCCTCCCAACTTTTTTTAGTGGCATTCCATAAAATGTTCAACCCTCCCAACTTTTTTTTTTTTTTTAAATAAATAAAAAACATAATATTTTATTATTAAAACACAACATATTATAAATAAAAACACAATACTACATTTAAAACAACTAAAAAAAACAACACTTCAACATACTAAAACATACTAAATTAAATCTTCAATCGGTGGTGGTTGAAAAGCCGGTTCATCGAGGTATGCCAAATCTAGACCCGATACATGCTCTGTAAGATCATAGCGGAGACGATGATGGACGTTTTCGTCATGCAACTCCGGTAAAACGCTAGGATCATACACTATCGGTGTCGGTGGGTCCATTATATGAACCGGTGAAATTGCCCTCCCGTCGTTCTTAATGATCATGTTGTGCAATATACAACACGCTTCGACGACTTTGCCGATCTTGTCTAAATCGAGAAAACGAATCGGGCGCTCCAAAATCTTCCATTTTCCCTTAAGAACACCAAAAACCCTTTCAATGTCTTTTCTTGCCGCTTCTTGTACTCTCTTGAACTTCTTTTCTTTTGGATCGACAGGGTGTGGATAAGCTTTAACAAACGTAGACCACCTAGGATAAATCCCATCAGTTAGCAAATAGCCACGTTTGTAATAGCGACCGCGAACAATGAATGATGAGTCTGGAGCCGTCCCATTTCGAACCGTGTCATACAAAGGCGACTGATTCAACACATTAATATCGTTGTTTGACCAGGGAGGACCAAAAAACGAATGCCATATCCATAAATCTTGTGAAGCGACAACCTCAACCATGATCGTAGGGACTTTATGATCCCCACGTGTGTATTGCCCTTTCAAACTCCTTGGACAATTCCTCCATTCGACATGCGTACAATCAAGACTACCAAGCATCCCGGGAAGATGATGTCGCGCTTCATGCGCCTGTTGGATCATAGCTACGTCATGGGACGTCGGCCTACGTAAGAACTCGCGCCCATATATATTAATGACCGCATCACAAAAGTTGATAAGACATTCGCGTGACGTGCGATCGGCCATGCATAAATACTCATCAAAGTTATCCGATGGTTTACCGGTCGAGAGTTGCTTGATTGCCGACGTGCATTTTTGTATCGGCGAGAAACCTTGTCTATTCCTTGCGTCCGTATGTTGTTGAAAATACGGGTATTGAGCTTCAATGTCACCAACAATCTTTAAAAACAACCTTTTACTCATGCGATAACGATGACGAAAGAAGCGTTCACCGAACTTTGGCGGTTCCGCGAAGTAATCGCGCATTAGCTTTTCATGAGCTTCTTCCCGGTGTCGTTCAATGTAAGTGTGTGTGTCACTAGAGCAGCCCGAGTCTTCTAACTCTTCCACCGCCGCTAAAGCGTCTTGAAAAAATAAAAACGAACTACCCGTGGATAAGTCGGGAAGCATAGGCGGGAGGATCATCTCGTTGGTGGAAGATGAACTAGACATTTTTTTTAGATTGTATGTGAAAGTGTGTGTGTTTTTTTTTGAATATGTTGTTGTGATGTTTGAAAAGGAAGAAGAGTTGTTTAAATAAAGGTAAAAAAGGGATAATTTTTTTTTTATTTTTTTAGCTGAAAAACGGCTAGTTTTGGTCAAAAGGGACCCACCCCAACGTTCCTAAATGCACGCTCCCCCTCACAATTTTTTTTTCCCGGTGTTGTTCAATGTAAGTGCGTGTGTCACTAGAGCAACCCGAGTCTTCTAACTCTTCCACCGCCGCTAAAGCGTCTTGAAAAAATAAAAACAAACTACCCGTGGATAAGTCGGGAAGCATAGGCGGGAGGATCATCTCGTTGGTGGAAGATGAACTAGACATTTTTTTTAGATTGTATGTGAAAGTGTGTGTGTCACTAGAGCTACCCGAGTCTTCTAACTCTTCCACCGCCGCTAAAGCGTCTTGAAAAAATAAAAACGAACTACCCGTGGATAAGTCGGGAAGCATAGGCGGGAGGATCATCTCGTTGGTGGAAGATGAACTAGACATTTTTTTTAGTTGTTCAATGTAAGTGCGTGTGTCACTAGAGCAACCCGAGTCTTCTAACTCTTCCACCGCCGCTAAAGCGTCTTGAAAAAATAAAAACGAACTACCCGTGGATAAGTCGGGAAGCATAGGCGGGAGGATCATCTCGTTGGTGGAAGATGAACTAGACATTTTTTTTAGATTGTATGTGAAAGTGTGTGTGTCACTAGAGCTACCCGAGTCTTCTAACTCTTCCACCGCCGCTAAAGCGTCTTGAAAAAATAAAAACGAACTACCCGTGGATAAGTCGGGAAGCATAGGCGGGAGGATCATCTCGTTGGTGGAAGATGAACTAGACATTTTTTTTAGATTGTATGTGAAAGTGTGTGTGTCACTAGAGCTACCCGAGTCTTCTAACTCTTCCACCGCCGCTAAAGCGTCTTGAAAAAATAAAAACGAACTACCCGTGGATAAGTCGGGAAGCATAGGCGGGAGGATCATCTCGTTGGTGGAAGATGAACTAGACATTTTTTTTAGATGTTCAATGTAAGTGCGTGTGTCACTAGAGCAACCCGAGTCTTCTAACTCTTCCACCGCCGCTAAAGCGTCTTGAAAAAATAAAAACGAACTACCCGTGGATAAGTCGGGAAGCATAGGCGGGAGGATCATCTCGTTGGTGGAAGATGAACTAGACATTTTTTTTAGATTGTATGTGAAAGTGTGTGTGTCACTAGAGCTACCCGAGTCTTCTAACTCTTCCACCGCCGCTAAAGCGTCTTGAAAAAATAAAAACGAACTACCCGTGGATAAGTCGGGAAGCATAGGCGGGAGGATCATCTCGTTGGTGGAAGATGAACTAGACATTTTTTTTAGTTGTTCAATGTAAGTGCGTGTGTCACTAGAGCAACCCGAGTCTTCTAACTCTTCCACCGCCGCTAAAGCGTCTTGAAAAAATAAAAACAAACTACCCGTGGATAAGTCGGGAAGCATAGGCGGGAGGATCATCTCGTTGGTGGAAGATGAACTAGACATTTTTTTTAGATTGTATGTGAAAGTGTGTGTGTCACTAGAGCTACCCGAGTCTTCTAACTCTTCCACCGCCGCTAAAGCGTCTTGAAAAAATAAAAACGAACTACCCGTGGATAAGTCGGGAAGCATAGGCGGGAGGATCATCTCGTTGGTGGAAGATGAACTAGACATTTTTTTTAGATTGTATGTGAAAGTGTGTGTGTCACTAGAGCTACCCGAGTCTTCTAACTCTTCCACCGCCGCTAAAGCGTCTTGAAAAAATAAAAACGAACTACCCGTGGATAAGTCGGGAAGCATAGGCGGGAGGATCATCTCGTTGGTGGAAGATGAACTAGACATTTTTTTTAGATTGTATGTGAAAGTGTGTGTGTTTTTTTTTGAATATGTTGTTGTGATGTTTGAAAAGGAAGAAGAGTTGTTTAATAAAATGACGAAAAGAAATATGGCATTATCGTGTGTGGATAAGTTGATATGTGAATGTGGTTCATAAATTCTGTCCTCTTATCCCCATGAATTTGTTTCATTCCTAAGCTATCCTACAATATTATATCAATTCCATCATATTTTTTTTCATAAAAAAACAACTAGAAATTAAGACAATTATTTAGTCACATTTACCATTTGTTTGATTATAACTCCTAATCATAGTTGTTAAACTCTTACGAGTCACGAGTTGACTCTTACGAGTCGAGTCGATTTACACCAAAAACGAGTCGACTCGTTAGGTGACTCGTTTTTGTCCAGACTCTTACGAGTCGCTATGTAAACTTGGACCGAGTCACGAGTCGCAAACTTTCGAGTGACAACTATGCTCCTAATCAATATCTATTAGAGAAAACCCAAAAAAATTTTTGACCCCTCCAGTACTGTCGTTCAAGTTCCGTCGCTGCTCTCACTACTGTATTTTCACGGGTTACGGCTCCCAATGCCATCATATGCCATCATCGACGTTGTATGAGTAAGTTGAGATGCAAAATTGCTAACAACTTTATTTCCCTTTAAGGTAGAGTGATTGCTTTCAGGTTATACATAATATAGAAAAGAACCTCCGGGCTTGCGAGAAGTATTGATCAAACTCATAATTTTTGTCTCGAGAAGTAAAGATCTTAGTACTTGATAATAGAGAATAGTTATAGTTCACTTTCCTTAATTATATATTTCTTTAAATGTTGTGAAATTAGTGAAAAATAGTGCGCAAATTAAATCGAATAATAGCTGAGCATTTTAGTAACCGTCGTTTGAATAAAATGACGAAAAGAAATATGGCATTATCGTGTGTGGATAAGTTGATATGTGAATGTGGTTCATAAATTCTGTCCTCTTATCCCCATGAATTTGTTTCATTCCTAAGCTATCCTACAATATTATATCAATTCCATCATATTTTTTTTCATAAAAAAACAACTAGAAATTAAGACAATTATTTAGTCACATTTACCATTTGTTTGATTATAACTCCTAATCATAGTTGTTAAACTCTTACGAGTCGAGTCGATTTACACCAAAAACGAGTCGACTCGTTTTTGTCCAGACTCTTACGAGTCGCTCTGTAAACTTGGACCGAGTCACGAGTCAAAAAGTTATGTTTTCGAGTCGAGTCAGTTAGACGAGTCGCAAACTTTATAATTATTGTAGTTTGATACTATGGTTATATATTATATTATATATTATACTTAATTTGCTATATTATTTTGTGTGTTATCTATGTAATTTTGATTATTTTATTGCGAATTTGGAGATAAATTATAAGTTTATGTCTCAAAACTATTGAATATGTAATATTTTGGTAAATTTATTAAGATAACGAACTTATATTTTGCTTCTAAAGACGTCACATATATATAATTATGTTATATTATGTAGTATTTAAAAATGTTCTGACTCTTACGAGTCGAGTCACGTTCCGAGTCACGAGTCAAAAAATTATGTTTTCAAGTCGAGTCAAAAGTTACGAGTCGACAACTATGCTCCTAATCAATATCTAGACTATATTATAAAAAAAAATATTTTTTTATTTTTTGAAATGTTGAAACTTGTGTAATATTTACACATAGCACCCTTAAAATACTTTTATCTACACTACTCTCTTAATATTAATAATTAAATTACACTATCAATCAATTATCTTTTAAAATATCTCCATTAACTCTTTACATCAATTAATTTTACATCAATAAGTTACACCACTGAACACCGACTCTGTCACCAACAGTCGTCCCCACCACCACACCGTCACCGCGACGACCACCGCCGCATTGCGCGAATACTATGCTAGAAAAACTATATACCAAAAACTGATATGGGCGACTACTCAAGACGACAAGAGGATATTCAAGATCCAGAAGAATGGCAATGGGTTTTCAAGGGTCGAAACAGATCCGTCAAAGTGAAGGCGAGTAATACAAACGATTATGGAAACAATCTGCAAGTGAAAGGTAATTTAAACCCTAGTCTTCAAAAAAATCGAACAAATGCTATTTCTTTTAAGTAACTCCCAATGCCGTCTTCCACGGGTTTTGGGTCCCAATACCGTCTTCGACGGTGTATGGAGGAGGTTGAGATGTAGACAGCCTTACCCCTACCAAAGGTAGAGAGGCTGCTTCCATGTTCTACCATAGGTAGAAAAGGACCTCCAGCCTTACTGGGCATGAGGATCGAACCCTTGACCTCTGTCTCCAGAGGCAAGGGCTCTAACCACTGATCCAACCCAGCTGGTTATAAAAAAAAATATTTTTTTATTTTTTGAAATATTGAAACTTGTGTAATATTTACACATAGCACCCTTAAAATACTTTTATCTACACTACTCTCTTAATATTAATAATTAAATTACACTATCAATCAATTATCTTTTAAAATATCTCCATTAACTCTTTACTATCAATTAATTTTACATCAATAAGTTACACCACTGAACACCGACTCTGTTATTTCTTTTCTCATCACTAATTTCCCAAAAGATGTAACGCTGGCGATGCTATGGAACCGATGTAAGGATTGGGGTCATGTGGTTGACGTTTATGTTGCAAATAAATTGTCGAAAATGGGGAAAAGATTCGGCTTTGCACGCTTCTTAAATGTAAAGTGTAATCGCTCCCTTGTCAAGAATTTGCGGTCCATCTGGTTTGGGAATCACAGGTTATTTGCGGATGAAATGAAATTTAACAATCGAATTAGGGTGAAAGCTGATTACAACCATGAGAAGTACATGCCCCCTTTGAAATCCATGGCATCGTCTGGGAACAAGGCTTTCGGTTCTTATGCGGACGCTGTGAAAGGTTCTACTCCATCTATACCTGCCAAGAAACAAACCCAGATCTCTATTAACCCTACAGTTGATGAGTCCAGAGATCGAGCGGTATTTGGTAAGTTGTCTAAACCAAATATGATTCCTTTTATTCATCAATTATGCTATAATGAAGGCTTCACTGGTATTAAATTCTCTTATGTGGGGGGATGTTGGATCAAAATGGTTTTTCCTTCTGTGGAATCGATAGAATGTTTTAAGAAATGCAAGGCTGTGTTTTCCCTTTTTGATGACCTTAAACCTGTGGACCAATGGTTTGTCTCATTGCAAAAGTTTGTTTGGTTAGAAGTTCTTGGTCTACCAGTGGGTGGGTATTATAAGGAGGCTCTTTTACGCATTGGTAACCTTTGGGGTAAAAGTCAAGTTGTTGCTATTGATAGTGATGAACCTTTAGCTTGTGGAAAGGTTTGTGTGGCGATTGATCCGTTACTTCATATCCAGGAGGTTATTGTAGTAGATGTCAATGGGAAAGTTTTTCAAGTCTCTGTTAAGGAACATTCTTTGTGGGCACCCGATATTAGTCACCTCGAATGCCCAACATATTCTAGTTCTGAAGATTATTATGCTAACGAACAAAATTTTTCTTCAAATTCTGATGAGCGTGAACTTTTTGATGAAATGAATAACGTATTGTCACCAATGAAAGTAATTAACGAGCTGAATAAGGAAGTCGCGGAAAACTCAAAAGACCTATTATCCACTAACCGTACCCTTGACGAGATAGATACTTCAAAACCCAAATGCCAAAAGAACATAGCCGAGCAGTTTTTAAACCAAGTGTCATCACAATCTTCCCACGTGCCTAATAACGAGTCATCAGAAGACCCTTCTAAACCACCTGGTTATTCAAAGATCCTTGAAGCTGATATAGAAAAATCTTTAAACCAAGACGCTGAAAAGGCTAGTAATTGTCACTCAGTCACTTCATCCAGATTATCATTAGTGAGGTGTGTTCAACCTGTTATTGACGATTTTGATAAAGCCGTGCAAATTAACAAAGAGATGGGACTCATTTTTACTGGTCTCAAATTTGATCTTTATGAGTTATACCAAAGAAGTAGTAATGATTTGGGTTTTTAATGAATATCTTATCCCTTAATGTTTGTGGAACGGGAAGTATGAAAAAATGTAGACTAATCAGCTCTATTTTATCTAAACATAAAGACTTATTCTTTGGTGCCCAAGAGACGTTTATTTCAAGGCATGACATCTGTCGTATTCGAAGGTTATGGGGCAATGGTTACTTTGATTTTGCTGAACCGTTGGCTAGTGGGCACTCGGGTGGTATATTATCGGTTTGGGATCTAGATGCTTTCCAGAAAAGATCTGTGATTGCCGAAACGAACTACTTATTTGTTGAGGGTGTTTGGACAACCTCTAACCTTCATTGCTTTCTGATCAACGTTTATGCCCCTCAATGAGAGAATGACAAGGTCACTTTATGGAACAGATTGCCAGAATTTAAGGCTAATAATCCGGGGTATTATTTGTTTTTTGGCGATTTCAACTCAGTAAGGTGCAAGGAGGACAGGTTGGGGTCGATTTTCAATCCGACAAATGCCTCCAATTTTAATATTTTTATTATCCAGGGTGGGCTTGTTGATTTCCAGTTGGGTGGACATCGCTTCACTCGTGTCTCAACTACGTGTGCAAAAGCCAGCAAGCTGGATAGACTTCTTATTTCAAATGAGTTGTGTGAACATTTAGAGAACTATTCAGGGGCGATTTTGGACGACCGTGTATCTGACCATAGGCCTATCCTACTAGCTCATAATCGTAGAGATTTTGGACCTATTCCATTTAAGTTTTACAACTCTTGGATGGATCTGGAAGGATTGGATAGATGCGTTAAAGAAAGTTGGTGCAAGCCGTTATGCAACGGAGCTTCTAATCACATGGTTGCTTTCAAAATGAAACTGAAAAGGTTGAAGCTTGACATAAAGAACTGGAGATCGAACTACCTGTTAACAAAGCCCAATCGGTCTAAGCTTGTGACGGAAATTGGCGACTTAGATCGTATTATTGCTGGAGCAACCACTAGTGCACATGAAGACCTGTTTACTACTCGGTCTTCTCTTTTCCACAACCTTCACAATATGGACTCTATTTTCAACAGGGACATGGCTCAAAAAGCTAAAATCAAATGGGGTGTAGAGGGCGATGAGAATTCAAAATACTTTCATGCCATTGTTAATAAAAAGAGAAGAAACTTGCCGATTAAGGGAATCAAGGTTGACGGACGTTGGGTAGAGGACCCGAATGAGATTAAAAAATCATTTCACAGCTTCTACTCACAAAAGTTTCAGCAATTCCGGACGGACAAATTCCTTTTTTCAACTCATCTCTTTAAACAGTTGTCGGTTTATTCTAGATCTGCACTTGAAGCAGAGTTTTCTGAAGAGGAAATAAAGGGAGCGGTTTGGGATTGTAGTGGAGAAAAATCTCTAGGCCCGGATGGTTTTACCTTTGCATTTTTGAAGCGGTTTTGGGACATTCTAAAACCGGATGTCCTTGCTTTTGTTAGAGACTTTCAACAAACATCAGTTATTCCTAAAGGTTGCAATGCTTCATTCATTACTCTTATTCCTAAGGTCAATGACCCTTTGCTTTTCTCTGATTTTAGACCCATAAGTTTAATTGGTCTACAGTATAAAGTTATTGCAAAACTGATGGCGAACCGACTTTCCAAGTTTTTGGATGAAGTCATCAGTGCAGAGCAATCAACTTTTCTTAAAGGTCTTCTTATTTTGGACGGCCCATTAGTCATCAGTGAAATCATTGAATGGTACAAGAAGAAAAAAAAGAAACTACTACTATTCAAAATTGACTTTGCAAAGGCTTACGACTCTCTCTCGTGGGATTTCTTATTGCACATCATGTCCAATATGGGGTTTAGTGACATATGGAGGAATTGGACACGAGCTTGTCTGACCTCGGCTCGAGCCTCTGTGCTCATAAATGTCTCACCATCAGATGAATTTGATATTTGTAGGGGCTTACGTCAAGGAGACCCAATGGCTCCTTTTTTGTTCATAATTGCCATGGAAGGCCTTCATGTGGCGATTGGTAATTTAGTAACCTCGCGAAGATTTCTACCTTCTATTGTTAACAACATTCCCATATCTCATTTATTTTATGCAGATGACGTTATTATCATTGGGGAATGGTCGGACTCTAATTTGGAAACCATCAGGATTGCTCTTAAGTTCTTCTTCTTAGCATCGGGTTTGAAAATAAACATCCAAAAATCCACTGTACTTGGAGTTGGAGTTAGCAGAGACGAAGTGAACAGGCTAGCAGCGGTTGTGGGTTGTCAACTTGAATTCTTTCCCTTTAGTTACTTGGGAATTCCTGGGGGGTTAAAGATGAACCGTTTGAATGATTGGAAAAAGCTCTCTGATAAGTTTTGTAAACGTTTAGCAAAATGGAAAGCAAACTTATTGTCTATTGGGGGTAGAATGACGCTTATTACATCGGTTCTTGGGACTCTCGGCACTTACTTCTTTTCCTTATTCCGTGTTCCAGCATTGATATTGTCTAAATTGGAACGCATGAGATCAAATTTCTTTTGGGGAGGTCACGAAACACAAAAGAAAATGTCCTGGGTAAAATGGCCTATGGTTCTAGCATCAAAAGCTGTTGGCGGCCTAGGTGTGAGAAGCCTTCATGCATTTAACCTGGCACTTTTATACAAGTGGAGATGGCGTTTCCTTACGAAGCCTAATTCGCTTTGGGCAAAGGTTAAATCATCAATACACGGTTCGGATAGTGTATTTACTTTCCAAGCTAAACAGGGGGTCTATGGGCAAGGATTTGTTCGGCATTTGCAACAGTCCATATGAGCATTACCTGCCTGCTGCAGTCATATCACGCGAGGTTGGAAACGGTCGTAACACAAGGTTTTGGAGAGACATTTGGATCGGGGATACAACATTGGCGAGCAGGTTTCCACGTTTGGTGGCTTTAGATAGAAGACCTGATTGTCTCATAGCTGACCGATATACATCTAATGAGTGGAATTGGGAATGGCGTAGGGAAATACGGGGTGGGAGCGAGCAATCACAACTGTCACATTTAGTCGTTATTTTGCAATTAGTTTCTTTGTCCGAAAAAAATGACTCTTGGCGGTGGAACCTTAATGGTAATACCTGTTTTGAAGTGAGTGACATCAGAAATGTTTTGGATCTTTCGTTCCTTCCATGTGGCGAAACCGAGACTAGATTGAACTCTTTGGTGCCCAAAAAGATCAACATTTTTATGTGGAGAATGTTGAAAGATTGTCTTCCTACTAGATGTAATCTAAGTTATAGAGGTATTGAAATTTCAACTATTGCTTGTCCTATATGCCATTCCAGTGTTGAATCATTATGTCACCTTTTCATAGATTGTGATTTCTCAACCGAGTTGCGAAGTTTAATGTCGACGTGGCTTCAACTTGATTTCCCAGCCGCGAGCCCAAGAGATTGCCTTGCTTTGGTCTCGGGTTTGCAAGTGTTAAAGAACTACAAGACGGTTTTGGAGGCCATTTGCTTTATTTGGGGGTGGACGTTGTGGAAACATCGAAACAATGTTGTCTTTAATGGTAGTACTTGTTCTAGTATAGATATTTTTAATGACATTGTGTCTATGTCTTTTCTTTGGATTAAATGTCGTAGTAAAAAATTTAGCTTAGCATGGGACTTATGGCAAAATAGTCCTAATTACCTGATGTAGTTGTTCTAGTGTCTTTCGGTTCTTCGCCGAAAGTCCTTTTTTTATTAATAATTATCATATATTGTTGTTCAAAAAAAAAAAGTAGCCTAGTAGTATCTTATCTTATTGGCAATGCCCTCCTTGTGATATATTTTTGGTTACAAACTTACAATAATGAGAAAATGAGATGAAAAGAATTGATTACAATTTATTATTGAGTTCAGAAATTAGTTAACCTAGTAATACCTTTCTAAAAATTGAGCTAACAACTGCCCAACAATGTATATATTGAACAAAAGGCAACTAATGAACTTGTTACAAGAAAAGAACGACGACGACACTGAAAGGCGATAAAATATATCATGCTTTTACACCCTCAAAACCCGAAAATTCATCAAACTCTGGAGCTGCTGCTGATCCTCTAAACAGCAAAATCGCAAGACTCCCAATCGAAAAATGGATAAAAGACCCATAACAATGAGTCACAAATGATCCAAAATCAGTCCCTACTATACACTGCCATCCACCTCCATGCACCTTGTCAAATTCCTGCAAAAGCATTCGATCTTTATTTGATCATACGAATAGCTAGGTAGCCAAAAACCGACATAAAACTTATTCGATCCGGCCATACCTGTTTAATGACTCGTGCTATATCAGTGGCTTCCGTTACATCATAGACATCAAGTGCTTTAGCCGCGAGTTGAAGTGCATCATCTTGCATGGTTTGAAGCATGTCTGTCTCCCCGATCACCGCCTTGCCTTCTAACATGGTTAATTACAAGATTATTTTCCCACACAAAAAATGATTAAAAGTGTTTAGAAAAAGAGATGTTTATGAAAAGGGATGTTTGTGAATACAAAAAATATGAATGAAAATGAGAAGTATATATAATCATAAGAGTGAATATTTCGGGCGTATTATTCTAGCCACGTCGATTTACAAATGGATTTCGAATTTATGTGGTTAGTAACTAGTCACGATTTATAGTAAAATAACATGTGCTGTTTAAAGCTAGCTAGCCTTTGCCACAAACTAAATGGAGTGGCACAAACACAAAAGCCCGTATATACATGAAAAGACAATATGTGTTGTACTACAATTAATACTAGTGACTAAAAAAAGGGTAATTGGATGGGAACCCCCTGATCTCATGTATCATTTGGTACCCACTAATCCCCCACTAGTGTCCAGGTGATTTTCAACCACTTAATAATCCCCTGATTATCTCAAGTTTACCTTTGGCAAGACTCGAACCCAGGTTCCCCTGGAAAGTGGCGGCTGGTGGCCACTGGGCTATTACCCAATGGTTTAATACTAGTGACTAATAAGCTACCAATTTTGTCTTTCCGTTTTACAAATTTTATGTTAAAATATAAAATTATGAAGTCGGCAAAGCTAGCTAGGTGTATTCATTAAGGGGATTCATCGACATATGTGTTATTTGTTGGTCACTAGGGTCTTGTAGTTTTCCGTTGATGTCGTTTTCTTGTACAATAATTGTAACGACGGATGATCATCAACCTTACATATATTGAGCAAGCTAGGGTACGTCGTTGTATGTACGTAGAAAAGGACAGTATATGTTTATTCATTCAACATGTTCGTAAGTACATAATCATGACACCGGGTCGATTAATCAAACAGTTATTAAGAACTAGGTACCGAAAATGCGATTTATACAATCTATATATGCAAGTCACCACACTATTAATGGAGATTGGAGACAATAGTTGATGGGTGTGACAATATGTAGCTCACGTTACAATATATATTCAATCGATGGAGTTGTACTCAAGGGAAAATAACATGCGCTTTTATAAGATTCTAAGCCACATATAGTTGTACTCCAAGTGGTGGCTTTTTCTTTTTATGACCAATAATACGCTTTTTAGATTATTTTTATATCAAATTGAAGGGTTTTTTTTTCTTTCAAAAGGTGTAGTTATATTTGGAGGATATGCACACTTTATGAGATGATGATGAAGCGTAATATAATTCTCGCAATTTTAACCAGCGATTTGCTAGACCTCCAACCCCATCCTCATGGAAAATACCTTGAGATGAGAAACCCAAGATTCGAACCCGTGACCTTGGGAAAAAACTCACATTCGGGGTCCACATAATGGATTTTGAAAATACCCCTGGCTAACCCACCTAAGTGGAGTTGGTTACATATAAAAAAAATGGACTTTACCAAATCTAAACTTGAAACACCCGAACTCGGTGCCAAATAAGTAAAAGTTATTGATAGATCGAAGGAAAACTTTTACAAGCTAAAACTTAAAGCCGGGATCAATATAAAAGATATTTGTCCTAAAATGGGCAAACTTTTCGTAGATAAGAATCTAAACTTACGAACCAATGATTCAATGAATACGAAGGGATTTGTTGTTGAATAGATGAGCAAATAAGAACATTTAAATGAGTACGATTATCTGTTTATCTTGCTTATTACTACTAGAAAACTGAGTTTCAGCGACGACAAAATTCGTAGGAAATTCGTATGAAAACGCTATCAGCGACTAATTTCCGACCAAAATATTTCGTAGGAAAAACCCACCTCGGAAACATTTTCCGAGGAATTTTTTTTTCCAACGAAAATGTTCCTCGGAAATTTGTGAATAACAGCTTTCCAAATCATTATTTATAAAGTTAAATAGCGACAACTTAGCAACAATTTTTTTTCTCGGAAATTCGAAGCTAAATGAGTACGATTATCTGTTTATACTTCCGACGAATTAAAAAGGTAATATAAAGTCAATTTTTCTAAATGGCAATACATATTTATTTGCTATTAATACAAATTCTAAAACAATTAAATAAGCACTAATACAAATATAATACAAATTCCAGCCGAACTAATATAAAAAAATTAATACAGAATTCCATTCAACTAAAATAAACAATAATTATCATTAATAATTTAAAATCTAAATCTCATCTAAAAGACCAAAACATATATGTTTAGTCTGCACAATAATTCATTGAACACCCAATGATTCTTTGTTTTAGATCTGAAATGAAACAAAGAACATAAACTAAATAACTTTTCAAAACTAAGACAACAGATCTGAAGTTTTGAAGCTATAAAACGTCTTCCTATTAGCATCACAAATTTTGTCTTCCTTCAACACACTTTTTTCCCAGTCCCGATGACTTTTCTTTTAAGACACAAAAGGAGCAAATATTAATCACACACTAGTAAGGAATAGGAGAAGTGGGATGTTTAATGATTTGGGGAAAGAGGAATCATATACAGAAAGGAGAAGAGGAGGAACTGTATGGTTAATAGAGAGGATAAAAGAGAAAGATCTTAGATAATAGTCTGCCAATATACTAGTGGGTGTTTATTAATTTGGGTTTAGTTTTGTGTTTGTTAGGGATGATTGTAAACCATTGGATTAGATTTTTTGGGTAGATGTGTTTGTTAGGAGTGGATGTCAACCATTGGATGAGGATCCGTGTGAGGGGTGTTGGGGTTTTTCTATTGGTTTATCTATTTAGTGCCATCGAATTCAAAATTGGAATAGAAATAATAGAAGGTAAAATTGATAAGCCTAAGGTTATGAAGATTTTGTTGGCAATTGCCTATATCAGCCACGTATAATCTTGTTTACATTTATTTGTATGAAATTACTAATGAAGTAATGATACTAATATTTTTGTATTTTTCATACATTATACGGTATTATTATTATTATTATTATCATTATATAAATGAAACAATTCAATATACTCCCTCCGTCCCACTAGAAGTGTCATGTTTTTAATTTTCAAAGTCTAACATTTGTAACTTTGACCTTAAATAATTTTATTTATGTTAGATAATATTTGATGAAAGTTATATGAATTAATTTAATATATTAAGTTTATCTACACATATACATTGAACTATAACAATCATAAAAACCTATATATAACATTCATGAATACATTAATAATCACATATATCTCTCTATCAATATAATATATAATAATAATTTTAACATTTGCCCATATTTATATAATGGACATAAAATATTGCATAAATAACATACGTATGACATACACCTAAACATACTCAAGTTATACACATGTAAATCAACGTACGTGTATAATAACACCAATACGTACACACATATGATTGTGTATATTACTATTTTAATAACTAGTAAAGCATATAGTAATGTATTTGCTTAAAACTATTTGAGATACCTTAAATTTAAATAATTTTTATAATTTTTGTAGGAAATTCGTAGGAAACTGTTTAGGTTTCCGACGAATTACCTAGGAAATATCTTATCTTTTTATAAACATAAATTTTTCGTCGGAAATTAGTTGGAAATATTTATATTTTCCTACGAATTTCCAAGGACATGCTTTTATTTTTTGCGAAATATAGATTTTCGTCGGAAATTCATAGAAAACAATTATATTTTCCCACGAATTTCCAACGAAATATATATATAAAAAAAAGAAATTTTTCTTGTTTTAAACGCTTTTACATACATAAATGGAACCATGCATACATATATCATTGCAATAATGATTAAATATATATAAACATCACTATACATATAAAAATAGTTACATTTACATATATTAAGTTTATCTACACATATACATTGAACTATAACAATCATAAAAACCTATATATAACATTCATGAATACATTAATAATCACATGTATCTCTCTATCAATATAATATATAATAATAATAATCTTAACATTTGCCCATATTCATATAATGGACCTAAAATATTGCAAAATAACATATGTATGACATACACCTAAACATACTCAAGTTATACACATGTAAATCAACGTACGTGTATAATAACACCAATACGTACACACATATGATTGTGGATATTACTATTTTAATAACTAGTAAAGCATATAGTAATGTATTTGCTTAAAACTATTTGAGATACCTTAAATTTAAATAATTTTTATAAGTTTTGTAGGAAATTCGTAGGAAACTGTCTATGTTTCTGACGAATTACCTAGGAACAATCTTATCTTTTTATAAACATAAATTTTTCGTCGGAAATTAGTTGGAAATATTTATATTTTCCTACGAATTTCCAATAAAAATTATAAAACGTATTAGATTTTAATTGTAAATAAAGAAAAAAGAATTCGTTAGCACATTAATTTCGGTTTCGACACATTTCTGACGAATCTTTTTTTTTTTTGTCGTAAATTCCTTAGAAAGTTAATTTTTTCCTACAATTTCCGAGGAAATGTTTTATTTGAAATTAATTTATATTTAAACTAAACGTTTCTAAGGTATTTCCGACGAAATATATTTTTGACATTAATTCCTCGGTATTTTGTCGCTAATATGTGTATTTTAGTGTCGAATTTCCGACAAAAATTTGTTTGTGGTAAATTCGTCGGAAATTTGTCACAAATGAGACAGTTTTCTATTCATGTTTTTTTTGTTTGAAATTCGTGGGTAAATCCTCGGAAAATTTCCGACGAAAAAAATTCGTCGGTGATACCCAGTTTTCTAGTAGTTTATGATCAAGCTAGGTTAAATTTTAACAATTAATGAGCGTAGAAATTACAAGACCAAACATGCACCCTAACATATCTATCTATATCTATATCTATACTCTTCTATAAAAGAGGAACTCCAGCTTCCTCAAATCTCAAATTACAATTTCAAACTACCAAAAATACTCATCTCCTTTATTCATTAATTTAAACATCCCCAATTAATATACCTATTACACCCTTAATGAAATAATTTACAACATAAACTCCTCAATCCTTAAAATAACTACAATACTTCCTTTAACATCAATTACTTTTTACATTCACCATTGCCGCGCTCACCCGTCATCGCCACCACCTGTCGCCACTGCCGCCGCCACAACCCCGCGCTGCTACCACCATCGTCGTCGCATTGCGTAAACATATCACTCGTATAATGAAAAAGCTCTATATGTATTTTAAATAAGTACTCATTGGATCATTGAGAACCATTATCAAGTTGGTCCAACGACAATCACACAAGAGATCTCATGTTCTATCGAATCCTGACTTAGCATATTTTAGGTCAAAAACCGAATTAGACATTTATGATTGAGCCAAAATTGTATCTCATATGGGGAACCTTTAAGGTATCCTTAAAAAATTGAAAAGAGAAAGATAGATAAGTTGGATTATTGAGAACCAATTTATTTTCCATATCTTGAGGTAGAAGCTATAAGCTTTTACAAGTTATATGGTTGACAATAAGAAGTGAATGAATCCCGGTCACACCATAAACAACTTGTATCCAAATTAGAAGCTATAAATAGAGCACTTCGAAAGCTCATTTCCATATCAAATTAACCTGAAAACCATCAAAAATGGCAAGCTCAAAAAGTTTGATTTTGATTGTTTTGGCAACAATTGCGGTTTCCTGTGCAATCACACAAGTGAAAGCATATTCAAGCTCGTACTGTGGCCCTTGGTCTCGCTGCGAGGGAAAAACCTTATACTGCCCGTCTGAATGTCCCTCAAGTGTCTCCAACGACCCCAAGGCTAAAGTTTGTCGCATCGACTGCTATTCTCCTAAATGCAAGGCCGAATGCAAAAGTAACAATACTTTTTCATCTCCTTTTGATTTATATATTACATATTTTACGTTAACTTTTGACTGATAACACATGTGTTTGTAAAATTTGTTTATAAATAGTTTGTAAGTCTAACATTTTTCATTCTGCAACAAATTAACGTTTAATTACTTATGTTACAAAAGCCCTGACTAAAAGTTGTGTTAATTTTTGGATTGTAGACACTAAAGCAAACTGCAACAGCCCGGGATCAGCATGTTACGACCCACGCCTAATTGGGGGAGACGGCATTGTGTTTTACTTCCATGGAAAGGTCAACGAGCATTTTAGTTTGATCTCCGACTCTAACCTCCAAATAAACGGCCGATTCATTGGCCACAGGCCAGAGGGTCGATCCAGGGACTTCACATGGATCCAAGCATTAGGTCTCCTTTTCAACTCCCACTCTTTCTCACTAGAAGCCACTAAATCTGCCACATGGGACAGCGAAATCGACCACCTTAAATTCTCCTTCGATGGGGAACAAATCTCCCTACCCACCGGTGGACTTTCCACATGGAAGTCCCCGAATGATGAAGTTAAAATCGAGAGAACTTCGGCTGTAAACAGCATTATTGTGACCGTTCCTGGGGTGGTCGAGATTTTGGCTAATGTAGTGCCAGTAACCGCGGAAGATGACAAAATCCATGGCTACAAGGTTCCTTCAGATGATTGTTTTGCTCATTTGGAAGTTCAGTTTAGATTTGTTGGACTTTCGGACAATGTTGAAGGGGTGTTGGGAAGGACTTATCAGCCCGATTTCAAGAACCCTGCAAAGCCAGGGGTCGCGATGGCGGTTGTAGGAGGTGAAGACAAGTATAGAACAAGCACATTGTTGTCAGCTGATTGTGCAAGTTGTATTTTTGATGAGAATAAAGTTGTGGAGAAAGAGAATAAAGAGGTGATGGAGAATGGAGCATTGGATTGTTCCGCTAAAGGATTGTTGCATGGAAATGGGATTGTTTGCAAGAAATGAAGACTGAAGAATGAAGAATATATAATGGCTTGATCATGAATAATAATCATTATAAATGATTAATTAATTATAAATCCTTGGATTGATGTTTAATTTCTACTTATGAATGAATTTGTTTGAATCTTATTGTAATGTTCATTATCTTAATGCAAAATGCAACATGCTTTTCTAATGGAAATTCAATTGCAAATATATATTCAGTTGTTTCTTTGTTCATCTTTGCATATATGCAACAAGTCTTTCGGGTCGGTAACATTATTAATGATTCTATCACTAATTTACTATCAGCTCAGAGATTATTAAAGTATTAAACCACCATCAAAATAACTTAATTAATGATTATACATCTTGAATACTCTTTGATATATTCAAGGCATAATTAAGTATAATAATAAACGAATGTCTATAGTGTGAATGTCTAAATCAATAACAAATAATAAATTACACACATTGCGTTTCTATGATTTACTGCTACCCAACCTTCCCAATACGTCGCCGAGGTATTAGGACCCAAAACCTATATAAAAGACGGCATTGGGGTGATACTTACTTTTTCTTTTATGTAATAATGACTTGCAAAAGGGTTTGACTGAAAAGGGTACTCATTTAAGTTTTGTAAAACATTTTTTAACATAAAGTGAAAATAGGGCATAAAAACGTGGTCTTATCAAAGATAAATTGAATCAATCTCAAATAAGCTAATCCAAAGTAAGCCTAATAATGCAAACAATAGCAGCAATTAAAGAAGGTGTATATAGTACCTTTGATTAACAGCAAAATCCATCTCCTGGAGGGCGGTCGTTCTTTGATAGTTGATACCTGCCGGAAAGAATACTAATGGTGGTTTATATAGACAACAATATATTGTTATGTACTTAAAAAAATACTTCAATGAATTAGGTATACTATAATTTAGAACTTTTGTAACAGAGAAAAATTGTACATTTACAAACAAATGTTTTATAAAAATAGGTGGACCAATAAAACAAGGAGAGTGAATAAAGGAAGAGACAAATTAAAATAATTTTAATAGTTTATAATGATGCACCTATGTTTGTAATTTGTAAACATTGTCTGTAAACATTTGTTTGTAAACATAATAACATTTCTCATATAGAAATAAGCAAAAACCTTATTAATTTACTCATTTAGCAAAAACCTTTTTAACTTTTGAGTCGAAATAATTATATACTATAATAATTGAATAGTATGTGAATAATAACTCGCCAGCGTGGCGAGTTACTATTCGTCATGTTATAACCCGCATCATAATCCGGATTTTACAAATCGCATCCCGTTCGGGTTTTCTAATACGAGTTACTTCTTGGTTTTTTCCATATGTTTTTCCTTTCGGGTTTTCAAAGAATTATATTGAAAACGTTTATTCTTTTTTTGTAACAATATTCAGATTTTACCAGATTGGATCCTTTCAGGTTTAAAATTACGGGTTATTTTTTGGTTTCTTACATTTTTTTTTCTTTTGGGTTTTCAAATAGTATATCAAAACTATTTTTTGTGGTATTGCCTTTAAATAAATATCTATTTCATATGTCAAAAATTTTAACAAACATATATAACAACACATCATCAATATATTATATACTATAATAATTGAATAGTATGTGAATAGTAACTCGCCTGCGTGGCGAGTTACTATTCGTCATGTTATAACCCGCATCATAATCCGGATTTTATCAAATCGCATTCCGTTCGGGTTTTCTAATACGAGTTACTTCTTGGTTTTTTCCATATGTTTTTCCTTTCGGGTTTTCAAAGAATTATATTGAAAACGTTTATTCTTTTTTTGTAACAATATTCAGATTTTACCAGATTGGATCCCTTTCAGGTTTAAAATTACGGGTTATTTTTTGGTTTCTTACATTTTTTTTTCTTTTGGGTTTTCAAATAGTATATCAAAACTATTTTTTGTGGTATTGCCTTTAAATAAATATCTATTTCATATGTCAAAAATTTTAACAAACATATATAACAACACATCATCAATATTAATTATATACTATAATAATTGAATAGTATGTGAATAGTAACTCGCCTGCGTGGCGAGTTACTATTCGTCATGTTATAACCCGCATCATAATCCGGATTTTATCAAATCGCATTCCGTTCGGGTTTTCTAATACGAGTTACTTCTTGGTTTTTTCCATATGTTTTTCCTTTCGGGTTTTCAAAGAATTATATTGAAAACGTTTATTCTTTTTTTGTAACAATATTCAGATTTTACCAGATTGGATCCCTTTCAGGTTTAAAATTACGGGTTATTTTTTGGTTTCTTACATTTTTTTTTCTTTTGGGTTTTCAAATAGTATATCAAAACTATTTTTTGTGGTATTGCCTTTAAATAAATATTTATTTCATATGTCAAAAATTTTAACAAACATATATAACGACACATCATCAATAACAATATACTATAATAATTGAATAGTATGTGAATAATAACTCGCCTGCGTGGCGAGTTACTATTCGTCATGTTATAACCCGCATCATAATCCGGATTTTATCAAATCGCATTCCGTTCGGGTTTTCTAATACGAGTTACTTCTTGGTTTTTTCCATATGTTTTTCCTTTCGGGTTTTCAAAGAATTATATTGAAAACGTTTATTCTTTTTTTGTAACAATATTCAGATTTTACCAGATTGGATCCCTTTCAGGTTTAAAATTACGGGTTATTTTTTGGTTTCTTACATTTTTTTTTCTTTTGGGTTTTCAAATAGTATATCAAAACTATTTTTTGTGGTATTGCCTTTAAATAAATATCTATTTCATATGTCAAAAATTTTAACAAACATATATAACGACACATCATCAATAACAAAACATAATCGTTTCCAAGTTTCCAAACAATATATTAAAAACTTTTTTTTGTGGTATTGTCTTTGAATAAGTATATATTTTATATGTCAAAGTTTTTAGTAAACATAAATCATCAATTATAAAAAATAATCGAACTAATTGAAACCGCGCAACACGCAGACGAAAACTATTGTGGTTTTGCCCTTGTATAAATATATATTTGATATGATAAACTTTTAAACAAACCTATCCATGAGACCATGACAAAATGTTTGTCAATTCAACGCAAGTATACTAAATAACACAATCGTTTCAACACGACAATTGATGCCCCGCAACGCGGGGCCGGAAATTCCCTAGTTAGGTAGAAAGGAGTTGGACAGTTGGCCCGACGAATCAACGATCCACCCTAACCACCT
This sequence comes from Erigeron breviscapus, assembly GCA_034093135.1. Classification (NCBI taxonomy): domain Eukaryota; kingdom Viridiplantae; phylum Streptophyta; class Magnoliopsida; order Asterales; family Asteraceae; genus Erigeron; species Erigeron breviscapus. The sequence continues at coordinate 73,300,715 of CM067172.1, read as the reverse complement.
TGATCGCTAGCTTGTTGTTGTTGTTGTTGTTGTTGTTGTTGTTGTTGTTGTTGTTGTTGTTGTTGTTGTTGTTGTTGTTGTTGTTGTTGTTGTTGTTGTTGTTGTTGTTGTTGTTGTTGTTGTTGTTGTTGTTGTTGTTGTTGTTGTTGTTGTTGTTGTTGTTGTTGTTGTTGTTGTTGTTGTTGTTGTTGTTGTTGTTGTTGTTGTTGTTGTTGTTGTTGTTGTTGTTGTTGTTGTTGTTGTTGTTGTTGTTGTTGTTGTTGTTGTTGTTGTTGTTGTTGTTGTTGTTGTTGTTGTTGTTGTTGTTGTTGTTGTTGTTGTTGTTGTTGTTGTTGTTGTTGTTGTTGTTGTTGTTGTTGTTGTTGTTGTTGTTGTTGTTGTTGTTGTTGTTGTTGTTGTTGTTGTTGTTGTTGTTGTTGTTGTTGTTGTTGTTGTTGTTGTTGTTGTTGTTGTTGTTGTTGTTGTTGTTGTTGTTGTTGTTGTTGTTGTTGTTGTTGTTGTTGTTGTTGTTGTTGTTGTTGTTGTTGTTGTTGTTGTTGTTGTTGTTGTTGTTGTTGTTGTTGTTGTTGTTGTTGTTGTTGTTGTTGTTGTTGTTGTTGTTGTTGTTGTTGTTGTTGTTGTTGTTGTTGTTGTTGTTGTTGTTGTTGTTGTTGTTGTTGTTGTTGTTGTTGTTGTTGTTGTTGTTGTTGTTGTTGTTGTTGTTGTTGTTGTTGTTGTTGTTGTTGTTGTTGTTGTTGTTGTTGTTGTTGTTGTTGTTGTTGTTGTTGTTGTTGTTGTTGTTGTTGTTGTTGTTGTTGTTGTTGTTGTTGTTGTTGTTGTTGTTGTTGTTGTTGTTGTTGTTGTTGTTGTTGTTGTTGTTGTTGTTGTTGTTGTTGTTGTTGTTGTTGTTGTTGTTGTTGTTGTTGTTGTTGTTGTTGTTGTTGTTGTTGTTGTTGTTGTTGTTGTTGTTGTTGTTGTTGTTGTTGTTGTTGTTGTTGTTGTTGTTGTTGTTGTTGTTGTTGTTGTTGTTGTTGTTGTTGTTGTTGTTGTTGTTGTTGTTGTTGTTGTTGTTGTTGTTGTTGTTGTTGTTGTTGTTGTTGTTGTTGTTGTTGTTGTTGTTGTTGTTGTTGTTGTTGTTGTTGTTGTTGTTGTTGTTGTTGTTGTTGTTGTTGTTGTTGTTATTCTTGTTGTTGTTGTTGTTGTTCTTGTTGTTCTTGTTGTTGTTGTTGTTGTTGTTGTTCTTGTTGTTGTTGTTGTTGTTGTTGTTGTTGTTGTTGTTGTTGTTGTTGTTAGGCTCGTCAAAGTGTGTTTCTTTTTCCATGTATTTTTATTTCTCTCTTTTATATTTTACGAGTATTTTTAATATTACTCCAACTAATCACTTGCAAATCTCTCTTATTCCACAAATCCACTCCTATCAGTTTAGGCTACCCTATGGCAATACCACATAATATCACATAATACAACTATGCAAGTAGCTTAACCTATGACAATATCACTTATCTTATAGCAAAAGTCCAGTCTCACTTTAATAAATAAAACTTCTTTGGTTTACCAATCCATCCTTCCATCCACCCATTGACTGGAAAATGATATATATTACTTTTATTTTTTGAAAAATGATTGATTCTTTTAAAAATCTTCTTAAAACTTTTAAATTATAACCAGTGGATTAAATCTCTTTAATAATCTTAAAATTTTGCTACATGTCATGATCATATAACTAAGAGGATTTTTAAGAAAGAATGATTTATCAAAGAGAAAATAACCTCAATACCCAAAATTTTCATAAAATATATCAATTTACCCAATTTTTTTTGAGTTTTCACAAAATACTCAACAAAATTGCAATAAAAAAAATCGCATAGAGATTGTAAGAATCGCAATGAGATCATGCAAAATCGCAATGAGATATTTAAGTTTTTTATGAGATTTATAAGTTTTTTATGAGATTTATAAGTTCGTTATGTGATTCTTAAGTTCTTTATAAGATTATAAGTTCTTTATGCGATTTATAGGTTCTTTATGCGATTTATAGGTTCTTTATGGTCATCACAATGTACAACAAGATATAAATCGCATAAACAACCTATAAATCGCATAAATAATCTATAAATCGCACATAAATTTAAAAAAGGTTGGGTAAATTAATATTAATATATTTTAATAAAATGGATATTGAATTATTGATGTTATTTTCTCAATATCAAATCCCTTTTCCTAATATAAACCAAAACCATCCATCTATTGAGTGGAAAATTATGATGGCCCCCACCTCACCAGATCTCACCGAATTACAGATAGCCATATCCCACCTACGTGTCACCGACTTCTTTTCTCTTCCTTCTTTCCACTCCAATACTCCCTATTTCCACACCCTTCTCCATTCTCCAACTGTACACCACGCTTCACAACTAGTAATCCCATCTGCCCCCATCCCACCACCACCTGCATCTTTTCTCTTACACATCTGTTACCTTTTTATTCCCCACCAAAAACATTCTTTCTTTTTCTTCCTCTCCTGCCGAATCCAAAATCCATATAAATCTCTCCGGCCAAATTCCGATCACCGGAGACAAAACCAAAAAAACACAACCATGGGACGTGGACTATTCTCATGTTTCAAAAAACAAACACCCTCATTAACAGCAGACAACACAGCCGCCACGTCAGACGAGCCATCATTATCATCAGGAGGACCGATAATAGTGGAGCTATTTTCATCACAAGGATGTGCCACGTCACCAGAAGCAGAGCTACTGTTTTCAAGGCTAGGAAGAGGGGATTTTAAGCTGGAAGTAGGGGGGGTGATATTAATGGGATATCATGTTGATTATTGGGATTATAATGGATGGAAAGATCCATTTGGGTCAGCCCAATGGACCGTCAGACAAAAAGATTATGTGGAATCTTTGTGTTTGGATACTATGTTTACACCGCAGGTTGTTGTTCAAGGTAGGAAACAGATTGTTGGAAACGATGAAGATGGTTTGATTGCTGAGATTGTTAATGCTCCTAGATTCTCTCCTCCTTCTTTTCAGGCACGCACGTGATCATTTTCTTTTTTTCCTTACTGTATTACGAGTATTTTTTTCTTTTATAGTCATTCGTATGTGAAGCTCGAACCGCGTGAAACACTCTCGGAAAAACAAGACATTTTTCTAAAAAACAAAGTGTTATTTAATTTAGGATTTTGATAAACAAAAGATGTTTAATTTGTTTACACGAATAAAGTAAATAAAATGTTTAGCGTAATCTAAAATGACTATTATTTTTGATAATTTATATTAATGCGTGGCTGAACGTATTAGTACATGTTTGGCACTTAAAGTTAAAGTTATGTTTTTAACAAAATTGTGCTATTGTGTTGGACTGTTGGTTGTAAGCTCAATATATCTTACTGTGAAAGATTAAAGACATAATTGTGAATACCAAATTGGTTTTATGCAATTTTAAGTTTGGGGATTGTGATGGCGTAACTATCAGTCCTATCATATTGGTCATTGATTCATTTTGGCCTGTTGGGTTATTGACTTTTTGTGAATGATTTACTCTATTACATTTGATTATAATGTGACCTTTCTTTTGGATAAAATCGGGTTAAATCTGACGGGTAAAAATATGCTGGGTTGGGGGATTGACCTTTAGATTATATTTACTGATCGAGCATTGCTGAACGTGCTAAACGGGTAGAGGTTGAGGTTGGGACAGCTTGTTGTGAAAAATCTGTTTGGGTTAAAACATGTCGAGTTGGGTACCATGTTGAACTGGGTTCGTGTCAAAATAGCTTTTCTTTTTACTGACTGGTTCAACTTTAAAACTGGTTAGTATTAACAGTGGATGTGGGTTCGTATCAAAATAGCATTTTTTTATTATGCCAACCAAGAGTTTTAATGAATATGTGTTTTTATACCGAGGAATTTGGCTCCTCAAAAAATCCTAATTTAGGTGGATCTTTGGTTAATTGCGGGTTTACTAATTATTTTTATCATGTTGCTTGTAGGCAACATTCGAGAGGCCAGCACCAGAATCCTTGAAAGTCTCTCTGAATGGAACCTTAAGGGCCAAATCTGATGGCCAGGGAGCAGACATCATGGTGGCACTCTACGAGAGTGGACTTGTAACCGATTGTCAGAGTGGTGACAACAAAGGCCGTATGCTTGCCAATGATTTTGTTGTCAGAAAGCTCGCAAAGCTCTGCTCTGTCAACAATCAACCTCCCAAGAAGATGATAACAGGAACTCTAGATTTTGGCCTTTGGCAAGGTTTCAACAGCAGCAAATGTGGTCTTGTTATATTTGTGCAGCAACATGGGTCGCGTCATATATTTGGTTCCCAGCGCATTCAGCTACCTGCAAATATCTGAGTCGAGTTTTACTAACAGATTGACTTGTTTGTTTGGCCATTGTTTATTTGTGTTTACATGATTGATTGAAATAGAAAAGTAGTACTTCTGAGATTTCATTGTACAACTAAATTTTGGTTATAGACCCGTTTGTTAGTTTGAGTAGGTGTTTTGTGAAATTTGGAATGCTTACACTCTTGTTAATTACATCATAAATACAATCTATTACAGCTTCACTGTTCTAAGACTCATTTGTATATTACATCATGAAGAAGATTGTTGAGCTTATTGATAGGGACCCCAGCAACTCAAATAGACTACAGTCCTCAATGGTTCTTTAAGATCTCTAGGCTTCTTTCCCTTTCTTGAGACCTCGGTTGTTGAGTCTGATGCAACTGGACACAGTCTGGCTTGGGATGCCGATGGACCAACTACTTGCCAAATGGTTTGTGGGTTGGATCTAAACGTACAATGTCTTAGTCCTATTACAGCTCCCAGCGTCATGATTAAGCAAGCCTTGTTGACAACCTGCATTTCTTGAACTTTTAAAACAATTAATGAAGATGAATGTGTTTTGAAGCTGGGAATCGGATTGCAGGGTTATATAGAGGTAGTAAGGGTTTGGAGGTTTAAAGGAAGGTTGTGCTTAAGATGAACCAATTGCTTGAAACCGGCTAACGTTTATTGTCTTATTCTTTAGGACCATGCTGATATGTCATAATCAAGTATTGTCTTATGAACCTTGTTCAATGTATCAGTACTACTGCCATGCTATCTCATCTTTTAAGCTCTTTTGTTGTCATTAGTAATTTTACAGTGGATGGCCATACAAAACCGGTACTCTTAAATGAAAATTTGAAATACATATGTCACTACAAGGTTGGAAGCGTAAAACAGATTGTTACACATCATAAAGCCAAGGAGGCTGCAAAGGCTTGTATAATAGTAATGTATATAAGTTGGGCAGCATAACTACATATAGACCTCTGTGAAACCGCTACCACGTAGCATAACTAGTGCAAGGAGATGGTAGAAAATCAAAAAATTAAAAAACAAGATACAAACTGATGATATATAGAACTCTTTACATCAAATCTACAGCCTCAACCTGTTGTCGAGCAAGATATTTCTCCCTTCGCTCTTTCTGAAATAATTGGCAATTCATATATCAGTAAAAATCAGTATTTACTCCATAAGAAGAATTCCAGGCAACAAATGGCAAATCTTAGTACTTGTAATTAAATGTTATTTACTCTAGGATTGACTCAAGAAGTAAATATTGTTAGGTGACTTAATACAATCCGTTCAGGGAATACGAATTGCTAATTGCCTAGCTGATAACGTACCCATTCATCTATGATAAGTCCTTGCCCAACAACTTTTAGAGGTGGATCTGCTGGAGGTTTTTTGCATATTTCTTGTTGAGCTTCAGCTTCAGCAAGCTGATGCTTTAGTTTTTCCAATGCCTGGATACAACAACATTAACGTCAGATATTTTACTAACTAATAGTACATGCCGATGCAAGTTATCAATCAACTTACAGGAGTAGATCGTTCTGCATTTAAAAAAATTACACGCAAAATTTGTTCAACAACTACTTCATCCTTTTGCTCATCAAACTACAAGTAACAGAACATATTGCTGAATATCTCACATAAAACATCCCAAAAACTATCAAAGATGATAACTGAATAAGTTACCAATTCAGGAACAAAGTCTGTTCCTTCGGTGACCTTTAGACTCATGATCTTGAACTTAACCTTGCTCCTTCGATCCAATTGTTTTTCATTTTTATCCGGTTGCTCAACAAACTTGAAAACTGACATCAAATTTATGTCAGTAAGCACACAAAAATGCAACTAATCCATTTAACCATCGTATATAGTACATATATTCCACAACCAACTTATGTGGTTATGCAAATAAGAAGCTTGTTACCTGTAGCAATGATGCTTTCACCGGGGGCCAGAATACCACCAGGAGGTCTCATATAGCAGCTCTTTGGCGCAGTAGTTTGAAACTAAAGGGATCAACATACAAAAACACGATTTGTTTTGCAAATTAGAGTTATTTCCCCATAAATATTATAAAGTGAACATTTATGGATGCTAGTATGATCCTTTGGTTATAAGTGCAAAAAAATGAAAAATATATGACATACCTTAAAGGCAACATGAGAGCTACTTTGGTTTTTCATGCGAACTGCACTTCTAACCTGTTTACCAGGCTCATCTACAATAACAAAAACCATAGTGAAGAATAAGAAATCTACTAAGAAATATTTTATTCTCATCAAAGCCGTATCTAAATCAATCGAGAAATGCTAAATCCTCGTATTTATCTTCCTAAGCATCCTGCCAACAGATACTTGAGGATAATCAGCGCATATACAAAGGTCAACAGGTTATCGCCAAGTGTCTATTATAAGTTATGACTGTGATTAGGTTTTTAATTGGGGGAATTAAGCATTTTCCACCAAAGATGGCTTGAATGACTTTAAATATATCCTACTTAATTTACAAGAAAACACTATCATATATTATGTAACATATTTAAAAACTGGTTTTTCTATACATCATTTCTCAAGTTCATTATTACAGAGTATTATTAATATGTATTTTGTGACCCTTGCATCACATAAGCAATATGTTGCCGACTTGACAACCATATAAGTTGTTACATCATCAGTTTACAAGTCATACAGTTAAAAGTAAAAGTTTGATACATACAAAAGAAAATCCTCATATATGTAAAATTTTAATATATGGTACATACTCAAAATGAAAAGAAATCAAATAGGAAACAATAAATGACATATAACAAAAAGAATACTCACACGGAAAGTAAAGGTTGTTAGCTGGATCAAGGCGTAGTCTTCTTCTAGCTGGCAGGAGCGATTTTGCGACAGATGATACCTTGTTTGAAGACCGACTGGTACCGTTTGATGCTGCGCCTTTTTCGTGGCTTTGTTGACTCTGAAGTTGAGAATTTTGCGTACAAGAAGAGGCAGGAGCTGTTCCAGATTGCCAAAACGGACATAGTTTCCATTTCTTTCCATCTATATGAGAACGTCGGTGGCTAGAGATAGGCATAATAATGTCTACTAAGAACAAATTAACTCCGGTTAAAATGGGATGTTATTTAACCGATCGAGTACTTTGGTATCATGCAATATAGTAGTATAAGGATAGTGAGCTCCGTCTTTAAATGCTCGTTGTGTTTTGTACCTCTGTACCCAAATGGACTTTTCACGACCGATATATATATTTGAGATATTATATATGTTGAAAATTTGTTTTACAATATTTTCCCTCAATTCTGGTACATGATAAACTTCACCCCTATGTATATTCTTATTGAATATTGAATTCAGTTTTAATAGGAGCTTAGCAAAAGTTTAAAGCCACTAATAAACATGTTTAGGGAGGTCAGGAATCATGTTATCTCTCAATCATGAACATAATGTGTGTAACTCCATAGGGATATGTGCTATAACGTTGTTTCTGTTTACTCAATAATCGGTGAAATTTATCTTATAAGGACGGACATTGTCCCTTCGGGGACATCCGATAAAATTGGAACGATACAGATAAGGACAGACATTACGACATATGATATACATTAAAAAAAAAGACTTTTTGTTTAGATGGTTCCTCTACTAGCCAAGTAAGCCAAAATATTTCATTTTCTGGCCAAGTGAAACCTGACTCATTGCCTAACTTTCTTCACGGTGTAGACACTTCCGTGATCATATTTATTATATCAAAAAGTTTTAATTCAAGGGGTTATTGGTAAAAAAAATGTTCGTTAAGCTAGAAAGGTTTTTTAATCAACCTATACACACCCACCTTAATTACTTGACACTTTTTAGGTTGATGATATCTCTGAATATGAATATATCAGTCTACATCGGACATATCTTATGTCTCACGTATTTGTGGGATTGGTTTTGTTGATGTTGGTTTTTATTAAATTGTTTAGATTTTGGAATGAAAGGATCACTACTAGTCTAAACTTCTATAACATGTATTACTACATGAAAATTGAAAAGGTTTAGTAGTGAAAGAAAAGTACAGAGGGGTGTATGTATATAGACCACTATCTAAGGAGGTAAAGTGTCATATATGGAAAGGTGTTATATTGGAATTTAGTAATTTGATATTGACAAGTAGGTGTATCCTTAGCTGTTTGAAGTGGAGACTTGATGATTAAACACAACTCCCACATTTAACCAATTAACTAATTAACTAACAACGATGATTGTGAGCGTACTTAATTTATTTTTCTCCTCCTATAAAAGCATACTTAATTAGCATATAACATGTAATTACCTCTTAACCTTTTGTACATCAATTTGGTATTATCAATAATATCAATGTTCTATCATTTCATATTCTAAGAAAAAATATTTTTATGAGTGGCTTTAAGTTAAAGGACGATCACTTTCATGGCATACAATCCAAACCTTTGTAATGCCAGCGCATTAGAAACTAGTCACTAAACGATTATGGGGCAAGTTGGGTGGTTGGTATATATGCAATAAATTTATCTATGTTGGTTGCATATAAATACTCAAATAAGATATATTTGATATATATACTTCACATTGTCTTGAAATACATACAGCGTGAATTGAAACTTGTATATATAATATTAGATTAAACCCGTACGTTGTACGGGTCCGACTGAGAACGTAAATAAAAAGTAATTGATAGTTACAGTATTATTCATAGTTTATGATAATTAAAAAAAAATGACTGATCAGGTTATGATTTATGAATATATATATATGTCATAATAATAATATAATATAATAATATAAAAAAAAATAAAAGAGGAAATGACAACTAAGCAAAATCTGACATGGCGACTAATGACTAATGTCATGTATGCGCTAAATTATCCTATCTCGTCCATCAGACGGTTCAATAAATAATAAAATTGCCATGTTAAATATAAATGGTGGTACCAATAGGTAGCCTTATATTATCTTTAAAAAACATGAATATTGTCATCTTATGTTATCTCATAAATTTTTTTCCGCACAAATCAACAATAATATAAAATATAAAAAAAATAGAAAAACAATGTTTTTATATGAAAATTTTAAAATGCAAATGTAAAATACTAAACGCAATTTTGTAATGTCCTTTTTCGAAGGAAAAAAGTTATAATGTATTGCAGAATAATGTACGTTGTATGAAACAATATATATTTAAATGCATCGATCTCGTATTGCATGTATATTCATAAGGGTTTGATTTTTGAATTTATTATTAGTGTATTCTAATTAGTATTTGTATTAGTTTTCATTGAATAACTACCGTAGTTTGCAAAACGTAAATAAATATTAAGTTAGATTAAGTGGTTTGTGCACAATATTAGAAGTTAGAGGTCATGAGTTCTATTTTTTTTAGTTTGCTATTTAAAAAGATAAATAAAAACGACATCAAAGTTACACAAACATGACCTAAATGCAAACTAAAATTCCTAAATCATTACCAGGGTAAGCCCTGATAGTGGGCCAGCTGGGCTACAGCCCTGAGGAGCATATTAGAAAAGGGCAGCGATATGAAAATCAAAGTTACTCAATACTAGGTTTATAAAGAACAAAGTAAAATATTTTTAAATACCACATCTTATAGCTAAAATGTTATACCTTGAAACGCTTTACCACCCTTGAGGATCTAATATAAAGATATAACAGACTTATAAAATTCAAAAATATTATATATTCCAAAGTATAACTTAATACATTTTTAAAGTATCTAATTTTAAAATTTTGTGCATAAGAATGATGTGATGATTGATGTTTTGATTAGGGCGGTGAGGGTGGTGAGTTGTAGTTGATATATTCATATTCCCTTACCCCACAATAGATGCGACTTTAAATGGCTAAATAATGTAGTCATCTTCATCAAGGGTCTCTAAAATTGACAAGATGAAATGGACTATTTACTACTATAACTACAGTATAATCATAATCATCATAATTTATAATCAAAGGTATTAATTTAGATACGGGATGGCTTTTTAACTCATTCGGTTAGAATAGATGGTGTCTACTTTTTTACAACATTATGCATTTAAGGGTTTTTTTTTTTTTTTTGTAATGAATCAAACACTTTGATACATATAATCTTCTTGATAAAGTGTTATAAGTAAATCAAAGTTTAATTAACAAATTTGGCATCAATACAAAAAGTAGATATAGAATTATTTTTACAATTCTTTCAAAAACATATCATATGAGACCTCACCTTATAATTGTCTATTAGTACTCTGTATATTTGGATTTTTTTTTTCCTTTGAACACTTGTACAGAAATAAGTTTCTCTAATTCAGTAATTCTTAAAATGAACTTTGAACTTTGCATGTGATTATTGTAATTTATTCTCCAAAAAGTTTGTATCCATTAAATAAGATTGGATTTGTACATCATAGTTGCACATGTACAACTTTTTAAAACTATAATCATTAGGTTAAATATTTTTGTATCATCTTTGTCACTGATGAATTGATAGAATCGCCAAATAAAATAAATTAATGTAGTGTCACTGTCCGAGTTGATTACGGTGGTGCATGGAGCGTGTATAAATATTAGACATCAAAGTTCTGCATATGGACAAACAATGTTGTCGACATCAAAAATTACTAAAATTATCTTACAATACATAGTGACATTCTAGTAAAAGGGTTTAAATTGGTTGAGAAATCGGGCCTCAACCAGTCTAAGACAATGAGTACATGTCTTCGAATGTCACCATGTTAAGTTGGAAACGGATTCAAACCCATGATCTATTTCTAGCAGAAGTCTACCACATTAGACCCACAAAACATTTGAATTGGGAGAATATTAGTATTAATACATCTGAAAACAACCTACTATTAGCTGACATTCTAACGTTTGTATACAACAAGTGGAACTTGACATAAAGATGGGCTTATGGTTCTTGTCATATTTGGGCATGGTTCTTTGTGTTTTGGATCCTATATCGAACCATCTTCAAGCTAGAAAGTGGTATATGTATGCTACATAAATAAACCTGGGTTTCAAACCTTATTGATAAACATTTTGGATATGTGAGAAAAGAAAAAAATTCAGAAGATAGCCATACATCAGAATCAAAAGTTTGACTTTTAGTCTTTCCCATCTATTCAGACATTATGAATCAAGTAAAACATAAACCGAATATTACACTCGGCACAATGGGTGGCAAATAAAGTCTCATAGCAATTTAGAATACAGGTAATTTTGCAACACAATGAAGCTTTCACAAAAAGTAAAAATATATGTTGGAAGTTCTGATTCCATTTATAGGACATCAACCATTCTATTCCTCTTGTCACATTGACAGTTGTAATCATAAACAAAATAGACAGCACAATCTAAAATTTGATAACCAGACTGATTCTGTTCAATTATGTGGTTCTATGGTTCCGACATACACCCGGCAAAACTTAAAAAGTATCAATGAACGGCCGAATCTTGATTTACTTCTACATAATTATCAACTGTTGTGTTCGCCTATTGCTAGTAATTTCCCTGACTGGTTTATCCAAGCAAGGGTGTTTTTGGAGATGTCGTGCCATATACTGCAGCCCTGCAGGAGTGAATCTAACACATATATTGCATACCCTGAGAATTAATTTGTATTCTATAGATTTTAAAAACTAGTTATTGTAATGCATCTCAGGAAAAGTTTGTTACGCTAATGCATACGGTAGCAGCCTAGCTGACAATCTTGGTTCCCGTCCTGCGTTTTATACACCACACGCATGTCCTAGCAACCTGTACCTATCTGACCTCTACATATCCAATTTTATTGTATTTCATTGTCAAAACTTGCTTATTCCAAAAAAACAATCTAAAATGAGATTCGTGAAGAAGGGGAAAACACCAACAGTTTTTAAGACCACCATGGACTATCAGCTGTTCTGAAATCGGTTTCCGTCCATGGAGCAAACACCACCTTGCCATCGTCTATATTCACATGAGCCAGTCCTAAAGACTATTAACACATGAAGTATTGAAGTTGCATTAGCAACGAATACTTGAAGGAAAAAAGCTTCTACACATGTTTTTTGAAGCAACGACTTACCTGAGTAGCAGGACCGCTAATAACTTTACCCTCATTGTTGTACCAAGAGCCATGGCAGGGACACATAAACTTCTACTCTACTGTGTTCCATGGCACAATACACCCCAAATGGGTGCACACTGCATTAATTCCAAATGTCGCAAGAGTTCCGTTGTTCTCCACCATAAGATAAGTAGGATCTTCCTATAATTCACATAACAAAATCACAGAAAAATGTTGCATACAGACACTTAGAAACACACCGATTCTAATACCAATAGTTTTATGGGGATGCTTGGATGGAGGTTTTTATGTAAATCCATTCAGCCATTCTTGTAGTTATAATAATCAAATATAAATAGAGTTTGACTGAGTCTGGTTCTTTAAGAATTTGATTGACAACTAACCAACATATTATTTTGCGAAAATCAGAAAAGAGATTTAGTGAAAGAAGTGAAAATATCTAACAATCCATTTTGTTGGGCTGGTAAACAATAATACAACTGATCATTTAAAACTTAAATAGTCAGTTAATCACAAGTAGAATTCTATTAAACCAGGAAGACAATTTTAATGGTGACATCTAGCTACAAATACAAGATAGCATGTTCCAAATACACTAAAAGAAGCGTAGCTGCTAGCTAGTTGGATGAGATCTGTTACCTTCAAGCCTTGAGTAAGGGTTCTGTCACCAGGTCTATTGGTCTTTAGCCATTCTGATGCCGTGATATCTTCACCAAACTCATCCTTAGCTGTGGTGCTACCTTCAGAAATGCCTAAACTGTTTCGATTCAGCAAACATAAAACTTTCAAACACACCAATATATAAAAGCAAGAAACTGAAAAGAAAATATCAAACAAGTTCTTTTGGTCGCAGTCTTTCAAGGGGTTCAAAGGCAGATCTGTTGTTAAGGTTTCATCATTCATATTTATTTCATCAACACTTTGGGTTTCAAACAGGGAGTCATAATGTGATATGAGGACTAAGCATGAGCTGCTCACGTTCTTCAAATTATCATCTGTGATCTGTTACTTTCACCATCAAAGCCTAAAACACAGTAGTTATTCAAGCAATTCAATTAGCATGTGTTGGTGCTTACAGTGAGAAACTGACAGTTACAATTATCAATTATGATTATTATTGATCATAATGCATCTTTGTAAGAAATTCTTTATATCATAATTCAAACCATCTTAGAGTAATTAACTATATTTTGACAGGCAGTCATAAAAAACCATAAGTTAGTTACATAAAGGATATTTTTACACTATTATGTTGGATGATTTGTGTAAATGAGCACAGATTTCAATGTACAGATAATGCAAAGTTCCTGTATTTCGATTTGGGATGGTACAAAGGGTTTATTCTTGATTTTGGCAGTAGCAAGAATCAAGTTGCAAGAGAGTTTACAATTCGTGTTTGTATATTTCATACATATAGAACACCTAACATGTGAAACTTATCTGTAGTTAACACAGCCAATAGATAAAAAAATTTTCCAGAAGTTAAAAGTGTATTGCAAATAGTTACAGCATTGGCAGGTCACTTGGTCATTGATCGCTTAGTTGTTGATCGACGACTAACCATCAGCGACAATCAATGTTGTTGGGATAAACAGCACTAAACTCGCTGATTTTCATACTCAGTCACAATGAAGCAACTATACTGCCACAATAGGCATTGGCCCTGGACACCACTATATTGTTATTCACTTATACTAACTTATGTGCAATGTGCACTCCACACCTCCCAACCAAGGGCGGATCCAAAGGGTACCCAGGGGTTCAAGTGAACAACATGATCTTTGTAGTGTTAAATCTGATAAAAAGTTGTAATATCTAAATACATATGCACCAGGTCGGCATATATACTTTGTAGTTTGCATTACAAGTATCATTTAGTTGCCCCATTCCATTCTTACTCGTTAAAAAGTAAATTGCCCACCTCGCGACATTTAAGGGGCCGTTTGGTTCCCAAAATTGATAAGAATTTGGTGGAATAAATTTGAATTTTCTTCCTTGTCATGTTAGGTAAACATAGGAAATTATAAATTACATTCTACCACATTCCCATGAATTCTGAGAACCAAATGACCCCTTAGCCCCCTTTCCACACAAAAAAATGACCCCTTAGCCTTGGGTCCGCCACAGCCGTAACCATTTCAGTGTTCAACTTAAATCCCACAATTATGCTAAAATTAGTAACACTTACTTATAATAATAAGAATAATGGTTGTATAAAAGTAGCCCATTTCCCCAAATTATAAGTTTCTATGATATTTGGCAAAATGGTGAAGAAAGGAAAACAAACCAGGGTTGAGGGGTAAAGGGAAGCAACATGGTGGCGGCGGGTAGACCGACAGCACCGAATAACAACAAATTTATCAGACTCCTTCTATCTGTAACAGGTTCGGTCGGAAATCTTCCATCCACCACCGCCTTTTCTTTTCTGACTGATCTAACAGACATTGGCATTTTCCCTAATCTGGTATGTGACAACATTTCATTGTTCTTGCTGGAGCAATACTGCATATATGAACTTACAGTAAATTTTATAAAATTTGATCTGTAAATAAAAAATTCGAAGTTTACTACTTTTACTATTACTTCACCTGAGAAGGAGTAGTGGCAAGATAACATGTAGCAGCAGCCGCCATATTAATGGGATGATGATAGCACTAGCTAGAGTTACATACAAAATTGAAGATGCAAGCAATAGTAAATGTAAACGACTAGTACTTACTGTGGTAAATTAATTGTTTACTGGTTAAATTTTGGAGGTGGAGTTCTTTCTTTTTGGGTGATTTACCTATACGAATATACTTAATCATTTTTTTAACCTAATTTTCGAATAGAACTTGGCTCAATTATCCAAAGGCGAAAGAGTAGATCTATGGAGGATAATCAATTGTTTTTAACAAAAACCACTTTTCTATATTACATTATACATTTTTGTTAAAAAAAAATTACAAAATGATCATTCTACTTAGCAATCAGTGGTCGCACCGCTACGATGGAGGTTGGTTGAAGATGATGTTACGCGGCGTTCAGAACCAGTCTTGAAGTGAATGAATTAGAAAGAACGAAGAAGTAAGGAAATGAGACGACTCTTTCTTGAACTATATTATAAACAGACCTTCCCCTCCACACCAATCACGAGTTTTTCTCCATTCCTCTCATATATCGTCGTAACGCCCTTAATGCTAGGTTTTGAAAAAGACTTTTTATGTCATTCCCATTTAGGTCCGATTCGGATCCCTCCGTTGTTTCCTTTTCCTTCCGCACCTTTTCCTCGAAATGAGAAAGAAGATGGTACACTTGAATTGTATTATTTAAGTGCTTATTGCTTGCCAAAAATCCTACTTCTACAATTGGTAGGTCACCGGGTTATTCAAATAAGTCGTGTTTTCCGTGGTTTTCCCATGTTACAACTTCCGTACCAATTCGGTCGATCCGGAATGGATCGGTTAAACATTCCATTAGGGAGCCTGGTCTTGACTTTTCTGTGTGGTATTCATTCTCGTTCGGCTCTTGGAATCACATCCAGCAGTGGTGGGAACAGCTCGCAAAATCCAACCACTTCACCTACTTCATTGCCCCCAACCCTTTCTCGTACCTCTATTGAAACAGAATGGTTTCCATGTTACAACTTCCGTACCAATTCGGTCGATCCGGAATGGATCGGTTAAACATTCCATTAGGGAGCCTGGTCTTGACTTTTCTGTGTGGTATTCATTCTCGTTCGGCTCTTGGAATCACATCCAGCAGTGGTGGGAACAGCTCGCAAAATCCAACCACTTCACCTACTTCATTGCCCCCAACCCTTTCTCGTACCTCTATTGAAACAGAATGGTTTCATGTTCTTTCATCGATTGGTTATTCCTTTCCGTTCGTATCTCTTTCTCCAATTTCGGTCTCGATTAGTTCACAAGATTGAATGGCCAATTCTCCTCCGGACCCTCGATTCGATTGTTTTCCAAGAATGTTGAGCCGGGTATGTAAGCCATGTATCTGGGAGGAACTTAAAAGAAGGGCTTTCGGTTTTTTTCACCCCGTTTTGTGGTCTTGCAGCTATTTAAATAAATAAGAATATAAAATATATATAATATAAGACTTTTTTAGAAGAAAGATTATATATATGTCCAATCCCCAGTGGTGGTGGGACCAACCAAGATGTATGTCGTCCAACGCAACCTCAGACTCTTTCTTCCCGACCTATTTGACTCTCTGGCCGCAGTTATAGTTATTTAGGTGGTATCCCGAGATTGAAGAGATCGAATTCCTCCGGGGAACACACGAAACAAAGATATGAACTGGGTAAATAGAAATGGAAAAGAGATGTTTCCAATTCATCAAAATGAGAAGCTTTTTCTACATCCATATGATCTACTAAAGTAGATCGGTATTGCCCATATAATAAAAGCAGATCTTGGTCCATGGAATCCCAAGAAGGTAAGAACTCCAACCTGTCCGATGCTTCTTCGGCCAAATACAATATACAAGTGGGACCTGCACTATGCGCAAGCTGCGCGAAAAACCGCTTCTTTTTTCCGGTTCTGAAACAACTTGGGCGAAATAGGGTTCTACCGGGAAACCATGGATTTTTTAGTTTTCGCCATTGGTTACTGGTTGAGCCACTGGAATGGAATGAGATAAGAATCTCTGGAGATCTTTCCTCTCCACTTACTCGTAACAGGCTTTCCCTCTGTAGAAGACTTCTTCCGAATGGCATAATTGGGAGATTGATTCCTCGATCTTCTAAGAAAACCGACTCCTCCTCCTTCTTCTTCTCCTTTAGGATAGGATCATCGTTGGTCCTTCTTTCACTAATGATCTAATGATCTCATCATTTTCTAGTAGTTCTCACGAACGCGCGAGGGACTATCCTTTCTATCGCTTGCCCTTTCTTTTCACTCTCAAGACAAGGCTCTCTCTCTCTTTTATAAAGCGAAGCAAAGCGCATGGCGCTGAAAGCTCAATAAACACAGACGAACACGATGCAGGGCATAGCATAAATGAAACCGCTGATCATTTCATAAAACATATATGCTTGACCTTTCTCGATGCTTTTTTTGGGCGACTCACCAACCGACCCAACAGTGATCGATGACAGAATGGTACGAACAAATAAAAGTCATTGGATTTGGTAGTTCTCCATGGACTTCTCTCTTTAGCCCTTTGTATATGTTCATAAATGGGTGTGCACCTCCAGATGGGCGGGGGCCGGCCTCCCACTCTCTTATCTTATCTTCTTCTTGATCGATGGTCCCCATTAGCATTAGTACTAATTAGCAGCCGCTTTTTTTGGAAGGCGAGATACTTATGTGTGACCGCGGATTCCACGGTAGCAGTAGTTCTAGCTCTACATTAGGAGCAGGGGGGCTCTATCTAAAGGAGGTACGGACCCCTCCCATAGTACGGTACGATGCAGCCGAAAAACTATCATTTTAGATCAATTACATTTACATCAATTATTTCCAACACTCGTCGTCGACACCATCACCATTGGTCGCCGCCACCATTATATCACCTCGTCATTGCGCGGGTATCATTATATATCTAAAATATTTCCATCACCACCTTTACATCAGTTACATATATATCAACTTACATCAACGAACACCGTCACTACCACCAATAGTCGTGGTCATCACCACCATTGCCGACATCATCAGACCGTCGTTACGGTCTCCACCACTGCATTGTGCGGGAGCTATGCTCTAGTATTTCTTTAACAAACAAATATGTCATAACAATTATAATTGAAATGTGTGATACAATTTATACCAAACGATGAAACGATTTATGTCAAACATCTCTTTTGTATCGTGTGTGTATGTAAGTTTAACAATTATATACTCAAAAGCGATAACTATTACTGTAGTACAAAGTTAAATATGGTTTTATGCATTTTATATTACATTTTGAGGAAATGATAGAAATGGAAAAAAGATGTTTCTAATTCATCAAAATGAGAAGCTTTTCTACATCCATCTTGTCACATTGAAATCACATGAAATGATATATTTTGTTACATATATAAAAATCCTGGCTTAAAGGCTAAACGAAAGGATTAGTTTCTCGATTCACAGTTTATTTTGCTAGGCTAACAGCTAACCAAAGTAGTAACATTTTGGTGAGTAAAATAACTCAACTACCAAATTTTCTATTGTAAATTTTTTTATGATGTACGAGAGAAATTACCCGTGCGTTGCGGCGGTGAGATGGTGGAGGTCATAAGTCAGAGAGTGTGATACGTCATAGGAGGTGATATGTCATAGAGTGTGATAGTCAAATGCCTTAGCCGTACGGGCTCCGCCTTCGGATTTAAAAATTCGTCGAAAGTATATCGAATGAAATCTCTAATGAAAGAGCATGAAATTTTAAGAACACCCATATAATTTTTATAAATTATCGATGTACGGTTTTTGAGATAAAAGATTTTGAATGAATTAGAGGAATAAAATGATTTATGGAGGAGAGAGAAAAAAATGATTGGTTGAGATTTGAGGAGAGAGAAAGAGTATTATAGTTATTTTAGGTAAATATAGAATAGATAGGAGAGGCATTTTGGGGAAGTAAATGTTGAAACTTAAAATTTTAGACAAAGGCTATTTGCTTTATAATATAGTATAGAAGTATAGATACTTTACAACTAAAGTAGTAGGAGATATAAATAAGAGTAAATTACAATTTTGGTCCCTGTCGTGGGTCAAAAATTACGGTTTTCGTCCTTACCTTTCATAAATTACCATTTTAGTCCAAAAATGTTTGTTCCGTCAACGTTTTTGGTCCAAATCCCAAACGGATGTCAACTTACTCATCATGTGACCTGCACATGATGGGTATTTTAGTCTTTTTATTTACACAAGGACCAAAACCGTAAATATCTATAAACTTTTTCATCATCATCATTATCACCATGTATATCATGTCTTTATGCATAAATAAAAAACCCTATGTGAAAATCAGGAACAAATGATATTCATTATCCACAAACAAAAGTTAATTCACGAGACAATCAATAAATAACTAAGAGCTTCTTTTTTCAGATGTAACATTCCAACCTTCATCAAAATGATTCACTCTATAATGAAAAGAAAAAAAACCAAAATAAAGACCCACTTTCCCCTTTTTCATCTCTCTCTTACAAACACTCAAATAAGCACAAGAATGGAGGGAAAAAAACTTCTTCGGCAGTGGTTTTCAAATCTGGTGACAGGTGGTTTCCAATAGATGCAGCCGCACCCTTTTCTCCCAAACCTGGAACCTGATCAGAATTAATCGAAGCAGCCCCCAACCCATCACGAATCGCTTCCATGGCCACCCCCTGGTGGCCGGCAGCCCCAACAGTAGCGGTGGTCGGCGGTGGTGGACAGGATGTAGGCGGCGGCTGTTTTGATTTTTCAATCAAATCGGCCGATTTCAATGATGAAATCGGATCATTAGGTTCAGATTGGAATGGATCAGCCACAGTTGAAGAAGAATTAGATGATCTAAGATTGTAATTGGATCTATTAACACTTGAAAAGGCCGAATCACGACCTAGGGTTTTAGAAGCAATACCATCGAGTTCCACCTCAATCTTTTTCTGATTTTTTTGAAGCTTTTGATCGATTGGAAGGAGACTTTCTTGGCATAGTTCTGATCGGAATTTAACAAGGAGTTGAAATAGATTAACAGATTATCTGGGTTCTCTTTTTTGTTATAAAGATTGATAAGAGATATAGAAATAGAGTTTGATATAAATATAGATACAGAGATTGATATAGATATAGATAATCTTTATGTATATGTATATATTTGCAAAGTTATAGTGTAAGGTTACATAGACAGAGAAAGATTGATATATTGATTTGGTGAGTTTAATTTGTTTAAGAATATCGATCAGATGAGGTTTATGGATTTGAAACTTTTAGATTTGTTATTGATTTTGATTTTTATAATAGGGATATAGATAAATATAGATATGTTGTTGGTGGTGTGTATATCTAGATACAAGATCTGGTAATGAAGATAGATGAAAGAGTTTATAGATATTTACGGTTTTGGTCCTTGTGAAAAGTAAAAGACGAAAATACCCATCACGTGCAGATCACGTGATGGGCAAATAAACGTCCGTTTGGAATTTGGACCAAAAGCGTTGACGGGGTAAACTTTTTTGGACCAAAACGGTAATTTATGAAAGGTAAGGACGAAAACGGTAATTTTTGACCCACGACAGGGACCAAAAATGTAATTTACTCTATAAATAAATAACGCATACTGGTCACATACTCTCATGCTTTTCCTTGTTTTATTTTAGAGTAAATTACAAATTTGGTCCCTGTCGTGGGTCAAAAATTACCGTTTTCGTCCCTACCTTTCATATATTACCGTTTTGGTCCAAAAAACTTTGGTCCGTCAACGCTTTTGGTCCAATTCTCTAAACGGACGTTAAACACCCATCACGTGATCTGCACGTGATGGGTATTTTAGTCTTTTCATTAGCACAAGGACGAAAACGGTAATTTTTGACCCACTACAGGGACCAAAATTGTAATTTACTCTTTAAATAAATAAGCATACTGGTACATACTCTCATCTTTTCCTTTTTTATTTTAGAGTAAATTACAAATTTGGTCCCTGTCGTGGGTCAAAAATTACCGTTTTCGTCCCTACCTTTCATATATTACCGTTTTGGTCCAAAAAACTTTGGTCCGTCAACGCTTTTGGTCCAATTCTCTAAACGGACGTTAAACACCCATCACGTGATCTGCACGTGATGGGTATTTTAGTCTTTTCATTAGCACAAGGACGAAAACGGTAATTTTTGACCCACTACAGGGACCAAAATTGTAATTTACTCTTTATTTTATTTTTTGTTTTCAATCAATATCTATATCTATCAGGATATAAATCTATATCCATATAAATATTTCTATGTTCTTATTTCTTTTCCAAAATTCTTCAAATCTCTTTTATCTTCAAACAATTGGGGATAAACACTTATGCGCAGTTTATTATTATTGTTTAAATATTTCTGGATTCCATCTTAGGGTATGTTTTAGGTGTCAATGTGCATATTTCTGGATTCCTCTTTTATATAGTCTTTTGAAGTCCTTATATATATATATATAGTCACATGTCCACTTTATGCCGATATTATGACAACTAAGATTCGATTTTGTACATAATCCGATTTGACTAGATCATAATTTAACTTTGACCAAGAAACCTTAATTTTTACTTTGACCAGAAACCCTAATTTTGACTTTGTCAAATCTTAAATCAATTTTGACCACCAAAAATCCAAATTAAACCCAAATACCCTAAAAACCTAATTTTGACAAAAAATATCATTTGAATCTGCCATTGACCGGCGTTGACCAACTTTGACCGACGAAGACACGACTCCCAAAACTAGATCCAAACACAATTCCAAACTGAAATCGATTTTAGAAGCCAAAAATGTATATTTCGGTCGGTTTGGCCGGCGTTGACTGACCCAAATCCAAGGACAAATCTAGATCCGGTTACAAGGATGAAGTTACAGCACGATTTCAAAGTCACACACACGAATACATCTCGGATCTAGGCTAGATCTAACCGAAAACAACCCAAAAATCACCTTTATTCCCGTTTGTTTTAATATTTCGGTTTGTATGTACATCAATAAGAACCAAAAATCAAATAACAACATCAATCTTACCAAGAATAAAGATTTCGGACCAAAAGGTTTCGGATTTAGAGGATTTCGGACTCATTGTTTCCGGATTTCATGGATTTCGGTTCATTATTCTCGGATTCAGAGATATCGGGCATAAACATACACTTACACACTTAGACAACCGAAATACATATATATTTATGAAAAGATTTCGGATCTTAAAGGTTTTTGGCTCAAACATCTCGGATCTAAAGGATTTCGCATATATACATATACATATACTCATATACAACCGAAAACATATGTATTTTGTCAAAGAATTCGGATTTAAAGATATATATACTCAAACACAATCCGAAAATATATATATATGAGCAAATCTCAAGAAAAACGGGTTTAAATACATATATTTGTAAAGATTTTCGGATCTATATATATATATATATATATACATAGCCGAGATTTATAAGAAAATATGAAAGAAGATTCGTGATTTTGATGATCAACAATCAATACTTACCCAAATGTAAAAGAATAAGGAGAAAAGATGAAGAATTATGAAGGTAGATGGTGGTTTGTGGCGGCGGCCGACCGGCCGGAATATAGTGGTGGTTGGCGGCGGCCGACCGGCCGGAATATAGTGGTGGTTGGCGGCGGCCGGTTGGTGGTTGATGGTGGTTGTTCTTGGCCGAAGTTAGAGAGAAAAAGGGGAAGGGGGCGGCTGCCAAAGAGAGGGAGGAGGGAGGAGTGTGAGAAATGAGATTAGGGTTAGGTTTATTTTTGTTTTTATACCCCCCTTTTGTGGGTCAAAAATTACAATTTTGGTCCCTGTCGTGGGTCAAAAATTACCGTTTTCGTCCCTGTGCTAATGAAAAGACTAAAATACCCATCACGTGCAGATCACGTGATGGGTGTTTAACGTCTGTTTAGAAAATTGGACCAAAAGCGTTGACGGACCAAAGTTTTTTGGACCAAAACGGTAATATATGAAAGGTAGGGACGAAAACGGTAATTTTTGACCCACGACAGGGACCAAATTTGTAATTTACTCAAAACAAAAATAAACCTAACCCTAATCTCATTTCTCACACTCCTCCCTCCTCCCTCTCTTTGGCAGCCGCCCCCTTCCCCTTTTTCTCTCTAACTTCGGCCAAGAACAACCACCATCAACCACCAACCGGCCGCCGCCAACCACCACTATATTCCGGCCGGTCGGCCGCCGCCACAAACCACCATCTACCTTCATAATTCTTCATCTTTTCTCCTTATTCTTTTACATTTGGGTAAGTATTGATTGTTGATCATCAAAATCACGAATCTTCTTTCATATTTTCTTATAAATCTCGGCTATGTATATATATATATATGATCCGAAAATCTTTACAAATATATGTATTTAAACCCGTTTTTCTTGAGATTTGCTCATATATATATATTTTCGGATTGTGTTTGAGTATATATATCTTTAAATCCGAATTCTTTGACAAAATACATATGTTTTCGGTTGTATATGAGTATATGTATATGTATATATGCGAAATCCTTTAGATCCGAGATGTTTGAGCCAAAAACCTTTAAGATCCGAGATGTTTGAGCCAAAAACCTTTAAGATCCGAAATCTTTTCATAAATATATATGTATTTCGGTTGTCTAAGTGTGTAAGTGTATGTTTATGCCCGATATCTCTGAATCCGAGAATAATGAACCGAAATCCATGAAATCCGGAAACAATGAGTCCGAAATCCTCTAAATCCGAAACCTTTTGGTCCGAAATCTTTATTCTTGGTAAGATTGATGTTGTTATTTGATTTTTGGTTCTTATTGATGTACATACAAACCGAAATATTAAAACAAACGGGAATAAAGGTGATTTTTGGGTTGTTTTCGGTTAGATCTAGCCTAGATCCGAGATGTATTCGTGTGTGTGACTTTGAAATCGTGCTGTAACTTCATCCTTGTAACCGGATCTAGATTTGTCCTTGGATTTGGGTCAGTCAACGCCGGCCAAACCGACCGAAATATACATTTTTGGCTTCTAAAATCGATTTCAGTTTGGAATTGTGTTTGGATCTAGTTTTGGGAGTCGTGTCTTCGTCGGTCAAAGTTGGTCAACGCCGGTCAATGGCAGATTCAAATGATATTTTTTGTCAAAATTAGGTTTTTAGGGTATTTGGGTTTAATTTGGATTTTTGGTGGTCAAAATTGATTTAAGATTTGACAAAGTCAAAATTAGGGTTTCTGGTCAAAGTAAAAATTAAGGTTTCTTGGTCAAAGTTAAATTATGATCTAGTCAAATCGGATTATGTACAAAATCGAATCTTAGTTGTCATAATATCGGCATAAAGTGGACATGTGACTATATATATATATATATATATATATATATATAAGGACTTCAAAAGACTATATAAAAGAGGAATCCAGAAATATGCACATTGACACCTAAAACATACCCTAAGATGGAATCCAGAAATATTTAAACAATAATAATAAACTGCGCATAAGTGTTTATCCCCAATTGTTTGAAGATAAAAGAGATTTGAAGAATTTTGGAAAAGAAATAAGAACATAGAAATATTTATATGGATATAGATTTATATCCTGATAGATATAGATATTGATTGAAAACAAAAAATAAAATAAAGAGTAAATTACAATTTTGGTCCCTGTCGTGGGTCAAAAATTACCGTTTTCGTCCCTGTGCTAATGAAAAGACTAAAATACCCATCACGTGCAGATCTCGTGATGGGTGTTTAACGTCCGTTTAGAGAATTGGACCAAAAGCGTTGACGGACCAAAGTTTTTTGGACCAAAACGGTAATATATGAAAGGTAGGGACGAAAACGGTAATTTTTGACCCACGACAGGGACCAA
The DNA here is from genome assembly GCA_034093135.1 of Erigeron breviscapus. Lineage (NCBI taxonomy): Eukaryota > Viridiplantae > Streptophyta > Magnoliopsida > Asterales > Asteraceae > Erigeron > Erigeron breviscapus. The sequence goes on along the minus strand of CM067172.1, from coordinate 73,275,786 downwards.
ATTTGTAATTTACTCTTTTGTTTTTATACCCCCCTTTTGTGGGTCAAAAATTACAATTTTGGTCCCTGTCGTGGGTCAAAAATTACCGTTTTCGTCCCTGTGCTAATGAAAAGACTAAAATACCCATCACGTGCAGATCACGTGATGGGTGTTTAACGTCTGTTTAGAAAATTGGACCAAAAGCGTTGACGGACCAAAGTTTTTTGGACCAAAACGGCAATATATGAAAGGTAGGGACGAAAACGGTAATTTTTGACCCACGACAGGGACCAAATTTGTAATTTACTCTTTATTTTATTAGTAGCATTTTGAATTTCTAAAGGTGTAAAGCAACTAAGCAAGCTGCAAGCATAAACGTCAATTAAATAGGTCAACGGGCTGGACTCAACTAGTTTAATTATCAGAAGTGGATTGATTGTGTGGGCTAACTGGCTAAGTGATAAAAGACTATACTTTATAATATGGGATATGATGGATCTGGGCTCGTCTTGTACTTTTTCTTTAATTGTAAATTTTACTTGCCTTAGTTTTTATTCATATGTTTTCAATTATTTTGTATACTCTACTATAAAAAATTATACATGTAGTACATATGGGTACCCAAAAAGTATGTTAGCTTTGCACGAGTGTCTAAAAAATAAGATTTAGCATTATTCAGTCACACCAGTGACAAAGTATAGAGTAGGATTATAGAGAGTGATGGAAGTTTTCCAGATAATTGCTACATAGAAAGTATCAATATTAAGGTAAACCAAAACAAGCATATCACACATAATAGATAAGAAACACGAGATAAAATATGACACTAATAAATTCTAGCTATAATCTTTAAAAGCAAAAACGATATTTTAAATTACCCCTTGAAACATGAACAAAAATCTGAAAGGTTAAACTTGAACTTGAAAGCATTTGAAAAGTGATCTCAGACTTGAATCCATCTAAATCATGAACTTAATTTGAGTTTATCTATACTATATTATAAAGCAAATAAGGTTTCAACTTTTAACTTTCAATTTCAACAATGTACACATGATAATGCATGATGTACCATACATCAATGCCCCACAATTTTCAACTTTCAACTTTTATTTTCATCTCTCTCCTCAAATCTCAACCACTCATTTTTTCTCTCTCCTCCATAAATCATTTTATTCCTCTAATTCATTCAAAATCTTTTATCTCAAAAACCGTATATCGATAAACTATAAAAATTATATGGGTGTTCTTAAAATTTCATGCCCTTTCATTAGAGATGTCATTCGATATACTTTCGAAGAATTTTTAAATCCGAGGGCGGAGCCCGTACGGCTAAGGCATTTGGCTATCACACTCTATGACATATCACACTTTATGACCTCACCCCACCATCTCACCGCCGCAACGCGCGGGTACGTTCCATTTAATAGTTGAACTTGAATGTCAACTAAACCCGTTGATGTCTAAACGCAGCCCAAAATAATACACATGCTTACTAAAATTCCCATTGATTCACTTGTTTAACTTTCGGGCTTTTGGTCTACATAAGGCGCAACCAATTAGGCATACAGTTAAGCTTCTTACTATTTCTGTAATAACAACCTGCCAATTCATTTAAGGTGTCACACAACAACCGCATAATAAACCAAACAAACTTTGGTTTTTTGCAACCATCTGAAAAAACATGTATATTTCCAACATACAGCTCTAACACAGTTTCAAATCTCACCAAGTCAAATACAGAATCAAAATATCATATCTCAATGATATAATAGCATATAATGCAGGTCATTCAGCTTCTCATGACTCATGACATCTCTTTTCCCGTTGTACTAGAATATGAATGAATAAAATCACAATGGGTTATATCCCCTAAAATGAATTAATGCAATGATCACTGATGGATAGTTTTGGGATCAAAAGTTTTGAAGTTTACCTTTGCATCAGCTAACAATAACGCGGTGTTGCTCTAGTATGCAAGTGTGACTACTAATGGGTTCATTAGTCTCTGAAGCTGCCAAAATGAATTCCAAAACAGTTGCATATAGGCCATAGGCAGATGAGAACACGTTCCATTAGGCTATACTGATCAATCAATAGCTCATTTCCGTCCATCTTTCCTTTCATCTTTCCGACACCCATTCCAGACATTTCTTTCCACTCTTCTGCTTGTCTCTTAGGATTTAGCATATAGTCTGCGATTATATATAGCAAAAATTATGATCATATCTATATAATGCTTTTTAAAAAATTGATAACTTGTATTAACGTACCGACTATATAATGTGTCTTTAGTTCATCAAGGCATGCTTTCACTTCCATCTGTAGCCATATGGACATCAGTTAAATTATACGTATAAGAAAAGATTATTCTGTTTATCTGTTCTATTTAGGCCCATTCCTTAGTTAAAAGTAACATTGCATATTCTGATAGTTACAGAAACTAATGAAGATGCATTTTGGCAAAAATGTAATAAAAATAAAAAGATAGCAATAATACTAACCTTTTCGACACATCCAAAACTGTAAATGCTATGCTTAAACTTTGAGTACATATCAGGTTGTACTCTGTATGAAGTTACAAGAATCGCTGATGCTGCTAGTGTAGAAGGCCCGAATTCTGTGAATCTTATATCTGATAATTCATTCATTGTAAGAAATGTAAGTATTAGTATATCAAATCCAAGATATTCATAGTCAATGCTTGTTATCAATATACATACATGTACCAAGACACCGGATTAATTATTACCTTTTTGAATTTCTACGAGTAAACGAGAAACAAGGATTCTTGGACCATTTGGAAATACTTGCTCCGGATGTTCCTTCTCAAGCTTTTGTTGCAGGATATAACTCAAAAGCATCGGTGTCACTGCTCGTCGTCGTACTTTCTTATTTAGGCCTTTCATAATCTCACGCTCCATAATCATAATGTTGTCCTCTTTTTCCATTCGGCCGCGAGTATTCTATATTTATATAGGCATATTTCAGATGTAAAAGCACACAATTACACAACTTAACTGATATATATTGGATATAAAAACACACACAAATACACAATGCTATACAAACACACACATCACAGTGACACAATGTATGGATTTTTTTCAAAAACCGTATTATTTTTTTGGAAACTTTACAAGTAAATACACAATGATATATAAACAAACACAATGTATGAATTTTTGCCAGATATAATAGTAGTAATCTTTAGTGTTGGACTGTTGTTGGTTTGACCCACTGAAGGCTTGGGTTTGACAATAAATTCCACAATGTGTATAATAGTCGTACGATACGCATATATATATATATAATATATATATAATAGTGCCAATATATATCATATATGCTGATAAACTAACCCGAAATTTGGTGAAAAAGAAGTACTTCCCGAAGCGTGATTTGAAAGCAATTGAAACACAACAAAAAAAAATAGATCCAATTTCGTTCAAACCCTAAGCAAAATAACATCAATGTGCCAGGTTTCAAATTCTTGATTTTGATTTTAACAACTTTGATTAAGATTATTGTAACTATATATATATATATTATATATATATATATAATATAGGTATATATATATCTATATTCATAATATATATATATATATACACATACCGGGATATCGCCATTTCTTGACAAGAAATGATCAAAAAAGTTCAAAGCAAGATAACCCACCATCGTATCAGGTTGATCACATGTAAACTGTTTTTATATATACATCAAACAAATTAATATAAAAATCATTAGAAAACGAATCGATGGTGTGATTATAGAAGTACATTGTACTAAAGTAAGTACCTTTTCTATATACGGAAGTGCAATCGATCTGATTATGATAAACTTGGGTTCTTTGGAGTAATGTGGAGCAACCATGAACTCTGCTTCTTCAAGATTGAAGTATTGTTGGCTTAGAGATCGATAAGTAGTGATTTCGTGTCGGTTTTGTTGAATTCGGCTCATTGGATCGGATACCATTTTCGGGTTTTTGTTTTCTTGATTTTTCTGGTGATGTTGATTTGCCAGGGGAGAGTGAATGAAAGTGGAAACGGTTATTTGAGTCAGTTAGGGAAGGCGGGAAATATAGTTAGTTTTATTTTGTTTCTTTTCCAATTTTGATGTTTATTAATTATTATTATAAAAGTAAATAATATACATAAATGGTATATATGTGGTTTTCATGGATTTTATTTATCACCTCTAATCTTTTCAAATTTACCCTGTTAGTTTTACTGTTTTGTTTTATTGTTCATCAATGATTTTCTGATATGTAAAATGTTAGGTCCAGATTTACTGGACTCGCTCCAGACTCGACTACTGGAGCCTTACTGAAGATCTGTCCAGAAATGGTATTTACTGGACCTACTCCAGACTTGGAAACTGGAGTCCCTCTGAAGATTTGCTCAGAAATAATGGAAGACCAGTGAGCAAAATACTTGTATAGGAATCTGGAGACATCCTCCAGATTAGCTCACTGGACTTCACCCCAGTCCAGATCTATTCTACTGAAGACATTCTCACTGAAGTCAAAGACTGAAGTTAGAATAAAGAAGACTGACAAATGACGGAGTCCACTGGAAGTCTTACCAGATCTACGACTGGAGGGTTTGTCAGTGTTCTAGACCTTACAAGTCTGAACACTGATATCGAGGAATTGACTTTTTGCCTTTACACACTTTCCAAAGAACATTCCACTTGTTCTTTACTAAAGTGCTTACGTGTAAAAAGGTGGTTGGTTAAAAGAATAAAGTCATATTGATGTGACTTTATCCTTGTACTTAATCAATGCATTAAAAGAATAAAGTCATATTGATGTGACTTTATCCTTGTACTTAATCAATGCATTAAAAGAATAAAGTCATATTGATGTGACTTTATCCTTGTACTTAATCAATGCATTTAATGACCTTGTCGGTTCATTAAATGCATGCAACCATATTTGTACGGCACAAATTCACTGGTGAATTTGTTTGCCTATAAATACAAAGTCATTTCTTCGTTAAAATTACTTTTAGCATTAAAGGTGAATTTGTCTAAATACTCTCGATCTTAAACAAGGATACTTCACAACTTTAAGTATCTCGATCTAAAAGAGTTATTTGGCAAATATAGATCATTTGTAATTTATAGGTTGTTAGGATACTTACATATTTGTATTATCTTGATTCCGCACAACCTTGTATTTTATTTAACATCATAAATAAAATACACTTGAAAATATTACATTGTGTTCCACCTTTATTTTATTGCTTTTAGTCTTGTATTACTTTGCTTATATACTTGCATTTATATTTAAGTAATACTAGTCCAATCTAGTGATTATTAGACTTGTTGTATTTTACACTTTGGGTTAAACCATCATAGAGTTTGGGACTCACAATTGGTATCAGAGCAGAAGGCTAAACATTTCCTAGATCTGCTTCTTTGATGGCCACCCCTGAAAATACACAAGGAAATTTTAATTTTGGTCCTGATCCTAATGTTAATGTTAATGATCAAAATAATGAACCACCTGTTAACACTAATCCACCACCTCCTCCTCCTACTCCTGCTTCTCCACATGTGCATGTGCACTATTCAAATAATCTTGTTCCTAAATTCAGTGGGAACAATGATGAATTTGGTACGTGGAAGGCTAGGATGATATTGCATATCACTAGTATTGAGAGAAAAATGATGAAAATCTTAAATGAAGGACCTTATGTCCCCACATCACCTCTCAATGCTCTTCTTGATCCAACTGGTTCTAGAAGAGGTCAGGAAAAGAGGGAGGAACATTGGTCTGAAGAGGAGAGGAGATAGGTAATTCTAGATACCCTTCTCAAAAACATAATCCTCGGGGCTGTTCCTGAAACCCTAATTCCCACACTAGTTCTTTTTTCCAGTGCTAAAACTATGTGGGATGAACTATTGAACCAGCATGAAGGAGGAGATGACACCATTGTCACCAGAAAAGTCTCCTTAAACAAGAGGTATGAGTCATTTTTTGCTCAGCCAAATGAGTCTCTCACTGGTACTTACACCAGATTTATGAGTATCATAAACCAGTTGAGAGCTCGGGGTTGAGAAAGACAAGGATATACTTCTGGAGAAATTTTGTGATATTCTACCCACCAAATGGTCTCACATGATCCTGGTCTTACGACAAGGTAAAACTCTACACACACACACTCTTTCAACTTTATATGGAGCATTCAGGTACACTGAAGAAAATCAAGCTCAGAGAGTTATGGCAGAACAAGATGCCTATAACCATGCCTCCAGTAGTCCTATTGTGGTTAGTCATACTGAACCACAAGGTACAACACTAATATCTTCTGAGAATGTATTTTCTATGAAGAAGATGGTGTCTGAACTCATGGAATCTGGAGAATCTAGTTAAATCTCTCCAGACTGTGATGAATCTGAAAATGATGACCTGGTTTCTATGATTGCTAAAACGTTTAACCGTTTCAAAGCAAGAGCAAATAGGCCATCTGGACAATTTGCATCCAGTTCTTCAACTGATAAGACCAATCTGACATGCTTTAAGTGTGGCAGAAAAGGTCATTTCATGAAAGATTGCAAGTCCAGTCAGTTTGTGTCTCAGCCTGGTCCTTTTTCTTCTAATAAAAAGCCTGATGATAGCTATAAATCGAAATATAAAAAGCTTAAGGCTCAAATTGCTCTCATGGCACAACAAATGGAAAATAATAAGTGCATGATTGCAACAACTGAAGAGAAATGGGTTCCTTCTGATGATTCATCTGCTGATGAAGAAGAAGAAAGAGATTGCTGTTACATGGCTCTGGCAGACGAAGAGCACCTGGTGAAGGAAGATGTCACATCTGGACGATGGGTGGACATTGTTATCAAAAAGGTTAGTGATTATGATACTGCAACTGACCAAGAATTAAAACTAGACATTGCTGAAGCTCTTAATTCTGATTTAATATTTGTTGAAACTGTTAGATCTGACTGTGTAAATGGTCTAGAAACAGATTTTTCTGAAATAACTGTTTTAAAATCAAAATTAAAAGAACTTCAAGACATTGAACTGGCATTTCAAGCCCAGGTTCTGGTAACTGAACAACTGATTCAAGAAAAACAAGATCTTGAGATCATTTTAGAGAAAGAAAAACTGGTGATTAAATCATGGCTTGAAACCAGAAAGCCATATGATGCTGGAGTAAATCAATTTCCCGCTCAAAAACGTGCTTATTTAGATGGAAATACTCATGTTGCATCATTAATACCAGTAATTGATCGTTACCAGAGGGATTCAGGCCCATTACTGTTTATGATGAGCCTGTAACTCCCAAGGCCAATATTTTCCCAGTTCAATCCCCAGAGGTTAAGACTGGAGCATTCCAGATGACTGCTCCAGTTAAAAAGGTCAATCTGAAGAAACCTTTGCCTCAGACTGCTTCTAATGAACCCCAGGTTCAAAAGAAGAAAACCAATCCCCTACCTAAGCCTCGAGTCCTTTCAACTGGAAAGGCTCAGGTGTCATCTGATGAAAGCATTTTGTCAAGGTTAGAGAGCCAGATTCAATTACTGACTCGCCAATTTCAAAGTTTTAATGCAAGATTAAACTTTATTGAGGGTACTTCATCTGGCCCTAGACAAAATACCAAACCTTTTTCCAAGAAAGATAAATTTATTTCTCCAGTTGAGAAAAAGAAAAAGGTTTCAAAACTATCAACCCCATTAGTCTTTTCAACTAAGACTACTGTTGAAGAAAGTGAACTCAACCAGATACCTGCAGGGACCTATAAGGAAGGGTCCAGTGAACCCATCAGTCGATGGGTTCCCAAATCTAACTGATAATATCTGGTGGATGTGCAGGGCGATCGAAAGAAATATATCTGGTATCTTGACAGTGCAGCTGGAGGATGATGACCGGATGTAAGACCCTGCTGGAGGAGTTCGTAATTTCTGACGGCCCTCCATTACTTTTGGAAATGATGGTTGTGGAAAAACTGAGGGATATGGTGTTCTGAACAATGGACAAGTCAAATTCAGACAAGTTGCATTTGTGAATGGTTTGAAATATAACCTGATTAGTGTAAGTCAACTGTGTGATGATGGCTATCAAGTTCTATTCAATATTGCTCAGGGTATCGTATTCAACAAGGACTGGAAGGTAGTATTGATTGCTCCCAGAAAAGGAAATGTGTACGTGATGGATATGGAAAGCTCTCCTTCAGAGCAGTGTTTCTATACTCAAGCTGATGAAGGGTATTTCTTAGGCTATTCAGCCATTCGCAAGGCCTTCAGAGTCTATAACAAGAGACTGGAGAAGGTCCATGAGTCAATTCATGTCACATTTGACGAATCAAATGCCGCAATCAATAAAAAGCCAACCCTTGATACTCCCCCAGTAACTCCAATTGTCTTCTGTGAATCTGATCCTATCAACTACAATAAAGATTCAGAAGACACAGTTTCCAGTCATCCTGATCTGGAACCTGTTCAAAAGAAGAAACCAATCCCCTACCTAAGCCTCGAGTCCTTTCAACTGGAAAGGCTCAGGTGTCATCTGATGAAAGCATTTTGTCAAGGTTAGAGAGCCAGATTCAATTACTGACTCGCCAATTTCAAAGTTTTAATGCAAGATTAAACTTTATTGAGGGTACTTCATCTGGCCCTAGACAAAATACCAAACCTTTTTCCAAGAAAGATAAATTTATTTCTCCAGTTGAGAAAAAGAAAAAGGTTTCAAAACTATCAACCCCATTAGTCTTTTCAACTAAGACTACTGTTGAAGAAAGTGAACTCAACCAGATACCTGCAGGGACCTATAAGGGAGGGTCCAGTGAACCCATCAGTCGATGGGTTCCCAAATCTAACTGATAATATCTGGTGGATGTGCAGGGCGATCGAAAGAAATATATCTGGTATCTTGACAGTGCAGCTGGAGGATGATGACCGGATGTAAGACCCTGCTGGAGGAGTTCGTAATTTCTGACGGCCCTCCATTACTTTTGGAAATGATGGTTGTGGAAAAACTGAGGGATATGGTGTTCTGAACAATGGACAAGTCAAATTCAGACAAGTTGCATTTGTGAATGGTTTGAAATATAACCTGATTAGTGTAAGTCAACTGTGTGATGATGGCTATCAAGTTCTATTCAATATTGCTCAGGGTATCGTATTCAACAAGGACTGGAAGGTAGTATTGATTGCTCCCAGAAAAGGAAATGTGTACGTGATGGATATGGAAAGCTCTCCTTCAGAGCAGTGTTTCTATACTCAAGCTGATGAAGGGTATTTCTTAGGCTATTCAGCCATTCGCAAGGCCTTCAGAGTCTATAACAAGAGACTGGAGAAGGTCCATGAGTCAATTCATGTCACATTTGACGAATCAAATGCCGCAATCAATAAAAAGCCAACCCTTGATACTCCCCCAGTAACTCCAATTGTCTTCTGTGAATCTGATCCTATCAACTACAATAAAGATTCAGAAGACACAGTTTCCAGTCATCCTGATCTGGAACCTGTTCAAAAGAAGAAACTCTCCAGTAGTACTCCATTCTATCCTTCAATAATTTTCAAGCTACCCTCTGAAATTATTATTGGATCAGATGTTCGTACTACGCCCCCAGTATCAGTCCCAGTTGAGACTGAACCAGTACTTCAAGAAATGCCTTCAATGGAAGAATTTCATGATGCAAATCGTGATTTAAATGACTCAGATGAAGATGTTGAAGTAGTCTGGCAAGATCCTCCTCCAGAAGCAACACCAGAGGAGACTCAACTGAATTCTTGCACTGATATTGTTGTCAGTAACAATCCTGGTCAATACTCCAGATGGACAAAAGCTCATCCTATCGATCAGATCATAGGTGACTCCAGTCGAGGAGTTCTGACCAGAAGAGCCTCCAGTGATCAATGCTTATATGTCAGTTTCTTATCACTGACAGAACCAAAGAAGATTGACGAGGCTATGGAAGATCCAAGCTGGGTGACTGCTATGCAAGAAGAGCTTCACCAGTTTGAAAGGAACAAGGTTTGGTACCTGGTTCCTTCCCAGTTGGAAAGAAAGAACCAATTGGAACCAGATGGGTCTTCAGGAATAAGGTAGATGAAGATGGCCACGCAATCAGAAACAAGGCCAGACTGGTAGCACAAGGCTACTGCCAGTCAGATGTCGATTTTGATGAATCATTTGCTCCAGTGGCTAGACTTGAAGCGATCAGAATATTTTTAGCATTCGATGCTCATCATCAGTTCAAGGTCTACCAGATGGAAGTGAAAAGTGCATTTTTGAATGGAAAACTTGAAGAAGAAGTTTACGTCAGACAACCACCAGGTTTCGTTGATGAAAAGCATCCACATTGGGTATATCGTCTGGACAAAGCGCTTTATGGCCTCAGACAAGCCCCACGTGCCTGGTATGATACTCTGACTAAACATTTATTGAAAAATGGTTTTAAAAGAGGTGCAATTGACAATACCTTATTTATTCTTCATGAAAAAGGTAATATGTTAATGGTACAAATTTATGTTGATGATATTATTTTTGGCTCTACTGATGATAAAATGTGCAAGAAATTTTCGAAAATAATGTCAACTGAATATGAAATGAGTTTGATGGGTGAATTAACGTATTTTCTTGGACTCCAGATTAAATAGACCAGAGATGGTATTTTTATTAATCAGGAAAAATATGTTAGAGATCTTTTAAAGAAATATGATATGAACTCTTCACCATCTAAACCCACTCCAATTTCTGCACCAATAACACTGGACTCGGATCCAGATGGTAAACCAGTGAACACCACTGTCTATAGAGGCATGGTTGGTTCACTGATGTATTTAACTGCCAGTAGACCAGATATTATGTTTTCAACATGTTTATGTGCCAGATATCAGTCTAATCCAAAAGAATCTCATATGCTTGCTGTAAAGCGCATACTGAAATACCTTAAAGGTGTCCCCAGTTTGGGTCTTTGGTATCCCAAAGGCTCAGGCATGGATCTAATGGGTTATTCAGATTCAGATCATGCAGGTTGTAAGATAGACAGGAAATCCACTACTGGTGGATGTCATTTCCTTGGTAGCAAACTGGTCAGCTGGACCAGTAAGAAGCAAACTTCAGTTTCATTGTCCACTGCTGAAGCTGAATACGTGTCTGCAGCCAGTTGTTGTGCTCAGCTACTCTGGATGAAGAACCAGTTGCTTGATTATGGTATTAAGTATTCAAATACCCCAATCTTTTGTGATAATACCGGTGCCATTGCTATCTCGAACAATCCAGTCATGCACTCAAAGACGAAGCACATTGATCTTAGGTATCACTTCATTCGTGATAATATTGTGAAAGGCAACATTGAACTCCATTTTATTCCCACTGACAAACAACTCGCTGACATTTTTACTAAACCACTGGATGTTAAAACTTTTGAATATCTTGTTGGTGAGTTGGAATGTTAAACCCTTAAATCTGGAACCTTGGTATTGAACGCCGTTGTGTACTATCAGGGATCCTTGATTTAAAGATTTATAAATCTATGACTGTTTAGATATCGAACGCCATTGTGTACTATCTTTGCATTAATAGATTTCTGGATCAACATTCCAGGGGGAAGACTTTGAAAGATATATTTTTGTTCTTAAAAATATATTTTAAGTTCAGGGGGAATTTATTAATTTATTTTCTCACTGGACAAAATTTTCCAGAAAATATTATTGGTACTTTGTAAATGTGTCTCTCTCACTGGTAATTAGATAGGTTGAAGTGCATGTTTGAGGTGACTTTTGTCTCCTTGTAAATGTGTCCCTCTCATTTGTCTGTATTAGTTGACGTGCATGTTTGAGGTTACCAGTCTCTTTCAAATGGTTTTCACTGGTACTTTACTGGAGTGTCCCTCCAGTGTACCATCAGTGTATGCTTCACTGGACTAATCCACCAGTGATATTGGAGTGTCCAGTCAACCTCCAGATGCACTGGTATGTTAGTCATAATACTTTTTAATACTTGGTCATTGTGCGTGCCACGTATGCAAAATCTTTTAAAAGATATTTATCTTGATATTTATCTTATTATCCTACATGGCATGTCATTTTTTCAAAGAAATGATGGTATTTTTACCTTGGAAAGACAAAAAGTGCAAGTTGTTACTGTTTGTGGGCTGTAAACCGTCACACATTTATGTGTGATGTGATGTATTTAATGCGAATCTCAGAACCCGATCAAAATTATATTTGATAAATTCAAATTAACCGTTTGAGTTCCACATTCTCTCTCCTATATAAATACCCACTTTCACTTTCATAAGCATTTACTTCGAACATATTTACTCCCAAATTCTTCAAATTCCTTCATTTAATTCAATTCATTCAATTTCCAATCATAAATCTCTCCCATATTTAATTCTTCAAATCTTCATCAAAACCCTAAATTCAATTTCATCTTCATATATCTATCATATTCAATGGCACCAAGACAATCAAATTCACCGAAAAATCTGCTCGCCGCCGAATATGCTCTGGTTGACAATATTGTAAGGGCACCTCATATCACCTTAGAGGCAAAGGCAATAAGAATAAATATGAATAACTGGATGGACAGACTCTCACTCTCCAGTGTTCATAATGCCCAATCTATTATTAGGAGATTAAATACCTTTTTTCTTTCATGTCCACTTTATGGTGCACTTACTCTTAATCCGGTAAAATGTATCACGACTATCTTTGTGAATTCTGGTACACTGCAGTATATGATGATGCAACTTCATCAATTTCTTATTTTCCTTA